>OX411308.1:180827186-181558971 GCA_948150685.1 Rhaphigaster nebulosa
AGTTATCAATTATGATTATTTTAATTCATTATTTTTGAGTACTTGATTTTATGTTTCTTTTTCTTATAATAAATCTTTACCCTTTTAATCGTGAGAATATTATATTATGTTAGAACATTTGTTTTAACAGTTTTATGTTTTTTACAGGGCAATAACCGATCAGGCAACAATGAAGACAACTGTGGAGGAGGAGGGGCTGTCGCTGCTTCCGGAGGCGGCAGGCTCCCAGGAACCTTGGCCACCAACGACCGAGGGACCAACGGCGGCCAGCGCAGGGCCAGGCCCGCACTAGCGCTACCTCCAAGTAACTCGCCTAACACTGGTAATATTATCTTCTATAGTTTTATATCTTTGTCTTGGGCCATTGCTCTGGTCTTTCAGTCGGCCATCTTGTAATATTTTGTAAAGCAGTGCTGTATTTGATTATGTATATAACATCAACATCAAGATAGGCATTGGCCTATTGAAATTAATTATTTGTTAAATAATTTTCTCTATACGATTATATATATATATATATATATATATATATATATATAAATATAAACAAATAATTGTAGAGAAAAAAAATTATTGTGTAAATTTTGAATTTTTTATTGTTTTGCTGTTAGCAGAAATATAATTTTTTTTGTTTTAATCTTTTCTTATGGCATTACATTATAATTTTCCTTTTTTTTTTTTTTTTTTTTTAAACCTTTTATTATGCCAAACCCATGACTTACTTTCACAACAAGTATGTATAATAACGCAGATACAGATTTTATTAATTATGGATTTTTTTTTCTGTTGTTTGTTTTCGTTATAATAAACTAATTTGGCTTACTTAATACTGTTGGGTTTATGTTTATGTATTTGTACATTCGTGTATACATATACAAATTATTTATTTATGTAAGCACTAGCTACTGCTGAGAAAGTTGTATAACAGAATAAAATATATACAAATTGTTATCAGCTATTATAATGGGTTTTTCCTTGGGCTTTTGGCAGTTATTGTCTAGTGAAGGAACACTGTCTAACACGAAGATTGGGAAAGGTTTTAACATATTTTTTCCTCACTGCAAGTAAATAAGAACTAAGTGCCGTAAAACAGCTAGTGTTCAAATCGCTAGTTCAGTAAAGGAAAAAAAAATTATATATATATATATATATATATATATATATATATATATATATATATATGTGTGTGTGTGTGTGTGTGTGTGTGTGTGTGTGTGTGTGTGTGTGTAAAAATTCAGCCTGGGTATGATTGTGATCACAATACTCGAAAAGTAGTTAGTTGATTTTGATGTGATTTTTACTCCATCATTTAGAGAATTTCTTCGAGAAGGTTTATATGCATTAAAATTTTCGAAATGCCCCCTAAAGAGGATCAGTGAGGAGAACTATTAAAAATTTCAATAATTTTGTAATCTTTGTCATGGCAACTTGATACACATCAAAGCAAGTTCACTATCAAAACATTTTAACAAGAATGAAATTATTATGTTAAAGCATCATTTGTTTATGAAATGTTTAAAAGTAAGAACTAGAAGCTTTATTGCCGTTTTGACAAATTTATTATCGTTTTGATCCTCTTCCTAAAAAACATCTAGATGGAAAGAGACCAATTCTAAGCAATGCAATCGATTACTGAAAAAAATGTCACCCCCTTTGGCCTTGGAATATTTACAGTCAAAATTTTTGTTGGCAACTGGTTGTGTTGAAAGTTCTGGTAGCCCCCATAAGAGTTCTAATTATTGAAGCATAGAAATGAGTCTAAGTGCCTTTAGAAAATATTTTCAGAATTCAAGTTTAAACTTGAAAGATATTAAAGAAATATGACTTAATAAAAAAAAAACACATTTTTTTTCTTCCTTTCCTTTCATTCCATATAGCCACGGCAAAGCAAATTAGGGTATTAAATTGAATTACTTGTTTCCTCCGTGAATTTATGGCTATTATACTTTTATTTACTTTCCCATTCATATCATATAGCAATAAGTATGATGAAATTTGCAATATATAAATAATAATAATCTTAAACTGTGTGATGAGCACAACCGTAGGGGATCCGCAAACAATTTTTGGGATTAGCTTTATATCCTCCAACTATTTGCTTTTATTCAAGTAATTCATTTAATAGAAATTCTATATGGTAAAGACTTTTTGTATTTGTTGTTACTTAACTAGTTATTAAAGCAACTAAGCAATAATTAGTAAGCATTTAAATGCCTTGGGTTGGGATGGGGTCCCCAAAAAATGCTTTGTTCAAGAAGGGGTCTGCGGACTGCATTAGTTTAAGAACCCTTTTTCTAAAGAGAAAAGTGTTGATTGGCGTTCATTTTTGTTTCATCCAAAGTGTACATCAAAGATGAAAAATGTTAACAATTCCTTAGGAGTCGAACTTCTTTTATCATTCATTATTGATGTACTTTACGGATGGAACAAAATAAAAGCCATTTCTACACTTATCACTTTGGATGGTTCTTGCTAGAGGAACATTGAAAGTGATAAGTGCAATTGAGCCTTAAGACACAAAATGATAAATAGTTCAGTGAAACTATAGAACTAAATAAAAATAGAAATGCAAGGATAATTCACTTCGGATATACTGAACACATGCTTTAGTCTCATTTTACCCGAAGACTTGGGAATGCCGAAGATTATCACTCTAAAATTCTTAACAAAAGATCTGATTTACGACAGACCAGGAGTTATATTCTTCACTACGATGAAGCTTCTGTTATAATTATTACATCATGCTTGATGTTATGGCTAAATCCATAGCTACTGTAGTCCCACATGCTCCTTATTTGTTGGATTTACCTTGCAGTAATTTCTATTTGTTTTAAAAATTGAAAGAAAAACTGAAGGGACCTTTCTTTCAAAACACCAAGACCATAGAAGTCGTCTGCCTAGGCCATTGTAGAAATAATTCCTGAGGAATTTGAAAATTGTTCTTAAAATGGTAAATACGGGAGTAAGCTGAAAAGTAATGCACACATACTTGTAGAGCATGAACAAGAAGGAATAGCAAAGTCTGGCAAAAAGTACATTAAAGCACAATTCTTAAGCTTCAAAATCATATATTTATTTTTTAACATAGTCATCGTTAAGACTAACACATTTCTCCCAACATGTAACAAGTTTTTTCATTCCGTCACTGAAAAATTCTTCTGACTTCTCTCGAATCCAGAACTTAAAAGCTGCTTTCACCTCATCGACCCTTGAGGTCTCTCTTGAGTAGAGAAAAAAAATAAAAATTGCAAGGTGAAAGATTGAGGGAGTAAGAAGGGTGTGAAATTGGTTCAAACTTCAGGTTTCGCAGAGCCTCTTCTGCACACGAGGTGTGTGGATGAGCATTGGACACTTTCGAGTGAATTGCCATCATTTTGAATCAAATTGTTGACAAGTTTGCGATGTTTATCGTCTGTGGCAGTGATCGGACGTCTGCTGCGTGTTTTACCAACAATAATGGCTTTTCCAGGCTCGCAACCACGAGTATTGTCACTATAAACAGCCTTTAAATGATGATAAATCTCAGTAGGAGTCACTTTTTCAGCAGTTAAAAATTCGATAGGAGTACACTGTTTAGCTCGTGTTGACATAGCACTGGAAAATGTCTCCATACTTCAGCTGCTCAAAATGTACTGGATGAATGCAAGACCTTCGAACTGTGCATACGCATAGAAGGGTAATGTTACTTCCACATGCCACCTGGCGCGCTTCTGAAAGTCATTTCGTTCGCGTTCTACAAGCATGTGTGCATTACTTTTCAGCCTCGTAAATAAGAATTAAGCGCTTAATGTATTATACATATATAATTTATTCTGTTATGCAACTTTATAATATAAGTATTGTTACTAACTATTCATGGTAAATAGATTTTTCTGAGATTGATTACCTTGATTTATTTTTTTTACATCACCTGAACTGGAGCTTTGGCCTAACTTATGTTTTTTGTCTATTATCTGTTTGTGTTGATAAGTCCTAAGTTTTAACAGCATGGACTTTTGATTGAAACTGTATTTTTTTTTTTAACAATATTTATTAGTGTTTTGATACTATTAGTTTCAATTTAATTTATTTAAAATGTAACTAATCACTTGTTTGTTGTTTTGTCATGGACTACTGTTATATGTTGCCTAACCTAAAAGTTTATTGCTTTTTTAAAAATTAATTTAATCGTATCGTAGTTGCGTTTCCTTTAACTACTATTAACTTCTTTCTCTTAACAACATCTAAAACTTTTCATATTTCTTCTCTCTCTTTATTTGGTTGTGGAATTTGTTGGAATTAAATTTATTTTCCTTCAGCCAGCACATTATATTTACCTGAGGTACAACAGCACAGGCGGAGAAAACGAAAAAGCAAAAGAATATATTCAGAAATTACAAAAAATGTTAAGAACAGATATAGTTTAAAAAATAAACTTTAAGTATTATCAATCTTCTTTCCTTTGCGAAATTGATAGGAGGCATTTTTAAAAATTAATATGTGTATGTGTCTTGCAGCGTTCTGTAAACGTTAGTGTTCTCTCTCTCAGTTGTGCTATTTGGGCAAAATTTTGTTAAATGTTTTTCAAAAATTATTTTAATTATGAGAAAAACTTTATTTATTGACTAACATCGAAAATTATGATTGATGCTAGCTGTTTTTCTCTGCTTTAATTTATTTGTCTGCTTATTCTAGTTGGTATGTTTGCTTTTTCCTGTGCCATCTCTTGGTTGCTTGTCTCGGTCTTGCCTTAGTTGTTGGATTTTGTTTCATTTTTTTTTTTTTTTTGTTTTTTTAGTATTTATCTTCTTTTTTTTGTTTCTCATTTCAGCTCAGAAGAGACCAAATCCTATGGTCGGAGTATCAACGAATAAATCAATTTTTTTATAAAAAGAAAATATCCAGTTTTGTGTATTTTATTTTTACTATTCTTTCTCCCCGTTAGCTGTGATCCCCTTCAAATTATAAAAAAACAAAAAAACATTCCAATTGGACTGGAATTGTCTTAGGAATAAAAAGGTTATTCATAAGTATTGATAAAAATTTATCGTAGAGTGATTTCATTATTTTCAGTAATAAGTTAACAAGATATGACAACCCAGTAAGGTCCTGATTAACTCAGTTTTATAACGAAAACACAACTAGTTGATTCAAATTCAAAACATAGGCACAAATAATTTAAAAATATCTGTTAGAGAGATGCATTGAAAATTGCTTAATATTAACAGTACTGAAAAATAATATTATCATTGTTATACTTCAATAATTGGAAAACTGATTTTTTTTAAATATATATAATTCTTTGTTAGAAAAAAAAATTATTTTTGTTTTTGATTTAATACAAGCTACTTTCCTCATTTCTGTTTTCAATAGACTAAATTGGATTTTTAAAGTTTCCATTTGCTGTTAATTGCTATAGCAGGTATTCTGGAGTTCACTCCCTATCTGCTGTTAATTTATATATCTAGGATTCCGACAGCTTGAGGTGTAATAATATTATATTTTACTGTGGTTAAAAGTATATCATCATTTGTTGCTTGCAGTCGAAATGAACTAAAAACATTTTTGTGGATTCGATGTAGTTAGGTTAGGTAGTTATATCAGTGCAGTGATGTTCCTGATTTTCAACCTTATTTTATTTTCTTTGGAGACAGGGTATTAAGCATTAACGCCTGGGTTGATCATTTTAGGGGTGAATAGATCCAAGGAGTGTCTGTAAAACCTCGATTACCTAACCGACAATCCCAATCTGTTGATATAAAATGTAGTAGACCAATTTGAAAATATAGAGTTCAACTTCTGGGCTACCTTGCTACAATTTAAATTCCGTAAAGCTATATCCTTTAAATTGATAAAAAGATATGATCAATGAATCTTGTGATTGGAATTGAGCTGGTTTGAAATAAATTAAAAGGATTTCTGTATTTCGTCTTAAATTAAAAATAATGTTTAAAGGGAGAAGTTGGTCGGGGGGTGCGGTAAAAGAAATAGACTACTATAATGTGAACTTATATAATTGTGCCGGTTGAATTATAAGGCACAATTATATAAGTTCACATTATAGTAGTCTATTCCTTTGACCGCACCCCCCCCGACCAACTTCTCCCTTTAAATATAAATATACGGTCAACAATAACTCCCTCCATTAAAAATAATGTTGTTAAATTATATTTATATATCACTGTATATTAATTCCGTTCTATAGATCATTTTTCCAGCTCTCAAGAGCGATGGATTTTGACAAATGGTGTGGCAAAAGAATGAGAATTTTATGGAGAAATGGTGAATCCCAATTTCGATTCTTCAATCCTTATTACAACTTTGATAAAAGTGATTGAAAAATGTACGTGGTTTGAAAACTATGGCTGTGTTAAGTCGGTAGATCGAGACAGAACAAGTTGTTCTTTAATGATTTCGTTGCTAGTATCAAGACTCTGTTTGAGATAGTCTTGTAGAATGTATTGGACCCTGCGTTTTAATGTCCAAAAACGACAACAAAAAAAAAATTAATTTTATAGGCTATCTATCAGGTGGTGGGCACCAATGTTTTTCTGTGTTTTTATTCAATGCAAATTGGGTTTTGTATATTGTTTATAATGCTCAGATTCAAGAGGGTATTTTGTATTAAAAATATGAAATTCTTGGAAGTGACGTTGAAGGTCATATTTTTCTGGTATTGTAATGCTACTACCACACAAATTTATCTTTGAAACTGAAAAGTAATAAGATTCCTCCCAGTAGTTTTAAAATTATACATTCGGTTTCTATTATATTATATTACAATCTCACATTATACGTTCGGTTTCTATTATATTACAATCTCACATTTTGAGATTAGAATTAAAAAATAAATTTAAAACAAAATGGGCAAGTAACGAGGTTTAAAATAAGTTGCGTTTAGTGCTATTAACAGTATCATACAATTTTTGTAACTGCTAAAAAATGGAATAAACAAAATAACAATGCTATGATTTAAATAAATTAAAATAAAAAAAAAAAATGTATTCATAAAAAATATTGAAAACCTGTCGATCTGCAGGAGGCCACATAAAACAATAATGATTAACAGAAAATGCTATTATATAAATAAATTACTCTATTCAGACAGTTAATTATTAGATAATAAAGAAATAATAATATACAATATTTTATTGAATAACGTCGATTTGCAGTAAGGCACATAAAACAGTTGGTGAACGCTGGTACAGGTTATGTCAGGCGGGCAAAATGATTCCTGCGGGACAGGGTTGTGGACTCTTTTTATAGATTATTTTCTATTTTATGGGCTAATCCACATTTAACGTGGGCGAAACTACGGAGCACCGCTTGTTAATGATAACTCAGTAAAACTAAAAATAAAAAAAAAATCATGTATTTGTATGAATGTAAGACTAATGTGTTACTGGATCTTTAATTAGGTAGATGGAAAGGTGGCACAGGAAAAAAGTTTGTTTGTGTGTGAAAAGTGTTTAAGTTTTGGATTATTAAACTTAGTCATGAATGTTATTTTTACTGTCATATGAGTTATGAAGTATGGTTGTTTTTTTTTTTTTTTTTTACTCCAATCATATGACTTCTGAAGTATGTTTGTTCTTACTATATTTAATATCATTATCCAGACTACTTTGAGTTTTGTCCCATCGTCACACTATTATCACTATATGATAATTATTAGATATACGCTAGTTGTTGCCTTGATGATAATGTAATAATATTATCAATATTACACGGCTCTATTGTATATAATATGAAATATAAATGTTTATATAAATACAGTCAAGAAAAAAGGAAGAGAGGAGAAGGTGCAGTCTTGGCTACTGTCGTTGAGTCGCTGTGAAAAAATTTCAAAAACCAGTTCTTCAGTTTCTTTTAATAAATGATATCTAAACTGCTATCCTTTGATAATTTTTTTTTCTTATTTACATATACATACATATATTACATAATATAGATAGAAGTTATCTATTAAATTCCATGTTTAATGATAAGTTTTGGCTTCAAGCATTATTGTTTGATATTTTTTTTTTCTAATTTGGTAGGCTTTATCCCTCAATAAATGAATTATGTGTTAATTTATTTAATTTGAATATCTTTAATACCATAATTACATGTATCTAGTCCTCTTGGCTCAATAATAAAAATATGGTCACCCTGCATTATTAGTTGTGGTTCTCAGTGGACTTTAACAATAAATAATAGGTCATATGAAGAGAATTCGGAATATATTGAAGATTATGAATTTAAGAAATACATATATATTTTTCCTTTATAATTTAAATAATTAGCATTTTCCCTTTGTGTATTGGTTTCTGCTTACATTTGACCTCACAATGTTTTGAATAAACCTCTGAGAGACATTTTAATATTCTTTCATCAGAACGATTTCTTCTTTGAAACAATCACTTAAAATTGTTTTCTAATTAAAACTGACCATAAGGATAAAGGTCATTTATAAAAATGAAACATTGCCTAACAGATATTTGTTATAGTATTTAACATTTCTTATGGTTAGAATAAAGCAATTAATTTGAAATGCAATTTAGTTGCTGTATGTGAATGAAAGATCAAAAATATTCTTAAGGAGAAGCTGATTTTATCAGGGCGATGAGTTCAGAAATTCGGGAATAAATCGTTCCCAACGTGAGCATATATTAAAAGAATTATTATACTGTGTTTTCTTTTCTGACAGCACCCCATATCAATTTCTCTTTGATTACATCTACAGTCAACAATATCTCCACTCTTAAACAAGAGTTGAAATGTTGAAAATTTAGTGTTTTGTCTCCGTTAATCCAACTTCACTGATAATGTACATTTATCCGCGCTCTCTGCCATGTACCTATCACATCATTTTTCAAAATGAGACTTAGTCTCAAGAACTTTAATAAGTTTGGCTATATGGAAAACTTTAAGACAGACAACACAACAATATACTAAGCTATGATCAAATATACATGCCAATAGGCTATCAATTAAATGGTAAGTACTTTTAAAGTCAATTTATTTGTATAAACTGGAATTAATGCAATTTTAAATTTTTCTGTTTGGTTCAAATTTCAATTTTTAACTACATTTTATTTAACAAATTAGAATTTTATAATCGCCACTATTGTCAATTGTCATCGCGGAAACTTCATGTTTTCCATTACCATACAATATATTTTCTAAGCAAGTAAATCAACTTACAAATTATGAGACAAAAGTTTGTTGAAATTATGAAAAATTATCAATCCTTATCCAATTCCTGTTTTATCTTTTTCCTGCAGATTTTAATCACAATTTATATATTTTAATGCAGATAAAAAAAAATTGATTGTTTTAAAAGTTGTGTTAGTCAAATCACATGTCATGAGTATGTATGCCATAGTCACATGTTTTGAGAATGACAATGCTTGTCAAAGAAATCATGAATGAAATTAAATACTAGTTTGTATTAAAGTTTTATGTTAGGATTGTTTTTTGGAACAATGTAATTATTTAGAAACAATGTGTCGGATTTTAGAGACTCAACTGTAGATTTATATGCAGGATGAGGACTTCCTGTTCAGTGTGTGAAATAAGATGTCTAATTACTATCAGCTAGTTTGTGGGTTTTAACTCTCGCATTTTTAAAGTTATAACTTCCTTGTACGAAGTAAAGGAAGTATTGTAATCGCGAAAATTTTCGGTTTTCAGATTTCGACGGAAATATCCATTTTGACCATCCCTGAATCCATTTTGACTAGTTTTGTCGTGGTGTCTGTACGCACGTTCGTATCTCGCATAACTCAAAAATGGTTAGCTGTAGAAAGTTGTAATTTTGTATTTAGGATTGTTTTAAAATCTAGTTGTGAACCTCCCTTTTTGGTCACTGCTTGATTACCGGAAGTGGTACTCTACTTGAAAGTCATAATTGATTTTCATAAAAAATTATATTAAAACACTATGCAAAACTTCTCAAATTAAGTATTTATAATTTATATATTGATTTAAATAACATACTAGATATTGGTCTAAATTGGAAAATCGGGAGCGGTACTTTACTTGAAGGTCATATTAGACTTTCATCAAAAATTATATTAAAATATAATGTAGATTATCTAAAATTTGGTAAATAGAACTTTTATATTGTTATGAATGTATTTACTATATTTTGGTTAAAATTGGTGAGCCGAAAAGGGTACTTTACTTGAAGGTCATAATAAGCTTACATCAAAAATTATATTTAAATTAAATACATAAACCATATTTAATTTAAATTTTATTACTTGTTTTAAGTCTTAAAATTGAAAGTAAAATACTGGTTTTCCTCCCCATTTGTGAGATCAACAAGTTTGCAGCATGAGAATAAGATATTAGTTAAGTGGGTTTTTCCGCTTAAAATGTCGAAACTGTCGATTTCTAATGTTTTTTTTTAGTGATATTGACAGTTTTATTGTTGTCATGGAACAATGAAGAAATATCTTGGAAACTAGTTACCTACTGAAGGAAAACGACATGTAATAACGGTATGAGACCTCCAGTAACAAGAGTGTGTGTCAACAGATGGATGTCGGTATACCGAGTGTCGTTTTTTTACTGTAATCTTCGGAAACTAGTACCCAAATTCAGTATCACTTTTTGAGCCACCGATTTATAATAGGCATACAAGGAAGTCATGTATTGCCCACATCAGATATTTATTTGGATATTTGAAAAAAAAACTATCTACCTATCCAAAATATTCAACTAAGGAGCCAATAGTTTATCGTAAAAGACATAAGGGAATATTTGAATTGTAAAAAAATATATATATATACTTATGTTTCCACTCATTTATATCCAACCCTCAGATACATAAATTTTTGTTTAAATCAGACTAAATGTTTTGAAAATATTCGTAGAACCCGATTGGCATAACCACAAGGAGGGTAATGAGTTTTTTCGTAATATTTTTTATCAAAAAGCACAACCACTTTTTAA
Source organism: Rhaphigaster nebulosa (assembly GCA_948150685.1). Classification (NCBI taxonomy): domain Eukaryota; kingdom Metazoa; phylum Arthropoda; class Insecta; order Hemiptera; family Pentatomidae; genus Rhaphigaster; species Rhaphigaster nebulosa. Next base: position 180,838,107 of record OX411308.1, read on the forward strand.
GTTTGATGACTCAAATTGCTCAGTGAATGTTCTGAAACAATTTGAGCTCAAGATACTGAAAAATATTTTAAGTGTTCTCGACTTTATGTTTAATACCAAATCTGTAAGTTTATAATCATATGTAATAAAAAAAAAAAATTAATTATTAATAAAAATCCCTATTACGGAAATAAATCTTATATCTTATAACATGTACATCCTTATGTATAGGAATGTAAGTACTTTCATATATTCTTAATCATATTATTGAAGTTGACGTCAATGAATATTGAAACTTAGTGTAGTAGTCGGATGCCTTCCATATCTGAACAAAATTAAAATTTCGTCTGACTGTACCTTAATTTACTTTCTGTATGTTTGCACGCACAGATGTAAGTAGCTTTTGAAACCTGTATTGGAAGCTTCACTAACTTTCAATGTGTTTAAGTAGATATTCATGTACATAACATCCTCGGGGACAGATAAGGTTACAAGAAATAAGAGTTATTTCTTAGTTGAGGTTTTTATTTTTAATTAATTAATTCTTATGGGCGAAGTGATTAAAAACATTTAGTAAAATTAATATACAATTTTTTATTTTATGAAAATTTATTGTCTTAGTTAAGTGTGGGTGTGGAGTGTTCTGAAAAAATAATTTCCTCTCAAAATTTTATTTATTTTTATTTTCATCATCGGATTCCCTCCTTGTTCATTACATTTTCTTTGTTCTTCCCCGACACTTGCTGTTTATAATAATATGTTTACAGTTGTGAATTTAATAAATAAGTTTTAAAAAAATAAAATTTGTTATACCTTCCAACTGTATTATAAATTTTTAATAATAAATTTGAAGAGAATCTAATACTAGTTTAATTTATGATTTATCAATAACATTAATAATGGATTAATTAGTGTGTTAAGAGATCGGACTGATAACTGTTATAATACGATTATATTAGTGAAGTATTTTAACAAAAAACTTAAATGTAGACTGGGTTTTAGTTCCATCCTTAATACTTCTTGTCTAAATATAGCCGTTTAATCTGCTTTTTAATTATTCTATTTTATCAGGGAACAAAATAAAAATTAATTTAATTTGAAATGACTTTTTTTTTTAAGATGCTATTTAAATATCTTTGTTAGGGAGAGTTTATCTTTTAATGAAAACAAAAAGTTGTTAACGTCTGCTGATAGCACAGGCTCTGCATGAGTAATATGCCTCGTGATTTAATATGTTTTTTTAAATTTTAAACGAGCAGTAATGTTTACTTATAACTTATGATAAAAATATCTTCCATGTTTATTTTTATATGTTTGTATTTGTTAATGTTATATCTATGATTATTTCAATGGAGAAAGTAACTAAAAAAATAATGGTTTAAGCTTGAACAAAGTTTGAAGCTATTTATAATTTAAATTTATTTCTACTCCTATTCATTCAAAAGATTTGAAATAGTTTTGTAAATATTTAAGAAAAAGATTTGTTTAATTAATATGTTTGTTTTATGCCCTTAACAGATATTTAGGGAGGGTATATTGAATTCAAAACAAATTTTAATTTAAAAGATATATGTTTATAAAAATAGTTCTAATTAAATTTGAATATATTTTAAACAATTCTGATAAAAACATTTTCCCCATTAAATTATTTAATTAAAATTCCATGAATGTGTTGGTTTGAGTACATTATTGCTGTTAAGGTACAATTTTTCTGGAACCACCCACTGTAGCGGCTGGCTATGCTGGCCATTTTGATGAAGCTGCTCACTATAGTGGCCAACTCCTCTTGTATCAAACATCCTAATAATGATAATATCCGGCGCAACAACTCGTTACCGAGTCTGTGTCGCCTCCAGCATTCTCAGCCAATCAGCTCTATCCTGTGCAGCATCCCTCCAGCTTCCAACATTAAGAAGGGTGCGTGCATCCACCTCGCATTTGATCTCTCCACTCTGCAGAGATCAAATGTGGATTCCTTCTGTGAGAATCCGAGTGCCCTCCATTCCATCCTTGCCACGTGGGCTGCCAATCGAAGTTGTCCAAGTTTGATTGTCCTGGCAACATCTGAGGTCGTATAGCTCTGTGTTGTATCGCCTCATCCATACTTCGCCCACTTTTATTGGTCCAAAGATCTTCCTTAGGATTGCCCTCTCGAATATTACGAAACGTTTATAGTCTGCCTTTGTTAGAGCCCAGGCCTCTGAATCATATGTTAGTACTGGTGGAACCAGTGTTTTGTAGATCATCAGTTTTGTTTGAAAGGAATCTGCTATTAAGGTGCTTCCTTAGGCTATAGTAGCACCTGTTGGCAGAATTAATTTTTCTTCTTATTTTCTGGGATATATCATTTTGTGTGTTAATCTCCATCCCTAAGTAGACCAAGCTGTCAATCATTCGAATATATATTGATCAGCTTTGAAGTAATCCTCTTTTTCTTAGGTTCCTCCTGCTCGCATATGCTTAATCTTCTGTATATTGACATTAAGCCCAAGTTTCTTGGCTGCCTCTTCCAGTGCTAGGAATGCTTCCTTCCGCGCCATTTTAGATTTAGCCATGATGTCAAAGTCATCTGCATACCCTAGGATTTGGACCAGTCTGTTAAACAGGATCCCATCTACCTGGATTCCTGAGTTTCTTATGGTCTTTTCTGCTTCAAGGTTGAAAAATAGACAAGCAAGGACATCACCTTGTCTTACTCCCGTATCTATGTGGAATTCTTGTAAAAGATCGAATTCAACTTTTACTTGGCCTTTTGATCCTTGCTTTATCATTTTCACAAGATGAATGATCTTCTATTCATTTCGGTCCATACTATCATAGGCTGCTTTCAAGTCTACAAATAGGTGGTGTGTAACCACGTTGTACTCTTTTTGCACTTCTCCAGGATTAAATATCCTAGTTTATAATACTGTTAAATCAAAATGGCTTAAATTCAATGGTTTTCATTTGTATCGAAAGGCAGAAATACTTGCGGTGATAAAATTGTGATCTTATTTAATCAATACACTGCCATTTTACCTGGTTCAATAATAAGGCTAGGTTATGTCCATAAAAAATTTTAACCATGGACTTGTATAGAGGCATCATTATTTTTTAATTATTTTTAATAATTAGGGAGTTGATATTTAAAATACAATATTAAACTACATATTGATAATGCCCAACTTCTACAGAATGATGGCTTCTTGTTGTATTTTGAATAGAAAATGAAAGAATTGAAGGTGTATCTCTGATTTTAAATTCATTACTATGGACAGTAATATCTGTTATTAGTACGATCATTTCAGTAATAAATATCATATATGTGTAATGAAATCAATAATGTTTTATCATTATATGATTAGTAAATTAGTACTTAAATTAAAAAAAGTTTAATGTTTAATAATAAATTTAACAAATGATTAAGAATAAACTATTGTTAATTTGCACCATTTCTTTAATATATATTTCATTTAATAGGTTTCCTAACTACCATTTGCAATGAGTATATTGATCCCTATATATTATATTGCTAATTATTTTGGACATTAATGTTTAGACAAGTTTCTGCTACAGTGTGTCATATTTTATAACAGGCATTTGATTACTTTTGTTAGCTTGATTTATTTAGGTAATATTGGAAAATGTTTAAAGGAAAATTTATTGCATGTTTGTTGTTACAGTGATAGGAACCTTTATTAATCAAGGTAGGGGTTGGCACATTTAATAGAATTTTCACTTATTAATTCGTTTTTACAACCACAAATAAATAATACATTTAAAGAAAATATGAAGAATAATGCTTTGATGATTTGTTCTTTACAACTCATGAAATTTAATTTTCTAAAAAATAATATAGTTTTTATCTTTTCCTTCCATAGTATACCCAAGGGAGTCTTATCCATGGTTTATTTTTACATTTTCTGTTCAACTCTCATATTACACGCTTGATGGGATGATGAATTGAATTGTTGCAATTGAAGAGTGAAAAGTAAACAGGAGGAAGATAAGAGAATGAGGGAAAAAAAATTATGGGCAATAAGTAAATAAAATAGTCTAGATAATGCAACGTTTGATGTTAAACACTTATAACACTAGTCAGTTAATATATGTCTATATTGTGGCTTTGTTTGATTGTTAAGATTGTCATAGTTTTCTTTACTTTATATAATTTTTTTATATAAAATTAATCGTACTAGATTAAGAAAAAGACCTTATTAATCCCACAACAATATTTATTAATAAAAATTAAATTGCATAATAAAATTTTTAATATTTAGTAACATTTCGGCTCTTCTAATCTATTTTTTGGTCATTCTCGAACTATTATATTATGCCAACCATGTGATGTATTCCATAAAATCATCCAACTATCCCATAAAATCATAATTTTTTATGTTCTCACCTTTTTCAGTTTTATTTATGAGTGGGTGATTATAGATCAATTTAGGAACATCAAAAACTATAAACATTTTGTGTTATTTTAACTCCACAAATGTTATGAACCCTTATTATCTTTGAATCCGTTGAACTGCTTTTACTAGGTTGTTACAAAAGTCCTTGTACATTAGTATAGCTTTATTTCAGATTACATATTTTAAACATTATTGTATACTACTCTTCAAAGTAAAGTCCATTGTTTTCAACTACTTTCACCCATCTTTCTGCCAGTAATTGGATTTCATGCCAGTACCACTCCGTTGGTTTTGAGGCAAGGTACTCTTCATATCCAATTTTTACGTCTTTGTAATTATCAAAGATGAAAAAATGATCCATTGATCTAAACAGTCCATAATCTGATGGTGTAATATCAGGGCTACATACAGGATGAGGCAAAACGTTTACTCCTTACAGTTCCGATAATTTTTCCTTAGTCAGACGAGAACGATGTACAGGGGCATCGTCTTGTTGCAAAATGGCTTGGTTCCTGTTGGCCATAGTGAGGTAATTTGCTCTCAAAACTGCATAAACTCTGTCTATCCGGTTGTCCGATAAATAATGCAGGCTTAAAAAGAAAGATTTAGAACTGTTTTATTTAATCAAAATAGTCTCCACTACTATTAATACATTTCTACCAATGTATTGGCAACTTTTCCATCTTTAGAATTGATAAACTCCAAAAACGCATTTTCAATTCCCTTTGTCCATTAAATTTTTTGTCACATAACTAGTGGTCCAGATGTCTAAAAAAATGATAATCTGTAGGCGAGAGGTCTGGAGAGTAGAGTGGGTGTGGCGGAGTTTCATATTCAAGTTCCAACAGTTTTTGTGATGTCACACGTGAGACATGTGGCCAGGCGTTGTCATGCAACAAAATGAGCCCCTTCCGATTGATCAAAGATGGCTTCATTATTGCCAATTTCTGATGCATTGCATTAATTTGGTTACAATACGATTCGGCATTGATGGTTTCTCCAGTATTTAAGAAGCTGTAGTGTATCAAACCAAATGAAGCCCGCCAAACAGAAATCATCATCTTTCTTTGATGAGTTGGTGGTTTCTTCTTTGTCGAGCCACTGTCCAGAACGTCTACTGCTATCGTAAAGTATCCACTTTTCTTCATAAGTAACAATTCTGGACAGAAAAGGGTCGTTTTGGTTTCGGTAAAGAAGTATAGCACAAACTTTATAACGCTAGTTTTTTTGGCAGTCGTTTAATTTGTGTGGAACCCAACTTTCAAGCTTTTTTACCTTTCCAATCATCTTGAGGTGGTCATCGACGGTCGATTTGCTAAGGTTAAGTTTCCCTGCAAGTTCTCAAACAGTTGTTCTAGGATTTTCTTCCACCAAAGCCCACTGAACATCCCCATGAAGAGAGGAAGTCCTTTGTCCTTTGACTTCAGGTCTCCCTCCCGAAATTTTTTTAACCACCGTTGAACGGTGCACTCATTAATGCTGCCCTTGCCCCAGACTTGATTGATATTTCTGACCGTCTGGGCCCCGTTCCGACCGAGTTTAAACTTGTAAAACAAAATTATACGAAAATCACACGTTGACATCTTAGTAAAAACTGTATTATTTCTAAGCACCGAAATGCTAAAGAGGTAAACAAACATTATCGTTTGGAAGAGGATTAATAAGTGTTGACATTGATACAAATGAATAACCCAGTAAACGTAAACAGTTTGTTATATAGAGAGGTATTTTAAAGAATGTGATGCCTGTTGATTTAAAGGATGCCTGTGGATGTGATTCTTTGGCAAGGGTGCGGTACGTGCACTTTGGTTGTGACCGGATCACTGACCCTAAGCTCTGCGAGATGATGGACCCGATGAGTCTACTCAGATTTGCAAAGGCTACTGGCCTGTTTTAAACGGTTTAGGCCAGCGCTTAATAGGCCGCGGTGCAAATATGCTGGGAATAAAAAATAAAAAAAAGAGGATTAATAAGTGTTGACATTGATACATACGAATAACCCAGTAAACGTAAACAGTTTGTTATATAGAGAGGTATTTTAAAGAAAACTCAAAATCCTGTATTATTTTCTGGTCAGCCCAATAGCTGTGCACACTAAAGGCTTGTGTCCCTACTACGGCCGATAAATCACGAGTAGTTGCATCTGGGTCCTGGTTCACACATTCAAGAAGAATGTCATCATCAACAACCGATGGGCAACCTGATCTGGGTCGTGCGGCAGTATTTCGATGGATAATTGACTCCTTCTATGGCACAAATTTCTTCTGTTCACTTAAAACTTTATTCTAGTAATGTCTCAAAAGACCACGAATCACGATTTTTTCTTCTATTATTGCACATTTGTTTTAAAAATGTAAATAAAGGATTGGTCAAAGTAAAGATTGACAAAAATAGTAGGAACAAAAGCATTTTATAGGATAATTATGAGAGTTGGAATTAAGGGTTGTGTTCATATACAAGGACTTTAGTAACAACCTAGTAATGAAACTTTATGTGTTATTAGTTAGTTCTGTATCATGAATGAGTCGAGAGAAAAAAGAATCTTTCTCCCTAGAGTGGTTGTAGGCAGTGAGAACAATCGATTTTAAAAGATATGAAGAGCTTGGGACAAGAATACAGAAAGCCACAATTTTGAAGTTAGTGATTATTTTGTCTGAAAAGCTTCTTTGTTTTCTTTATAGCTCTTTATTAAGTTAGTTTGGGTACATATCCCATGAGATAGTCCTATTATCTTAAGGAATGTATTCAAACTAATGTAATAAAGAGCTATAAAGAGAAACAGAGAAGCTTTTTGGACAAAATAATCACTAACTTCAAAATTTTGGTTTGTCACATTCTGTTCCCAAGCCCTTCATATCTTGCCTATATTTTTGCGGAAGTTTTTCAGTAATTTTTTTTGTTATAAGTTTTGTAATAACCTCAGTTTCTTAATCGTGGTCAGATACTGCAAAAAAAAAAAAAACTTTTAATTACAGAAAACATAAATTTTTTACAGAAAGTAAAAAGTAGAAAATATAGATAATGAAAGTATCGTTATGCCTGTGTGCGAAATCGGGTACCATGTATGCAATATCTGGAAAACTTGTTTTTCTACAGCAGCGCCAAAAAGGGCTCTAATGATTTTGATGAAACTAGCCTAAAATTTTCTCCTCGAAGCCCTTTAACTTTTCATATTTAGTATCTACATCCCTAAGAAAAAGCAGGATAAAAGGCTATGACTAAAAAACTATATATTTTTTGGTAATTCTGTATAATTACTTGAAAGATCATCCAGCTTTCTATAAAACATCTAAATCGTACCGGTATTAGCAATGATACAGTGTATTTGATTTTGTACCTATGTGTTCTAAAGTGTTTTGTGCCTGTTCCCTTGGAAACCCGTTCAATTTTCTTTAATTCCTCGAATAACTTGAAAAATTTACATCTTTCAGAACATTCCAGATGCTCATTTTAACAATAATTAAATTCTTTACTAAGGCAAACCTATCGAATCAGTATTAGTGAAGATACAGGGAACAATTATTGTATTGGGCTTTGAATCCAAAGCAGTTAGGAAAGTTGTGCGGGTGAACAAACTAGATATAAAAATTGTTTGCTACTATTGGTCCGTTCAAGATTTTTTTTTTTTAGTTTAGTTTTGTCAACAATTAAATTATCTTTGAAATGAGCACCTGGAATGTTCCGGAGGAGATGTATAGTTGATGTCACTTTCGAAAAACTAAACATGGGTACAAAGTTTAATACGCCATATCTTGGCCAATAATGGTCCGATTTAAATGATTTTTTATTTTGTGGAGGATTTAATTAAGTGAATGTTTTTATAGAATTTTCCATAAAACGCATACTTTTTTATTTAAATCGCTGTAAAAATTACTTTTTGTCATAACTTTTGTTTTTCCTGTTTTTTCTAAGGGATGTAATATATATGAAAAGTTAAAGAAAGGGCTCTAGCAGGTCGGGGTGGCCGAGCGGGTTAACGCACTTACTCACAAACCTGAAGATTGTGAGTTCGAATTTCGGCACCGGCATGACTTTAATTTAACTAAATTAAATAATTCAAGCAATTTATCCCGCCCCCTCGGGTATGTGAGGTCCGTCAGCCTATTGGAGGCAACTCACAAAAGGCCGGGCGTAGGAGTGATGACCCTATCCTGTGTACCTAAAATTGAGAATTGCGGTGTGGTCTCCACATCGCGTGGCCAAGGATCTCCACGGTCTACAGTGCCATCAGAAAAAAAAAAAAAAAGAAAGGGCTTATAAGGATAAAACTTAAGTTTCATCAATATTCGTAAAACGTTTTTGGTACTAGTCTATAATAAATCTCAGTTTTTTGGCAGCTAGGTAGGTAGGCAGGCATTAAGGGCTGAAACCATGCAAAAAAAAAATTAAATTTGGTCAACCCTTACAAGAGATGATCGCGCCTCAGACAGACACTTAGACCAATAGCTGCAAATGCATTTTTCGGACTCGAGGGCTTTGAAATTTAAAGATCTTTTGAAAACCGGATACCAAAAATTTGACCCAATTACAACATCTTCCTTAATTATAGCCACCTCTGTTGGCGGTTAGAGAAGTAAAAATATTAAATTTAGACTCTAAACTTTAGAATTATACTTATTTACTTAAACTTTTTCAGCAGGATTCATTAGTAATTAAAAAAAAATTTAAATTTATTTATTGAAATTAATAACTATTAAATATATGAGATACATTTCATAAATGAGCTATATATCGCACCTATCATAAAATAAAGTTAAAACTGCAAATTTGAAATTGTTGGGAAGTCATATTTAAAGTTTTTTTTTTATTCTACCCTTTTGAATTCCTCGTTATTACAACATTAAACATAATTTTTATTTATATAATTTATTATAACATTTATTTATTATAACATTAAACATAACGTAATATCCGTTCGTAGGATATTACATATATTCAGTGTGTTTTAGTAAGGAGGTATTTAAAAGGATAGAAAAAAAGATATGATTTTCGAATTAAAATCTTGGCTTCTCGCTGTGGAAACATCGTGACTATGATTTTTTTTCTGAATGGATCTGACTATTTCTGTCTTTCCCGCATGTAGAGCCGCTCTTCCCCCTCCCCTCCCCCTCCCCTACTGTAATGTTTACACCCCTCCAAACTTGTTTTCTCCCATTTTATTTTGAAAAATAAATTTTTGAAATGGGCTTTGAAAAATTAATTACTGTTGTTCAATCCAAGAAACCAATTTGGGATCAGACTTTCTTTTTTTTTTTTTTTTTTTTTTATTTTTTTTATTACTACTTTATTACAACAATTGTCATATGTCGTAAACTGACAGTGATTCCTTTCACTTATCCCGGTCCTGGCAGTCCTTCTCTGTAAGTCCTCTGGCTGCCATTCCTTCCTGCAAACCATTGTACCATTTCTTTGCCGGACATCCTCTTCTCCTCCTCTCCTTAGGAACATAATTTATCCTTCTCTTGGGCCATCGATTTTCTGACATTCTCATTACATGGCCGTACCAGCTCAGCTTTTTGGTCTCAATAGTGTACAAGACATTTCGGGGTTCCTGTACTTTTTCTCTGATCACGTGATTAGGGATGTGCTGGAGTTTCGATATACTACAGCTACGTCTCCAGAAGTCCATTTCCATTGCAAGAAGTTTTTTTTCTGAGTTGGTAGTGATGGCCCATGTTTCTGAGCCATATAATGCCACACTTTTGACAAAGGAGTGATAAAGTCTTTTCTTTGTAGACAATTGAACTTCCTTACTCCATAATATAGAATTTAAAGTTCTTATTGTCTGTCTTCCTTTAGTGACCTTTTCCCTTATGTCAAGATCGCAGCCAGTTTTAGTGGAGAGCCACCTGCCAAGATATTTAAATTTTTCACTTTGGGTAAGACTCCAATTTCCTAGTGTGAGGGAATCATAATCCATATTCAAAGCCAAATATTCTGTTTTTTGTTTGCTGATTTCTAGACCTCCCAATTTGTATGCTTCTAACAGTTTCCTTATCATATAGGAAGCATCCTCCCCATCATTGGCTATTACCACTTGGTCATCAGCAAACTGAAGATTATAAAGGCATTCATTTTCTGCCATGATTCCCATCTTCTGACATTTCCTTTTCCACTCACACAGTACACTTTCAACATATAAATTGAAAAGTGTAGGGGATAAGGAGCAACCCTGTTTAAGTCCTTTGTTCAATTCAAATTCTTTTGATAAACCATCCTTGAGTTTTACTCTGGCTTTGGAACCTTTATACATCCCTTGTATTGCGTTGATAATATATCCGCTCACTCCTAATTTTGCCAGAGCACCCCAAAGGTTACTTAGGGGTACCGTGTCGTATGCTTTCTGTAGGTCGACAAATACTAATACAACTTCTCCATTGCAGGCTTTCTTCTTTTCAAGAAGCTGTGTAAGAGTAAAAATGTGGTCTATACAGGATCTACCTGTTCGAAAACCGGCTTGTTCTTCCGGCAACATCTCTTTACACTCTTCCATTAGTCTTCTGTTCAGTACTCTGCCGTATAACCTACTTATACTGCTCGTTACAGAGATTCCTCTGTAGTTAGAGCAATCCTTTTTTATAAATGGGAGTGATATGAGCTTCCTTCCATTCCTTGGGGACTGTGCCTTGCTCCATACTCCTTGTCATAAGGTTTGCCAGAGCTTTTTTCAATTCGAATGGACCATGTTTGATCAGCTCAATTGGTATATCACCAGGACCAGGCGACTTTCCATTTTTCATTCTTTTTAAGGCTGCTGTTAATTCTTCAACTGATATGGCTGCTGGAGTATCTCCTTCATATTTGTCCTTCTGCATCCTTTCTGTAACAAATTCTGGTCGTTCCTCCTGCAGTAATTTGGCAAAATATTCCACCCATTGATTTTCATATATTAGAGGTAGGTTTATTTTTTCCTTCTTCGGATTCTTAATGGATCTAAGCTGCTTCCAAGCCTCAGTGGATTTTTGACCGTGCATACATCGATCGATGTGCTCGCATTTTGTCATCCAATAGTCATTTATGGCTTTTTTTCGCTGTTTCTTTACCTCTCTATTTCTTCTCCTGTATTCTTGCAGTGCATTGGGATCATAGGTCGAGAGCCACTTGTGGTAAGCTTTTTTCTTTTCTTCCACTGCTACTTCCATTTCTTCATTCCACCAACATTTATTTTTCTGCCCTTTTTCTTCCATTTTCCCCAGTGCTTCTTTGGCAGCTTGATGAGTGAGCTTTTTTATTTCTTCATATTGTTCTTCCAAACATTGAGAATCGATATTTGGATTTTCCTCTAATTTGATTTTCAATCTATTTTGATATAAAAGTTTTACAGATTCTTCCTGTAGCCTGTCTAATAAATATTTGTCTGCTTTTGTAGTTTTTCGATTTTCCATTTGCATTATTTTGTTGGTGAAGGCATTTGCTTTAAACTTGAATCTAATATAACTACATAAAAGATGATGATCACTTCCACATTCAACACCCCTCATAACTCTCACATCTTGTGGTATGACCATATTATTTTTCCTTAATATGATGTAGTCTATTATTGACTTTAGATTTCTTGTTGGTTGATTCCAGGTATACTTATGAATATCTTTATGTTTGAAGAATCCATTTAATATACGCATATCCATTTCTTCGCATAAATCGATGGACCTAGTCCCATTGTCATTTATTGTATTTTCTCCATGCCTTCCTACCGTCCAACTGTTTGCATTGTTACCAACCCTTGCATTTAGATCTCCTATCCAGAGTAATATCTTCCGGTCAGCTACATCCTCTGATATTTCCCTCAAACTGTTAAAAAACTTTTCTTTATCTGGGGCACGTGCATCATCGTTTGGGCCGTATGCTCCAATAATAACCATTGGATACCCATGGATTTGTACTTCTAGCTTTATTAACCTTTCATTTATACATTCATAATTTTTTATTTTATTCTTCCATCTTTTTCTGATTAGAACAGACACTCCAGCTTTCGCTCTCTCACTTTTCTCCACCCCACTAAACAAGTGAAAATAATCATCGTAAATTTCATTTCCTTTTCCTTTTATTTTGGTTTCGGACAATATTATGATATCCATTTTTAGCTTTTTTAGTCCCTCACCAACTTCTTTTCTCTTTGTTCTAATGCCCTGTACATTCCAGGTTCCTATTCGTGTAGTCCGTTTCCGTAGCCATGGTCGTATTCCGTTTGACTGTTTTTCCGAGTCAGTTTTGAAAGCAGGTTTGTATTTTTTATGATGATGAGGTGCTGGCCCAACATCAACCCCCAACCTGGAGGACCAGGGATCTTGATTTTGGGGTACCCTACCCCTACACGGGTGGCCTTCACTGCGGCTAAGAGCCCCATCTGCCCCTGAAATGTCATTTCCTGCACTTCGTGATGGTTATACCGCCATGGCTCGGTACTACCTCCGTTAGCGTTAACCAGGGAGTACCACGTGGAGGTAGAGGTCGGATTTTACTCCCCCTTGTTTTTTTATAACCAAAATAATTATCCTCAATTTGTGCGGGAGAGAAGTTGCACAAGGATTTTCTGGAATTGAAGTTGAAGATACAATTAAGTGTGGAAATTATGTGACAAATTAATTACTCACCTCGACCCCTATCTTCCTCATCTATCTTTCTTCGGCCTAAATCGATCTTGCATTACAATTTTTTTTTAGGAGTTATGTAATTCGTATTTTATGCCATTTAGTGAGTAATCAAGTTTTGGCACTCTTATCCTCATATAATTGAAATTTTTTTATAAACTAAAAAAATAAATGCTGATATCCTAATTCTGGATGCTTCATATTCACAGGATGAATATATGTGTAGAGGTCTTACTCAAAATAATCACAGCTATCTATACCGGACATTGTAAATTAAATAGTCATATGTTCAAACTCAAGTTGAAGGGAACATCCTTGTGCAGATTCTGTCATTACGAGAATGAAACAGCTTACCACATTATCTGCTTGTGCAGCAGGTTCTCTAGACTGAGATTCCTGCTGTTCGGTCTGGACCATTTAACTGGCCCAAAGACCAAGATTTGTGGAACAATCAAAGGTCATATTCTGACTGAAAACTGAGTGGTATTGGCACACAATAGACTGTTTAGGTTGCGGTGTAATTATGCCAAATACAAAAAAAAAATTGAAATATTTTTATTAATAAAAAAATAAATGCTGATATCCTAATTCTGTATGCTATATATTCAGATGATGAATATAACATATATTGAGGTGTTAAAGGTCCACAATTTCACAGCATTTGAACATCCTAATTAAGTAATATATAATAATCAACTGCGACAAAAATGAAATGTTTGGTTTCTTTATATTGACAATCTACAATTTAGTTATTATCCAGCCTCTTGCCTCTCCTTTCCGTTTCCTTCAGCCTGCGGCCAACGAGTATTACTGCCACATGAATAATCTATTTCCTTACTTTGGTCCTGGGTGACTAGGTTTCTTTGCTTTTCTCAATGTAACATGGCCTCTACGAACTCAATGACAAGGTAAACTTGTTATTTCTCTGTTTATTATCTCAACATGATAACATAGAAATTTGTGGGATTTTTTTCCTTTCCCCGGTAGTGGAATTTCAATTTTCGTCCAGCCAGTAAACTCTAAAAGTTTAGCTTCAATATTATTCTTTAACATTGAGGTTTCTTGGGAAGTTTAATTTTCATATTTTAATGTTATTCTTAAATTTTCCCTTCTTTAATAATCTTATACTTACATTTCTTGTTGGACTTGCATTCTGTTGTTATTCATTACTAAATTGGTGGGAGGGAAAGTTGATTTTTATTTATCTTATTGTATCAGAAAGTTTAATTCTCTTAATCAACTTAATCTGATTATTTTGAAATTTGAGTCTTAAAATTTTTTTTGTTTTTCTTAATTTTTTTGTAAATCTGTTTTATATTGTTTTATGTGCTTTTTGTTATAATCATCTCTTAATGTGTCTAAATTTGAAGTTTCAAGATAAATATTTTTTTTCACTTGTCTTATTATTTGTTGACTGGTAAGTTAATTCTAATGATCTGAAAACTTAATTTATTCCATTTCAATCTGTCCTCCAAAATATTTTAACTTTCCACTTTCTAGAATAGAAATGGAAGATTCCTCACACGAAGCTTCGAGCCTCTAAAATACCTAAATAATTTATACAGAAACCAAAATATCACGTGGAAGTATGGACACTTTTAAAAATTCAGTTGCACAGTGAATAACTATAATTTTTCATAATATTTGTTATATTGAACCTTTCAATAGCTCATTAGACAATATTATTGTTTGAAAATAATAGTCACTTTTATAGCTTTTCATAAGAATTAGTAGTGCCAAAAACTAAAATATAAATAAATCATAATCCTTTTATATCCTGTGATGTGTCTTATCTTATGTTTTAGATATTTGTTTATTATAGAGAAACTTCTGAGTTCTCAGTTTATAATGAGACTCCATGCCTCTTACTTGTTTCATTTTTACAATTTTTATATTCAATAGCCCGCTGTAAGCCTCTTCTAATGAAACTTATTCTGCCATCCTCACGTTACTTCAAGAAAGGCGTATCAGTCCTTAACATCGGGAAAATGTTATGGACTGAAAGAATTTCTCTTTTTAGACCCAACTAATCCCTAAGTCACTAAATAATAAAGTAATAATAAATAAGTCAATAAATAATAAATAATAAAATAAAGTCACTTTTATAGCTTTTTATCATAAGATAAAAGTGACTTTATTATTTTCATTCAAAACAATAATATTATCTAATGAGCTAGTAAAGGTTTCTTCTACACAATAATTATTATGTAAATTATAATTATTCAGTGTGTAACTTTTAAAAATACAGAAACAGTGTTTGGCACATCTCACGTCAACTAAAGACAGTACATCACTCACATAAGGCATCTACTCGCATACTGAGCAAGTATGTATGCAGATATTTTGGAGTGTGGTACTGCTTCTAGTTGATGTGGGATGTGCTGCATTGTGTCTGCTGATTGGTTAGTTGTTTACTTTTATTTTAGAGACTCAAGACTACTGCGTGGATGGAATCTTCAATTTATATTCTAACAATTATTTTATGCCTCTTGCTCAGTTTTTGTTCTTCTATATTGTCCACTTTCTCTATTTTGTTTTCACTGAGGTTAAAACAAAATTGGAGGGGAGAGGAATATTGAATTGTTAATATTTAAGTATTCGTAAAGGATATTTTTGTCTAATTTTCCCAAACCGTTTTTCTAATTCCTTTATTATTATTAGCTTTTCATTTTATTATTAATAACGCCATATCTGTAAAAGCTAAAAATTTCTCTTTTTTTATTTATTTATAATTCAATCAATAAACTGATAATATGTAATTATATTAATATTTCTACACCCCTATGTCCTATTGGTATATAACTTGATTTTAAATGAGTTTTTGTTTTAATATTCTTATGTAAGTTTTTTATATTATTAAAAAGTAATCTATAATAATTAGCTTGCATAAGCTCAATCAATATGGAAAGTAAGAAAGCAAGGCCCTTTAGAGAGTTAGTTAAGTTTATAATAAAAGAAGTGGTTGATGACGAGCGAATGAGCGAGCGATGACCAATCTAGGTGGCGCTGGAGGTAGGAGCAGTGGCAGAGCAGGCGGCGAGGAGCGCAGAGTTCTGATGAGGCTCCATCGAACCCCGCTGCCATCTACTCTGGACCTGACCTTGCCGAGGGGGAACACGCCGACGTCGCCCCTGCTGCAGTCGCAGCTTGACAAGTACGTATTTTAGTATGTGAGGATCAATTAGCTACGCTCTCTGGGCTAAATAAGAATGTTGCATCGCTATGTTTTATTTTCTCTTCAATAGGTATCTGTATTTACCTAATTATTTATGTTATTATTTATTTTTTGAAAAGCAATTTTATGTAGAGTGGCCAGATGTTTATCATGCTTTACTCCCGCATTTTTATTATTATTTTTTTTTTAACTAAGCCAAATCAAAATAAAGGAAATTATTTCTCAATTTTTTCTTCTCAATTTGCAGAGGTAGGCACCGTCATCCTCATGCTTAACGAACAAAAATGAAAATCACAACTTTTGAGGAGAGCAAAACAAACCATTGTAGACTGCCCCCTCCTTATGTATATATAAAATCCTCCTTTTCTAGTTTCCCTTCACAATTCAGGCGCTGGCTAATGACCTATTATGCGATAAGGCTTTGTTTCAGTTAATTATGTTTTTTATGTATACCGGGTGTCCTTTTTAGATGTCCTGGCTGAATTTCTCTTGAACCGATAACGTAAAAAAAAAAAAAATATATGGGGTCTCTCAGTCCCAGTAAAACTTTAAAATTTTATATAGGAATCTATGCCTTCCGATACATGAATTTTGAAACTGAAATCAATGGTGAAACCAGATTTTAAATTTGTCAATAAATTACAGATTTTAAATTGGTCAATAAATTGCAAAGTTTAAAAAAAAAACATTTTGTTAGCTATTTTTAATAATAAAAAAATTCCATACTACATACACCCAGGGGTTTGTGAACCTACATTTCATGTTGAAACTGCCTATCGTCTTTGAAGATGCAAAGATTGGTCCTTTAAAAAAAAATTAATTCTAGAAGGTATGCTTGTACCCTGAAAGATACAAAAGTTATGTTGCACTCCTGAAAAGTACTGATTTTCGTGTTGGTTAGTTTCGCATGGGGATGGCGATATGACTAGCAATTTAATATAAACTAATCATAGCTTAAAAAAAAAAGATTTATTTTATTTTTAGCTTAGGAGATTAGTTATTATCAAATTATTATTTAAAAAAATAATTGTCATTGTATATCTCCAATATTGGACAAAATAATATAGGCATACTTAATAAATATAAAATAAATATTAATTAATGAGATGAAAAACAACAAAGAAAGACCAAAATTACTTTCAAATTCATAATCTGCTGTAAAATACACATACTATTCGAGTTATAATTTTTTTTTCCTACTTTTTCCTCAGGGGATGCACTAAATATGAAAATATTAAGGGCTTTAAAAGGAGAAGATTTTAGCCAAATTTCATAAAAAAATTTAAAACCGTTTTAGTGCTACAGTCTAGAAAAAAATGTATTTCGCACAGGGTGTACGATTCCAAATCCTACATGGGCGTCGAGGTCCAAATCCTACAAAAAAAAAAAAAAACATAATTGGTTCACCTGTTCAAGAGATAAATCGTGGCAAAGACTCACAAATGGTTGAAAATGCGTATCTTGTATTCTGGATGCCCTGAAACGCAGCATAGATCCGTTGAATATTGCACATCAAAATTTTGAGCCGAATACAATACCTTCCATACCTAGGTGGTAAGGAAAATAAAAAGATTTGATTGCCAGAGACAGCATATCTCACATCAACAGTTTAAATAAGGCTAACCAAATGAATATCGTAGAAAAATAGTTCAATTTAATTTTTTTTTGCTCTGGAGGATTTTTTTTATTTATTTTTACCATTATTTAAAAAAAGGGGGAGAGAATGTGCGGAATTTAAAATTCTGGTCACCTTGTTTGTGCAGTTTTTAATGGCCAAATTTCGGTCATCCTGTTTAATCGCCAAGCTCTGAAGCAACTTTTCTTGTAAAACCTTTTTAGGAAAATTTGTGTTGTGGAAATTATCTTAATTTTGTGTTGTTTCAACGGTTTACTATCTTATACCATTCAACTCTTAATAATTTCAGTTATACTGAGGTTACCACCAATGCAATGCCCATCCTATCATTTGAATTTTTTTTTTTCAGAAGGATCGTTTTCAATTTTCTGTTCTTTCAGAAGTGGTTCAGTAACTAAACAAACATTAAATTAAATTTAGAAAAGCTTTGGTGATAATTTATTTAGAGAGGAAGGATGAGGTTATGACAACTTGTTAGTAGATAAATCTAAGACACATTTAAAAAAAAAAAAAAAAAAAATGTTACTATTGGATTTGTTGTTATATATCTCAAATTAATGTATGGTAGTAAAAAGTTGTAGAAACAAAAAAGTAAAACTATATTTCAATGCAGTATTAATCGAACTGTCATGCTTTTGAAGTGATCTGCGTTTGAGTTTTGATTGTTCGTTGTTGTTGGTTGTTTTCATGTTCTAGTTTATTGTTGAAATAATAATCTATTTTGCTGGGTATCTATTAGTCAGCTAAAATAAAATAAAACAACGACTTGTTAATATTTGTTTTTATTAATAATGTTTATTTCATTGGAGATCAGTCAGGTAAAATACAAAGAAAACAGGAAAACAAAACGAGTTGTTTTTCTTATATTTCACCTCTCTGAGATCCTGGTAAAATTATTCTTTAAAGGAAGATCAATTTTAGCTTTCTTTCAATTGTTTATTATGTGTTCTCATCACAATATCATAATAATGTCGGGGACGTGTCTGCATCCAAACTCACCCGAAGGCCACACTACCACTCTCTAGCGCCATTCGTGCTTACTAACTGCTTTGTATTCTACAATATTCTGAAATTCTTATTAATTGGAATTATTAAAATTATAATTGCTTTAATTAGATATTATTTAAAATTATTAGTGCTGTCGATTTCCGTCGGTCTGGAGAAGTTGTAATAATTATTTAAATCAGCAATAATTTAAATTACGGTATGGGGGCCCGACCTTAACTAAAAAGTATCTTTTGGGGTTTGTGTATCTCTTGAGCGAGCGGAAATCAAGAGTTGCGGTTTTATTAAAGCAATAATAATTTAAATTACGTTATGGGCCCGATCTCAATTGAAAAGGGGATTAATAAATTATTTGCCATTTCTATAAATTTGTTTTATTGAAAACTAGTTTCACTTAGAAAATAATCATAAATTCATCAAAGACTCAGGAGTTAAATTAATACATCACGTTGAAAACAGTCTCAAATTAAATATATATGAAGTACTTGAAATAATAAAATCCTTCAAATCCATTCCAGATTTTTGCTTAAATGACCAAATAAATATCTCCAACAGTCCAATCTTAAATTTATTCCCATCTATAACAGAAAAAACAATTACTCACCGGCATTACTGGGAAAACCCTGACCCTTAAACCGTTGACCTAAAAACATCCTGCCTATTTCTCGTTCATGGCTAGTTCAGTGCAAGAACAAACCAGTACGAACTTTTCTGTTTGATATAATCCATTTAAACCTTGGTGAGTACCAACATGTATTTGATTTCTTGTCTTAGTTAAATTCATAATTCATAAATGTTTTAAAATACTGATTTATATTAATCTAATTTAATATATATAATAATACCAACTATATTTTGAATTGCTTATTTTTGAATTTTTAGAACTGAGGATGAATGTATAACATTGGAAAATAGTTTTCAATAAAACAAATTTATGGAAGTGGCAAATAATTTATCAATCCCTAATTAGATTGATCCTTCTATACCATCATGCGGATGTCAACTCAATTGAAAAGGATCCGTCAAGATTTTTTTTATCTCTTGAGGGGACATAGTGAGCAGAAGTCGATAGCACTAATAATTTTAAATAATATCTAATTACAGCAATAGTGATTTTAATAATTCCAATGAATACGAATGTTATAATCGAATACAAAGTAGTTAGTTAGCTCAAATGGTGCTAGAGAGTGTTAGTGCGACCACCTTTGAATAACTTAGGGTGCGGACACTGATAATGCGACACGGTTGTTAAGTTGTACCCATATTACTTTTATGCTTTCAGATAATTATCAATAGATTACTACTTAGTCATATATTGTTTCAACTAAGTCATCAACTTATATCTGTGTAAAATAACAGTCTGGTATGAGTTTATAGCTTTGTTGAAGCAGCAGGTGACAAAGTAGTGATCTATATTGATATAATTAAATGCAAACGATTAAGAAATATGTCTTGCTAAATATGTCCTGCGCATCTCCTAAATATGTCTTGCTAAATATGTCCTGCGCATCTCCTAAATATGTCTTGCTAAATATGTCCTGCACATCTCCTAAATGTCAACATTATTATGTTTTGGAGCTATTCTAACACTAGCGCATTAGAAACAATTGTTGTAACGTCAAATGCTCTTTCTTTTAATTAACTACGGAAAAGACAAAATTATTATTTGTTATGCCTTTGGTATATAATATTTTGAATGTGTTGCTCCAAGATGGGTCAGTTGGAAAATTTATTGAAATTTCTTTTTAGCCTTGAGTTTTAGCTTCCTTTTTAATATTAAGTTCATGGAATTAATTACTTCCTTGTATCATGTTTTCTTCTTTATAAAAAATATTTGTATTTTTAGAGCATAAAATATGGAATTCTCTTCTTATAAAAACTATAAATTATTTGTCACTTCTATAGTTTTGTTTTATTGAAAACTAGTTTCCAATGTTATACATTCATCTTCAGTTCAAGGTTTAAATGGATTATAACTAACAGAAAAGTTTGTTATAATCCATTTAAACCTTGCACTGAAGATGAATGCATAACATTTGAAACTGGTTTTCAATAAAACAAAATTATAGAAGTGGGAAATAATTTATCGATCCCTAATTAGATTGATCCTTCTATACCATCATGCGGATGTCAACTGATTATTTTTCATATTTCATGTCAGTGATATTGAGTGAGTCAGGACTTCCTGCATCTTCAACCGCCAGCCATCTCGATTGTTTGTGGCTGTTCTCTAGTTTCTTAGACCTAAGATGCTTGTGGCCTTTTCGTCCAGACAATCGAGCCTTTTGTCAACCTTTTCTTCGGGTATTTCTTCTGTCCTCATCCTGGTAACTCCGGCCCTGCGATGACTTCCAACTGTAATGGATCAGAGTATCTTTCTATTGGTTCCCTGTTTCCAGGAATTATCAGCGGACAATGGTCCAACAATTCTTCTGAGGAATAATTGGTTAAAATCTCTATAGCATTTGTTTCTGGTTCTTGTTGAGGGTCCAATGTTCAGGACGCAGTCGTTAATGCTGGCCTGAGGGTTTGGTAAAGAGAGAATTTCGTGGCTCGAGACAGCGCTTTGCTTCAAAGGTGCTTTTATAAACCAAAATAGCATCAATTAACTGCCATAAGCCTTCTGCAAATTTCTTGTTGCAAAAATGTTATCAGGTTTCATCTGAGAGTCACAATATACAAATTCAGCCTCTCCCTCAATAGTTCTCCCCCAACATTAACCTCAAGTGATTAGTGTTCCCTTCCCCCATTGGCTTTGTTCTCATGTATTTTGTTTTGTTATTCATATTTTTATTAATAAACTTATTTTAATATTCTTAAAATCTTTTAATGCAGTTAATAAAAAAAAATAGATATTCCTGAAATATTAATTAAGATTTGGTGCTTTTTTATGAAACAAATTAAGAGAAAATCGAGCCCGGAGAGATGATTTTTAAAAAATAATCAAAGCCCAAGAGATTTCTCCTTTCCCGTCTATCCACTTAATTTTGAGAAAAGCAAGAAACTATGTCGTCATGAGCCGTAGATAAGAAAACGCAAAGTAAACCTATTAATAATAATGAAATAGGTTTAACTAGTTATGGAAAACTTATTAATAGGACAGTTTATAGCATAATGAAATGTAAAACTATTTAGTTAATATTTTAAATTTGTTTATCATGTAAGTTAATGTTATTGAGTTAATTTGTTTTTAACACTGTTCAGAAGATGTTCGATTAGTATAAATTTGATGAGATATGATCTGGTTCGATTTCTGTTCAGGCTGTACCTTCTCAACTAGCATATGTTGCATATTTTTTATATAAATTCCTATTCACTTCCTTCTTTATGTATTATTTTCTAAAACTTCAGTAAGTTCTTTTACGTAAGTATGTATTGTAATATTTTAGCGAGTAGTGTGCATGGGCATTATTTTATTAATTAGCATGGCCTGTTCAAAATCAACCTTATACTTATTAACAGTTTCATTATTAATGCATTTATATTAATAATAATAATTATTATTAGAAAAATGTTTTGTTATGGCTTGATATTGCTATTAAATTATTGTTTGGTTTTAAATTTTACTACAGATGATTCTTTGAAAATACAGTAAACACTTAGTAAATTGTTTTGAAGAGACAAAATAATCCATTTACGCAAGAATTTTGTATCCATAATGTGAAATGTCTGCTTTTTGTGGTTAAGTAAATCGTTTAGGAAGATATAGAATAAATTATTTATATAAAGAAACAGAATTTTTTTTTTCTTATCAAGGAATATTTTTCATTTTATGTTTCCGTATCATTGAAAAATGGTATTATTCTCTGAGGATTAGAATGGAGGGGTTCCCACATGCACGGTGCTATTCATTAGATAACCGTGATACTGCAGTAATACCATTGATATGAGGGACATTCTAATATTAATATTGGATATTAAAAACTATTGTTAGATAAAATACTTTTGCAAACATAAGTAAATGATCAGCCAAAAATGTATCATTTTTCTACGTCAACAATCTTCCTTATTGACACATTTTTCTTACCGAATCGGAAGCGTTTTTATCGCATCACTGTTAAAAGAAGGAGTGGATTCCTTGAGCTAGCTGCTCACGACTCTTTATCCCTGCATCTGCTTGCTCTCTGCTCTATGGAGGGTAATGGTTGACCCAGATCTCATCGCAGGTCACTATGCGAGTGAGAAAAATTATAGCCCCTGGGCCTGATAACGACCAAGGAGCTGTTAGCAAATTTGGAGGCAAGTGTTTCTTCGACCTAATGTGCCGAAATTTTATAGAAACCAATACTTCCCATCCCTTATGTCAACTTTGGAAGCAATTTTATTGATGCTCAAGTGGCGGTCCATTTTAAAAAGGCGACAAATTTCTTCAATACGCTTTTCTGTCGAATTCGTCCCCAGTCGGCGATCTTAGATGTTTGTTAGTATTATACAGCATTTATGAATTATGAATTTAATTCATAAATGTTTTATTTATAATACTAATTTATATTAATCTAATTTAATATGTATAATAATATCAAACTCTATTTTGGATTGCTTATTTTTGAATATTTTTGTGTTTTTAGAACTGAGGATGAATGTATAACATTCGAAACTAGTTTTCAATAAAACAAATTTATAGAAGTGGCAAATAATCTATCAATCCCTAATTAGATTGATCCTTCTCTACCATCATGCGGATGTCAACTGATTAGATGTTTGTGCTGATCAAACAGTCTTGGCTGAGAAAGGGTGTTTTCGCAAAAATGTGCTCGCTATCTCTGCAAAATTTCAGCCTTCCCCAGCCAAAAACTCAATATTATGTGTTGCGTAACTGACGTAAGCACTTCAATCTCACTATTCTTTGGTACTGCTCCCCTACTGGTTACAAGACTGGGTCACTGATCGCTGCGCACTGTCATAGTTCCCCTTTACTATTCTAGATCTAGAAGGCCCGAGTTATCCCAACTCTCTTTCTGGATTGCTTGCTTAAAATTCTCGTTTATATTTGAATGATCCTCGTATAACATGTGTAAATGGAATGTTAAGATTTGTTTATTCAAATAATTGTTGATTTTGGGCTAAATTAATTTTGAAATAATATATATAATTTTAAATTCATCCAATATTCAGTTTCAGTCGATTCCCAAGTTTGTTTTTATGCTTAAGAATGGGTGTATTGGATTCTTTTAAAATAAATTTTAGCAATTTTGATTAACCAAGTTGATAATTGACGTTTCAACTATTCTCCATTTACAATCATCCTCTTATTATAATTTCTAAGGATATTAATCCGTAGCCTTAAATCTGTCTAGGTCTCCCTACCGTTTGTGATTATGAAACTGTTGAGAATTTTATTATTACTTGTTGGAATAAAAAAAATTCGATCCTGTTACATTCCGATCAGCTGGTATCTATTAAATATACGTTTATTGTAATTCTTTAACCTAAGTTAAGTTAATTGAAGTTAATAATATATGATAATTTAATAAAGTTAAGATTTGATGTTACAGCAGCTGCAGCGGTGCCGGGGGCGGCGGAGGGGGAGCAGCGATGGCGCCACCGCTGAGCCCGCCTTCAGGAGGAGCACGACGCGGCTCCCTGTCGAAGGGAGACACCGCTCGCAAGAAATGAAAGCAAGACCCCCCCACGACGTGACCAGGAGCAGACTAAGAGTCATGCCTTGTATTTGTATCGTATTGTAGCCCCAACGCGCTCTCTCTCATCACTATTTTATATATTGTAATTAGTGTCGTTTGTCTCGTCTCCGCACTAGTTGATTTATTTTTAACTAATCACAACAATCTATAACCAATCTATCGTTATGAATATTTATATAAGAAATAGATATTGATAAAGGACATATCTAAACGGAAATTTTAAAATGAAATTAGCATATTTTCCTGGAAATAGTTTATTTCATCTACCAATGCGAACATTTTCATAAAGAGTTTAGATGTGTGCGAGTATAAGTTGATGAAGTGAATAGTGTTCGATGATTATTACGAATCAGGGAATCCATCGTAGAGTCAATTTTTTCTGATTTGTTTATTGTTGTGATTGTCACATTGTTTCATAGCAAATATGAGTTGTTTAAAAGTGAAGGCTTTTTTCTTTTTTTTTTTCCGATATTTTCTTACTTGATATGGAACAATGTGTTTGTTTCTTTTATAAGTATCATAAAGTGATTTTAAATGTTATTTAAAATTTGACTACATTCATTATAAATCTCCAGGTTTCCAACAACTAATTATTTAGCAAGATGGTAGCACCTCGCTGTTGGGTGTTTAGTTTTTATGTAAATATGTACTGTTATGTGATGCTATAGTATAAGAATGTATAGGAATGAATATATATATATATATATGTGTATACATACATGTAATTCTTTTTTATCTCCTTAGAATATAGGTCTATTTTTTTTTCTCTAAATTCTTTATATTGTTAATTTTAAATTTGCTAGTAAAAAGAATTTTTGTACAAATTAAGTTTATTGACTCATCTGATAACTTTAGTGCGATAAAAGAATTTCATTAGTACATGGCTAGTTTTCGACTTGTTTGGATTAATATTGTTTGATGTTTTTTATGTCAAGAATTTGATAATCTTATTCTTTTGTATAAATATGTGCCGTAAGTGTATAATAAATCCTCAGGAATTTAACCGAAAAAATGTTGGGGACTATTTGGTTGTTGTTAAGGCGAATTGCGTGGGGGGAGGCCACGCAGGCCAGCTATATTCTGGATATATTTCCAAAGAAAATCTCGTTCGGTGTCTAATCACATCACCCAAACGAACCAATTGATGATATGTATATATTTTATGTAACATAAATAAAAAAAAATAAATAAAAAAAATTGTGTCAAATTTGAATGTATTTGATTTTTTCATACTCTTAGAATAAATTAATAAGTGTGTTTATATATTATATGTATATTATATAGATTTAAAGGATGTAAAAAATGTTTCAATTTATTCGTAAATCACCTTCCCAAGATGTTTAAGTGTTATTCCAGTATTGGTCAGTCACATAAATGCTAGGAATGAGCAAGGCACTTATTGTATTAAAGACAGAACTGTTTTTATAAGTGGTGCATTGTTTTTCATTTTTGTTTTTTTATTTTACTTTCAACATGCGAGTTTTATGTTCATAAACATGTCTATGTATATGTGTGTGTGTATGAATGGTGATTGTCTTTTCTTTTTTAAAAATAATAAAAAAAAAGACTGATTGCTTGCGAGAGAAATAATTCTAAAGTTATTATTCCCCTAAATAGTTTGTATATTGGCCTATAAAGAATTGTTTTCGTTTTTGTACTTGTCGAAAATATTTTACAAAAGAAATTTAGTTTCGAGTTAGACATTCTACCAAATCACAATAGGATAGATTTACTTAGATTGTAGGTTTATTAAAACATTAAAATTAGTAATTTTTTTTATTATTTATATTATTAACAAATATCTCCTTTATGACCTTTGCCCAAGGCGAATTGTATTGTCATTAACTTAAGCCTCAATTGCTTCGACTTGTCTCATCATGTTATATCACATACCGTAGGTAATGCTATATCAATTGTAATTACATTATGTAAGAAAATTGGTAGGTATTTGTTCAATAATTTGTTCCTAAGTTGTAAATACTATTAACTTTATTAAAATGCCTAATTATAATGTCCTTTTCTTCCACCGAATAAATTGAAACACTTTAATTATTTAAAAAAAAAAACAAGAAAAAAAATGACTTATAAGTCAAAGATATTTTGTATCGTTGCCAGTTTATATGCTGGTAAGGTTCATCTCACACATTGCATTATGACATTTTTACCAATTTACCGGTTAGTAATTTTGTAATTAAGCAGGTCATAAACTGATAATTAATGAAGCATTTTGGAACAAAGAAACTACATTTTTTTTTTTTAATTTTTTCATCTTATTTTTTGTTTAAATTTTCT
This sequence comes from Rhaphigaster nebulosa, assembly GCA_948150685.1. Classification (NCBI taxonomy): domain Eukaryota; kingdom Metazoa; phylum Arthropoda; class Insecta; order Hemiptera; family Pentatomidae; genus Rhaphigaster; species Rhaphigaster nebulosa. The sequence continues at coordinate 180,864,821 of OX411308.1, forward strand.
TTTCTTATGTGTGTGTTTTTTCCCCTGTTTAACACTCCATTTTAAGATCTCTGGAAATTATTGATGTTTTATTTTTTGTTTACATGTGACAGTTTAATTGTTTTCTATGGGCATTATTTGTTTTTAACAGATAATAATTATCTTATTTTTTTTTTATACTAACTTGAAATAATGGTTAATGTATATGATTTTTAGATGGCTTTTATATTTAAGGTCAGCTTAGTAAGTGAAAAACTTACTAATTCTTTATAACTGAGGAGTAAATGTGTTCAATTTCATTATCATAAGTCACTTTGTACATTTTATATATGGCTGTATTGATTTAGCCACAGGTTATTTTATGTCTAATACATGAAACTTTATAAATATACTTGTGGTAATGAAAATGGAAATAGTTTTGTGTTAGTTTACACAGAGGTGTATTAACAATATTTTTAAGTGTTGTGAAATCTAGTGAACATTCTTGGCATAATGTTGCATTAATGTCATGTAGGAATTATTCGATATATTATCAAGTGTATGAAAGGTCAGATGTCAGACAAAAAAAAAAAAATAATTTTGCTTTTATATCCTTGTGAAATCCATTTGCTGTATTGCTTTAAATAAAAGGAAGTATGCCATGTGCTATTTGTTTGCTGGCATCGCAGCTTAAGCCTGTTCGTCTATATTTATTAATTTCGATTTTTTATCAATCATTTGTTAAGGTTATGTAAATATTTACGTACCTCTTTTAATTTATAATTTAATTTTCTAATTGAATGTTTTAATATTTAAATAAATCACAAATTGCTTTGTTCGAAAAATATGATTATGTTTCATTCAAGTAGTTAATCGTCAACCCTGCCATTTGTAGATTGTAAATTAATTACTTTTGAATGATTCTACAGCTGATTTTTCAGCAGCCTTGATTTTAAAACTGTTAATCATTATTAGATTTCATATTCTAAACATGAATATAAATAACAAATATAAATGAATTTTCATTGACTAAGCTTTTATGTTTTACTGATCCTAAAAACTTCTTATGATAATTTTGCTTTATTACTGTTAGTAGGTTCTCACTTTATAAAATTGAGAAAAAATGATGTTGCAATTAAGAAATAGAAGATAAACCGAAACTGCTCTTATTATATTTTCTTTGGAATTTTAAACTGAATAGTAAATATTTCCTTTAAGTAGCTATCGACTGAACAAAATACGATTATTATATCTGATAATAACAAAGTTTGCATTAGGTGTTATATTAATTGGTAAGCTTACCTTTTGTTATGTTTTTTTGTTTCCCCTAACAACAATCTAAGAAAAATAACCAATGGCATACCCAGTATGATTTTAAGGGCAGAATATTTGGAAAAAAATTGCACCTTTTATGTCAGAGAAGAAAAATCCCTCAGTACTTTTTCTTTCTGGTTACTGTTTATGCTAAATGTAATCTAAGAAAAAATAATCGGAGATGTAACCATGAATTACAGAAGAAGTATTCGAAAAAGCATTCTTCAAATTATGGTAATTAGCCGGAAGAAAAGAAATGGCTCTGTATTTTTCTTTGTGATTACTAGTTATCCCAAAAAGAAAAATAATCCACCAAATTAAGGAAATATTCCTAAAAAGCCACTACATAGTGGACAATTTGCTTATCAGGCTGGCAAATCATGTGAGACCGTACTACATCATTTGGTCTCCAAAATAGAGAAAAGTCTAGGCGAAAAAGAAATTATGGCAGGCATCTTTGTGGATATTGAGGGTGCCTTTGATCGCACTCCTTATGAAACTATGGCAAAAGCCCTAAAGATGAAAGGGGATGGATGATGGATCCATTAGCTTCTGAATGGATCAACTCATTTCTGAAGGGAAGGCTACTCAAATCTGAATTAGGACATGCAAAGCTATGGATTAGATCCATGGGGGGCTGTCCACAGGGAGATTACTGTCCCCACTCCTGTGGTGTTTGGTTGTGGACACTCTGTTGACCAAACTAAGCTCTGCAGGGAAATGCAGACGATATCGCTGTTCTGATAGGGGGCAAATTTCCAGAGACTATCTCTGGATTGCTCATAATAGTAAGGGACTTTCTGAAAGAATGGTGTAAAGATAATGGTCTTGGCATCAACCCCCAGAAGGTTAACCTTTGTATCTTCACTAACAGAAAGAATGTGATAATCAGACTGCCACGGCTTGATGGCATTCTGATAAACATCTGCAGTGAAGTTAAATATCTAGGAATTACCCTTGATAGTAAGATAAAATGGCTTAGTCATATTAGTAAGATTAGCACGAAGGCACTTCGCTGCCTATGGGCATGTAAGGGAGCTGTGGGAAAATCTTGGGGTACGAAACCTAAAATGGCCTTATGGCTATATAAGGCGGCGATCAGACCTATTGTACAATTTGCTGCAATTGTGTGGTGGCATAGGATTAATGCTAGTAGGTCTCGAGCCATACTGGGCAGACTTCAAAGGCTGGCGTGTCTTATGACAACTGGCGCCATGAGCACTACTCCCACTGCTGCAATGGAGGTCCTTTTGAACCTAATACCATTGCACCTGGAGATTGAGGCGCAGGCACTTAGCACTGCGTATAGATTTATGAAATTAAGGACAAGATCCAAATTCCTGGTCTACCAGGGACATGGGACTCTGTTTAACAGGATTGATCAGGATGAGGTGTTGGCAATGCACTCTGACATTCAAGTACAAAGCTATAGGGAGGAACACTATAGTACTAAGATCAGCCGAACTGACTCCCATGTACCATGCAACGGAGTTAACAGACAGATCCCTGACGGTACAAGGTTCAGGAGCGGGTATCTGGAAGATGGATAAGCCTAGAGAGAGAATGTCCTTAGGTATGTCATATCCTTAGGTAGGCATACCTCTGTCTTTCAGGCAGAGGTATTAGCAATCAATGTCTGTGCCCATTCCCTTATTGAGGAGGACGTCAGAAACAGACTAATTACAGTCCACACAGATAGCCAAGCTGCTATCGGGGCTTTAAGTGGTTATGCGACCCGGTCAAAGTTGGTGGAAAAATACAAAGTTAATCTTAACAAACTGTCTGAAACCAACAGGGTAAGGGTTAAATGGGTTCCTGGACACTCGGGAATTATGGGGAATGAAAATGCTGATCACCTTGCAAGGAGAGGCTCTGAGATGAAACCTTGTACACCAGAGCCCATATGTGGCATAAGCCTTAGCTATGCCAAAAGGCGTATTAGAGTGGCTGTAGGCAAAAAAGTTAAGAACTACTGGGAAAACACTTGGAAACAGATACACTCCAAACTGTTTTTAGATGGACCCTGCCCTAAAAGAAGTGAGATTCTTCTGTTTATGAATAGGAGTAACCTTAGGAGAGTGATGGGACTATATATAGGACACTGTCAACTGAATAAGCACCTCCACAACATGGGACTAACTGAGTCACCGACATGTAGACTATGTGGGATGGAGGACGAAACGGCTTTCCACATAATCTGTGGATGCGATGCTTTGGCAAGGTTGCGGTACCTCCACTTTGGTTGTGACCGGATCACTGGCTCTAAGCTCTGCGAGATGATGGACCCGATGAGTCTACTCAGATTTGCATAGGCTACTGTCCTGTTTTGAACGGTTTAGGACAGCGTACAATAGGCCTCAATAGGGCGCGGTGCATATATGCTGGAAAAAAAATAAAAAGGAAATATGCCTCATGAAAAAAAATGGCTCTCTATCTGTAAATGGTTTGGTTTATTATTTTCAATAATAGACCTTTGGAATGCTGATGAAATTCTTCCAGACAGAACGATACCATTAAAGAATGGGTACGTTCCAGCCAAAATTTCGGTATGTTTACCTGAAATTTAGGCGTTTTTTAAGTTTTGCACATCTCTACAGCTCCACCATATTAGTTTATAGGGCTGAAAATTGGTATGTAAATTGATTTGGTGTTGGGGAAGTATCTTTTGGGAGTCTAGACTTAGTTTCCCCCAACCCTCCGGGTTTTTCGATTTTTTAAAATATTTGCGCACCTTTAAAACTCTTCTAACTTGAGTTAGGAAGCTCAAAATCTGTTGTACTGTGGGAGAAAAAGAAGATAGAGGAATTAGAGACGCTGAGGGAACAGAGGGATGTGAAAAAGTTTTACAAAAGCATCAACGAAGGAAGAAAAGCGTACGTGCCCAGAAATAGCCAGATCTGAAATATTAATGGAACACTAATTTCGGATAAATCTGAAATATTAAATGGTGGGAAGAGCATTATAAGGAACATTTTAAGGTGGATGATGAAGACGTTACCCATACAAATTGGCTGAGGAGCAGGACGTGGAACTTCCTGACGAGGATGACGTGCTTGATGCCATTATACAACTTAAGAATAATAAGGCCCCCGGAATCGATGGTCTGCAGGCTGAACTTTTGAAACAAGGAGGACCAGAAACTCTGAAGCGTGTGCACGATATCCTGTTAAAGATATGGATAGAAGAAGTTATGCCGGTAGAATGGAGGACAGGAGTAATATGCCCGATGCACAAGAAGAATGATGTCCTCGACTGTAACAACTACAGGGCTATTACCTTACTCCCCACGGCGTACAAGATATTTTCAAACGTCCTTAATGCTAAAATAAGACCTTACACTGATAAAGTGGTGGGGCAATATCAGTGTGGTTTCAGGAAGGGAAAGTCCACCATTGATCAGCTGTTTACTCTGCGACAGATACTTGAAAAGATGAATGAATTCAATACATACATCCATCTCCTCTTTATAGACTTCAAAACAGCATATGACAGTGTGTATCGGGACAAGTTATACATAGCTATGAAGAGGCTGGGAATCCCGTCAAAACTAATACGACTGGTCAGAATGACGATGACAAATGCAAGCTGCTGTGTTAGAATACAAGGAGATCTGTCTAATAAATTTTGTTGCGAAAGAGGATTAAGACAGAGAGACACGCTAGCGTGCATCCTGTTTAACCTAGCAGTTGAAAATGCAGTAAGAGAGGCACGAGTACAGACAGCAGGCACTATATTTACAAAAAGCGTCCAAATCTTAGCATACGCTGATGATATATGTATTGTCGGAAGATCATCGGCAGCAATGATGGGTGCGTTTACTTCGCTTGAAGCAGCGGCAAGAAAAATTGGATTTCAAATCAATGAAGAAAAAACAAAATATATGACGACAGATAACCGACAGACTGACCCAACCATCAAAATTGGCTCTTGGAACTTCGAAAAGGTAAATAGTTTCAAGTACCTAGGTTCAGTAGTAACAGCGGACAACGATATTAATCAGGAAATAACACAGAGGCTCGTTGCTGCGAATAGGTGCTATTATGGACTCCTGCAGTATATGAAAAGCAGATCGCTGTCTAGATACACAAAGATGAACATATACAAGGTACTAATACGCCCTGTACTGACAGATGCGTCAGAAACATGGACAATGACTAGGACCATAGAGCGAAAACTGGCGGTGTTCGAGAGAAAAATTCTCAGGAAGATATATGGTCCCGTCAAGAAAAGAACGAATGGAGAATCAGACACAACAGTGAACTTTCTGATCTCTATAAAGAGCCCGATGTTGTCAAATATATAAGAATAACTAGACTTAGATGGACAGGCCATGTCTTACGGATGGATGATAATGTAGTCCCGAAAAAAGCATTCAATGTCGAACCAATTGGTAAGAGGAAAATCGGAAGACCAAAGCTGAGATGGCTGGATTGTGTGAGTGGTGATGCCAGAGCTCTGGGCATCCAGAGTTGTTGGAAGGCCGCACGAGATATGAAAGAAGACTCTTGAGGCAGCCAAGATCTCGTAATGGATTGTCGAGCTAAGGATGATGATGATGAAAACCTGTTGTACTGGAAAGGAAATTAAATTACCTAAACAACAAAAGAGGTTTCATCGGAATCGGACCAGTATTAGCAAAGATAATGGCTATTTCAACAGTTTCAATGTCTTTTTACTCGTATTTTCTGATATATATATATATATATATATATATATATATATATATATATATATATATATATATATATATATATATATTTCTATATATATATATATATATATATATATATATATATATATATATATATATATATATATATATATATATGTATATATTTTTTGTATCGAAGGTTAGAGGGAGGGGGGATCTTTAAACTACACAAGGGCGTACACAGAAATTTTTTTCCGGGAAGGATCTAAGAAGAAGGCAAATAATTAGCTAAATATTTAAAATCGCCAGATTGGGCGTAAGTTTTAAGAATAAGCATGAAAATTGGATCAAATGTTATTGTTTAAATCACCATAAATACTACCCAAAATACAAACCTTATGTTGGTGCGGACAAAAATAAAATGTTTTCGTTTATTTCGGAGGGGGGTGGGGAGAGGGGAGGAGAATATATTCCCTCTGTTCCTCCGTCTCCCCTGTGTACGCATCTCCTTCTAAATACGCTAAAATCTGATTGTCTAATCCAAAAAATTTAAAATTGTTACAAAATACTATTAATATTATTACGAAAAATGATTTCTTAACGTATATTTCAATATATTTAAACGATTAAAAAACAAGTTCATGCTCCCTCTTCTAATAGCCGATGATTCTTCCAGTTAATGCTGTGTAGTTTTCTATCCCATTTCATTCAAAAAGAAATAAATTATGTCATATAGTAAAAAATAATAAAAAAACCAAGGTGCAAACCTACAGCTTGAATTCGGGATGGGTTGATACTAGAATTTCTTGTGTCTGAATACAATTGATACGGATACTTTTTAGTCGTATTTTCCCCGAAAAAAAAATAAACTATTGCAGTGGGTCGGCGGTGAGCGGCGGGACTGCGTTTTCTATCCGTTTCATAACCCCTAGAGCACGATTATGGGTGATTTGGAGATGTCTGATATATATATATATTTTTCGGTTGGCTCTATAGACCTTGTAGATCTTTGGCCGCGCGATGTGGTGTTCTTACAGACATTTATTGCTTGCGGGAGCACAGACAGCCTGGAGGGGGTCACCCAACCTCACGTTGCTGCGAACCATCGTTTCCATGATGCAACGGCAGGCTGTCCATTGCTCCATAACCGGTCCCTTTGGGGCCAATTTGGCAGTGTCCTTCCCACCGACTCACTCGGGTTCAAGGACAGTGACAAATCGGTCTAGATCCACGGATTATGGCTGTTCGGAGTCAGCAGGCGCACGAGGACCTATATTTCTTTCCCCGAGACAGACCGTCCATGGATCAAACCTCCGGGCGGCTATTTTATGCCCTGGAAAACCACAACGCGATTCACAATTAAGGTACATGGGGTAGGGTCATCACTCCTACGCCCGGTCTGTGCGAGTAGCGAGTAGCCTCCAGTAGGCTGATGGGTCTCACATTCCCGGGAGGAGGGGTGATAAATTTCCTGAATTATTACTTTAATTAAATTAAAGTACACCCATTAAACCCACTTTTGCAGAGGATCGGCGGGACTGCGTTTTTTATCCATTTCATAACCCCTAGAGCACGATTATGGATGATTTGGAGATGTCTGATATATATATATATATATATATATATATATATATATATATATATATATATATATATATATATATATATATATATTTCCCGCTACATTTGTGCACCTCCGGCGGCCCCCTTTGGATGAAATTAGCTGAAATTCGGTATGCAATATGAATTAAATCTGAACACAAATATGCAGTTAAGTAAGACATTGAACATTTTAATAAGAATTGTAATTGAGCGATAATAACGCCTTGGAAAGCGAACTCATTTCTTCTCATAAATTGTTTGTAGTTTCTTCTTAAAATGAGAAGTAAAACAATATGCTAAAATGAATCATAACAGGTTTAGAATATAAACAGAAAACAGCATTATTTAACATTTCCCAGTAATTTAACGTGGGGGGGGGAAGGAGTAAACTAGTGTAACTTATTGGGTTCGATCTCCGGTATGGAATAAAAAAAAAAATACATGTTTATGAAATTTACGCATTAATCATAAAAATACTTTCCCTAAAGGGTATATAACGATAAGTTAACTAGAAAGATTTGTCCTATATCAATGACCGATATAGTAGCCCTCTGCTCTGCAACATCAGCTGACTATTAAGACCATCTTCATTTTTTGTGATATTCTGTTGAATAAGAAAAATGGGTTTCGGTGATTATCCTGCAGAATACAATCCTAAAGTTCATGGTCCTTACGATCCCGCAAGATATTATGGAAAACGTATGTATTTTTATAACTATTATTTTGATTACTATTGATATTTGTCTCATTTTCGGCTAGTTCAAGGATGTCTCAATGATTTTAAATATATTTTTCTGTTGATAGACCGAAGAAGATTACGCATTTTATTCCAGAAAAAAGGATCGGTTGAATTTTACTTACTATATATTTAAGATACTTTAAACTTACTCATTTTGGTTACAGATTAATAAATCTGTTCCAGTTGCTTTTCAATTTAAAATATTCCTCATTTTATTACCCCCTATAAAAACAATTACCAAGTGATACCTCTCTTCACACTACAATACCTACTGATCCTTTTTTTCATAGCTATCAACGGTGACATGGCCACTATATTTTAATCGGTATTTAATGATTTAAAGAATCCAGTTATTTGACACATTCAAGTTTCCATACTCAAATTTATTGTAATTATTAATATTTGTTAACATTTATTGGTATAATAATATGAAAATAGATTTTCATTTCTTGCTTCCTAATCCTCAAATTTTTAAAATCCTTATGTCTCTATAGTTATAAAAGTGTTTATATGTTATGATTTGAAATTTATTTAGATATACAAAGTATGTTAAGGGAAAAACATATTTAAAGTTTAAAGTTACTTAATTTTTGAGTATTTCTTTTAAGAGGATTACTGACGATCAATCCACACTAAATGGAACATGGGACAACCGTGTGTGCGTAATCCTATGTGGAGTGGTTGGAGTAGAGGGGAACAGCTGGAATTCCATCGGCCTTAAAATCCACCACGTTATATGAAAATCCAACTGATCATGAGTGTGGAACTATGAACTCTACAGTTTTTAGGCTCTGCTTTACTAATAATAATAAGAATTGTTTTTCAATTAATACAATGTTTTAAAATTTATGATATTGATACTTAAAAATATTGATATGAATAATTTATAATTTTGTCCACTTTTTTATTACTAATTATGATAGAAAATACTTATAAATAAATAAACATTTTTAGTGGATTTCTAATATGCATAAAATGTCCAATATTTTTTGGAGAGTGGGTTAAGATTAAATTATTTAATTTTTTTGCTATTGTAGAGCCACTATTTATAGCTCCATTAATACACCATTAAGTGTGTATAAATTACTACCTGTCGGTAAAAAATGGAATAATGGAGTGGACCCTTTGTCAGTGGGACCCTTGCAATCGCCTTCACACCAAGTACTCCAGCTGTTTAACTGGGCCATCCTGTTCTTGACACTTAATACAACTGATTAATAATTGAAAATTAGTAATACAACTGATTAATAATTGAAAATTAGTTATTTTGAGAGATTTCTAATTAGTACTGAGGGTGCGATAAGATATAGAATCCATTTAGTTACTATGATTTTTCTATATTAAAGCGAATACCCAATATATCTGATAATTCTCAATAGTTGAATAAAATAACAAATGTTTTCTTGAATTATTTGGTTATTTGCTTTATATAACATATCGATTTGACATGGACTCGTAAGTTATAAAAAAAAGTTATTATTTAGTGATGTTCCATATCTTTTTCCACTAATTCCTGAATATTAAGTAACCCTCTCCTCATGAATTACCTTTTGGTGTAATTGAATTGTAAATTTCAATAAGTGTTGGGATTTATTCAAAATGGATGTGTTTTTTCCATGTACTGATATAGACCGATATTTCATGAGGGAGATTGGCCAATATCCAGTTGTAATGTTGGTGAAATACACAACAAAAAAAAAATTAAAAATTGTTTAAATAAGTCCAATGGTTCAACAAAAATTCTGTTTTTGCATCTCCTGAAAATTTTAATATTTGCTGATGAGGCCTTTTCAAAATTCAAAATTTAATTGCGTCGCATAATCAAGACAGCAGTAAATGAAGGTATTACTAATGTAGTACAATTAAAACCGATCCCAAAATTAATGAATCAATTTATGGTACAACTTTGCAATTGGGGCCTACTATCAGTGCTTCAGCCAAAGCTACCCAAAAGTCGTGGCACTAGCACTCTGTCATGCCATTTGTGATAATTAACTGCTTTGTATTCAATTGTAAGATTTGTATTCATTGGAATTATTAAAACTATTACTGCTTTAATTAGATATTATTTAAAATTATTAGTGCTGTCGATTTCTGGTGGTCTGGGGAAGTTATATCTGAAGCAGTTATAATTTAAATTACAGTAAGGGTCCGACCTCAACTGACAAGGATCTTTTGGGAGTTTCTAAATCTCTTGAGCGAGTGGAAGTCGACAGCTGTGATCTATTAAAGCTTAATAATTGAAATGAATACGAATGTTACAGTTGAATAAAAAGCAGTCAGTCATCACAAATGGTGCTAGAGAGTGCTAGTGCGGCGACCTTCGGGTAACTTCAGCAGAAGGCAATGATAATCGCCCCCGATTGTAAAGTTGTACCCGATTAACTCACAAAGTGAATCGAGGTTTGCAAAAGCTATTAATTAGTCCTAAGTAGTAAATGGTATTCAATAGAATGTCTGGATATGCATCACCAAGCCTATAAGTTTGAATTCTTATACTTTTTTTTTAGCAACCTTCATCGAATTACTGATGCTGCCGCCCGATATCCGCTTTGGTCAGTATAAGCGGAGCGTCACATTTTGTCATACTCGGATGATCTTATGAGATCTATTCTCCTGAGCTGTCCTCGAGGGATGAAGCCAAGATCAGTCCCAGCCCTATTTTAGGAAATGCACTGCCTCTTCTTGATCCCTCGTCCAATTTATTTAATATATATTTTAAAATTCATTGAATTTACTTTTGTTTTTAATTAATGTGTTAAATTAAGAAGGGATTGTGACAGAATTTCAAATCTCATTACATATTTTTAATAATTTGTTTTATTGCTGGTATGACTCTTCAATTTAATTTCTATTCTAATTGGCTACATTGCCATCTAAGTATTTATAATGCTATAATTCTGAAAAAAAATTGTTGAACTTTTCTGAGATTAATTTGATTGTTTTCTTTTTTGCTATAGCCGATACCCCTTTTGGGCAAGTTAAGTTGGGAGATCTAGGCTCTTGGCTGATGAGACGTAACAAAAGTCCTCCAGCTTTAATGGGAGCTGTCAGCCGAGGTAAGGTTAACTGTTGTTCAATAGTCCTATAAAGAATACAGTCGAACTTCCATATATCGAAAATCTCTTTATATCAAATTTTTTTTAGGAGCCTTGAATTTTTATTAGAAAAAAATATATCTAACTAAAAATTCCAAATATAAAAAATATAAATGTGATTAACATCAAAAAGAGCCAATAGCTTACATACATAATAATTAATGGCTAATAATTAAATAAGAAAAAAATTACAATCTTTCTACAAAATCGAAATTTCCATATATGGAGTTTTTTTCTAGGAACCTTCAAGTTCAATATATGGAGGTTCGACTGTATTTATTTATTATATATATTGTAGAAGTATGTTTCATTCACTTAAATTAAGTAAATCTATTGTTCTATTTTTTATTTGTTTTTTAATTAGATAACTCATCTGATTTTCTACAATATTCAAGGTTTGGTCTCAAAAGTTGTCACGAATAATTTTTTTTTCCTGGTGGCCAAATGTCCTAAACCAAAGTCGAAATTTCAAATATCAAACTAAAGTTTAAAGTTCCCAAAAAATTAATACAAGCTGCTCTGCTTTGTACCAACAGATGCTGGTACCGTTATTCGGCCGAAGGAAATAATCTTTCCTCTGAGTAAACAAAAACAATACCTAAGTGTTAGGATTTTATATGAATGGCCCTGATTTTGTTACCCGATTAAATTCACAATTTACTATTTATTTGAAGTCAGGGATACTTAAATAAGGGCAAATAACTCTCCAAAATAAAATTTATCTGCATTAAAATAAATAAAACATTTTAATTATTTAGAACATTTAATTAAGAAATATGATTATTCGTTGTATATCAGAATTAAATTTTTAATTGAAAATAAGAGGAAGAAAACATAAATAATCGGGCACGAATTTCAGAATCCTTATATTCAAGGGGCCCTAAATCCGTCCTTGGGACGAATTTAGGACTCAACCTATGAAAAGAATTGCAGCTTTCCCTACCTTAATAAGTAAACTCATGGGTCCTGCACAATTTGAATATGAAAACTTTATGTAAAACTCTACGAATAGTAATGATAATGATAGTAATTATAAAATATAAAAATATCTTATTTTGATGCGCCAGAATAATGTTGAACTAAAACTATAACTAGCTTCTCCTCGTTCTGTAGATGGAAAATATAGAGCTAGAACACAAACCGTCACAAATATTGAGCTAGAACACAAACCGTCATAACTATTTTACTAACTATAATTAATCATAACTATCAGTCAACTTGAATTATTTCAAGTTTTTCTGCTAGTAGCAGCTATGCCAATGTTAGATAACTGGGAGGACAGGCTTAGGGATCAGGACTGATTTCGGGTACCTTACCGTTAGTTTAGTTTGATGAAAATTTTTGTGAAATCGTTTTGAATAAAGCTTATAGTCCTAGAACCAACATGTAAAATTTAGGCTGAAACTTTTATGAGAGCTTCTTAGCATCAAGTTTTACAAGAATAGACTTTAACTAAAAGCCAATACAACAAAATAAATGTCTCTGTAATATCTATATAGTATGCATCATATGTATGTTGCTACAACAACATATGTATCCCTATACTAATCGCCTCACAAATTTTTAAAAAGAATACAGTCGAACCTCTGTATATCGAACTTCTATATATTGAAAATCAGTACATATCAAACTTTTTTTTAGGAACCTTGAATTTTTATTAGAAAAAATATTCTGTATATCGAATAAAATTTCAATTTATCGCACAAAAAATTCCCATTTAAAAAAATATAAAATGTGATTGTCATCAAAAGTGCCCTTAGTTTACGTACTTAAATAAGAAAAATAAAATGTTCCATTCGTTTGCAAAGCAATGGAAATTTTGGAAAGATCTTGTTTCAGAACAGGTACAGGAGCACCTAAATTCTCTGAATCTTTTTCCTAACATCGAAAGTGAAATTATCATTTTAAATTCAGTTTAACTTCGGCTTTCTTATTGTGAACATTGCTCATAAACATGTCTTCATCGATGAATTATACTCAAAATGACATTAGAAGCTATTTTATGTGAAAACAAATATAAATTATTTTTTATGTATGCTTGCTTATTTTTGATACACGTCCTTATTAAATTATAAATATAAATTTATAAAAAACCTGCAATCATAAATGTAATTTGTATAATTTTTCAAATAAGTGTTACTGATCGTTCAGGTTTGTTTTTCTTTTACTTCATTAGCCCCAAAAAATTACCTTTGATACTTCTTAAACACTAAATAATAGCTGTAATTGTTTTTAGTCTTAAAAGGGTGAAAAATTGTAATTTTTAGAATGTATTGAAATTTACATATATATCAATTTTTTTTCAAGCATCCTTCATGTTCAATATATCGACCTTCAATTGTGTAACTAATTAACATCAAACTATTTTTTCTTTTAGAGAGAGTTTTTGTTGACTGTAGATGTATATCTTAAGGGAGAAGTTGGTCGGTGGGTGCGGTCAAAGAGTTACACTTTTAAAGGTAAAGTTATATATTTTGTGCCAACGTTTCGGCCTAAATTTTAGGTCATCTTCAGGGCTAAAAGGAAAATAAAATAACAACTATGAAAAACGACAGAGGCAGTACCAGTAACAGTCAAAAATGATAAAAACAGAAATTACAAGTAAGATAAAAAGTATGAAGTATAAAAAGAAACGATAACACTAAATTACATAATACAATTGATAAATGAAAAAGTAAAATAACAATGTAAAAATTAATTGAAATTAAAATAATGCTTTATTTACACAGGGAATAATAAAATATATGAAACCTATTAATTAAAAAGACAAATAGTATGAAGGTTTGGTAATATGTAAAGCATAAGGGAGAAGTTGGTCAGGGGTTGCGGTCAAAGAGTTACACTTTTATAAGTAAACTTATATATTCTAAGGGAGAAGTTGGATTATCTATTTATAATTTCTTCATAGTTCGATATACTATTTGTCTTTTTAATTATTAGGTTTCATATATTTTACTATTCCCTGTGTAAATAAAGCATTATTTTAATTTCAATTAATTTTTACATTGTTATTTTATTTATTTTATTTTATTTTACTTTTTCATTTGTCACTTGTATTATGTAATTTAGTGTTATCTTTTTTTTTTTTATACTTCATACTTTTTATCTTACTTGTAATTTATGTTTTTATCATTTTTTACTGTTACTGGTACTGCCTCTGTCGTTTTTTATTGTTGTTATTTTGTTTTCCTTTTAGTCCTGAAGATGGCCTAAAACTTAGGCCGAAACGTCGGCACAAAATATGTAAGTTTACTTATAAAAGTGTAACTCTGACCCTCCCCCTCCCTTCCCCCCGATCAACTTCTCCCTTAAGATATTTTTTCTTTTGTAAAACAGTTAGAAGTAATTATGAAATCAATAACATGCAGTTGTCCGGCCAAAGTCAGATTCAGTAATTTGTATTTTATTATATTAATGATTGCATATATATATATATCAAATTTTGAGGATTACATTTTTTTTTTTTGGTCGATTACAAAGGTCTATTATTGAAAATAATAAACCAAAATACATATTCATGTATCAGAAATAAATTAGATAATATGTACATAAATACATTTAGACATACATATAGACACTATGAAGTAATTATTTATACTGAAATAATTATAAAAATGAAAAGAAAATGACCAGAAGGGGCCCATCCGAGAACTATGATAACAAAAAAACAGACAGTGCCAGTCCACAAGGATGACGAAATAAGAAAACACCACAAAGTCAATCAAGCTCAAACAATGTAATAACGAAACAACCTAAACCGGAACAACGTTATCCTTTGATCTACTGTATACCAGAAAGGAGATGGCCCAGGGGGTGGTCAAGAATAAAATGAAACAGTGGTAACTATTTATGATTTTATTTTATTCTTGACCGCCTCTCCAGAACCATTTTTTATTGTGTGCCAATGTTTCAGCGCAAGTTGTAAGCCTTCATCAAGGCAGTTAAAAGCGTCAAGACAGACAGCTAGTGAGGGACTATTACCTCTCTCTATCCAAATTACCAGTACCATTTTTATAATTATTTCAGTATAAATAATTACTTCATAATGTCTAAATATATTTATGTACATATTATCTAATTTATTTCTGATACATGAATATATATTTTGGTTTATTATTTTCAATAATAGGCCTTTGTAATCGATAAAAAAAAAATTTTTAATCCTCCCTCAAAATTTGAGGTTTTACGTTAGAATCCAAATATCGAATAAAAAAAATCATTCTGTCCAAAAAATAATATAAATCAGGCCAGTATTAGCTGAGATATAAGTGTAATACACTTTATAGACTAATTTTCCGGCACGGCACTACAGGTCAGCGTGGCCCTAGGCCTCCTGACTTATCAAATGCGGGCTCCTAGCTTCCTTGCATCTCTCTACTTCATCCTTCCTTGTATTATTTTTGCACTTCCTTCAGCATCATGGTCTTTCTTTTTTTTTTTTTTTTTTTTTTCCACTGAAGCGCACATCCAATATTTCCCTCTGCACCATTTTATCCTCTGATTACATGTCCCTAACCCTCTCAGCCTACTTGCATTGACAGTTTTGTCTTAACACTCTCTGTTCGTCACTCTCAAGGCGATCATCTTGGGACAAGCTCCAAATTTCTGCTCCTTAGGTGTCTAGTGTGCTTAATTTCTTTGCTGGACTTGGTAGATATCTTTTATAAAGTATTCTGCCCATGTTTCTTTCCCGATACACTCCAAATTCTCATTTGAAAGATACTCTGATTATCTGAACTGTAAACCAAAGTAATACGGAAAGTCCTGTTAATGGGCAGACCAGATATTTTTGGAAATAAAAAGCCATTTTGTAATAATTTGCTACGTTTTCTTTTATGTACTTAAACAAATACTGTGAAATAAATTATTTCAGTGCATTTCTTTCATATTGTAAATTATTACATACACAAAAAAAAATTGTATATTCAGATAATCCTCGATTAACATCATTTGTTTTCAAGCCCCTAACCACAATTTTTATCGAGGATTTACTGTACAGCTTCTAACATTTTTATAACATGTTTTAATTGGCTGTAAAAATTGCATTGTAATGAAAGTTTTCTAAATTCTAATAAATATTACAAATACAAATAATGAATGTACCAATTTTTTTTTTAAATGCAGCATTCTGGAGATGGCAGCATAAGTATGCCCAGCCAAAGAGGGCAGGGATTGCCGCATACATGCAAGCCGCCCTTGTTTCTGTCGCATTTTTCTATGTCCTCAACTACAAGAGGATGAGTAAGATTGAATATTTTTAAATACTTTTCTTTATTATGATTATATTAATAGTATCATTTGACATTATCTTTCTTTATTTCAGAGGCTCACCGCAGATACGAACTACATTAAATTGGTTAATCCAGTTGTAGTAGAATGGCTAACTGAAAGATCCACGTTTGTTAATCTTCAGAATTTGGAAATGGAGACAAATGGATATTATTTAATAATAATTTTCATTTTGCCATCAAGTTTATATCTACAATTGTTTAGTAAAATTATAAGCTTTAGTTGTCCATATATCTTCCTAAATTTACTTTTTCCTTGATTTAATTATGGGTTATCAATAAATCAAATGTCTAATCTTTCCGTTTTTGGCTAAAGGTACATACAATCTTTCCTTATTCTTTCCCTAAACAGGAGTTAGATGAACGAGAAGCATTGCATGTAACTGATGATATTTCTCAAAATCGTGTCTTATATTACAAGGACTGTTTTATATATTTTATGAGTATTTTAGCCTGAATTGGAAATATGAAAATATTCTCTGCCAAGTCTAAGCTCTACCTTCGTTTACAGTAGAGGTTTGACCCTTCTGTTACGAGTAGACCCCTCTCCTTTTCTTAAATATATTTAATTAGGGATTGATAAATTATTTGCCACTTCTATAAATTTGTTTAATTGAAAACTAGTTTCGAATATTATACATTCATCCTCAGTTCAAGGTTTAAATGGATTATATCAAACAGAAAAGTTTGTACTGGTTTCTTCTCGCATTGAACTAACAATGAACGAAAAGTAGGTAGCACCGCTAAATCAGAGATTAAAGAAACATATATGTGCATATAATAATAAGATAGATAATTCCAACTTTGCAATTCATTTAAATGAAAAATTCATCAAAGACTCACGAGTTAAATTAATACAACACATTGAAAACAGCCTCAAATTAAATATATATGAAGCCCTTGAAATAATAAAATCCTTCAAATCCAATCCAGATTTTTGCTTAAATGATTAACTAAATATCTCCAATAGTCCAATCTTAAATTTATTCCCATCTATAACAGAAAAAACCATTACTCACCGGCATTACTGGAAAAACTCCCCCTTGAACCATTTACCTAAAAACCTGCTACCTACCTTTCGTTCATTGTTAGTTCAATGCGAGAAGAAACCAGTACAAACTTTTCTGTTTGATATAATCCATTTAAAGCTTGGTGAGTACCAACATGTTTTTGATTTCTTGTCTTAATTAAATTCATAATTCATAAATGTTTTATAATACTGATTTATATTAATCTAATTAAATATGTATAATAATACCAAACTATATTTTGAATTGCTTATTTTTGAATTTTTTAGAAATGAAGATGAATGTATAACATTCGAAACTAGTTTTCAATAAAACAAATTTATAGAAGTGGCAAATAATTTATCAATCCCTAATAAAATATTCTTTTTATCATAACTTTTTTCCCTTCATTTTTTCGGCTATGTACTACATATATGAAAAGTTAAAGGCCTTAATGAAGAATATAGTATGCAAGTTTCATCAAACTTGTTATAGCCATTTTCGACAAAAGTGTAAAATCGATTAAATAAAGTGGCACAGGTTTTTTTTTTTTTTTTTTTTTTTTTTTTTTTTTTTTTTTTTTTTTTTTTTTTTTTTTTTTTTTACAATTTTATTGAAAGAGAACTGAACAGAAAAAAAAAAATAAACTGACAGAAGTTCATAGAAACGATTCCTCTCTCATAAATTCACCTCTCCTCTTGAAAAGATTAAGAGTTAGCCAGATTTTTTATTTGGAAATTCGAATTATAAGAGGTTCACATTATTTGGAAGACGAAAATAAATACAGTGTTTTTATACGAAATAAAAGATTATCAATAGACCAGAAAATCCATACGAATTACCGTGATATGAATTATCCAGATTCTACCGTACTATAGTTTTAAAATATGTTGTGATCGATATATCGTTGTTTAATATCGATATATCGGATGTTAAGATATCGAAGGAAAATATCGGTTTTTCAACTACGATATATCGCGTGTCGATATTTCAACCCTAGTCTTAAGTTCCTTTAGCAAATTTTTTCAGAATTCAAGTTTCAAATCTGAAGGCAGACTCTTTTGCATATCCATGTTTCAATTATTGACTACAAGGCATATATACCAACCTTAAATAAGTTATTTCATAAGACTTTTCGTTTTTGAGCTAGTCTGTTCATCCACATGTCATTTTGCGAAACTTCTTTCTTTGTAGGACATTAAAACGCGTATTTCCGCTTAAAACTGTAATTCGAATTTTTTCACGATCACACTATTTCCCCTTGCTATATATTTCATATATTGGTAAGGGAAAGCAATAGATAAAGTCTGTGAATTATGCTATCGATCAGAGCCGGAACTAGGATTTTTGCCAAGGGGGGGGGGGCAAAATTAATTTTGCCGTCCCCTCTTTCCCTGAAATAAAAGTCAACAGTATTTCACATACCCGGGTATGTGAGGCCCGTCAGCCTACTTGGAAGCAACTCACAAAGGCCGGGAGTAGGATTGATGTCTCTATCCCGTGTACCTAAATTGAGAATCGCGGTGTGGTCTTCCACATCGCGCGGCCAATGATCACCACGTTCTACAGTGCCAACAGAAAAAAAAATTGATTACAGAAACATAAATTGATGATAATTATCTACTTATATTGCTAAACCTTTTCCTCCTGTTGCATTGTTACTAAACGTTAATCGAAATGATGAACACATTTTTTTCCTTGTAAACTTAAAAACCTTCGTCTAATAGGTAGTGTAAGTTTTATTTAAATTTGCCTGTTTAAAATAAAAAGGACACAGAGTTCTTCTATTTTGCGTTGTTCAGAGCTTTTACCAACAATTGTTCAGCATAGGTCGTCGAAATGGCGAAGGTTTGGTATTCTAAGCTTCAGGAGCGGATTTACCCACAGGCTGATTAGGAATTTGCCTGGGGCGATAAATTTTGAATTAAATTATATGTTTACATTCTAACGAATTCGCAAGTATGAAATATTTGATGTGGACACCCCATGACTTCCTTGTACGCCTATTAAACTATAAATCGGTGGCTCAAAAAATGATTCTGAATTTGGTTACTAGTTTCCATAGATTGCAGTGTCTCAAAAACGACACTCGGCGTCGCGACATCCATCTATTGTCACCCACAGACACACTCTTGTTTCTGGAGGTCTCATTCCGTTATTATATGTCTTTTTCCTTCAGTAGGTAACTTGTTTCCAAGAGATTTCTTTATGTTCCGTGACAACATTAGAACTGTCTATGTCACTTAATAAAGCATTGGAAATCGACAATTTCGACATTTTAAGCGGAAGAAACCCACTTAACTAATATCTTATTCTCATGCTGCATACTTGTTGATCTCACAAATGGGGAGGAAAACCAGTATTTTAACACTTAAAACAAGTAATAAAAATGTTTAATTGGATTGGAAACCAAATTGCGTTTGCAACCTTTATTACCGAAACATATGATTTCTCTTTTAATTTAAATATAATTTTTGATGTAAGCTTACCTTGACCTTCACGTAAAGTATCCTTTTCGGCTCACCAATTTTAACAAAAATCTAGTAAATACATTAATATCGATATAAAAGTCCTATTTACCAAATTTGAAATGTTTTACATTAAATTTTAATATAATTTTTGATGAAAGTCTAATATGACCTTCAAGTAAAATACCGCTTCCGGTTTTCCAATTTAGACCAAAATCTAGTATGTTATTTAAATCAATATACAAGTTATAAATACTAAATTTGTGAAGTTTTGTATAGTATTTTAATATAATTTCTGATAGAAATCAATTATGACCAAGTAAAGTACGACTTCCGGTGATCAAGCAATGACCAAAAAGGGAGATTCACAACTAGATTTTACAACAATCATAAATACAAAATTTCAACTTTCTGCGGCTAACCGTTTTTGAGTTATGCGAGATACGAACGTACGTACGTACAGATGCCTCGACAAAACTAGTCAAAATGAATCTCTTTTTACTTCCTTTACTTCTTACAAGGAAGTAAAAAGAGCCCATGTAAATATAAAAATTATCTCCACTTAGTTTTTAACTATACAACCTTATAAAAGATAAAAGCAGCTGGAGACAGTGAAATTATCTGCTATGCCTATGGGTAGCAGTATTGTAAATCACTCCTTCACCACACTTTGAGTCTCAAGTCCTGATGAAGACTTACAAAGTGGGTCCTAATAAATAGTTTTTAATAATTGTGATACATTCTTTTTGACCGCCTCCCGGACCATCTCATTCCTTCAAACAAACGTTATAGTTTAAAAAGAAATATTTATATATAAAATTGTTATCTATAATTTTTATGTTTTTCGACTAAGTTTGTTTAAAAATATCGGATATTATTTAAATAAGAGTAGAGAGAGATGGCATACGACCATCTGTTCTATACTCGTCAGCAAATTACGTATAAAAGTGGTGTATAAGAATAACTTCCCGTTACTGTATCTTGTCGGCTAAGAAGAACGGGAACGAGTTCGGGCCAAAGAGGTTATTTGTGTCGCAAAGTTTTGTTAACTTCAGATAATTACTATTCATTGTGCCCAACAATATAGACTGAAAAAAATCAAGCATAATTCAAGGGACTCAAGGGTGTAAACAGCTTCAAATCACTTTTCGTAATTTTATTCCATTAAATTTAAAACAAAATCAGAAGTATAAAAATGTAAATAAAATACGTACCAAATAAAAATGTTTTTTTTGGTAGACTTGTGTTAAATGAATGAATTTGGACAATTTTTAAATGTTTTATCCATGTTCGATGAAGAAATATAGTTTACCTAACTTCTTTCACTGAGGACTGATGCCTCACAAAAAATAAAAACATCTATAAAATAAATCACAGAAATAAGAGGATCCAAGAGGAGGGGGGATAGTTATAATTTTTTTAATTAAAGAACATCAAATTCTGCGTCTAATGAGCAGCACAACAAAATCATTTCTGTAACTGGTTTGGTCGAAATGACGATTTTGTATTCATCACGTACAGAGGCCACGACGAAACTAGTCAAAATGGATATTTCCGTTGAAATCTGAAAACCGAAAATTTTCGCGATTACAATACTTCCTTTACCTTCGTACAAGGAAGTATAGGAATTGCTTATTGAATTCAATTTCAAGGAAATTCAATTGCTTATTTTTGAATTTTTTGTTTTTAGAACTGAGGATGAATTTATAACATTCGAAACTAGTTTTAAATTAAACAAATTTATAGAAGTGGCAAATAATTTATCAATCCCTAATCAAACATTTCGAGTTTTATTGGCCGCCATTTTGTATTCCAGCGGCTATAAGTTGCCAGATGTACATTTTTATGTCGAGACGTTTTCATTTTATATGCCCAAACCTTCGTATGAAATGATTCACTTTTTACTTCACAGGCTCCCGAATATTACCATAATTTAAATTATTACTGCTTTCCCCAGGGCACTGGAAGTCCACAGCACTAATTTTAATAATTCCAATGAATATTAATGTTAGAGTTGAATCTAAAGCAGTTAGTTAGCACAGATGGCGCTAGAGCATGGGATATAATGATAAGTGAACAGGTCTCCATGGAGATCATGCCTAGAATACTTTTTAAAAATATTAGTTGTGTCGACTCGCACAACTTTCGTTACCTCTGGTGGCAGCGAGGAATTTATTTCCTTTTAAAAGGCGTTAACATTTCAGACACATTATAATTCTGGCATTTGATGTAATTTAATAAAGTGCCAGTCATAGAGTTTCCTACTAGTGGACAATTATTGCTTACCTGACATTTGGCCTTTTAGGAATTACTAATATGCTCTAGCCATGGCACAAATTGTCCAATTTTCTTAAGATAGCTATTCTAAACAATTATATCAATTGATCACCAAGGTTTAGAAAAAAAACAAAACAACTGTACCATTTTATATTTAATTTGTATAAAATCCTTATAATACAGAATAGAATAATTTGGTAAAGTCACACAAATAACATTATATACAGATTGATATTTATATACATTAATGGATGAAGTGGGACAGAGTTATCCAGAGCATCCTCGACAGCCGCAATGGATGCATTCTACGATCTTACCCTGAAAAGTAATAAAATTGTTTTAAGAAAAAACTTTATTTTTATTTTAAATATCAAAACAGTTTGAAAGGTAACAAATAAACTTTTGTATGATTAAAGTTTAAAGTAGAGTTTGTGATACACGATTGTCAAAATGGTGAAACCAAACACAAAATTATGATAATTTTCTGAATTCTGTAACTTAATAGAGATAATTGTGACAATGCTACAAAAGGATCATTTATCAACAACAGTGCAACTAATTTTGTTGCGTAATGGTACAAGCAAATTCAAATATTATTGAAAATAGTTTTAAATATGTCATAATTAAATGGAAACAACTTTTAAAGAAGGAAATTAACTCCGGTTCCAATAAACAACGGGTCCCCGCCACCCTCCAGGGCGGTTAACAGAGGTTCTAGTGTATATCTTTTATAATGTTAATAAAAATAATATATTTCATGAATTATGCCACAAAAAAACATTAAAATCATATAATTGATTATATGAGTTATATACAACTTCTGTCTTCAAATAACTTCACACATATCTAAAAAATAATGAACTACTTTGCATTTAATCCGACTTCATCTGAAATTTTAGCCAAGCTGACTTTGTTATTAAGACAACTTATGTATAAGTAAAATGGGTACAACTATAGACTAGGAGCACGCTATCACTTGTTCATTCCGAGGTCACCCAAACATTGACGGACTAGCACACTCTAGCGTCATTTGTGCTAACTAACTGCTTTGCAATCAATTGTAACATTCATATTCATTGGAATTATTAAAATTGTTCTAGCTTTAATTAGATATTATTTAAAATTACTAGTGCTGTCGACTTCCACTCATTATGTTCGCCCAAGAACTAAACAAAACATCAATGGATCCTTTTCAGTTGAGGTCGGGGCCTTACCATAACTTCAATTATTACTTCTTAAAATTATTACAAAAATTTGCCCAGATCACCAGAAGTCGACAACACTAGTAATTTTAAATAATACCTAATTAAAGCAGGAACAATTTTAATAATTCAAATGAATACGAATGTTACAATTGAATGCAAAGCAGTTAGTTAGCACAAATGACGCTAGAGTATGCTAGTCCGGCACCGTTCAGAATAAACAAGTGATAATGCACTTCTAGTCTATAGTTGTACCGTAAAATATATACGAAATCCAAAAAGCAGTTCAGCGTCCCTCTTTGATAGTTTTACCCAAAAACGGATGACTATAACCTCTCAAAAATATATTTTACTACTTAATGAAAGTACTTTGGTCCAGGGGTATAAGAGCTAGTTCATTTTTATATAATTAGTTAAGATAAGTTTTCTACAAATAAGTACAGAATAATCTGCTTAATCATCAATAATATTCTAATTGAGATCAGACTCCATTTTTAAGAATATTACACCATTGATAATAAATAGTTCTAATGTATAAAGTTCGGCAGTGAAACAGCATGATTTCAAAATTAAATTATTTATTAAAGATTCAATTGTTCAAGGATAAATATAAAGTACAAGAATAGGCATTTAGTGTACGATACCATACAAAAAATAAATAAATTTCTGAACATTATGTTCTGCAAGCGGCTCAAAACTATTCAAGCCTTCAAGATGATATTGAAGTAATGCCACTCAATGCGCTGCTAGAGGTCATGCAAAACAGGTAAGATTCCAAGAATGTATAACCTTCAATGGAAGATGTTTGGTTTTTTGTATTGTGTGCCAAATGGCAATCCTTGTAGTTCGTATTTAAGCATAAAAAATTAATTTAAGTTATACAATAAAGATCATTCAATAAGTCATAAAAGAGAAAGGAGAAACTAACCTCTTCAAGCTTGGCCTTTGGAACCCTGCAAATGCAGCTTGTTCCAAAATTTGTGTCTCTGGTTTGAATACACCGTAAACAGCAAAGACTTTCATAGCCTTGTTTTTTCCATTTAGCGATCAAGTTTTTATCAGCAATATTCTCATTAAGGCAATGCTCGTACAATTCTGGAAAAATTCATAGAAAATAAATTTCAATTTGGACTAATAACTTTTTTCATTATGGTAAGAGGGCATAAGCGTACATTAAAGCATACTATGTCTCCCCCCTGTTATCTTTAAGCTGCCAACTGTTAATGGACTTGAAAAGACTACTAAATGGTTTCATTAGATTTATCTTCGGTGTTTCCTGGCACAGCTCCAGTTTGATACCGAGATGTTGTGGCTTTACCCTCTTTTCAAATGGGCAATACTGCCTTTAGTACAAGAATGTACACCCATCAATCTATAGAATAATTTCATGTGAATTATTCCATAACAATTATCGCAAAGCAGTTTTATAATATTACATAAGATTGTTAGACATTATGACAGTTATAAGGATTTTAGTAGCCACCGAACATACACAGATGTAAATTTTTCAATAGATTAATGGGTGTACAACCTTCACTACATTTTAAATATAAAAGAGACAAAGCAAATAATAAAGAAATGGTGGAGACTAGAGCTGATGAACATTTTTCCTTCTTAAAAGGTGCATAATATAACCTAAATATTATGTACAGTAGAGCTCAGGGCCACCTGCCACATTGGTAATAAGTGGAGCTAAAAGGGTGGAATTACAAAAGGAGGAAGTAGAGATATTCCTAA
This sequence comes from Rhaphigaster nebulosa, assembly GCA_948150685.1. NCBI lineage: Eukaryota > Metazoa > Arthropoda > Insecta > Hemiptera > Pentatomidae > Rhaphigaster > Rhaphigaster nebulosa. Next base: position 180,890,162 of record OX411308.1, read on the forward strand.
TGAAAGATTTTCTAAATGAAGCAGTTCTATGGGAAATGGTGTACTTTAGAAGTTAATCTAGAACCTTCATTGTATCATTGATTTGCCCACCACAATGCTGGTGAGGTTCTACTAGTCAAAATATAAACAAATAACTTTTCAAACATTAATATTAATTTTAAATAAATATTAAGTAGGGAATTTCATGGGTTTCAGATGGCTTCATTGATATTAAATGCTAACACATATATATTTCAAACTATGTTTAAACATGCATATTTTTATGGCACACGACCGTTATTTACCTTTACTTATGGCTTTCCTTCTGTAGTATAAATCGTAAATGTAACGTGATTTCTGATGGTGAATTTTGAAAATAGGCCACAATGATTCAACTTTTCTTTTGCCTTCATGAGGCTCAGTTTCGGCTACAATACAAAACACATTTTACATTAAAATACCCAGTTACTGAAAAATACAGTTACATTGTAAAGAAAAATAAGTGCTTTACCTTCTCTCATTTTCTGTTCTAACTCCTCTAGAGTAGGTTCGATAAGTTCCCATCCATCTGGTGGAGGTTTCTTGCTTCTTCTTACTTTAGGCATTTCTTAAATATAATAATATTAAATAATAATAATTAAACGCAAGCAAAAATAGCTAAAGTATTAAACAGTTACTAGAATGAACAGTATGAAAGGTAACAAACAAATCTAAAAACGTTTACAGCCGAACACTGCTACCTTAATATTTAGCTTTACAATTTAATTTTCGTTATTGTTTATTAAATCTGACTAAACGATTTCTTGAAAATAATATTTGATTAATTAAACAATTATCATAACTTTTAAACAAATGTATTTAAAACGATAAAAACTCACAAATTAGAGATATATGATAATAACCTGGGATAAGTAGTACAGGTTATCTATTATAGGAACTACGGACAAGACGTATTTGGCCTTTTGGCGAGATCGTTTATTAAATTCCAGTTTAATCTGCAGATACACAATCATGCCACGAGGTGAGTTTAATTTCGTCTTTAAGGCACGATTAAATTAAACTCTTAAAGAGATTAATACTACCAGATATGCAATAATTTGATTGATCGTACCACGTTTAGACTTGTCCAGATTTATTTTGAATTTGATAATGGGTTTGATTTAGGAAAGTACACCAATCACAAAGGGAGGAGTAGAAAATTTACAAGTGCTGAAGAACTCGAAGAACAAAGGAGGCAAGATGAAAGAATCAGGCAAAGAAGGGTATGAATTATAAATTTTATGTTACCAAGGTGTGGTTGATTAATTACCTTGTATTATTTACCCATATTGATTGTGATAAGCAATTTTTTTGTTTTCTGTAAAAGTAATGGACTAAGTAAATATTATTAACCCTATCTCTATCCTGCTTCAAACTTTCCTTGACCAAATAAAACATTATAATTACCATAATTATGGTGACAAAGTTAGATACTTGAATTTTGATACTGAAATTTTTTAATGGAAAACCTAAAAGTTTAGAATGGCAACATTGCTTTTTATCTACAATTGCAAATTTTTATTGTACTTGCCACTTCTTGATTATTAAGTTGATATTTCTGAGATGTTGACAATTACTCTTTATTAAAGAGTTTAGAAATCGAGCCAAATGACTTCAAACAGTTTTAAACATGGATTATGGTTTTGCTAAGTGCTCTTGATCCTGTAACTTCAGCATACTTCGGAAATATTTTATTTACTGGTCAACCAATGGCGTAAATAAGGAATTAGATGTTTGCTCTGAACTTATGATAAATAATCGTTTTGTAAACTGGTTGTTTTATCAAATTATTGAGATGATTTTGATATTTCTGTTATCTTATATCTAATGATATGCACTTCTGTTATGAAGTTCCTGATCTTACAGTTCAAGTGCCCATTGTTTATTTCTTAAAGGAGCAGAAATCAACAGCTGTGAACTTTATATAGCTATAATAAATAAATTAAATATGAAGCTGCATTGATATTATTATGCTTTAATGTCTGGAATATGTTTACTTGTTGGAAAATGTTGGATAGACAACAGATATGCCATTGTGGTTTCAATAATATAATTAAATATCAATACTAAAGTCTGAAATTTCTGATTTTTCTTATCTATATATATGTACATACATATGTGTGTATATATACCTTCACTTTCGACATCCAACCCATGTATTCTAGTTGGAAGAAGAAAATATTATTTTCCTTATTTATGGCTTTATTCTAAACACATACAACACCAACACTTCGGGGTTTTGCCTCTTCTTCAGGATTGAACTTAACTTTCTACATTATACTGTAGTGAGTTTGTAAAGTCGGATTTTGTGGTATAAAATCTGGAGAGGTCGCAATTTCTCGATGGTTCTCAAAATTTCTGCACAAGGATCCCAAAGACTAAAAGTGACATGATGTATCTGTAAAATTATTTTAACACTAAAATTTAATATGTATTTACTATAATTATTTCGTAAGAAGGGGTGAACATTTCAAAGAAAAGTTGAAAGGCGCGAAATACGACAAAAAAATTATGAATATTTATACGCATATCTGGTGTAGGAAAGGTGGTGGGGATAAGAGATCTATTCGGTAAAAGGTGGGAAATTTGACCAAACCCTACATTAGCATTCTGTTGGTTTGAGTATTAGTTGTTAGTATGCGCGCTGCTTGAAGTACAGTCCGGTCTTAAAATCTAGACCTGGCCAAGGTCATTAGGAGTTCTAAGGAAGGATTACCTTATTTTGTCTTTTATGTATATATAATTTTGTTTTGTCATGTAAAATAAGTTTATGAATAAAATTGTGGTTAAATTTATGTCAATACGTTAATTTTATTTATTTAAACTTGAAATTGTTTTTTTATTGTATTGTATTTGTATTTTCTAGTTGTTTTTATTGTGTTTGGCGATGTGTTAACCCCTCAATGTAAGATGTTGAATAAAAAATTTTTCGTTATCAAACAGGGATACAATCTTTATAATTATTCAAATTCATTCTCAAATCCGAATTGCACATTTTAACATAGGTCAAAACATTTTATGGTTCCAATTTTGTTTCAGATTTAATCCAGTAAATTTACAAAAAGCGCCTTGAATAAATTTCACAGTTCGCAGTCTTGAAATCCTTGAATTGTGCTTGTATTTGTCCACGTTATATCGCTGGACACCCTGTAATTCTCTACATATAGTTATCACTTAGTTCCATATTTAATTCCTGAAGATGGAGAAAAACCCCTGAAAGCTATTGCCTTTGTGATAGCAAATGAACCGTTTTTTACTTTCTCCTAATGGATCCATAAGAGATGAGACAGTTTCAAATCATATTTGAAATATAGTCAATAATCTTATGTAGAGTATGGAGATTGGATCTAGTTGATGTGAGATGTGCTGTCTCTAGTTGATGTGAGATGTGCTGTGTTTGATCTGTATATATGTGATATTGTTGTTTTATGTGACTGGGTCGTATTTGGTAATGAGCTCCCTTTTCCTCAATATACCAGATGTCTATTGTTCAAACTCAATGGTGTAATTGGATTTTCTGTGCCCGGGTGCGAACAGTGGAAAGCCCTTGGTATTCTTAGATCATAATGAGTAAAAAATGGGTGCGTGAGAGAGGGAGAATTTTTTTGTGGCACTACAAAACATTGTTCAATGAAGTCACAAAAAATAATTACTCATAATAATAATAATACTCATATTTAAAAAATAAAATTGATTACAAACTTAGGAATAATAAAAAAATATAAATTGTTGAGGAGGGGTGAAGGTATAAGGGTCTAAAGGTCTAAGATATAAGGGGTCAAAGTAATAGTGTTAATGAGAGCATTTTAGGATTCTATAATTATATATTAACAAATCTGCAATGCTATGACAAAAATCTTTCAACCTGGAACGAGTCGAATGAGCCAAAATCTTGAAATTGCTGTCTATTTTATTAATTATTTCATGGTTAATAATGAGCTAATTTTTTGTATTCACGAAGAAAACTGAATATTAAATATGTTAACCTAAATTTAATTAACTTTTATTAAATCCAATTATTTAAATTCAATTATTTAAATTATTTAACCTTTTAGCAGCCAATGTTCCTAATTGGGAACCAATTGTCCAGCCAATGCTTGGACAGTTTTTAAAAATTTAACAGCCATTCAATATTTTTATTTGCTTACATAATCAATCAATCAATCAGTGCGACAACCCATTACTGGGTCCTGGCCTCCTCAAGCAGCTTCCGCCAGTTCGTTCCGTGAAGTGCAGCTGTCCTCCAATTCCGAACACCAGGCAGGGTCCTTGAATCCTCTCCAACACCATCAGACCATCTGAGTTTTGGGCGGCCTCGGCCGAGTTCCGTGCAAGTCCTCATCGAGGAGTTTTCTTGGGATCTCATGAACTCCCATCCTGGCAACGTGGCCTGCCCAACGAAGCCTGCTGATCTTAATCATTTTTGCAACATTAGACTCATTTAACAGTGAATACACTTCTGCATTCGTCCGCCTTCTCCATATTGCACCATTTCGTATAGGGCCATAGATACGCCGTAATATTTTTCTTTCAAAAACTAAAAGGTCTCTTTCATCCGCCTTTGAAAAAGCCCTGGTCTCAGATCCATATCAACACTGGCCTAATCAGCGTCTTGTACAATCTTGTTTTAGTGTCTCTGGAGATTAAGCCACTTCCTAAATGACGATGCAGTCCAAAATAGTATCTGTTGGCTGATGAAGCTTGCTTACATAAAGTCATAATTTATTTATATATTAAAAAAGTTAGGAAATTTTTCAAATTTGAGTTACGTATGGTTTTTCGAAATATGTGAAATATGCCTTTTTATCTTTTTTGTTTTTATTTATTTTTATAAAATAATTATAAAAATTTGTTTTTCTAACACTGGCAGTCGTTATGTTTTATATGAAAAATTAGCAAGCCAAAACAAAAAAAAAAAAAATCACAAAAAATTTGATTTGGATATGAATTTGCCCTGTTAATGGTTAATTATTTAAAATAAAATAAAATATTATTTATTAATTTGGGTACAACTTTACAATACTATAGCGGTCACTGCACTTCAGTCCTCTAGCACCATTTGTGCTAAGTAACTGCTAGTTATATTATCACATTGCTGCATGTTTTACTGGTTAAAGTAATTTATATTTTATATATACAATTTGTAATACAGCTTTTGTATTATTCTTTATTTTATCATTTTACAGCTCGAAAGAGGTGACATATCCAGTGAATCAGAACCAGAAGAAAAAAATGAAGGTAGCGGTTCAGATTCTGAAGAAAGCGACAGTGATGATGGAGTAAGTCTCATCAAAACTTATTATTCAAATTATCAAGTTTTTCTTATTTATGTTCATTTTATTAATTGTTCTATCATGGGCTTTTACATTGTTTTCTTACTTGATATTCTGTTGTCGACAGCCACACAAGGTTAAAGGAGTAGAAAATCTTATTGAAGTTGAGAACCCAAATAGGGTTCAGAAGAAAAGTAAGAAAGCTCCGACTGCTGTTAATCCAGAGGCACCAGCAAAGCCCGAATTATCTCGTAGGGAGCGGTATGTATTTATAATTTTTACTATTCGTTGTTAAAATAAGTTTAGCACCAACAATTAAGTCTTTAGTTTTTTTTTTTTTTTAATTAAGTAGTTTTTTCCTTGACTCGTTAATTTCATGTTTAGTGGTATTTTAAGATATTTATGCTCGAAATGGTGTATTAGAATATTCCTGAAGGGGCAGGAGTAATAAATATATAAATATATATATATATATATATATATATATATATATATATATATATATATATATATATATATATATACATACATACATACATACATACATATATACATACATCTAAATTTTTATTTATAATAAGAGGTGAACTTAAGATCGGTGGTGGTATGACTTCCGTTATATTAGACGTGTTGGTACTTGGATGACTCATCTCTTCTTGGACTTCCATCTGATACATACATATATATAAATAACACATTTTTTTATGAAATATCAATATTAGGTTATATGATAAGCCTATGTTACCATACCGAAATTAACAGATTATTGGAGGTATATTTAAAAAAACAAATACATTATTGAGAAATCCTCATATAATTACTTAAGTAAGCTATTTATAGTACTTTATTGTAATAAATAATGGTAATTCGTAATGTAATAGATACTAAACATCTCTGTTATAAATAACAAAGAAAATATTTTAAAGTACATGTGCATTAATATACTCAGTGTAAATTGTTTAAGAATGAAAGGTTAAACTGCTCTAAATACAAATTTGAAATGTGTGCTGAAAGGTTAGCTGTGAAAAAAATTGTAATGCTTTTTTTCATCAAAAGAATGTCTTAACCAATCGATACTTGTACGACATTCATCTTTTTCAACGTCCCTCAGAGCGCCGGTTTTCTGAACTTGCCGGAATAGTGAAACCGGATTATAGATTATTTTGGAAAATACAAATATTAAAACATTTTATATATAATAATAGGTTATATTTATAACACTGCTGTATAATAACACAGCTAAAACACAACATGCACTTTATATCGTTAAACTTCGATTAACCGTTAGCTGTTTATCCGCCAGTATAGTAGAACCTAAAAAAAGTGGGGTTTTAACTCATGGTGTGAGTATTTCAATAAGAAAATAATTTAAGAACATTTTTTTAATTTTGTAGAAAGTTTTTCTAATTTAGTTTGAAATTTTGGAAATCATACTTCAAAATCGTAAATTTTATATATATATTATGTATATATAGGACAACTTCCATCATACCTAGCAATCTATGCAATAGGCCTTTTAGCTATCTTATAGTCAAATATGGATTTGCATGTATTGTAACTCATTTAAAACATAACTGTTTTTTTTTTGAAAATACAAATTTGACAATTTGCCGGCAGAGAGGAAATAGAGAAGGCGAGAGCGTCTGCCCAGTATCAAAAGCTGCACGCCGAAGGGAGGACGGCGCAAGCTCAAGCAGACCTCGCTCGGCTGGCCATCGTGAAGCAGCAGCGAGAAGAAGCCGCGAAGAGAAGGGAAGCGGAACGCTTAGAAAAGGAGGCTGCGAAGGCGAGCAAGACGCAGCAGACACAGCGTGCACTCGGCAAGAAGACTACATGAAGAGTTTTTTTTTTTTTTTGTTCTCCCATGGTCTCACCACCAATCATATATATAAAATGTACAATAATTCTCTCCTTGCCTATCGTTTTATGTCTTATATAAAAATATATTATTTCTTTTTCATTTTTTATTTGTTTGAAGTTTTTTTATTTCTTAAAAATTTGTGATATTTGTCATACTCAATGTCTGCTTTTGGGATTTTTAATCTACCATTAGTCGAGTTAAATACGAAGGATGTAAAAACTAAATTTAAAATTACTGTGTCCTGTAGGATTTTTTTTTTTTTTTTTTTTATATCTGTCTTTATTTTATTATTATTTCCGAAATATAAGGACCAAATAGGTTTGAGAGGGCTTTGTAAAATTTTGATTATGTAGATCTTTATTAAAATTTATATTACGTTTTGTATGTTTGTATAAAATGTTTCAAAATAAATTAAAATTAAATATAATTTAGTACATATTTAGTTCTTGAGGGGTAACCACCACGAGCTTATTAATTAGCATTTAAAGCATTAGATCTATCATTTATTTTGTTTTTCAATAATTTAATTTTTTATTTTGCAATTAAATTTAAAAGTTAAGTTTAAGATCCTTGTTAATACAGTATAAAAGGAAATCAGTTTTCATTTAAATAACGTCTGTCTCATTACATCTTACCCTAAATACTCAATAAAATAAGAGCGTTGTTGAAAATTCTGAAAATCATTTATAAACTTGTGGTATTCGGGATGCTATTTACATCTTCGAAGAATTGTGGCTAAAGGAACAGATTTAAACTTGTTTTGAATTATTTCTGTCTTGTGATTGACGATGTTCTGAACTGCTCAACAATTATTATATTTATATTCAATAAAGCGTTAAAATGATTTGAGAAAAATAATCAACGTCCTTATTCCTACCCCTGTAAAAATAAAAAAATATCCATAATAATGGTTGTTAAAAAGAAACAATTTCATAAAATACTGTTAACTAGCATTCACTTCATGTCAATGTACGAGGTAATAAGAAAGTTTTATTAATTTAAAATTAATCTTTAAATCAGCTATATAATCATTTTACATCAGCTATTTTAATGTTTCTCATCTTATTCCTTTAATTTTCATTCATGAAAGATAGCCCTTGAATTTCTGGATAATATAAAGAGCTTTATAAGTTACTTCATTTACTGCGATAGAATGAAATTCGGAGTGATTTAGTCAAGTGAGCATGATGATGCATAGTAGAGTCGGCGAAAGAAGAAGAGGCCCCACATAGGGGGAGGGGGAGAGGGAGATATAGAAGAATTGTCGATGTGTAATAAATAAACTTTTAATAGTTAATTCTTTCACTTTATTATTAAACATTTTTAACATCAGAATAAGTTAAAAAAAAATGCAATTTTCATTTCATCATTTATAATTAAAGAAATTTCTTTTTGCAACAAAATTGAAATCATCTCTTTCAATAGTGTAATATTAATAATTTTGCTGTGCTTACAAATTTTTTTTTTTTTAAACTAAAAATAATCTTAATCATTTAGATATACCATATGACGTTAAATTCAGATAATTTTGATGAGGTTTTTCACTGTATATTCAGGATATGTTCAACCACGTGTGTTTGCTTTGAATTACTAATTCAATAAACATTAATTTATTTAAAACCAAAAAAAAAAGCTTATCCAAATTTTGGCTGTTCATGCTCTCATTATGATAAACAAATAAATAAATAAAACATCTGCCAACATTTAACTTCAGCAAAAATATTACTTTGCACCTTGAACTTAAAAAGGCCAATAAATAACATAAAAAATATCAAGTCAGTCATCTATATAGGTAATGAAAATGATTTAAAAAAAAAAAAAAAAATGTATATATATATATATATATATTTAATATTAAAATAATATATAATTATAAAAACAATTAAAACAAATTAATTAAACAACAGTAAATACTGAATTGAAAAGTGTTAAGTAACATAAGGAGAGAATGAGGATGCGTGGGTTTCTGAATAGAGGTGGACGATCCGTGTCGATTCTTTTGCCGACTCTACTATATTTTCACGACATTATCCGTCAAGCAGTTCAATAGTTATTTATATTGAATTGAAGTTCCGAACATTCTGAATGTTATCCTACGACCCTCAGCATCTGGTGAATTACCCGCAGACCCCAGTATTTCAACCACCAAAACAGGCTAACTTATTTATTAGTGTTTATCTTCCCCTGAATTGTCTTTGGGAAAGTATAAAAATAAAAGCCATTTTTCTTGTTTTCTTTTAACTTAAATTTAAACTTAGAAAATTGTAATGAGGTCACATTCCAACCAATAAATAAACATTTAAGAAAATAAAAATAAAAAAGTGGAAAAGTGAATTTTAATAATATTTTTGGGTGTATTTATATTTTTACTTTCCCATGTGAGACCCCTCAATAGTTTACTGTAGAGCAAGGATCGATTGAATGTGAATTTCTACTTATTTCGTGTCTGAAAATTGCACTTTAATAATAAAATTAATTATTTACAGTTATTCGCGTTTTAAATGATAATTTCGTGCTACTCTGTAGTATGTTAATAAAATCTCTAATATCTTTACACTACTTAAAACTGTATATAGTTACTAGCAATATCACCTTGTATTTATGTATAATTACATGTTTTGTTAATAAAAAAAAAAAAAATAAAGGATGAAAATCCACTTTGGAGATGAAGGTGAATTTATAAGAGTGTTGGATCTTGAAATGTATGCTTTAATTTTTCAGATTAAAATATATTCCAATTATTGGAGTGGTCAGAATTATTTTTAGAATTTCATTGGCAAAACTATCCTGTTGCCTTCCATGCGAGTGAGGTCTGATTCCTTAGAACTTATATATACATATATATATATATATATATATATATATATATATATATATATATATATATATATATATATATATATATATATGTGTGTGTGTGTAAAGCGCAATAGTTCAATCATTGTGAAGAATAACAATTTGTATTCGATTGAAATCGAAAACATAAAATTATTTTTTCAAATTGAAGACAGTGGGATGAACTTATATTTCCTTTATTGTATATTTATTTTAATTTATAAATAATCGCATATTTCATCAATGTTTCGGATCTTTTTTTACCTATCCTCAGAATGAATTAATTCTGCAATATTTACTAGTTTGTTTATCAAATCCTTATATTTTTATATCACATTATTTGCAAATAGCTATAATACATTATAGAAGAACAATTTTAATTATCTTAGCTTATAAGTGCATTTTTGACTCCTCGTCATATGATCCATATTAATTATATGGAATGATAATTAAAATAATAAAATAATCGTTCGACATTAAATAAGTTGATTGAGACACAAAAATAATTGAGGAGCATTCTGTTTTCAAACTTTGTCATGCCTGGTTAATCAAGATTTAGTTATTTGTACTTTGATCCTGTTTATCTCTTAATATAATGTATTCATTGTATTTACCACCACACAACGCTTCTGTTAGTTTGAATCGATGTTCTGACAAGTTTTTATTATTTAATTATAAGATGTTAAATCTTTTATATATATTTTATATATATATTTTATATATATATATATATATATATATATATATATATATATATATATATATATGTGTGTGTGTGTGTCTTTTTTAGCTTATTTTAGTTGTATTAATAATATCAGCACAATGGCTATTTAAATTTTTAGTATCTGCTTTGTAATTTATGTTTTTTTTAAATATTTTTAATTATGCGAAACACCTCAAGAATTCTTCTTTTGCTATATTTTTGTTTTTTTTAAGTTAAATCTATTCTCTAAAGTGATTATGTGGTGTGCTATACAAACACTGTGGTATTTGTATTTTGTATATTTTTACAATTTACGATATGTTGAGCTTCCTCGTTTTTAAGATTTTCGATGTTTGGCCTATGTATATTCTATCAAATTTTCACAATTTAGCTGATAAACCATATTTTGTTTGTCAAGATTATCGATTTTGTCTTTCATATTGGTTATATGGTTCTGCAGTTTGTTGTTATTATATTTTATATTTTGGTGATCAAAAGAAATGAATATTTGCTTTATTTTATCTTGGATCTTAGAAATATTTTGAAGAATTGTTTTTGAATTTTTTCTGGGTACTTATTTTAATATGAATGTTATCATTATTATTGTTATCGTCTTTGTATTTAAAGAATTATCTGTACCTATTTGCAAATAATCTGATATAAAAATATGTGAAATAGATAAATTAACCAACTGCTAAATATTGCAGAATTATTTCATTCTGAAAGCTCCAAAACGTTAATGAAATATTATAGTTTATAATTTAATATAATAAATAAGTATATTTTAAAGGAGCTATAACTTCATCACTGCCTTAAATTTGAAAAAATATAAAAGATTTCCAACTAAATTAATTAATCTTGCATCAGTATATCTTATATTAATTATAGCATTTAATTGTAAATGTAGATGTGATAAAGTGAATGTGATGTTACAATTGTACATAAATTGTTATCAATTGTATAATCTTGTAAACATTTTATTTTGTAATCTGTCTTCAACTAATCGGCATCTTGCTGTGTTATAAATTAACATTCCTACTAATATTTAACTACTATCCATGTAATTCATTTATGAATTCACGAGTTAACAGTTTTATAATTATTTTAATTACCTGATATTATTCACTATACTCAGTAACTGTTCTATCAAAGATAAAATGAAGAACTTTAATACATCCAGAATAATTTCATAATTAATATGTCTATCAATTGGTGAATTTTTTAATTAAAAATGGTTGTAATTATTTATGAAAATAAGTGGAACAGTTTTGATAAAAAATACTCGAGTTAAACTTTGTCCATTTTAAGATCGCAAGCTTATCAGTGAATGATTATGGCAATTTCTCAATTTTATACTGGCTAATCGTATGTATTTTTATAAATTTGTAACAATTATGAAATCGATTATTTAATTTCAAAACAGATTCCTTTTTTTCTTTTTCTTGATCCTCTGAAGATTTAAGTTAATGAAAATAATTTGGATGAAGCTGTAGCATAGATGTATGTTAGCAATACTCTTATACATATTAGGATGGGATAAAACTATGTTAAGTTTGAATGTTGATTTATAGAATTCTATGTACGTTCTGTTGTATTTTACGAGGTCGATGTGATGTGATATAGGTAACAGTAATGCCTTCAGGAAAATCGAGAATTTCAGGTTTGGTACTGACAAAAAATGTATGTTTAAGTTTTCTAAGATATTTTTATTTATTTTTAAAAATGTTAGAATTAGAATTTCTCAATTAATTTGGTTTGTAAGACTGAATGTATGAAAATCAAATGTAAATAAAGGTTGCCTGGAAAATCATTCAGGCCTAATTATATTTATTCATGTCCTTTTTCTGATATGGTATTTTGCAACTTAAAATATTTATTATTAAGCTTCGAGTGGATTAATTGAAGAAAACATTTTTTTTAAAATATGTGTTTTCTTTGGTATTCATACTAAGTGTATTAAATGATCACTGTTTTATTTTAATTTATTTTTAAGTATTGGTAATTTTCAAATTGAATGCACGTGCTCTGCAACTTCTTCATTGCTTTTGAATCGTCTCCTCCTAGTGACTATTTCAAGGGCGAGAACATAAAATAGTAACAAGGGGCAAGTCTGGATTACAAGGAGGAAGAGTGTTCGAGAGTTTCCCAGCCCATTTCTTCCAATTTATCTTTAGTCAAGATTGCGTTTGTGAGGTCTGGCTTTGTCATGGAGAAGTATGATATCTTTCGCATAAATGTAACAACTCGCATTAGTAATCCGCATTCAATGCTTGTTGATCGTGTAGAAAATCAACAAGTAAAAACTCCCTTTAATTAAAAACAATTGTTGCAAGAACTTCATCCTATTTTAGATTCGGGAGTGTAATTCTGTTTGCACCCATGAAAGAATCACTTGGAGAATGATTTGAAAGTTATGAAAAGTCGAGGAGCACGTGCTCGATTGGCTGACAACTCCCCTTCAAAGTTTTTATCAACGAGGAATATCCCAACTTTCAAATCGGTGGCCAAAGTATGTAGAACATCCAGGAGACTACATCAAGAAATGCTGAAAGTATGGTTTGTCTGTAACATTAATCAATAAATATATAAAAAATAGAAAGTGTAAAAAATGGCAACATTTATCAGTTGATGCCAAAAATAACATTAGAAATAAAAGAAATAAATTACAGTATTTTTTAAAAACAGCTTTAAGTAATTGGGTATTGATGAGGCTGCAATATAAATAATATTTATGCAATTTGAAACCTATTACCAAAAGATTAAGCATATGAGGGCTGATACGTATAAATTACAACTAATTATAATTTTACATAACTATTATTGAATATACTTAATTAATTATATTTATATTGATGTGTTATGGAATAACCTAAATTACATTGAAAAACAAATCAAAAAATACTATAAAATAAATAAAAGTTATAGTGTATAATTAATTAGCAGAAAAATAATATTGTATATTTAATTTGCTTCAGAATAAGAGATAAAAAACATATAATAGAATAATAATTATAATATAAGACATAATGATACTAATTAGGGATTGATGACAACTGATAATGATACTACGTACTACATAATATATAGGGAATTATAATTATTGAATGTATTTTGCTTGAAAATAATAATATAATATAACTAAAAAACTAGATATATCTAAGTGGTATTTGTGACTAGATTGTTTGGAATGTTATGAAACCAAAATTATTAAAGTAGGAGAAAAGAAAAATTATAGTTAAGTATTTGATCAATACTGTTATTGGTTATTATGGTTAAAAAACATAAGAAAGTATTCAATCAAATATTTCTTTTTCTGGTTTATTTAGTATATTGGCATAATTAGTAGTTACTCTGGTATATTAGTGGATCCAGGAATTAATTTTGGGAAGGGGGCTAACACCGAGGAATATGGAAATAGAGATGCCTCATACCAACAGGAGGTCCCCCCCCAGGAAATTTTTGAAGGTGACTGATCAAAACTGCATTATGCAACACTATTTGAAGCAGTGAACTTTAAATTATTAGAAATTCATATTGGAATAAGTTTTGTTGACCATAGATATAATTAAGGAAAAAGTTGATCGGGGAGAGGGTTGGACGAGGGGATGCAGTCAATGAGAAATACACTAATAAGTGTAAATTATTTATTCTGTGCCAACGTTTTGGCCTAGGTTTTAGGCCATCATCAAGGCTATATACGTGTATACTATATACTTTATTGTTTCATGTAATTCATAATCTTTCCTTCACTCTTTTGAAATTACTTCAATTTTTCATTATTTACAATATATATATATATATATATATATATTAACATATTTTTTCTTTATATTACATATATTTTTATCATGCTTGTCATTTCTGTTTATGACCGTTTTTTTTTTTCTGTTATTGGTCATTACCTTTGTCAATATTGTTATCTTGTTTTTTCTTTTAGCCCTGATGATGTCCTAAAACAGAATAAATAAGTTACAATTATTGGTGTGCTTGTCATTGACTGCAACCCCCGACCATCTTGTTCCTTTATTAGGAATTCAGTTTTGAAGTTTTTATTATTATTTTTTTTTTATAACAGTAATTACAGGAAGAATAATATTTAATAGGAAGAAAATTTTTATACTTTTTCTTGGCACATGCTTACATTTAGTAGCTGAACTATTAATCAGATTGATGCTACTCTCTTAATTGTATCCCTCAATGTCCTTTATCGTGTGAGGCTTTTACTTGTGAGAAAATTGTTACAACACAAGGAATAAAATTTAATTGAAGGCCTGCATTAACGATATGATATGCGTTATAATTTAAAAAAAACAAAACATATTGTAGTTGTTTAATTATTTGGCTCAGATTGTTCATATAAACAAAAATGAACGCAATGTAAAAACAATTCTATTTTTGGGGCTTTGGGGACTTCAGCTCGAAAGACCACCACCCATTGAATCCGCTAGTGCTCTGGTATACTTGTTTACTGAGTGAGTGGACAATGTAACAAATTGTAAGAAACCCAGACTGAGAAATCCAGATCAATTATCCAGTCTGCTTTCATGATAATAAACCTTTGCAATTGCAAAGAAGTAACAATACAATATTTTAAATCGTGACTGATGACCCTTTAAAATAAATTACAGAAATGATTCGTATTGCCCCATGTTAAAACAGTACCTAAACTATCTTATAGTATGTTTCATTTCTGAACCCACACCAAACATCTTTTTGATTTCATCTCCATCGTTAATTTAATTTACTTTGGATTATTTAAAAATACAATTTTTTTTACTTTGTGTTCTATGTCTTAATAAAAAAATGATGTTTTGCTCCGTCTGGAAAAATAATTTATTGCTATTTGTCCATTTAGAAATTTTACTCAGACTTAAAATAACTTTCCCTTTCATGAAAGTATCTCGACTTTATATATGTAAGATGAAATTTTAGTATTTAATAAACAATATCTGTTTTTTTACCCTTGCTATTTTACTATTATCAAAGGTTCATTAAAATGCTATAAAATGTTTGTTTCGAATGAAATTTCGTAAATAAATATTAATTCAATAATTTAATATAAATTAAATAAATAAATTTATGTTTATTTTAAATGAAATTTAATTTTTTTGCTGATAAATACTTATAAATATTTCGTTTTTAATGTTATTGAAATTAATTGAAAATAAGTATAAAATTATTTACTAATATTAAAGAGAGAATATTTTATATATTTAGATATATATATTGAATGTTACATTTTATATAAAACGCAACTGTACAATATCTCTGGACCAATCAGATTCCAGTATTCTCAATAACTTGGGCTCGCAACAGTTTTTCTCAGCCCTAAATAATTCAGTCTGTATAGTTCGGTACGCGTCAGTGCGCGAAGCGAATTTTGAAATACTTAAAGTTGTTATCTAGTGTTTAATTCATTATAAAAGGAATTACATTTAGTTTGCCGCTACTATTTAATAACTGAGTTTAACTGAAATCTACTGTTTTTGTATTACTTATAGCGGCGGGTTGTGAATCTCAAGAAAGAAGAATTCGCCATTTACCAATTTAAAAGTAAGTGATGAATTTTGAACTTTATTAATGCATGTTCATTATTGATTTTATAAATTAATTTAAACGTTTAATAGAATCTTAATCAATCAAATTTGATGGTATTTAACAGTTAACAGTTAGTAATTCAAAGTTAAAGGGTCTTTGAAAATCTGGAAGCATTTCAGGAAAGCAGGAAAATCTGGTATTCATTTCAATACATCAGAATACTAAAATTTTGTTTGCATTATTATAATTTAAATATGTAAGAATGACCGAACTATTTTGATAATCGTTAGCTAAATGGCGAAGTAAGATAAAACTGCTGTTTAAAATTATAATTTATGTAAATATCATTTTTTATTTTAATGTTTAATTTTTATTATTTTTGTTCAGATTTTTTTTTTTAATGAGCTAGAAGTGTTAACTTTATTTAAAATGTTCCTTCCAAATGACGTTAAATCAAGAAACTTTGAATTTTAGGAAAGATAAGCTTCATATTACAGTATAGTAGGAACCACTAACAATTTATTTGTGTTTTCAATTTCCATTTCAATTGTGTTTGATTTTATAGATTCATTAAACCGTTTAATGGAATGAATCTTCGTAATTCAAATATTGGATTTGATTGCTTTGTTTGTTCTATTGTTCCAATATTTGAACAAATATTGGCAAATATTGGAATATTTGATTCATTTATACGTTCGTATTAATTTCAATATAGGAGAATATTTGTTTTTTCATTAGTTAAATTAAGTACAATTTATGTATTTGAAGTATGTTCAGATTTCTATTATTGGAAAATATTAAAATGAAGTAATTACAACCCAGCTAGTAATATAGACAAAAAATAATTGTTAAAAAATATTTGAATTACTTTTTCATAATTTCAAATGAAACATTGACTAATCTAGGTCAAGATGTCTATCAAATGACATCAATGGTGGTAGACCATTTTCGAAACGATCTTCATATAAATGCAAAGTAAAACAGGTAAGTGGTATATTATATAATCATATTTACCTATGGTATATTATTATCATTTAAAATATGTATTTTAAAAAATAATAATTCATTTTAAACACGATAATAATATGAAGATTAACATTACAAAAATTGTCAAGTAAAAGCTATATTTTTCAAAGAGAAGAGGCAATTCCAAACCTCCAACATTTTCAATATCTTTTTGTTTTGTATTAAATATTAATAAATTTTATATTTATATATTTTTCTGTTTGTCTTCATTATAAATAAAATAGTGTACATTAAAAATTGTTATTGGTTCCTACTATACTGTAATATGATGCTTTCTTTCCTGAAATTCAAAGTTTCTTGGTTTAACGTCATTTGGAAGGGACATTTTAAATAAACTTAACACTTCTACCGCATTAAAATATCTGGTGTGGACAACACATGACTTCCTTGTACGTCTATTAAACTATAAATCGCTGGCTCAAAAAGTGATACTGAATTTTGTTACTAGATTCCGAAGATTGCAGTGTCTCAAAAACGACACTCGGCGTCGCGACGTCCATCTATTGATACACACACACACAAGACCACTGGTGGCGTACCCCAGGGTTCCGTTTTAGGGCCCTTGCTCTGGAATGTGATGTATAACGCGGTGCTCAAGCTCCCCATGCTGGAAGAAACGACTACGCCTCGGCTTTGTCGACGATCTGGCAATCTTGGTCCGAGGAAAGCTCCTGGAGGAAATAACTTATAATGCGAATAATTCGCCAGTGGCTTTCATCGGTTGTCCTCCAGCTTGCTGATCATAAGACCAAGGCAGTTCTTATCACCAGCAGGAAAATAAGGGAGACTATCACTCTAACCGTTGGGGATTATGACATCCACTCCAAGCCATCAGTTAGATATCTCGGAGTGGAGATCGACGCCAGACTTCGTTTTGATGAACATCTGCACATAGTTAGCAGTAAAGCAGCCCGAGTGATTAACGCACTGGCTCGGATTATGCCAAATATCGGGGGACTTAAAGAAGGTAGAAGAAGGCTTCTGGCTACTGTGGCCAGTTCTACACTTAACTGTATGCAGTTAAGTCAATTTAACGCCGATTAAATTATATAAATTATATTATCCTGTCCAGTATTTTAAAGCTTAAAAATCTACCGTTTTCGAGATAACGCACACTATAGGTCCGCACGAGCCTCATGCCATCTTGCGTACGTGCCGTTGTCATGGCAACTTTATATCAATTTGAGTCTGTTTACAAAAACTTTTAATGAGTGGGAAATTATATACTGTTTCCCATGTCCAACCCTAAAGGGCCTTAAACCTTAAATACTACATGTAGAAAATGTTATAGCTGAATCTAATTGCCTAACTGCTAAATTGAAGAGATGTTTTCCAGTGGGGTAAGCTTATTACTTATTAAGTATGAGCTGTAACTTCAACATAGTCATTACAAACTATGTAGTTTCCTCAAATGTGTGTGTTAAATAAACTTTTTTGGTAACATTATATTGTTTCTCTAATATCGCTTACACCTTGAATGTATTAGGGATTAGAATAAGCATTGGTATCTAATACGAGAGTTCTCGCCCGGGTACACTAGTACTAGTTATTACAGTAGTATAGATCCCTTTTCCGGCTCCCAGGAGCGCTGGATTTTGATAAATGAGGTATCAAAAGAAAGGAAATTTCACGGAGATGTGACGAATCCTGATTTTGTTTCTTAAATTCTTACTAGGGCTTAAATAAAAGTGATGGAAAAACTGGGAGGTTTCAAAGATTCGACGACTGAGAGTCGGCGGATCGAGACGGGACAAGTTGGGTTTTAATGATTTTGACGCGGGCATCAAGACGCGGACTACGGATCATACTGTTTCAGCGTTATAAAGCTTAAAAACCTACCGTTTTTGAGATAGCACACGATATAGGTCCGCACGGGCCCTATGCCATCTTGCGTACATGCCGTTGTCATGGCAACTTTATATCAATTTGAGTCAATTTACAAACACTTTTAATGAGTGGGAAATTATATATTGTTTCCCATGTCCAACGCTAACTGTTAAATATGAATACTACACATAGAAAACGGTGTAGCTGAATCTTATTGCCTTGCTGTTAAACTTAAGAGATGTTTTCCAATAGGGTAAGCTAATTACTAATAAATTATGAACTGTAACTTCAATATAGTCATTGCAAACTATGTAGCTTTACCAAATGTGTGTGTTAAATAAACTTTTTTTAGTAATATTATATTGTTTACACGAATAAATATGTTTCCCTAATATCGCTTACACTCCTAATGTATTAGGGATTAGAAAAAGGATTGATATCTAATGCGAGAGTTCTCGCTCGGGTATACTAGTTATATTAAAATGATCATATACGGTTTCGATAAGAATCGATTTCTTTATTGTTCATGGAATACTCTACGATGGTTTAAGTTATATCTTAGCATTTCTATTTATTTTTTCATTTATGGTCAGTCGAATGCATTTACTCGCCAGATTGAATCCTAGCGCTCCGAGGACAGACTTGAGATTAAAAGTTAAAAGAAAAATAAAATCTGGGAAAAGGAAATGGAAGTGAAATGGGCGGAAAGGAAGCGTTCCGAACGATTAACTTTATCGCCGCTATTCGTCTTGTTTAACTTTTCGATAACCCGGATGTACCTCCCCTCCTTTCTCCCCCCCCCCACCCCCCCCCCCAATCCCGCCTCACCCAAAACTCCACCAATTACATCCCAGTTTATGTTTATTCAGTTGCTATCGATTAAATAAATCGTTTTGTTTTAATCGGTGTTTAGAATCGATTATATTTTATTGGCAAACCTCTCATGGCTCATATTATTCGCTGTGATCCCGCGAATGTTTTGAAACAATTCGAGCTCAAAATACTATAGAAATGTTATATCAAATGTGTTTAATCTGTCCGCTTGAAAGTATCAAACGATTTTTTTCAGCGAACTGCTCTACCGATATTTAAGTTTAATGGCTCAAAGTTCTCGTTGTGATCCCGTGAATGTTTTGAAACATTTTGAGCCCAAAATAATGAAGAAATGTATTAAACGTGTTTAATCTGTCCGTTCGAGGATATCTAACGATTTTTTGAGCGAACTGCCACTACCGATTTTAAAGTTTGATGTCTTAAGTTACTCAGTGAATCAAATGTTTTGAAACTTAGTGGGATCAAAATACTGAAAAGACATTTTATTATATTTCAAGTATTTTCTACTTTTTGTTAATGTTTTTTATTGTATCATTTATAAGTTCATGATCATTTAGTAATAAATTATAAATAACCAATACTTAAAACGTTAAAAAGTTGTATCCGTAGTCGTTTTTACTTCCTTGTACGAAGTAAAGGAAGTATTGTAATCGCGAAAATTTTCGGTCTTCAGATTTTAACGGAAATATCCATTTTGACCATCCCTGAATCCATTTTGACTAGTTTCGTCGTGGCACCTGTACGTACGTTCGTTCGTATTTCGCATAACTCAAAAACGGTTAGCCGTAGAAAGTTGAAATGTTGTATTTAGGATTGTTGTAAAATCTAGTTGTGAACCTCCTTTTTTGGTCACTGCTTGATCACCGGAAGTGGTACTTTACTTGAAGGTCATAATTGATTTCCATCAAAAATTATATTAAAATACTATGCAAAACTTCTCAAATTTGGTATTTATAACTTATATATTGATTTAAATAACATACTAGATTTTGGTCTAAATTGGAAAACCGGAAGTTTACTTGAAGGTCATATTAGACTTTCAAAAGAAAATTTTTGTAACCCCTTCAAAATTTGAGGATATTTTACGTTTCAAGATACGTAGAATCCAAATATCGAATAAAAAAAAAATCCGTCCGCAACATTTTTGTTTGGTGCTTTTATTGAATTTAAACGAAAGCTAATGAAATTCCCTACAAAACGAAATAAAAATCATTTAAATCGGACCATTATTAGCTGAGATATTGCGTAAGGAACTTCTGAGACTGATTCTCCTGGCGGCTAGTCATCCTGCTTCCTGACTTATTTATTGGGCTTCTGATTTCCTCCTATCTCTCTGTTTTATTCTTCCTTGGATTATTTCTTTACTTCCTTTAGCTTACTTAGTCGGAAACTAGTAACCAAATTCTGTATCACTTTTTTGAGCCACGGATATATAATTTAATAGGCGTTCAAGGAAGTCATGTGTTGTCCACATCAGATTTTTTTTAATTTTTATTAAATTAAATTTTATTTTATTTTTAATCTTCACTTACAGATGCGGACACTATTAAATTTAATTCAACAACGTTGATAAAAGGTGATAAAAACTGGGTCTCTAAATAAATGCGGAAAAAAGAAAATATTCCTCTAATAATAAAATTGGTGATGATTTCGTTGATATAATTACATATAATATAATATAATAAACGTTTGAATACGTAGGAAAATTTCAGTAACGGAGGTCGGGGTCTATAATATCTAAAAGAAATATAAAGAAATCTTAAATTTAATTAACTAAAGGAAGGTTAAAAGAAAGCAATGTTTGTAATTCCTCAGTTGAAAATGTTTTTAGTTCTAGCCAATTCTCCAGAAATATGAAAGTTGAAATATGTAATATTTAACATTTTACAATAATTATTTTTTTCCTTGTTATACCTATTATTACATTTATAGGTTGAGTTTCTCTGTTTAGGTTATACAAAGTTTCTAATTAGGGATTGATAAATTATTTGCTACTTTTATAAATTTGTTTTATTAAAAACTAGTTTCGAATGTTATACATTCATCCTCAGTTCTAAAAACATACAAAAAATTCAAAAATAAACAATTCAAAAATATAGTTTGGTATTATTATACATATTAAATTAGATTAATATAAATTAGTATTATAAAACATTTATGAATTATGAATTTAATTAATACAAGAAATCAAATACGTGTTGGCATTTACCAAGATTTTTTTAAAAAACTAGGATTAAACCATGCATTTAAAATTTTGGATTTAAAGATTGGATTTAAATTTAAACCTTGGTGAGTACCAACATGTATTTGATTTCTTGTCTTAATTAAATTCATAATTCATAAATATTTTATAATACTGATTTATATTAATCTAATTTAATATGTATAATAATACCAAACTATATTTTGAATTGCTTATTTTTGAATTTTTTTATGTGTTTTTAGAACTGAGGATGGATGTATAACATTCGAAACTAGTTTTCAATAAAACAAATTTATAGAAGTGGCAAATAATTTATCTATCCCCAATTAGATTGATCCTTCTATACCATCATGCGGATGTCAACTGAATATTTTATTTGCGCATAACTTAAAAAGTATGCATATTACGGTAAATTATTTATGAAATATTATGAAAGGTAATTAAATCATCTAACAAACCAAAAATAATCATCAAAATCGGACCAATACTAGATACAGCGCATCAGACTAACCGGAAGTTGAAATTATATAATCGATTTTACATCTTTTTTTTTTTGTTTTACTATTTTCTCGTTAACGGCTCTATTGATTTTGATGAAGCTTTCCTAATGTCTTCTCCTAAAAGCCCTTTAACTTTTCATTTATGTAGCATATCAAGGAGAAAATGGGGAAGAAAAAGTTATAGGGAAGAAAAAAATTTACCTGCGCATAACTCAAAATATAAGCATTTTATGGTAAATTATGTATGAAATCATATGAAGGGTAATTAAATTCCGTATTTTTTTAAAAATCTAAATCGAGCCTGTATTAGCAAAGATACAGCGTATCTCATAAGGACTAAAAGACCCTAGATGGAAAGCGGAGTGCGTCCGGAAGGAGACGGATGCGACCAAACCTCCTCTCACCAAGCTGTTATCAACAATATGCTGTGTATTATATAATATAATAATATAAAGGTAGAAATTAACTTAATAATTTCTACTTTTATATTACTTAATGGAAACAAAATTATTCCATAGAAACTAAATGGATCCATAATGGTGAGTGTATGGTTGACCGTGGAAAATGTACTTAGGAGAATTTTGGTTGAGTGCGATCAATAAATGAACACAAAAATAAGAAAAAAACTTATGATGTGTGCCGACGTGTCGGCCTAAGTTTTAAGCCATCATCAGGGCTAAGAAAAAACAAGATAACAATAGATGTAACAACAGTGGCAGTACCAGTAATAATCCAGTAATTATTTTTCTTTGTATATTTTCAAAATAATTTTAAATACATTTTTTGTCATTATCTATTGACATACTTTTCTTTATTTCTCATTACTTATTATTATTATTATTATTCGCATTATGATTAGCACATATTTTTCTTAATACATTAATAACATTATTTATACTTTATTAACATATTCTTCTATATGTTAATAAAGTATATGTTCTTAGCCCTGAAGATGGCCTAAAACTTTGGCCGAAACGTCGGCACACATCATAATAAGTTTTTCTTATTTGTGTGCTTATGTATTGACGGATGTTTATGTATTGATTCTCTTTCAAAACTAAATGGAATTTCTATGGAAACTAAACCGAAACTTTAAAAATATATTTTTAGTCTGAAAAAAAAAAACTAGTGTTGTACAGAATTGTCGTACAAAATTTGTTTAAAAATTAATTTGTTATACTTTTGTAAGAGAAGACTTGAAGAAGTGCGTTCTGTTGACTTTAGTTCGAATAATGTTTATGTGAAAAAATATGTTAAAAAGATCATTATTGTAGGATGGTAAGGGAAAGTTGTATATGATGCGCGCACCGCACCAGATTTTCATTATTTTTATTGTAACGACAATCGGCTAGTTTTGATATAAAATTTATAATTCAGTTTAATTTATTGATTGGCTTGCTACATAATATATAAAGCTGAAGAAAAAGCTACCGAAAGATCCAACTTTTAATAAATGAAGTCGAATTAGATCTTTACACTAATTGGGTCAACAAGTTTCGAGGGAAGTCTTTTTCAGCAACCGGGTGGTTCAATTGAATTCATTAAAAGAAAAAACAAAATTAGTTGACAGTGTTGGAGTAAGTGGCCACTTAGCTGAGCCTTTATTGAGAACCCAAACGCATGAGTGCTCTTCGTAATAGGAAATAAAGACGAAATGGACGCTACCAACTTCTCAAGAGTTTTTATAATTTAATTTAAACTTGTAATGGTTATAAGGAAAAGAAACTCTAGACGGTGGAAAATTGCTCTTCTGTCTGATTCTGTTTTATTTTAATGTGGTTTCGTTATTTCTTTTTTTTTTTTTCAATAATATTATTAAAGCAAAAATGATTTGGTTTTCCTTTGTAGCAGTATTATTATTGTTAAGCTGAGGGATGGGAAACCCGTCTTCATGACGACTCATATTTATCCAGAGTTCCCTTGGGAATCGTATACATCTTAGGAAGCACATTTGGTTCTTCAGATTTATTCTGAAAATATCTTCAGGTTTGAGAGTAGGAGAGGCCCCTCCGCCATAGAAAAATTAAATCAATTACTTACCTATTACAGACGAATTTATAGATAAGATTGTCCGCGAGGCCATTATTTTATTTAATTATGAAATAAATAATCGGGATGCAGTCTACATAGTATTAGTTGTATTTACCCCGAAAAAAATAGACTATTGCAGTGGGTCGAAGGTGGGCGGTGAGCGGCGGGACTGCTTTTTCTATCCGTTTCTTAACCCCTAGAGCACGATTATGGAAGTTTTGGAGATGTCTGATATATATATACACATATAAATATATACATGTATATATTTTTCCCCGCTACATTTCACCTCCTCCCGCGGCCCCCTTTGGGTCAAATGAGCTAAAATTCGGTATGTAGGATTTTCTTTCAGGCCGAACGATACCATTAAAGCATGGATAAATTCCAGTCAAAATTTTGATATGTTTATCTGTACCTGTACTTAATTTCGGTGTTTTGAAGGTTTTGCGCATCTTTACAGCTCCACCATATTAGTTTATAGGGCTGAAAATTTGTATGTGAATCGGGATGCTGCTAGGAAAGTATCTTTTGGGGGTCTCAACTTGGTTTCCCCCCTTCCCCTCCCTAGGGTTTTTTGAAACATTTGCGCACCTTAAAACCCCTCTAAATTGAGCAAGGGTGCTCAAAACCTGTCGCATTTGAAAGGAAATTAAATTATTCTATAAAACAAAAGAAGTTTCATCGAAATCGGAGCAGTATTAGCAAATATTATGGCTATTTCAACTGTTCCGATGCCTTTTTAGTCGTATTTTCCCCGAGTTGGTGTTAGGAAGTATCTTTTGTGGGTCTCGACTTGGTTTCCCACTACATTTGAGTACCTCCAGAGGCCCTCTTTGGATCAAATGAGCTGAAATTCGATATGAAGGATTTTCTGTATCGAAGGTCAGCGGAGAGGCAGAACAATATAATTAAAGTATGGCAGAATTTCGGTATCTTAGCTAACTGTCTTTTGTGGATCTTAACTTTTTTCTCACTCCCCCGTTTTTATAATATTTTTATTTTAGTGAAAATACGACTTTAGTGATCCCGTATCTCCATAAAGGTGTAATTAGTACTTTGTAGACTGTAAGTCTGTTAGTTAAGGATAATTAGGAGCGTCTGTCATGTAACCTGGATAATAGTCCAAACAGTTTGTTCAGTTTTCTTTTCAGCCTGATGTGAGTCCGCCATGCCAGTCTCTTGTCCAGGTGAATTCGAAAAATATTTCACTTCCTCAAATGTAGGAATTGGCACATTGTTCAAATACACCTGACATGAATCTTGATTAAACGTGAACACAATTAACACTCTCTTCATTTCGTTCATCATTACTTTCCATCTGGTAGCCTAATTACGAATCTCATCAAGGTGGTTTTGTAGTCTGAAAGATGCTAATATAGATTTTTTTTTGGAATGTGAGAAGTGCTGTATCATCAGCAAATAAGGCCATTAACGTATGATCAAGTTCGGTTAAATCTGATGTGAAAATACTGAATAACAATGGTCCCAGAACACTGCCCTGTGAAACTCCTGTTCCGACGCGTTTTTTCCTGATAAATCGCTACCTACTTTTACTGTAAAATATCTGTCAATTACGACAGTAATATTAAATAGTAAACAAGAGGAAGTATTAATAATCTACAATTTTACTTTATATTTTTTTTTCTGTTAATGGAATGGGCACATTGGCTGAAGATCTTCAACAACTTTTTAGATATGGCAATGGAAATCACATAATATTCACGAATTAGTTAGTTATATAAGAACATTCAAAGAAGCCATAGATGTGTTGAATTCTATCTATATAAAAAATAAAAATGAAATCATTGCAAGGCATTTACTTACAAAAAGAAGGAGAGAGTATTGATCAGTTTTTTACAAAATTTAAATCTTCTTGGCAAAGAGAGTGAATTTAAAGCTGTTACAGCTTCCCAGCACGAAGATGAATATGTTCGTGACGAATTTATAAATGGATTGTTATCCAGTTCAATTTGTCAACGTCTTCTAGAGAATAAAACTTCAAGTCTGAAGGAGACTGTAACTCAAGCTCTAACCTTAGAAATGGTTCACTTACTATCCGGACAATACCGAGGAAAATATTCTACTTCTAATATTCTTAGCTGCGTACCTTCCGGAATTGTCTCTCCAGAAGAAAATCCCGGATTTACCCTACCTGTCCTTTCTGCTGTCCCAAGGAAAGGGGTTAATTGCTTTTTTTTTGTGGTCAGGACTGCCATCCTCGCTCATTGCTCCCTGCCAAAGACGCTGAATGCAGGAACAGTAAAATAAAAGGCCACTAGGCCTCCGTCCGTAGGAAGAAGAATCGTGTGAATAGTACAAGAGGATCAGTGGCAGCTGGCATCGTCTTGGCAACAATAAACGAAGACTACTTGAAAAATCTAGCTAAAGCTGTGGTAATAGCTAGGATAGATCATCAATCTGTCCAGTGTTTGATAGCTACTGGCAGCTCTAATAGCTTTGCTAATTTGGAGGTTGTTAAATGTTACAACTTGAGATTCTATCATGAAAATGGAAGCGTTTCAATAGCGACGACATCCCTTTCTCTCCAGGTATGTCGTACTTGTTAATCTTGAACTTCAAGGTCGTAACTATCCTAAATTTAAACTTTCTATACTTAAAGAGCACTGTTGTGAGGTACTACTCGGTTATGATTTTCTTAAAAAGCAATCTGAAATACAGTTAAATTTTGGTGGAAAAAGAGAGCCACTAACAATTATGTTCTGTTTCAATAGCCAGAGCAGAGTCTCCTCGATTGTTTTGCAATCTCACGCCAGATTGCTAACCTATAACTACGAAATCAAGATTTTACTCTGAAACAGATCAAAAATTTATTCGACAAGAAATTGAACAACTTCTCTCTGATGGCATTATCAAGGAAACCAATTCTCGATGACGAGCCCAGGTTTTGGTTAAAAAAAATGAAAAACATAAAAGAAGTCTTGTCATCGATTATTCTCAAAACATAAAAAAATTTACGTTATTAGACGCCTACCCGTTACGTTATTAGACGCCTACCCGTTACGTTATTAGACGCCTACCCGTTACGTTATTAGACGCCTACCCGTTACGTATAGCATACTATGCAAAGTGTAGCATTTTTAATACAGTAGATGTTAGGAATGCTTGCCATCAAGTCCCCATTGTTGATGAAGAGAAAATCTACACTGTTTTTGAAGCTCAAGGACGACTCTATCAGTTTACGAGAATCCCCTTTGGTCTTAAAAATGGTGTAGCGTGTTTTCAACGAGTTATTGACAGTATTATTTCAGATGAAAGTCTAACAGGAGCCTTCCCCTATTTAAATGGCATGATTTTTTGTGGCAAGGGCAAGGCAGAACATGATGATATTCTTCATCGTTCATGTCAGCAGTAAAGAAATACAGTCTACAAATAATTTGTCTATGCCCTGTATAAGCCTTCTTGTGCAATTCATATCGCAAAACTCGATACTTCCTGACCCTGATAGATTGAAACCCTTGCTTGAACTCACATTACCAAACGATGCTTCTTCTTTTAAAATGTGCCCTTTTTGCCCATTACTCCAAATGGGATTCCCTGTTTTTCTGAGAAAATAAGTAACTTGACAGGATCTGTCACTTTCTCTTTAGGCCCTCAAGCTGCTCAAAATTTCTAAATGTTGACGAAAGATATTGCTAATTCAATAGTCACTACAATAACTGGGGACTCCCCTCTAATTGTTGAAAGCGATGCATCTGATGTTGCCATTGCAGCTGTCAGGAAGGGGGAGACCTGTCGCATTCCTTTCTCGTACTTCATCAAAATTCGAGATATCTCAATCTGCAATAGAGAAAGAGACAGATATCAGGATGGAGAACATTTCCAACTAGTAACTGGTCAAGAAGCTCTTTCTTTTAACAAGAAGCATAATAGTAAAATAAAAAATGATAAAATCTTGAGATGGCAATTACAATTAGTCCCATTCCAGCTTGATATTTTTTATCGTCCAGGAAAAGAAAACCAAAAGGCATACACCCTCTCAAGAATTCAACATCCTCCAAAAAACTATTTGATCTCCATTAGTCATTATGTCACCCATGCTAAAACGCTAGATGAACCTTTCCCTCCAGACAAGCAAAGGCCTCGGAGGACCATAAGGGCGCCTTCCTACCTAAAAAATTTTGTATTAAATAAATAAAATAAGGAGGAGAACAATGTTATGCAACACTGAAAACTTGCAACTTGGTTCTTAATTATACAGTTTGTGTTTACATTATGTGTTACGTATATGTCTGCAATTACGTGTATGTTTGCAATTAGGAGGAAGCAAAATTTTGAGCTTGGAAAGCAATCCTTCATGCCACTTCTAATGAAAAGCTTGACTGATATCGAAGAAAACGCCAGAACAATAATGTTTTGAACCTATAGCGCTAGGAATGTAGTCAACCAATCGATGACATTGTGGTATGGATTAAATGATTTAGACGATGAAGAAGAATTTTTTCAAAAAGCTTGGAAAAGGAAGGAAGAATTGACGATAGGACGATAGGAATTTAGACAATCTGCATTATATAATATATCATTATTATTATTATAATATAATATAATCACACTATAATTTAAAACAAGTTTGTGCCTAAAATTAAATCATTCAAACATCAGTGCTATTCCTGCTGATAGGAAGGCACCGACTTGTGGAGCTTAAATATTATTAGACTGTAGCAATAGTTCTTGTCATCATTAATTTCCAAAATATTACTCTTAATTGATATTCTGACGAACCACTGCCGAAACTCCTCCAACGCTACGGAGGATTTGTGCTAATCATCTCTAGAAAATAATACGACTGCTATGAACAGATTGCAATGTGCACTAGATGAACTGGAACATCACCACCAAGTAGGTTGCGACTGCAGCTATAATCTGAGAACAGACCAAAATGTAATATTTTATACACACACACACCAGAGTTGGCAGTAATTAACTACATTAGCATTTAATTACATCTTCACTTACAATTACTGTAATTACAAGTATAATCAGAATTAATTTTTGACGGTAAGTAATTGAAGCTACTATTACAATTACTTGTTGAGGCTAAATAATTACAATTACCTAAAATTGAAGTCATAACGATATTTACTCCATATTTAATTATGATGTACCTTTTATAAATTTCCATTCGATTCATTGAAATTCGCCATTTCGAAACGTATTTCTTCGCCCATTTGTGGAAATAATCTTGAAAAAATCTTTTTAGTGCCATTTTGGCGTTGAGTAATTGCAGTTACCAATTAAAATTACTAGAAATTCCAAAAATAAAATTACAATCACAAATAAATGTAATTGTAATTGCAATTACTTCGGCTCTACTATTAATTGTAATTGCAATAACTTTGGCTCTACTATTAATTGTAATTGCAATAACTTTGGCTCAACTAATAATTGTAATTGCGCCCTTGTAATTACAATTACAGTAGTTCATTAAGTAATTGCAGTTACAATTATTTGTAATTATATTTTATTTCTACGCCGGAGCTTATTAAACAGAGGGGAGAGGAAATGGTTAAAGTGTTGCAGAGCCTGTTCCAAAGAATTTGGATGGAAAAATGAATAAACAAAGAGTGGGAGGATAATATTATCATACCCATACACAAGAAAGGATACCCAACTCTTTGCGGCAATTACAGGCCAATATGTCTATCGTCGGTGGTTTATAAGATATACAGCTACATCCTCGAGAAAAGATTAAGGGATCTGGTTGAGGAGAACTCCAGAAACTACAGGTAGCAATAACGGAATGGAATGAAGAACTTCAGTTGAAGGGAATGACTATGAACACTGAGAAAAGCAAAGATATGCTGGTTGGAAGTCATGAGAATGAGGGAACAGTAATTTGTCATGGGGAACCTCTTCAATTTGTGGATGCTTACGAGTAATTGGGAACAATTATATCCAGAGATGGGAAAGTAGATCATGTAAAGTACATTGAGTCAAAATAGCAACGGAGTATACTCTCAGATCTCAGGCTCCAGAATTATAGGAAGGAAGGAAACAAGCAGTCAGGCAAAGCTCCTCCTATTCAGTACTGTATTCTACCAGTTTTGCTCTATGGTGCGGAGAGTTGGACCGTCCTGGATCGGCATGAGAACAAAGTGACAGCTTCGGAGATGAGGTTCCTGAGAAGGATCGAGGGAAAACCCGAAGGGACCGAATTCGCAATGAAATAATCCAGGAGAACCTAGGGGTCTCACGAGTTGGAGAGGTAGTGGAGCAGTGCCAACTTAAATAGTTTGGTCACGTGAGGAGAATGGGGGATGATCGAAAGATCAAGTGGTCAAGGGAGGCCAGACAAGAAGGAAAGCGATGAAAAAATCGTTTAAATCAGGTACCAAATATTGTAGCTTGCGAAGAGCGAGAGGTCCAATAGCGAACCTTTTATCGGGTTTGTTTAGAAATTCTTTGAGCAAGTTTTATTCAATTTAAAGCAAGAGTTTTCATGCAAGGGAAAAGAAATTGCTTTTATGACTCCCATACTGCAAATTATAATATCTATTTCTTTGTCTGAAATTTAAGAAGAAGTGTTATTATATCATAAACAAATCAATTTAAATAGAAACAAAATTAATTTTTTTTTAACACCTCATCTTTAGTGACCTCCTGAACTTGACAAGAGGTAGGTATCAAGCACCTTATCATAAAATTGTATGTATTTGCAACAATATATATATATATATATATATATATATATATATATATATATATAAAACGGAAAAAATATCGATGTACAATAGAATTCCGATGATTCGATCTTTCGAAAATTAAATTAAATATTCCGAAAATTAAATATGGATTATCGAGTTTTCAAACAATCGGAAATAAAATATACGAAATAATAAAATCTTATTAATATGCAAGTACATTGTACATACAAAAGATATATATAGCACAACAAAACATTAAAAACATTACATTTGAAAAACAATCGGTAATTCTTTATTTGTGCAATCCTTTAAGACAGGTCTTGCGATGGCCTTGTTAAGAATGTTCAGAGCAGAAAATACGTTAAGACCAACAACGATAGGTCATCGGAAACGTTTTTGTTATTAAATAAATCTATGAAGAGAGATGAATAGAAAAAATAAAGAGGGTCAACATACCGAAGTTCATATAAACGATTCCCCACTCAATCACTCTCCTCTCCTTTTCCTAAAACGATTCCCCTCTCCTTTCCCTAAAACGATTCCCATCTCAATCACTCTCCTCTCCTTTCCCTAAAAAAAAATATTCCGAGTTAACCAGATTTTTATATGAAAATTCCAATAATAAGACATCTAACCGTTTTTGAGTTATGCGATATACGCACGTACAGATGTCACGACGAAACTAGCCAAAATGTATTCATAGATCGTCAAAATCGATATTTCCGTTGAAATCTGAAAACCGAAAATTTTCGCGATTACAATACTTCTTTTATTTCGTACAAGGAAGTAACAACGAAACAAATAGTTATGTATAACCCAAGCCTTACCGAGTGAAGTAAGGTGTAGTCAAGGTTGAAGAGGCCGCATGCAGTGAGGACAACCTTCCTATTCATGGCGATGTGGAGTACAAGTCTCTCCTAGAAGAAAAAGGGTTTAGAGCTGAGTGTATAGCAATGTTGTTCAAATGTTATGCTAAGAGTTACGTTACGTTTAAGCAATGGAGCGAACAAAATATCCTTCAATGGCTTTCGATGCAGATATTTTACCTATCAGCTGACATCCGCATGATGGTATAGAAGGATCAATCTAATTAGGGATTGATAAATTATTTGCCACTTCTATACATTTGTTTTATTGATAACTAGTTTCGAATGTTATACATTCATCCTCAGTTCAAGGTTTAAATGAATTATATCAAATAGAAAAGTTTGTACTGGTTTCTTCTCGCATTGAACTAGCAATTTGTTTCTCGCATTGTTAGTTCAATGCGAGAAGGAACCAGTACAAACTTTTCTATTTGATATAATTCATTTAAACCTTGAACTGAGAATGAATGTATAACATTCGATCACTGGCCGATTAGAGATTTCATTCGGCCAAATCTCGGCCATTTATGAAGATAGTGGAAAGGTGTATTGTTTTAGAATCAGTATACTAAAGACAAAGACAAAGAAAAAACACCATTTGCAAAAAAGCAGAGTATACGAACTAAATTGTAATGATTGTGCAGCCAAATACACGGGAAAAACTGGAAGATGGCTAAATCAGAGATTGAAGGAACATATACGTGCATATAATATTAAGACAGATAATTCCAACTTTGCTATTCATTTAAATGAAAATAATCATAAATTCATCAAAGAATCACGAGTTAAATTAATACATCACGTTAAAAACAGCCTCAAATTAAATATATATGAAGCACTTGAAATAATAAAATCCTTCAAATCCAATCCAGATTTTTGCTTAAATGACCAAATAAATATCTACAATAGTCCAATCTTAAATTTATTTCCATCTATAAAAGAAAAAACAATTACTCACCGGCATTACTGGAAAAACCCTGACCCTTAAACCGTTTACTTAAAGACATTCTACCTATCTTTCGTTCATTGTTAGTTCAATGCGAGAACAAACCAGTACAAACTTTTCTATTTGATATAATTCATTTAAACCTTGAACTGAGAATGAATGTATAACATTCGATCACTGGCCGATTAGAGATTTCATTCGGCCAAATCTCGGCCATTTATGAAGATAGTGGAAAGGTGTATTGTTTTAGAATCAGTATACTAAAGACAAAGACAAAGAAAAAACACCATTTGCAAAAAAGCAGAGTATACGAACTAAATTGTAATGATTGTGCAGCCAAATACACGGGAAAAACTGGAAGATGGCTAAATCAGAGATTGAAGGAACATATACGTGCATATAATATTAAGACAGATAATTCCAACTTTGCTATTCATTTAAATGAAAATAATCATAAATTCATCAAAGAATCACGAGTTAAATTAATACATCACGTTAAAAACAGCCTCAAATTAAATATATATGAAGCACTTGAAATAATAAAATCCTTCAAATCCAATCCAGATTTTTGCTTAAATGACCAAATAAATATCTACAATAGTCCAATCTTAAATTTATTTCCATCTATAAAAGAAAAAACAATTACTCACCGGCATTACTGGAAAAACCCTGACCCTTAAACCGTTTACTTAAAGACATTCTACCTATCTTTCGTTCATTGTTAGTTCAATGCGAGAACAAACCAGTACAAACTTTTCTGTTTGATATAATCCATTTATACTTTGGTGAGTGCCAACATGTATTTAATTTCTTCTCTTAATTAAATTCATAATTCATAAATGTTTTATAATACTGATTTATATTAATCTAATTTAATATGTATAATAATACCAAACTTTATTTTGAATTGCTTATTTTTGAATTTTTTGTGTGTTTTTAGAACTGAGGATGAATGTATAACATTCGAAACTAGTTTTCAATAAAACAAATTTATAGAAGTGGCAAATAATTTATCAATCACTAATTATTTTACCTATAATTGGTGTTGGCTTATTTCGTACCTTTCAGCCAGATTAGAGACGAACTACTTTTACATCTTTTGTCTTTTTAGACTCTCTCAACGTACGGTAAGCAATCGTTGATATAATATATTTGAGAATATTTATAGGCGCTTGGTAGGAGAGAGATCCCCCGATAATTATTACACACAAGAAGGTCTCCCTTCTTGTGAATAGGATACAAAACCGTCTTTTTCCATGCTGTAGGAATCATTTCCTCTGCTCAGATCTCCAGAAGAAAATGCTTTGAATAGCCGATCTGCCCCTTTCTTGAATAATTCGGCGGCCAGTTTGTCAAAGCCTGGTTTCTTATTGTTTTTTAACTTTTCAATGGCTTCAAATAACTCCTCTTCATTTGGGAGCTCGAGTTCATCTTCAGTAGTCCGACATAGATCAGTTTCTTCCTTCTCGATCTTCTGTGTTTGATTTTCGTTAAGCAGGTGGTTGAAGTGGTTGTTCCATCTTTGTAGTGTCAGGGTCTTCTCATTCAACAACGAACCATCCCGGGCCTTACAGGTTAAGATGCGGGGCTTGAATGCTTTTGGGCCACAATTCACCTTTTGATAAAAATTACGACACTCATTGGCACTCCTTAATCTTTCATCTTCTTCTAGATCTTTATTTTACCAAATTCTTTTTGCGGATTCGTAGGCTTAGTTCTTCTGTGCTGTGGCATTGCTACAATCAACGGCAAACCAGGGTGATCTTCTCTCTATGGGATTGTGGTCGATCACTTCCTCTACTGTTTCATGGACGGTCTTCTCAATGGTCGACCCCATTTCATTAAGTCATATCGGAGAGCTTTTCATTATTTATTTTTTTAGCATATGCTTCGTAGACCTCGGGCTCCTTAAGCTTTTGTAAACTTAACTTTTTACTTCTTTGCCCTCGCCTTGTTTTCACTATTGAGTTCCTAGCTCTCACTTTGGCTATGGTCAAAAAATTATATGAAGCCATATTAGCTCCTCGGAAGATGCTGACATCGAGGAGGTTTGACCTTATTAGAAAGTGATCGATCTGGTTGACTGTGTTTCCATCAGGTGATTTCCATGTGCCAAGATGGATTCTTTTGAGAGGGAACATACTGCTGCCAATTAAAAGATTTTGTGATATAAAAAAATTAACAAGTCTGTGTCCATTATCGTTACTAATATCGTGCAGGCTATGCTTACCGATTGTTCGGAGATAAATTGCTTTGTTACCAACCTTTGCATTAAAGTCCTCTGCAATTATTATTATATCAGAACGAGGACATGCTTTAATAGTTGTTTCTAATAAGTCATAATACTCTTCCTTGACTTGCTCATCTGATGTTTTAGTAGGAGCATGACAGTTAAATAGAGTATAATTGATCTTCCCTTTACTCTGATAAGACTCATTCGGGGGCTTATAAGCTTGAAGTCTGTTGATAAGTTGCCTGAGTTTCTTCCGTATA
Source organism: Rhaphigaster nebulosa (assembly GCA_948150685.1). Classification (NCBI taxonomy): domain Eukaryota; kingdom Metazoa; phylum Arthropoda; class Insecta; order Hemiptera; family Pentatomidae; genus Rhaphigaster; species Rhaphigaster nebulosa. Next base: position 180,925,778 of record OX411308.1, read on the forward strand.
ACAAACCCAGTTCCAAAAGTGTGCACTCTATCGTCACAACTATAATATATGGTCATTTCTTCTCGATAGATCCCTGTTCTGTCCATCGGATCTTGAAGGTCGATATCGTTTTATTTCATCTATGAGCATTTTGGTTGCTCTGGGTCTGTATAAAGTTAAAATATTCCATGATCCAAAGGTGAAGTCCATATGACGGGTGCAATGTCGTTTCTTGGGCAGACAGTCCGGCTAATTGATGTTGAGGTTTCGTGATAAAATATTTAAGGGATAAGGGTTATCAGCTGGTAGACCCCGAGGAAGGGCTGTCTCCTCAGAGCGTCCTGACGTGCTCCCCCATCCTGGGCGGCTACCTCGGATGGTGATCCTAGGATGTGTACTGTGGGTGACCTTGGTCTGTAGTGTGGGGATGAATGCAGTGTGCTGTTTAAAGTGTAGATATGTGTGGGTCACAGTACTGTTCTCCCAACCTGGAGGACCAATGGCTTTGCGGTGCCAAAACCGGGCGATGGGACCGCTACCTCCCTTCGCCAAATATTCTGGCGTTATTCATTAATAATGTACTAACCAAGGGGAACCAAAGAGGAGAGAGAATTTAAAGCCAACGATAAGGAAAATAATGACGACCAAGAGTGATGAGGGCAATAATCGACCCAGGCGATTAGTGCTTATAAGATAAAGTTATAAAGGAGAAAGTATGCTTGAAAATGATAAAAAATGGTACAATGAATCAGAATTAATGAGTGAGGCATTAAGTTCCAAAACCAAGCAAAATAATAAAATACCTTTAACAGGCGATGAAGAATGCTATCAAATTGAAAAATGTGTAAGCAAATAAATGTGAAGAGTGCTGCGTCATATGAGTGCATCTAAAGAGTGCGTGGCGTCTTAAAAAGGAAAGATGAATGCGTCAAAAGTTGTTTGATCTCTTAGAGTAAGAGAAAATGTTCCTCAAAAGAATGCATCAAAAGATGCTTGACGTCTTAAATGGGAATTGCTCTAATATTCAAAAATTTATAAATAAATAAACGTTAAAGAGCGTGTGATGAAAAATTAAAAAAAGAAGGAATGATTTAGAGGTGTTTAGTGCTATCTCTGTGTTAAGTGAACGAGCCGATAGTGATTGGTTAACTCTGAAGAGATAATGGGCAGTGTTGCCAGATTGGGGTTTTCCCTCTAGATTTAGGGTTTTTTTTTCACCCTCTAGGGTTTTTTTAGGGTTAGAAAATTTCTAGAATTGTTTTTAGGGTTAGAAAATTTCTAGGTTTTTTTTTAGGGTATTTGTTTTTGGGGTCTTTTTTTTTTCAATATCTGTCAAAAGTCCACCATTTAGAAACTATAAATTAGAATGATTAGAAACGATTGGTTTGAATGTTAGGATTTTAGTAACAATTATTATAAGAAGTTAAACACGTTTGTTAACTTCTCTATTTCGCACAAGTTAATAAAAATACATTGAATTTACGGATTTTGTAAATTATTTTTCTTTTATTTTGATAACTTTATTAACTTTGTATTTACTGCTTTAACTTTTTCTCAATTTAATTATTATTAAATTGAATTCCTAGCTCATACTATACTTCCTAATATCAAAAATATTTTTATTAGCATAATGCTAAACCTGTAACGGGATAAATTTAACCAAAACTTTTGGATTCTATTTTGTAGATTATATTCAATTTTATTTTTTTGTTTTTAGTTTATACGTAATTATTACTTTGACTTATTCTTTTAACTAGTCTATTATAAAACTACTTCATATTAGATAAATGTTAAATATTTTGATATTACAATATTCCATAAATAATATGATGAAACCTTAATGGCGACAATTTTGAACTAATAATTTTGGTTTCTTTTTTTTTTTTTTTGTTGGCTATAATTAACGTTCATCACTGTCATATATTGTTTTTGTGTTTTTCAAGTTTGCTTGTAATCAGTAATTTGACCTATTAATATAATAAAATAAACCTTAAATACTTTTTAATTATTTATTCTTATCTTATACTAGGGGGTAATGTTGGTTACACTAATAGAAAAATATGAAGGAATGAGATGGTCCGGGAGGCAGTCAAAAAGAATGGATCACAAATGGTAAAAACTATTTATTAGAAACCAACGTTTCGACCCACTATGCAGGTCTTCATCAGAGCAAATAAAAAAATAAAAATAAAACAATGATATTTACAGTGAATGATATTAAAATTTACAAAGTAAATATTTATACAATATATTTGTGCAATTAATGAAATATTGACAAAGTATTTACTTTGTAAGTTTTAATGTCATTCACTGTACATACCATTGTTTTATTTTTCTATCTTGTTTATTTAGCCCTGATGAAAACCTGCAAAGTGGGTCGAAACATCGGTTTCTCATAAATAGTTTTTACTATTTGTGATCCATTCTTTTTGACTGCCTCCCGGACAATCTCATTCCTTCGCATAATTTTTATGGTCAACTATTAATTATTCAATAATAGAAATATAAGTATTAAACATTTAGGGTTTGTCGGTGGATTTAGAGGAAATTTAGATAAGTTTAGAGCTAAAGTTGGTGGATTTAGGGGAAAATTGTGATAAGTTTAGGGTTAAAGTTGGTGGATTTAGGGGAAAATTTAGAGAGTTTAAGGGGGAAAATACAGAACTGATCTGGTAACACTGATAATGGCTTCAAGACCTTTAATGTTAATAGATCTTCAGTAATTGCAGGTGTACACATTTTAATGATAATTGATTTCTTGTACTAATTACTGGTTAATGAGTGGTAAAACATTAACTGGTTTAATGTATTAATGAATAGTAATACCATAACTAGTGATGTACCTCAATATATTATGAATATGCCTCAATAAATGTTCATGAATGAAACAAAAAGATTTTATCAAACGCCTGGGTTCTCAAATGTATCAATTAACAAATAGTTAGCATGTGCATACATATTATACATTATGCATATCAAGATATGTTAAAATTATTTTAAAGATTCCTGGGAAATTAATGTTTCCCAGTTCAGGTTATATTTGCTAATTATTTTAAAGAATTCTAGTTATTGCTTAGTACTGATCACAGTTTGAATTTTAAATTAATAAACATAATAATAACTGATTTAATCCATTATGTAATTATAACCTTAAATCCAAACTTGAAAATTGTTAAATAATAAATATGACAATTAATGAAATCGAAATTACTCGATTTCATGATATTGCATTAATAACAGGTGAATTACTCAAACAAAAGTTAAAAATTCAATTATATGAATAAAAATAATAGAAACATACTGAGTTGTATTTCCATTAAATTTTGTAAAATTGTTATTTGAATCATTAGAGCCACATTGTTAAATGCATTGAAACACTTTAAAAAATTCTTCGGCCTGCTAGGACCATTTTAAGACATTAGGGCCATAATGTGGTTCCACAAATGATTTGGGTTATCGTGGTTACGCAGGCTTAAGATATTGCTAAATGATAGTGGACTGTATTAAATGCTGAAAGCAATCTATTGTTTGGGTAATTTTAAATAAAGCATATTTCAGTGCATAAATGGTCTAATAAATAAATTACATATGGTATGGAAAAATGGAGTTCTGTGCCAAATCCAGGTACAATTTAAATTAATGTGTTCGTAAATTTTGCAAATAAAATAAGATATGTATATACAATTTTTAATGGGTTTATACTGTACCAGTGGGTGATAAGTCTATGGGGTTTCATTTGGCTCTTAGTCTATCAATCCATTTAGATAAATCTCACTTCAGGCCTTCATCCTGGTTCTCCCTTCTTTCCCTCTGCTTGGCCTAGTCCTGGCTTACTCTCTCATCCTGATTTCAAAATGCAGCATACAAAAAATAGATGTTACAAAAGCTGAGCTCAGACTTGCAGTCCTGACCTGAACTCAATAGGAATAATCCCATCTAATCCAGACCTCCTGTATCCTGGATTCTTCCAGTTCTCCCAGTTCATTCTAGTAGCCCTGTTGCTAGTTGCAGCAGGCTGTCTCACTTACTTAAATAGTTCTGGTCTTTTCCGTTTCGAATACCGCAGTTACTAACCGGTGATTTATGTGATCACTAGTTTAACATAAGATGCTCAAGTTTTGGTTATTAATAATGTATGCAGTGACCAACAAAAATAAACATTTTATTACATTGTTAAACCATAAAATAAATATGCAATATCCAAATCTTCAGGTTTCATTTGTAACTCATTTTCACACCACTTAATTGTAGAATACTCGTTTGCCCAAGAATATATAGGCCATAGTGAGGTTTTAAATGGTAACTTATAGGCTTGAAATCACGTTTCAGTTCATAGAGGTATAGAAATATAACATGTTCTTCTTCTATAATTCCAAATTACAGACGAAACTCCTTTGATGGAGAGATTCCATGTCGTGACCATTTGGACACTGATTCCTATTAGGTATGACACCCTGATCCATATAATAATAAACACAACTATCCTCGGTATTAAAATCAGTAACAAGAGTAGAGAAATTTATTTTACTCAAATTTAGAACTTTGTAGTGTAAACAAATCAGGTAACGAGGTTAGTTGATAATAATAACAACAGATGTTTAAAATTAAGCATGCAAAATAATAGACATTATCACAGAAATCACTGGTTAGTAACTCGAATACAACGGTACTCGAAACGGAAAAGACCCAATAGTTCAATTAAAATAAGTATTCTTTCCTTAACAAGTCCCATACTGCAGGAAAGAAGGACTCTCATCTTGCTTCTTTTTAGTCGCCTCCTAATAGACATATCATTATTGTTATGTTCGTGAAGTTTATTATGAAAACAGAAATGAAAACTACGTACGTATTGTTTGTAAGTCGGTATGTAGAGTTATTGTTAAACATCAAGTAAACACTTCAGCTCCTGTTAGATTGAAAAGGTTTTGTAAGTGCGCCTTTTTTGCTGAACCGTAAATCTGTGAGGCGTATGTCCATATGGGTTATAGTATGTAAGAAGTATGTATTTAATTTCTATTTAATTTTCAATTTTGACACCTTGCAAAAAAAGAGTACAGTAATTTCAGTCGTTCTTTTCATTTTGACGTACGGTTCAATCCATTGTCCAATGTAACGTACTTTGTCCGTCTGAGGAATTTGGCTGTCGACGACATAAACTGGTTGACAAATGTCTCTTGAAGTGTCATAAAGTCAGAGAGACCAGTCAGTACTGTTAAAATTGTTGTGTCGTCGGCGCTGGTAGCAGTCAACGTTTCGGAGTTGATAGGCATGTCATGTGTATATATAAGGTATTGTGTAGGAGGCAGTAATGATCCTTGCGATACTCCTGCCAAGAAATTAGAGTTTTTTTTTTTGTAATGTTAATTTTGTTTATAATGTTAATTTTATATAGCACAAGCCATTTAAGTTATAACATTTGGCTTTGATAAGAGCTAATGATTCATCCTAATCAATAGTATTGTCTATATATATTGGGAAGTATATAGTGGGAGGATTGTATAGCACAGAGGGAGGATTGTATAGCACAGAGGGAGGATTGTATAGCACAGAGGGAGGATTGTATAGCACAGAGGGAGGATTGTATAGCACAGAGGGAGGATTGTATAGCACAGAGGCAGGATTGTATAGCACAGAGGCAGGATTGTATAGCACAGAGGAAGGATTGTATAGCACAGAGGCAGGATTGTATAGCACAGAGGGAGGATTGTATAGCACAGAGGCAGGATTATATAGCACAGAAGGAGGATTGTATAGCACAGAGGGAGGATTGTATAGCACAGAGGGAGGATTGTATAGCACAGAGGGAGGATTGTATAGCACAGAGGTGTCCAACTAAAGGCACGCCGAGGGTTCTGAACAGACACGTGGCTGGTCAATAGGTATTTAAAATTTGTATTCTCAATTTTTTTTAATTAAAAAAAATGTAAAGTTCTCTTTTTGCGTTGTAAGTTTTATTGTATAAATTACAGTTATTAACTTATTTCATTCCATATTGGTAGGGGAAATATTTTTAAAAACAAGACCTACAGTAAATAAAAATAATTATTATGAAGGTGCCAGAGTATATAGTGAGAGAGGGGAGTACAGTTGCGGCAAGCTTCAATTCGGGGAATCGTTTATTGTGACACGCGTTACAAAATGGTTGGGCACCTCTGGTATTGCGCATTGAAAGGTATATGCAAAGTGTAGAACGAGTGTAGAACATGTTGGGAAGGAGTGCGTAGCATGTTTGGAGGTACTTAATGAGAGGAATGCAAAGCACGTTGATAGATACAGTTGTCGCTCGACCACACGCCTCTGTGCCCTGAAGATGGCCTAAAATTTAGGCCAAAACGTCGGCACTAAATATATAATTTCGCTTATGGTAGTATGATTCTTTGACCGCACCCCCCGACTAACTTCTCCCTTTAAATTTTAAAGATAGATACTTACGTTATAAAGAAGTTCCTTGCTTGTATCCTTGATCATTAACTGATATAGAAGAACGTTGAATTCCCCAGTCTAAAAAATTAAGTGACAAAATTATAATTCATTCATATTTTCAAACATAACATGACTAAAATACAACAAAAAAAGTAATTTCATTTATTTTCTTCAGGAGGAGACCTAGATCTATGCATGAATGAGACCTAGATCTATGCATGAATGAGACCTAGATCTATGCATGAATGAGACCTAGATCTATGCATGAATGAGCAATATTTGGCACACTAAGAGGTAAGTCGATGTTCTAGAAAGGCTTAGGAATAAATGTGAAGCTATTTTAAAAATATTTCAATATCATTAGAATGGCCAATACAAACCTTTTCAGAAACATTTGAACTCCAATCGTTTACAATAACAATCACGGAAGCAATGGCGCTTGAAAGCACTATATATGACGAAACTTACCGCTTGGAGTCCGTAATGCTGTTTTCGTCATATAAAATGTAAAAAAATGAGTTCACGAGATTTAAAATTTGTAAAAATAAAATATATAGCATTTGAAAACGAAAACAAACCGAGAGATCCTGAATCGCAGAGCAAATATGGTGATGAATATTGCAATAAAAAGCGTACCGCTGAGCCTGTACAGATCGATTAGTGCGTTGTTTCATCTGGCAGAGGAAGCGCTCGATCCGCCGAGATTTGCTGTAGAACTCCTGAAATAAAGCTGTATACTGCTCGCATACCAAGATTAAGTTGGCATTTCCCAACATGACTATTTTACCGTTGATACTGACAAAGGGCATCCTAAACATAATACCAAATCCGAAAAGCAGCAGTAGATGTAGCCTTCTCTTCAGCGAGACCTTTTCGACCTCCTCGCTGATCCCGGCGTCTCGCAGTGACTAATCGACAGACTTAAGAAAGACCATTATATTGCCCAACCTCCGGGAGCTGAGGACAGTCAAGCAGAAGCATACTATTGGTTGAAAACAATTACTAGATTTCTGTGGAATATAGATGGAAAATGGCCAGTACAACGGAAATAAAGACTGATGTGTAGGTAAAGTGTAATACTGTTTAACGCTATCGAGTAAATTACGAGAGAACAAGACACTCTCGGTTGCCTATCGGTCATAACCAGTGGGGAAATTCCGAACACCGCAGAAAGGGAAAACATCAATGCAGTATACTTTTCTAAAGATGTGCGAATAAGAAGCTTCTGATAAAGACTTGTTCTCGACGGCATGTTTATGATGGTTCTAAGAATACCGAAATGAAAGGACCAATATGGCTGAATATAAATCGACCGGAGTAAATTGTATAGCTCTCCTGGGACACAATAATGAATGCCCGTTATCCAACCGATATAGGATTAATCGATCAATTGTCTCTACTTTTATTTTCAAACAGCACGATCTATAAGAAACTATTTAAGGTATATATTATTTTCTCAGATCAATCTAAATTTTTATAATGTTATCATCAGCGATATATATTGCACGATCAAGCTATATCCAGAAATCTTTTTAAAACACCTATAAAACTCAGTTGGCTTACGCATGATGAGTATAGAAGGATCAATCTAATTAGGGATTGATAAATTATAGAAGGGGCAAATAATTTATCAATCCCCAATTTCTTATCTTGATTGTTATTATTTAATTTTCTATCTATTTATTTCCATTGTAAGGTACATATTTTTTTCAATCATTGTAATTTCTTTTTATGTCATTTCGTTCATTTTTGTTTTATCAGTATTATTATTTTAGTTTATTTATTCAATTTTTTTTTATTTATTAATTTTTTATTATTTTTTTTCCCTCTTCACTTTGTATATTTGGTTTCTTACAGTCCTAATACCTATTGCCCTTGAGTATAGCAGTTTGTATTATTTCTCAATAAAAAAAAGAACCGTTAGAAAGATGTAGCCAATTCTTGGCCATTATATTAAATATTATTTAAATCTTAAGCTCACTTCCGAGACTGTAGACTCCCTCAGCCACCGGTTTATCTCAAGAATTTATTGGAAACTCCGATTACAGCTCCTTTAAAATCACCTGCTACAGGTATCAGCAGTTCTTACACTTGATTCTAAATCTCCATCTTGATTCTAAACCCTTCATCTACTTGGATCACAAAGCTCGAATAAGCTCAGTACAGTTCAAGACTAAATCCACGTAAGTTACCCTTTGAAATTAGGTCGTCTAGTAGTTAGTTACATCACTTGCATCTCATAACTTACCCTGTAGACTTACAAAGTCTGAGCGATATAGTCGGCCTGTTTATTGACCTCTTCATTTAATGCTAAAAAATCACTTGTTGTTTTTGATCCAATAAAATATTTGGGATTAACCTAACAAAACACTTTGGTGTTACCCATTATCAATTCCTCTCTCTCGTGATAGGACAATATAAGGATTTTAACGTGATCTACACCATCGCCCCTAACTTCAAAATAGTTTAGGCTGCGCCGTACACATTAGGCTGCGCCGTACACATTAACCAAATCCAGCTCCTGTTTCACTTACCAGGAAATATTCCGTTTCCACCGGAGTTGCGACAGTCATCATGAAGGCTCTTAATTAAACAGCAAGATCCAAAAAGAATAATTGATTCATTGCAACAGATTTGCATTAGCGTCTTGGTAGCCATCGACAACACATGGCCAACAAATACCTTAATGCGGAAATAATGAACGCAAGGTGGGAAGTGAAACATTGAAGAGTAAGTATACTGCCCACTTCGGAATCTTTAGAATCGAAAAAGCGGGCCCTGCAGCCCATTTGGCTACAAAGGGAGAAGCGACAGGTTCAACTGATATAAGGGATTCTATATTAGAGAAATTGCTAGACAGGTCAAAGAAAATTCAATTAGGAAACTGGTAAAAAGATTGGAAGAGAAAAAAATCTAAACTACCTATTCAATACTGAGGGGCCCGTACATGTCTTATGATTGGGAAACCCCGTTCTTGTATATCGAAAAAGAGAGTTATGATAAACATTCGTGAACGTGAAACATAACAAATCTCATTCATATATCACTTCGAAATTATGCGGTCCAAATTATATAGTCCAATAATGCGGTTCAACCAGACAAACGCACTTGCAAGAGTTTTTAAACTTTTAAGTTATTATTCCAAAACCTTTTTATTTTTATTGGTTATCTTTTTGGAAATAATAAACCATTGTGCGATAATTCGTAAATTTAAATTTTTTATAATTTTATACATTAAATAAAAAAGTTTTATAGATTTGATTTTTTGGTTTATGTTTTGATGATACTTGAATTGGCGAAACGTTAACTGGTTAGTACATAGTAAACAATATAATTATACTAACCTTTTCAGAAACATTTACGCTCAAATCGGTCGCAATCACGAAAGGATCATAAATACCCACGCAATGCCCTGATAATCCACGGTGCTGTTTTCGTGATATAAAACATTAAAAAAAGTGATCGTGAGATTTGAAGTATGCAAATATATAACACTGCATATATTGCTTCATCTGGCAAAGGTAGCGCTCGATCCGCCGGAGTTTGCTGCAATAAAGCTGTATATTGCCCGCTTACCAAGATTAAGTTGGCATTTCCCAAAATGGCCATTTTAGCCTTGATGCCAATACAGGGTAACCAAAACATAAAACTTGATACTAAAAGAAGTTGCAGATGTAAGCTTCTCTTCGGCGAGACACGTTCGATATCCTCGCTGATCCCGGCGGCTCGCAGTGACGAATCGACAGACCTAAGAAAGAGCATTATATTGCCCAATAAGATTTCCCAGCATACTCCAGTGCCATTTGTGCTAACTAACTGTTTTGCATTAAATTGTAACATTCGTTTTCATTATATTATATATAGATTATATATTATTTAAAATTATTAGTGCTGTCAACTTCCGCTCATTACGTTCGCCCATGAAGTAAACAAAATAGCAATGGATCCTTTTCAGCTGAGGTCGGGGTATTACCGTAATTTCAATTATTACTGCTTTAAATAGATCACAGCTGATGACTTCCGCTCGCTACGCTCGCTCAAGAGATGAACAAATCCCAAAAGTTCCTTTTCAGTTGAGGTCGGGTCCTTACCGTAATTTAAATGATCACTTCGAAATTATTATCGAAAGTCCAATAATGCGGCTCAAACAGTCAAATACATCTGGCAAAAGTGTCTCCAGTTCGAACCTATCCGATAGATGTTAGAAATATAGAAAGCCTTTGGAAGATTTTTACAAGACAATGAGGAGGAAGTTGCCACTCTGTTCCAATTCTTATAGAGGACAGATTATTATAGTAAAATATAAAGACAATTTCAAGACGCCAATAACAGCTCCACTGATTGTGATAATATTGTGGAATGTCGAAAAACATGACGGTTTGGCAAATATGGGCTGAGAGCTGAGAAATGGACCGTGGATCCCAAGCCACGAAGGGATTGCTGGACATGAAGAGGCAGACGAGTTGGCCACAGCAGCGCATTCTTCCACCTTTCAGCTCAAGCAAGGCCCGTATTGATTCGATCATAAACGACGTGATTAAATGTTGCCATATTACCTCTTCCGCTGGTAAAAATGGGAAAATATCTTCACAAAGGAAAAATGCCAAAAATCTCTCATGGCATTCCTAGAGCCATTGATGTTTCCCTTTGCCGCCTGGCAGCAGGACATGAATACTTAGCGGTCCATCTCCATTGAATTGGAGAGCTTGACTCAATGGAGTGTCCTCTTTTCGGGCAGGGGGATGTGGATGCAAAACACCTGAAGGTCTCTACGGCTTCACAAGCGGCATCTACAGACGAGAAATCTAACAGAATATCCAATATTTATTGATATGCACGGCACCAAATATGCCAAGAGTGGCCGTTGTAAAAATAAAAGAGAAAAAAAAATTATTTAAATAAACATGTAAATAGCGATTTAGAAGTTTTATAGTAAGCATGAAAATCATACAAACCTTTTCAGAAACATCTGTGCTCCAATCGATCGCATTTAAGAAAGCAATGGCGCTTGAAAGCACCACATATACCGGAACGAAGGTGTCAGAATCCGTTATGCTTTTTTCGTGATATAAAAAATTAAAACAAATGAACATGAGACTTAAAACTTGCAAAAATGTAATACATAGCATTTGGAAACCAAAAAAAGCAGAAAGATCTTCAGCCGCAGAGCAAATATGGTGATGAATATTGGAAAACAAAACTAACTGCTGAGCCTGACCAGTTTGATTAGTGCGCTGTTTCATCTGGCTGAGGTAGCACTCCATCCGCCGGAGTTTGCTGTGGAACTCCTGCAATAAAGCTGTATATTGCCCGCATACCAAGATCATTACGACATTCGACAATATGTAGAGTTTAGACCTGATATTGACAAAGGGCATCCAAAACATAATACAAACTCCCAACGACAGTAGTAGATGTAGCCTTCTCTTCAGCGAGACGTGTTCGGCCTCCTCGCTGATCCCGGCGGCTCGCAGTGACGAACCGACAGATCTAAGAAAGAGCATTATATTGCCCAACCTCCGGGAACTGAGGACAGTCATGCAGAAGTATACTATGGGTTGAAACCACAAAATAAGCAAAGAAACAATGAATAGATTGCCATGGAAACTAGATGGATAATGGAGAGAGTAACGGATATAGACACCGATGTTTAAGTAAGGTGTAATACTGTGTAATGCTACCGAGTAAATTACAAGAGACCAAGACACTCTCGGCTGCCCATCGGTAATAACCATTGGGGAAATTCCGAACACCGCAGAAAGGGAAAATATCAACTCAGTATACTTTTCTGAAGATATGCGGTTAACAAGCTTCTGATAAAGACTTGTTCTCGAAGGCATGTTTATGATGGTTCCACGTCTACCGAAATGAAAGGACCAATATGGCTGTATAGAAATCGACCGGAGTAAATTGTATAGCTCTCCTGGGACATAATAATGAATACCTGTTACCCTACTGATATGGGATTAATCGATCATTTGTCACTCTATTTTTTTTTTTTTTAAACATCGTTGGATCTATAAGAAACAATCTAAAAAGTATCAAGCATCCCCACTAATGAAAACTATTGCAAGTACCGAACACCGTAGAAAGGGAAAACAGCAACTCAGTATACTTTTCTGAAGATTTGCGATTAAGAAGATTCTGATTAAGATTTGGTCACAAAGTTCTTAATCATGTTGGCTGAAGTTATACCGAAAAGTAAGGATCCACGCATCCCAGTAAGAATAGACCGAAGTAAATTATCCAGCTCTCTTGAGACATAATAACGAAATCCCTCCCTCCTCCAGTCACTTGACCCCTTACATCCTCTGGTCTATGATCCGCCCACATATTTTAGGCCCGTGATCAGTCACGTGACCCCGTGCATCCACTGGTCTATGCTCCGCCCACATGTTTGGTCACGTGACCCGCGGCACCTCCTGGTCCTATGTTCCGCCCACAAGAGCTACCCCATCCACCCATTGAAGGTTCAAGTACTCATCTTAATGGGCATGATGTATGTAATACCCGGCCGCCATTTTGTTTTTTCGGTGTGAAATGTAAACATGAACTTTAAAAAGCATAAAAAAAGAGTAGGACCCCTTAATCCTATGACATTTTATGGATTTTGAACTGTTAATCTCTAAAATATAAACAAATAGTAGGGGTTCTTAATCTTTGAATAGCTTATGGACTTTGAACTGTTAATCCTTAAAACATAAATAGTAGGGCTCCTTATTGCTATAACAGCTTTTGGACTTTGAGCTGTTAATCCTCTATCTTTACTAATCTCGCTGAAACATAAACAAAACAACTTTTTAATGTTCTACGTAGTTTTAATCTCTGATAGTATGAATAATGGTCTTAAAATCATTAACTTTAAATTCTTTAAGTTCCTCTTGAACTTTTAATCCCTAAAATTTAAGTTCCTACAACTAATTTTTAATTATCACCAACATATTTTTAATAGTAGGGCTTCTTAATCTTTGAATATCTTATGGGCTTTAAACTGTTAATCCTTTAAAAGTTTAACTTTTATACGTAAACAAAAAAAAACAACATTTTAAGCTTCTATGTATTTTTAATCTCTAATTGTATAATCAATGACCTTACAATTTTACAAATATATCGATAAATCGAAACGATTGGATCACGCTGGTCAAAGAGGTTATACCTTTTCATAGCTTTGAAATATTTTCAATTATTTGTCAGTATTAATAACTACGAACACGTTGCAGTAAATTTTAATTAATGAATAATAATTAATCATTAATTGATACTAATTCTTAATCTTTCCACTAAAAAGTGAAAAAAATTAGATTTCGCAACAATGCTCTATCTCTTAACCCTTCCTTTTAAAGTAAACACTGGAGTTTGAACTGTTAATCTCTACAGCATAAACAAATATATAGAGCTTCTGAAACAAATAAATATGTAGGGCTTCTTACTCTACTCAGCTGTTCATTTTAGAATCTGAGGGAGCTATGAAACACCTGTTAACGATGGTCCATCATGATGAAGTCCACAAATGTTCTGTCCAACAGAAAGTTAGCGTGCAAAAGCAATTATGAATGCAAATGCAATTATGCTATGTATATTTGGGCTTCTAAAACATAAATAAATATGTAGGGCTTCTTACTCTTATAACAGCTTTTGGACTTTGAACTGTTAATCCTCTATAATTACTCATCTCGCTGAAACATAAATGCGCGGTGTTAATTTCATGGTCAAGCATTAACCTTTCATGGTCAAGCATTAACACCTTTTGAAATTAAATCTGTTTGAAAATAGGAGTGGGCTGTATGAAAAAAAAGACTATTTAAGACAAGGGAACTATGGATTACTATATTTCTGAATTACATGCGGAATGGGGAAGCTAAAATTTGAACATTATGATTAACGGGGTTAATTAAATTTAGAAAGCAAGGTCTATTGAAGATGATGAGCTGTCGGCAGATTAAGTTGAAGGTAGGTGAATAATGGCAGATCATGCAAAAAAAAAGGGTAACTTACTCCGTTTCATGAGCTTAGAGATTTCTTGAACTTATACTCTCATTATTGTCTGTACGCCTCTCCTCGTCTGTCTCTCTCTCATCTCTCTTCTTCCTATGCCAGGGGAACAGTTTCTTGCTCTACTCGATCATTGTAGAGTAGGTCTGAAGAAAAAAAAAATGCTTTCTGTCTAGGCCTTCAGATTTTTAATATCCAGACCTGAATCTTCTGGCCTGAATATTCTGGACTTTTAAGCCCCCCTATGCCTTTTAGTTCCTGCAGAGGGCGCTACCATCAGGGCCGGATCTGCATGGAAATTATTGGAATGTACGGAATCAATGATCAGTCTCGCGAGAGGTGCCTGACGTGGCAGCAGAATAGGGTGCCTTGCGTCATAGGATAATGAGGACTCCTGTAAACATCCGCCTACCCTGACAATCCCACGTTCGTCAAGAAAGGGCGTCAACTGAGCAAACACCTTTGGAACACTAGGCGTTTGCTTGAAGAGCGCTGGAGGAAGATATAAACGCTGAATGAATAAAATGCATCTAAGTTCAGCTTCCATTATTTCTTTAGCGGAAAACTGATCGGGTGATTGATGCGGAGATGCTGAAGAGATCCTGATCCGTCTTCTCTAAATAAACCGCAATATTCTTACTATCGTCCTGATGAGAGTTCAGAAAGATGAAAATCGAATGGTCCAATCATGAGGCGGCTCCATTTGATTCGGCTGCGATAGTAAGCTCCTCATCACGAAGGTCTTTTCGACTGCTTTAAACCAATACGAAATTGGTGAGCTCAGCCACTGTGGTCGATTCCAAAAGATGGTGGCGTCCTTCAGCTTCTTAGGAACGCAACCACGCGAAGCTAGATCGGCGGGGTTGTCCTCCGAACTTACATGTCCCCAGCAGTCTATTCCGATGGTGCTAAGGATTTGGGACACGCGATTGGCTTCGAACACTCCTAGCTTGTGAGTGGTAGTGTGAAGCTATGAAAGGACTACTTGTGAGTCTGTGTAGCAGATGACATCTTGTCCCATTTGTAGCGTGATGGAAGATACCAAACGAGCGAGTAAGAGCGCGCCATTTAGCTCAAGACGAGCGATGGAGACGAATCGCAATGGTGCTACCTTCGACTTGCCCTTGATTAGCGAAACCTTCACGTCACCTTCCCGGCTCTCAGAGCGCAGATAAAGCGTTGCTGCATATCCCTTGGAGGATGCATCGCAAAATCCGACCACTTGATGCTTGGCTTGCGCATGTGAAATGTATCGCGGAATGGATATAGAGGAAAGAATTTGCCAATCCATGATCAATGCCTTCCACGCGTCTACAAGCTCGTCAGTCAGATCGTCGTTCCAGCCTAGACCAGCTTTCCAAACCTTTTGAATAAGAAACTTCGCCATGAATATCACCGGAGTTAGCAAGCCCAATGGATCGAAAATCCTAGCCACTGCTGAAAGCATTATGCGCTTGGTAATCCGTTCTGAGGGAGGTGGTAAGGCGACATAAGAAAATGAATCCGTGGTTGAATTCCAGAAGAGACCAAGAATTTAAACGTTATCGTTTTCTGGGTGCTGAATGGGGACTAATTTGACTAGTTTGCTACCACACTCCGTCCCTAGACAGGAGTGGGCAATATTGTGCCGATGACCCAGTCGCGACGCCAAGATTCGATAAAAAAAATTAATCCACAACCTTTCTACTCACCAAACCATCAAAAATAAAATACAAGTATATCTCCTGTTTATGAAAAGAAATAATAACTGAAGTTCGGACGCCATACTATTTTAAGGAAAAGTGACGAATCCTTATTTCAATTATCAAATTCATACTAGGGCTTAAATAAAAGTGATGAAAAAACTGAGAGATTTCAAGATTCCGACGATTTGGAGTTGGCAGATCGAGACAAGGAGGGTCGGTTTTTAAAGATATCGATGCGAGCATCAATATCATGTACGTTTTTATGGAATGTATATTCCTTTGGAACGTACTGGTCCAGCGTTTCAAAGACCAAAACCGTACCGTTCTCGAGATAACTCACGACACAGGACCGCCCGAGCCATATGCCATCTAGTGTTCATGCCGTTGTCATGATAACTTTATATCTGTAAACGTTGTTTATAAGATAAAATGTTGTTTTTAGGTTTCTATGAATGCTAGAGAAGATTATATATTCCCTTCCCTTGTCTACCCCAAAGGCACTATTAAATATGAATACTACAAATAGAAAATGGTGGAGCTGAGTCTTATTTCTTAACTGTTAAACTGAATTAGTATTTTCCAGTGGGGAAAGCTAATTACTAATTAAGTATTAACTGCTACTTCAACAAAGTCATTACAAACTAAGTAGCTTCACCAAATGTGTGTTAAATAAACCATTTTGGTTATATTCTATTGTTTATACCAATAAACATGTTTCCCTAATATCTCTTACACTTCTAATATATTAGGGATTACTCTAATATACTAGTTTACTTAATTTCTTTATTCAATATACTATGATCAATATACTATGATCAATATACTTTATTCAATATACTATGATCAATCAAGCTGAATTACTTAATTACATTAACTAAAGGGGCTATAGAACACAGACCCCACTGCTATGGTCACGGGGTTGGAATATTATAAATATCATTGGAGATCTTTTCCATGTGTGTCGCGTTTACCAATTCGCTTAACTAAACTATACGATGGTATGCAGGGTAAATATAATTATAGATTTTGACATAATATCTTACTTTATTTAACAGAATTTATTAATTTATTATTGGTTTAATAATGCAGAATCTAAATTACTCTCATCTCGAAAAAATATTGATTATAGCCTATATATTTGAAAATACCGAGTCTAACTTGCTTATTAAGGTTTTACTATGTTGAAATATAATATTAAACAAAAATGTACACATGACTATAACGGACTATGACTTATCTGGTGTTACCTTCGTCGTATCGGGTACTTTCCGCCTTGCCGCTTAATTGTATGGTTGGATCTTCTCAGCTGCTATCTCGAACTATCTAGCCTCTCCTGTTCGACTCGCTAGCTACGCTCTGGATCTGAACTTTCCAGCTCTGACTCTTCTTTCTTGTAGTCTGCAAGTTCCCTTTCTACTTCTACTTTTTGATATATTTATTTTCTATACATTTTGTTCTCACTCTCTTTTTGGGCCTTCCTATTGGTCGATGTTATATGAATTTTTGAAGAGGCGTTCCCTTGGACGTCGGCTTCGAAATGTTTGACCTTTTTTCCCTATTGTCCCTGTCCTTGGCGGCAAGTTTTATTATAACTCTAATTATATCTCTTGGTTTTATGGTGCTTTTACTCTGCCTTATCTTTATGTTTGCTTGAGCTGCCTGTCGGTAATCGCGTTAGAGCCAAAGGTCCTTTGCAGGTGTTTTCTTGTCCAACTAGTTTTTTTTTCTATTTATTTTAATATTGAATAAACTATGTTGCAATTACTTAAATTAATATTATTATTTAATCGAATATATTTCGTTTCATCCCAATTATTCTCAATACAAAGCATATTTAATCTGACCATAGATGATTAGGAGCTGCATTAATTGAGCTGACGAAGAGTTGCTAGAACCCCCGATGAGATGAGATCAGATCAGACAGCTGACAAACAGAAGGGGCGGTTGCCATGGCAGCGGGAGCGGCAGCGAGGGACCCAGTCGCCCCCAAGCAGCCGCGCGGGGTGGTTCTTGTGTCGCTTCCTCAGTTCCTCATCGTCGCGAGTTTACGTCTTCACTAAGGCATCTTTATCGTCAGCATCTCTTCTCTCTCGCTGTAGAGGTAGGCTATATCTCTAAGTATCTTACTGCTTTCAACAAATAATAATAATAATAAATCGATTTTAGACCCCTATCGAATAAACAAAAAATATTTTATCGATATATGACATTGAAAAACCATTATTTAAACCTGTGTATATATTAGAAATGCGTTACGTTTATCAAATACTGTTTATGTCAAATGTTTAATTATTTTTACTTCATTTAAAAAAAGAACAAAAAACAACATAAATCGTACTTTTTGTGTATGTAAAAGGATAGCCCGATTTTCGTTTGTAACCGCTAACCACAAAACTACTGACCCAATCATTATCAAATTTTAATTTTAAATCATTTTCTTAGTCCCCTAAAAGGTTTAACAAAATGAAAATTTACCATTTTTTCATTTCAATACCATTAAAAAATTGATTAATAAATTGCTAAGATGAAAAGTGTCCAAATTACGTGTCTTGTCCATGACAACTTCATATCCGTGGAAGGAAGTTGACAACAAAAACTTTTTAATAAGTGTGAAATTACCATCTGATTCAAAACATAAAAAAATAAAATAATGTTTGGGTTAATATCTAATTTTAACAGAATATAATAATTGATATAAAATTTTATATTGTATTCATTTAATCTATACATATACTCAAATGTTTCAATAGCAAATTATTGCTGTGTGAGCTAGTTTGGTATAAAGTTGTACAGAATAAATTTTTAATTTGTATTCACTTTGAATTTTCCTCCATTTATAGAGTTGAATTAACAGCTGCAAATGATCGTCGATTTTCCGAACGTCTGTTATACGAATGCTCAGTTATAACTTGCAACTTGAAAAAAACAATTATTCATACAGAAACAAAATTGATATATTTTCGTTACCTAACTGCTATAAAAATAATATTATTAAAAAAAATAAAAATAATTTATTATTACCTTTATTAGAGAGTTTTTATAAATTGACTCTCTAATTAAAAGTTTGAAGGAAGTAATTATGCTTTACTAGTAAACTTACTAACTAAACAAATAGTAACTTTTTTTATTGCGGTAAATATTGAAACTAAAAATCTTATATTTATTCTAAAAGAAATAGGCCACACTGGTGCATAAATGCTTTACAAGCATTTAGTAATATAGCATTGATCTTTAGTAGGACAGTGTTCACAAATACAGATTATAGTTAAACTGATGTTAGTAGATTTATCTGAGTCAATTTTCAATGTTAGTACCACTTCTTTAAAGTCCGCCGAGAAATTCGGACTTATCCAGAATTAATTTAATACATTCTAATGCTAAATAAATACAGTAGAGCGTTTATTATCCAAACTAACGTTGTTAGTTTTTATCAAAACAAATGTTCAAGTAGTTTTTATCAAAAAAAAAATGTGTTCTGTAACTACATGTGACCTATTTTAATTAAAGGGTTATATATAACTTCCAATACAATCTTCTCCTTTATTTAATTATGGTCATATTTCGGGAAAATATCTCCTCGAAACTTAAACATAATTAAATAAAGGAGAAGATTGTATTTGAAGTTATATATTGCTCTTCAATTAATATATTCATAATAACTCCCTAAGAAATTAAAAGATATAAGATTATTCATCTATTTTGCAATCATTTATCCGTAATGGTTATCGCAAAAATTGTGTTTAATCGGCTGACAAATGATTTTGTTATAATTTTATATCTTGAAGAAGGTTAATTTTTTTCTGAGAGATTTAGTAGAACTGATTTGACAATTTTGCGATAATTTAAGCAAATCTATATCCGCTGAAATTTGAATGTTCTGCTGAAATATAGGCGCCAAAAAAAACATAAAAATAAATAAACGTGTGGATGGACAATTATTTCATCATGAAATTTCGTTCTTGAAGTCCGATAATTTCACCATTCTTGCGGAAAAGAAAGCAAAGTGGTTTTTAATTTTTTTTCTTCGATATACAGGATAGATATATAAACAAAGATCCTTTTTGTGCAGACGTGGTTGATTATTTTACATCTTCCCTTTGTTTTTTTAATATTTTTTTTAGAGAATTTTAATTATACGAATCAATCCATACAACGTTAGTTTGGATAATAAACGCTCTACTGTGTTTATTAAGCATTAGAATGTATTAAATTGATTTTGTATAAGTCCGAATTACTCGGCAGACTTAGAATACTTTACAGAAGTGGTACTAACATTGAAAATTGACTCAGATACATCTATTAACTTCAGGTTAACTATAATCTGTATTTGTGAACACTGTCCATTCTACTAAAGAGCAATGGTATAATACTAAATGTTTATAAAGCATTTATGCACCAGTGTGGCATATTCCATTTAGAATAAATATAAGATTTTTACTTTCAATATTTAACGCAATAAAAAAGTTACTCAGTTGACATCCGCATGATGGTATAGAAGGATCAATCTAATTAGAGATCGATAAATTATTTGCATATTAAATTAGATGTAATATAAATCAGTATTATAAAACATTAATGAGTTATGAATTTAAGTAA
Organism: Rhaphigaster nebulosa; assembly: GCA_948150685.1. Taxonomy (NCBI): domain Eukaryota; kingdom Metazoa; phylum Arthropoda; class Insecta; order Hemiptera; family Pentatomidae; genus Rhaphigaster; species Rhaphigaster nebulosa. The sequence continues at coordinate 180,946,453 of OX411308.1, forward strand.
GACAAGAAATCAAATAAATGTTGGTACTCACCAAGGCTTAAATGGATCATATCAAACAGAAAAGTTTGTACTGGTTTCTTCTCGCGTTGAACTAACAATGAAGTAAAGGTAGGTAGCATGTTTATAGGTAAACGGTTTAAGGGTGAGGATTTTTCCAGTAATGCCGGTGAGTAATTGTTTTGAAAAATTATACAGTTGTCTACAAAGGTAAACATAAAAAAAAAATTCTAATTGATCTAAGCTTAGCGACGACATGGTGAGCATATTTTGTATGGATTCTTCCATTTCGTTGCAAGTTCCATCATGATGGTACAAATAAAGGACAATGACCGCATATTTCTTATCACTTTAATCTATACACGTTGAGGACAGTTTTATAAATGTTTTAAAAATATTTCCCGACAGAGTTTCATGAGTTGGAACACATTTCGCTAATGATGAAATTAAGAAAATATGGCTTTATCTGTGAAAACAATATAATTTTAAAATTGTTTCTTATGGATCCAGCGATGTTTGAAAAAATAAGTACAGAGACAAGTGATCGATTAATCTAATATCAGTAGGGTAACGGGCATTCATTATTGTGTCTCAGAAGAACTATACAATTTACTCAGCTCGATTTATATACAGCCATTTTTTTTCTGTTATAGATGGGAATAAATTTAATTGAGGATGAATGTATAACATTCGAAACTAGCTTTCAATAAAACAAATTTATAGAAATGGCAAATAATTTATCAATCCCTAATTAAAAAAGTTACGGTTTATTTAGATATTATAAGTTTACTAGTAAAACTTAATTACTTCCTTCAAACTGTTAATTAGAGAGTCAATTTATTTTAATAATATTATTTTTATAGCAGTTAAGTGACCAAAATATCCAAAGTGAATACAAATAAAAAATTTATTATGTACAACTTTATATCAAACTAGCTCACACAGCAATACTTTGGTATTGAAAGATTTGAGTATATGCATAGATTAAATCAACACAATATAAAGTTTTATATCAATTATTATATGCTGTTAAAATTAGATATTAATCCAAACATTATTTTATTTTTTTATGTTTTGGATCAGATGGATTGTAATTTCACACTTATTAAAATGTTTTTGTAATTAACTTCCTTCCACGGGCATGAAGATGTCACGGCTAAGACACGTAAATTGGACGCTTGTTATCTTAGCAATTTAATAATCAATTTTTTAATGGCATTTAAATGAAACAACGGTAGATTTTATTTTTTCTAAACCTTTTAGGGACTAAGAAGATGACTTAAAATTAAGATTTGATAATGATTGAATCAGTAGTTTCGTGGTTAGCGGTTACAAACGAAAATCGGGCTAACCTTTTATACAATAGTATGATTATTTTTTAAATCAAGTCAAAATAATAAAACATTGGATGTAGCAATTATTTGATAAACATAACGCGTCTCTAAAAGAATCATTATTTATGTTAAAATTATTATATTTGTACATTAATTCATTCAATGAAATTGGACTGTTTTTATTTTTAAATTTAATTTATTGTGTATTGGAAAAAAGCTTTTATTTTTTTTCTTCTTCAAAAACGTGTCTTTATTACTTATTCTAAAGGTTTTTGCCCTGTTGTTTTTTTAAACATACTGTGTAATATTATTGATCAAGATGTCGAACTTGATCTTTTATCAGTGAGTTGGGGGACTGAGGTGAACCTGAATAGACGAACATCAAACGCTTCTCTTTTAAAATTCTACTTTTTTGTATTATGTTGTATTATGTTGTATTATGTTTTGTATTATCATACCCTTCTTCCAAATGAGCGATGCCTGAAAAACCTTAGGAAATGATATCAGAAAAATAAACGCCTCGATGTCCTTTCTTTTTAAGCTCGATATTTAAAAAGGAATCTGATGATGCCATGGCGAACTTTTACCGTTATAATCTCTTTCAGTAAAATATTTGTTATAAATTATTTTATTTTTTAACTTGAAATCATAATTTACACCAGTTAGATGTAATACTTACAATCAGCAAACTAGATGACCGCCTTTTGTCGGTCTTGATTTAGTCCTTAATTCATGAAAGGAGGTCTCTCATCCAGCTCCTTTTTAGTCTCCTCGTCGTACAAATGGTTATAACCAGTTGTTGCTATATATTTTATCAGTCAGTTGATATCTCTTTGAAGTTTGCTATGAAGTGGAATAAAGAGTCAGTATAAGTTGATCAATTTCAGGTTAGTGTAATGGGTATGTAGAGTTTTTTATTTAGGTACCAAGAATCTTGAGTTATTAGTCTTATAATTTTGAATTAAGAAGCTAATCTGGCAGTGTTATGGAATTCAATAAGTATTTGCATATTTAACCGCAGACCATAAATTTGAACAATATCCATTTTACTGCCAAAATGTGAGCCAAATTGGAATACCGAGTGATAACTCAATTACCTTAGGGAATTTTTATATTTTATTTTTATTATATCGGTTAAATAAATGCAGTATTTTCTTTTCAAACTCTGAATTTACAAACAGATCTGATGATGGGACATTATTTCTTTGATTAAAATATTTGTTAACTGGTATTAAATAGTATGGACTCACTTTAATATAGATTCTATCCATTAAACTATATATATATATATATATATATATATATATATATATATATATATATATATATATATATATATATATATATATATACACAGGGTGTCCTTTTTATATGGCCCGGCTAAATTTCTATTGAACCGGTAACGTTATAAAAGAAATAAAAAATACGTATTTAATATTTTTCAGTCTAGTTTAAAATTTCGACCTGTTTTTGAAAAACAAATTGTCTCTCAGACCCAATACAACTTTAAAATTTCGAATAGGAACCTATGCCGTCCGATACATCATTTTAACAGATTTTTGAAACTGAAATCAATAGTGAAACCAGATTTTAAATTGGTCAATAAATTACAAATTTATGGTACAAAGTTTTAAAAAAACAATGCACTTTGTTAGCTATTTTTAATAATAAAAAAATTCTTTACCACATACAACCAGAGGTTGGTGAACCTACATTTCATGTTCAAACTGGCTACCCTCTTCGAAGATGCAAAGATTGGCTCTTCTTAGCCACTCTTCGCTGGTGTTCAGTGCTATGGACTGAGGAGAGACCGATCGACAAGCATTTTCCACTCTTTGCTGCAGTTCTTCAACTGATGTTGCAGGGTTATGATTGGCATAAACGCTGCTTTTTCCATTACATACAATAAAATATCCAGTTCCACTTCGAAATTGCGCTGCCGGGTTCTTGGTGGACCCGCAACTGATCCGAATCTCCTCATATTGTGAACAACACGAATAAATGTTTTGTGGTTCACCTGGGGACGATCGGGAAATTTCCGGGAGTACAACAGGACTGCACGGCGAGCAATACCACCACTTTCAATAAAACAATTGCACATCTCAGCTTTTTGCTGACGGGAAAACTGCACCCTTCGGTTCATTTTGACAGGTTGGTTAATGCTGAATGCAAGGAAGTAGGAATTGTTGTAAAAGTTGTTTATTTTCAGGAATTTATTCGCTATCATAAGACCATTTGGGTAAACAATGACAGTGAATGTAAACAGCTACAACGTTTCACAAAACGTACAGTGGCTTATTTCTGTTTCTTCACGACATCTTTAAAACAAACCTTTATTATGAATTACAGCTAAAAAGATAACAAACACGATGTGACTCAATTAATTCCTGTGCAACAAAAAAAAAAATTAAAGGCAATTTAAAAGAATTAATACCAAAACAAACAAAATGTATTGTTTTTTTAACTTTATGCCATAACTTTGTAATTTATTGACCAATTTAAAATCTGGTTTCACCATTGATTTCAGTTTAAAAAATCTGTTTAAATGATGTATCGGAAGGCATAGGTTCCTATTCGAAATTTTAAAGTTGTATTGGGTTTGAGAGACCCCATATATATTTTTTTTTCAAATCAGGTCGAAATTTTAAACTAGGCTGAAACATATTAAATACGTATTTTTTATTTCTTTTATAACGTTACCAGTTCAAGAGAAATTTAGCCGGGCCATTTAAAAAGTACACCCTGTGTATATATATATATATATATATATATATATATATATATATATATATATATATATATATATATATATATAAGAAAGGAAGAGGAAGGATGTGGGTATTAAAGTTAAAAATTATGAATAAATATATTTGCAAATGTATAAAATATATAAGTATAAATATCTAAATAAAATAAAATGAAACAACAAAAATAACAGAGAAAAGATAATAGAATAAAAATAACAACAAAGGAAATATGTAAAGAATTTATAATGAATTACATTAAATGATTTTATATTTTTATATGTTATTATTTTATTAAATAAATATAACGAAAAAATACGAAACTTAGTATTTCTTAATTTAGTCTTTATTAATTAATTAGGCTTATTTATTTAAGACCTGCCATAATAAAGCTGTCTAAAGGAATACTCTATATATTGACTATCATATGTTCACAAATTCTCTATTTATATAACTTAGAAATATACACGGAGCAGGGCATACAGTACCAGCAATACCGAACGGTAGTGAGGGTTTAGCGGGTCTATACGACGGACACTGTCGAACGCTTTTTAAAGTTTTTATTATGAAGATTGAATATTTTAGGTATATAAGAAAATTCTCGTTAACTGTAATTGTTAAATACTTCGGACTATATAAAAAATTTAATTTTAAATTTTATTTTTAATTATCTTTTCCTCAATGTGGTTGAAATTTACACTTTTATTTAAAACTTGTCATGAAATTGGGTTGCTAGTAAAATAGGCTATTAGAGAAAAGGCGACCGAAATACCAGAATCATAGTATGAATCTATAAGAAAAGAAAAATAAATTAAACAGGATTACGGGGAGATATGGAAAAGTAATAGGTAAAGTATACATGAAAAATATAATAATATTATTTATTATAATATATGGATTCTATGATTCTTGTATGTTTTGATTAGTCCTGATGAAGGCTAATTCATTCCTATATGTTAGATAATAATTAAACAAGTAATTAAATAAAACTAACATAAATATAAATATTTACAAAAATTAAACAGCAAAACATAATTAGAAAATATTTGGTGAAATATTACAATTATTTCTGAAATGTTTGTAATACGCTACATTCAATTATATTTTAGCTTTATATCTGCATCTACTAAAAGTGTGTGGACGTCACCTTTGGTAATGTAAACAATAATAAATAGATCAAAATAAAATATCTCATAATATTTTACATAATACATTAATTATGTTATTTAAGTCAAATTACAAAAATTGTAGATTGATGTCTGTTGAAAATTTGTAATGCTCTCTATGGTCATATTTTTATAAATTATATCAGAGTTCATTTAGTTGATTTAATAAGACGGGAACTGATCTGTTATATGTGTTGCTGTATATTGAATTGTATTTGTCTGGCTGATATCGAATCGAAAAAAGATAATTCGTTTCGATTATTCATAAATTGAATGGAGGGGTGCTCATTGATGCGGAATCGGTTTCTTATCTGATGGTTTAAAATGTTTCGAAATGCTAAATCCGATTCTATTAAATCTATCGAGTTATTACGTTTGGACAGAATCAAACTGATTTAGATTTCACAACAGTCCAAGAATTGAATCTACCCATTTCAAAAAAAGGAAACTAATTAAGGAAATCTTAAATTTAGATCATATATTTTTTTTTTAATGCAACAAACTGTAGTAAATCAGTTAAATTATTATTTGTATTATAATTTTGATAATAATTAAAATGGTATTTGTTATTTAGCTGATTTTATTATTAATTGTTATCAACACGAATTGCATGAAAAATTGAAATGTTAATCTTAATTAATTAAATTAGTAGGATATCTTTTATATTTTTTCAAATTGAAGGCAGTGATGAACTAATACTTAATAAATAAATATTAATATATAAATATATATAAATTTTATAAATATATAAAATTTATAAATATATATAAATAAATATTTATATACGATCACATATTTCACTAGTGTTTATAATGTTAATAATAATAAAGTAAATAAATAATTAAAAAAACTGGTATTAATGGGTATGGATATATTAATGAATCAATTTTGTTTTTTAAGCTCTGAACTATATTATCGCACCTGTCTAACAAAAGAGTGACTATAAGCAAATGTATGAATAGAACAGATATAAGTGGCCAGATAGGCATGAGGCATCTTGTCGGTCTTGGATTAGTCCTTTAATTGAAAGGAGATCTCTCATCCAGCTCCTTTTTAGCCTTCTCCTAATCATTTCAGCCGCAGCGAAATCGTCTATGAGTCTGTTGTGTTTTCCGTGAAGGCTATTATGGAAACAGGAATAAAGAGTACGTATGAGTTGGTCGATAATTGGTCGTTGTACGTCGGTATGTAGAGTTTTGTTGTTTACGTACCAAGGAGCTTCTGTTACCAGTCTTAAAATTTTGGTTTGAAAATATTGCAGTTTTTGTAAGTGAGTTTTTTTCGCTGAACCGTAGATCTGTGAGGCCTAAGCCCATATGGGTTTAAGTAGATATTTGTATGTATTGAGTTTCTGCCTGATATTTTTTAGTGTTGATGGTTTGGAAAAAAGAGAGGACACAGTGATTACAGTCGTTTGTTTAGAGTATTTCTTTTCATTTTGAAGTGTGGACCCCCAGGTCATCCTTCGGTCGAATATTAGTCCAAGATAACGTACTGTGTCCGTATGAGGAATTTGGTGGTCACCGATATAAACTGGTGGAACACACCTGTCTCGTCTACAAATCACAACAGGCAACTTTCAAATTTCGATTCAATTAAAAAAAAATACCTTGTACGTTGCAATGCACGGAATCCGGAATGCGAAACATTCTTTCTGAAAGCAACGAATATAGGTAATAGATTTGACGGCCATCTGTTGAACAAAAGAACATAGAAACGCCTTTATAGTTGTATTTTCCCCGAAAATAATAGACTATTTTATATCCATTTCATAACTTCTAGAACACAATAATGGAAGTTTCGGAAATGCCATATATATATAGCTGTTAAAATTACTAAAATAAACCCTCTAAAATTCGATGTTGGAAAAGACAAAACATACAAAAAATGATTTAAAAAAATTAAAAATAATAAAAACAGTTAAAATCGATACAAATTACAAAAAAGCCCGATAAAATGATTAAAAACCACTAAAATGGAATGTTGGAAAAATAAAATATAGAAAAAATGGTAAATTAAAAGCAGCAGAAGACTAATAAAAACTATGCTAAAAAGTATTAATGTGATGGATGCAGATGAAATCGGCAATAAAATTAATAAATAATATAATAGAACTATGGCTACATCAATATAAAACTGTTAAAATTAATAAAAGAACTAAAATCACTTATAAAAATGACTAAAAAACGCTAAAAGTAAATTAAATGTAACAGTTAAATAGATTAAGATATAATAAAAATAGATTATCCAACACACCTCCCACGAACTAATAATGCACTTGATATTAAAAAAACTTAATAGGGCCACGGAGTAAGCGCCATCTAGCAAACTTTATAGTAAACACATGAAACGATTTTTCCAGAAATATCAATATATTTGTTTTAAATTTCATTCTTTATTCTATTCTGTAAGAGTTTATTAAAATGGCAAAATCTTTATAATTACAATATATTTTTAAATCTTCTAGCACTGGTTAAGCCTAGAGTAAATACTGAGAGTTTTTTGTATTTGGTGCTCACGTCATCAATAGTCAATTTATAGACAATTTCCAATTTTTTTTTCTCGATATATCCTGAGCGGAAATCTATAGAGGTGGTGTTTACATCCCATAATAAATTGAAAACTAAGTTTCGAATTTTTGGCTCTTAAGCCTTTTTCAAAAAACGACGTCGATATATATATATATATATATATATATATATATATATATATATATATATATATATATATATATACACACATACACAAACACACACACACACACACATATATATATATATATATATTCCTCCCCCCCCACTATATTACCTTTGAGTCAAATGAATAAACTTCTTCAACATTGCATGCCATTAATTTTTCTCATTTGTTCCGGAACTGGATGTGAAGAAACTCTCGAGTTTCCTGAAAAACTGTTAAAACTCGTTAATGATAGAATATTAATGATGCTGCATTTATTATTTAATTTTATATCTTCAGAATTACGACTTCATTATTCTAATGGTTCCTCTTGGATTCATTTGCTTGTTCCATGTTACCATTAGTTTAATTTGAAAGCAAGTTTCTCAGAAGAAGATAATATAATTCAGCTGAAAATTTCAAAATTAACTTTCAAGATCAGATCCTTTTTAATTAATCTTTTCTTTTCTCTCTTTTTTTTTCACTTCCTAAGTCCTTCTTAGTTGGTCGTTTGCCAGGTCCGAACTCCCTAAAAGTTTTTGTGAGGAGTTTGTGTTAGACTTTTCTTTGCTATTCCTCTAGCTTGCCAACATTATAGTCTCTTCGTATGCTGTAGTCCTAATTTTGTAATACTAAACTACCTCTTTAAACATTTTATTATTTTTTCTGGACCGATTACAAAACATAGTCGATAAATTTGATCTTATCAAAAATAATTTCTTAGCACGTGGTTACATAAATTGTTTACACGGTCACCGTTTTCTCTCCTGGTAGTAATGCCACGACACTGAGAATCATTAAAAAAAATAAATAAATAAACCTGAATCTGGAAAATTAATTCAAATAACTAATTGAACATAAAGCAAATTAATAGAAATAAACCTTAATAAAATATTAATTTTATAAGCTAAAGAAAAATAGTCCCCTATTTCTGGGGTTTGTTTTGAGCACGGACCTCTCGTTTGTTTAGGCCTCGTACGCACTTGTAACAAACTGCCGTTCCGTTCCTCCGAACCGAACAAATCTAGGATCGGGGCGGCAAAACTTCAAACAAATTAATAACATTTATTCGAAACTCAAAAATAATAATAACATACGATCAATTAATAATAATATGAAAAATATCAATCTCATCAATGAATAAAAAATCTTAGGTTCCTGTAAAATAGGTATGTGATTTCCCAACGACTTGTTGAGTAACTTCTGTAATGATTCATTTTAACATAATTTATTTTTATCTATTTTTTTATTTGAAGAAAAATATTGAAGTTTTCAATACATCTATAAAAACTAAAAATTTACAATGATCATCATTCCACTCTTTAGTAAACACTTTAAAACAACTATTAATATTTTTATGTTACGAATAATTTTTACAACAAACTTTGTACGATCTTGATATTCCTGTGTTATTAAAATGGCCGAACAAATTAATCTGGGATTTAGAGCAGTATGTTTTAAGAAAAAAAAAAACTTCAATGCTAAATTTAAAGATTTAATGTTAAACAAGATGCCAGAATGCTAATAAAAATATACTTACCGGGATGTAGTCTTCAAGCAACTCCTTCCACTATCACTTGAAATATTTCCGGAACGATGTCATTGATTGCCTGTTTTGACATCCTGAACATATTGTAAGCTTGCAAAGGAGTCACCCGTAGCCAAAAACCGTAGGCTCACCGCGAGCCTTTCCTGCATGGAAATTGCTCTTCGAAATGTAGTGTCCTGTTTCGCGATATTCAGACTTACTTTCTGTAGAAAGAATTCAAACTCCGTCGGATGCATCCGGGTAAAATTTTTGTACAGGCCGCTGACCTCCTGGAACTTCAACTCAGCCAAGAGGCTGCTTCCACCAAATTGTTCCCGGTTTCAAAATAAATTCGCTGTCCACCAACGCGGTTTTTTCTACCTCTTTTTCAAAAGGTAATGAATAAAAATGTATGCGGCTGCTGCCACTTTCTGCTGAGATGCCATGATTGATACTGGGGCGAGAACTCGACCTCAACTTCCGAAGAACGCTCGATTCTCCCGATCGCCTTCCCGTATCCAATTCGTACGGAAAGATGCTCGGAACGCTGTCTTGTTCTTCGAAACAATGTTCGGATCGGTGGTACGAACGGAGAAACGGAACGGCAGTTTGTTACAAGTGCGTACGAGGCCTTAATTCAAATAATTAATTGAACGTAAAGCAAATTAATAAAAATAAACCTTGATAAAATATAATTTCTCAAGCTAAAGAAAAATAGCCCCCTACTTCTGGGGTTTGTTTTGAGCAAGGACCTCTCGTTTGTTTACATACACTTGATGATATAATTTGTTTGAAGTCTGTTTTCATACGTTCCTAAGTCAACCCCTGTTTTTTGAGTATGTGATTCTAAGCTCTAGAAAGAACAAGTGTCATTAAATTAATGAAAAAAGGCTTGTTATTGAAGCTGTAGTTAGTGGAATTAAAAAAAAAAAGATGTTGCAAAACAGGTCGGTATTTTACCAGTAACTTTGTATTATTAAACATGATATTTAAAAATAAAGATCGTGTCACTGGGAGTGTCTCAAAATCGACATTTAACTGTAATGTTTTCATTTTTATGTTTTTCGTATATCTAACATATCTGTTGACATCCGCATGATGGTATAGAAGGATCAATCGAATTAGGGTTTGATAAATTATTTGCCACTTCTATGATTTTGTTTTTATCGAAAACTAGTTTCGAATGTCATACATTCATCTTCAGTTCTAAAAACACACAAAAATTCAAAAATAAGCGATTCAAAATACTGTTTGGTATTATTATACATTGATATGTTTCTGGCAAACTGCTTTTCTAAGGCAGGTGGGGATTCCAGAAACCACATTTACTCAATTTAATTATCTAATTTATTCTCTATTTGCATCGGTTCCAAAAGAGCCGATCAATCAAACTATACATTAACATAAAAGGCTAGAGACCGCAGACCCCCCTACTATGGTCACTAGTTTGGGATATTATTAATACCATTGGAGATCCTTTCCAAGGGTGTCGTGTTCACTATTTCACTTAATTAAACTATATGATGGCATGCAGGATTAATAGAATAATGGAATTTGATAGAAGATCTTACTTTATTAATAAGTTGCGTTATTAATTAAACTATTGGTTTACTAATTTACAATCTAAATTACTCTCATTATAACAATCTATGGACTTTAACATATATATTTGAGAATACTGGGAGAACCTGCTTATTTAAAATATTAATCGGGTGCCTCATAATATTCGACATTAATGTACACAACTTATCTGATTGTTGCCTTCGACACTCGGTGCCTCGACCCTCGACTTGTACCCCCAGGCATAGCTTGTACCCCCAGGCATAGCTTGTACCCCCAGGCATAGCTTGTACCCCCAGGCATAGCTTGTACCCCCAGGCATAGCTTGTACCCCCAGGCATAGCTTGTACCCCCAGGCATAGCTTGTACCCCCAGGCATAGCTTGTACCCCCAGGCATAGCTTGTACCTCCAGGCATAGCTTGTACCCCCAGGCATAGCTTGTACCCCCAGGCATAGCTTGTACCCCCAGGCATAGCTTGTTCCCCCAGGCACAGCGCCCGACCTTGTATTTCTTTGTCCAAAAAAGAAACTGATTAATATTGATATTGCTGAACCGCGTGGCATCTCTTTAATTTCTCCATTGTTTAATTGCTATTATTTAATCTGTTTAATTTCCTTCAATCCCAGTATTCTCAATAAATATCAACATATTAAATTAAATGTAATATAAATTAGTATTATAAAACATTTATGAATTATAAATTTAATTAAGACATTTGTATTTGATTTCTTGTCTAATTAAATTCATAATTCATAAATGTTTTATAATACCGATTTATATTACATTTAATTTAATATGTATAATAATACCACACTGTATTATGAATTGCTTATTTTTGAATGTTTTTATGATTTTAGAACTGAAGATGAATGTACCGTATAACATTCATTCTAAACGGTACAGTTTTTTTTTTTTTTGCCACCATTTTGAAACCCGCCTTCTAATGTCGGCAGACTAAAGTTTTTTAGCATTCGGTGTGCCTGTGGTAGTTTTATGTGTGCTTGAAATAAATCATATGCGAAACCACTGACATATTTAACTTTTTGCAGATTTTCACGAACCCGGATCACATTAGCTATGCCGAATTTTCAAAAATATTATATATAAAACTTGCAGGAAATTTAACGTTCTTTAAAATTGGTAATAACAAATTTTTACCTTAAACGCACTGGAAGCGAGTTTCTGAGGAAAAACTGAAAGGTTATTTCTAAGCGGTTTTTCAAGATGGCGAAAAACACATAAAAAACTTGGAGTTTTACAAGAATTAAAATTATTCCATTTTTAGCAAACCCTTACTATCTCTTTAATGAGCTAAAATGCAAATTGCCGAAGATCGACTTGACTTGACCGAATTTAAACCTTTTTGTGATGGAAAAGATGAATGTATAACATTCGAAACTAGTTTTCAATAAAAACAAAACTACAGAAGTGGCAAATAATTTACCAATCCCTCCTAATATAACATATCTGTTTTTCATTTTTTACATTTTAAAATAAAGATCACAATGTATACATACTACGTACACTTTTAATCAAACTCATTTATTTCAATTTTTTCCTCCCACTATGTTGCTTATTTTATTCCTCCTCCAAGAGTTGAATAACTCCAAAACGGTAGATAGAATAAATTTCTAACTCAGAAATAATTGAAACGCAACATTATATGAGATTAACAGTTTTCCATACAATTACTATTACAGTTAAGATATATAAGGTGCGAGAGTTCACTGTCAAGGCTTATCCCGTTGTAAGAGCTACTGTTAACCATCTCGTCAAACCCAACTACTTCCACAACTGTAAATACTGTCATGACAACTATCATACAGTTTACACGCACCTACTGGTTTGCGGGTACAGAGAGTCAGATTTTTCCGTTTGGACTAAGAATAATTTTCAATATTCAGAAAAATATATAGGACGAAATGCAGCATTATATATGTATTTGAGGAACAAAATGGCTTTTCGAGGGAAGAGGTTTAGGATATGGGATGTAATGTATATATAGTGTATATGTAATGTAAATATAGTAATATATTTAATGAGAATTTTTGGATGTTAATCTCTGTATAAAGTTATATATTTCTGAAGGATAACACTTGGACGGATCCAAAGGGGAGGGGCCTAAGGGGGGTGACCGCTCTGGGACCCGCTCCCTGGGGGTGGTTACAAATAATAAAACTTTAAATTTTAACTTTTAATAAAGCTATAAAACTTTTATTATATGAGTTTTCCTTTAAAGTAATAATTTCCAAACTGCAGACTCGTATGTAGTATTCTGTCTCTGTTTTTGACAAAATAATCGTTATTTAACAGTGGTTTTCGACGATACCACTTGACCAAATTATTATGTTATGGGCACTCATTCGACGCAGAATTTGATGCTCTTCAATTTAGCATCCGGTAACTTTTACGATATAATGCATTGTTTAGAAACTATAGGTGAAAGACCGAAAAAAGGCCTAAAATGACGAGTTTTTTTGCCGCCATTTTGATACCCGACCGCTTTGAGTTGGCAGACAAGTGCAAATTGAATACTGAGGATGGACAGTATATGAATATGTGACTAAAAGTTATCTTCAAATAAATAAAGTTCGCCTCGGCTCTCGGACTATTTAATCCATTGAACATGAGCCTGACTTAGGACGAAGTTTGTCGAATTGATGATGGACATCTGATTTACTATGGTGTGGTTGCTGTAGGAACATATTCTTTCGAGAGCCATAAAGTTTAGTGTTGGAATAAATTTTAGTCCAAGACATCTAGAAAGTTTGTTGAGATGTCTTGCTGTCTTCAGTTAACGTGTCTTTTTTGGCCGTTGATGTGGGATGTGTCCTGATGATGCCTAAATTGATGAAACGTTTAATTGGTTAATTATTTATTAACCAGATTAGTTAATCATTTATATTTGAGAGACAAGATTTTTTTATTTACTTTTTTTTGTGTGGTGATCTTCTCATTGTATTATTGTAATATAATATTATTATAGTTTCACTCTGTTTATTATAACTGCTTTCTATGCTTAAAATACAATATAATATGCAATATAATGCAGGTACACATTATAAGAAAGCAATAGGTCATAGGACGCTATAAGTTATAGTTAAGACGTTATAAGAACGCAATAATCCTTATTTCATTGTGTTCTTATTACTTATTTCCTTCCTACAGTTTTGTACGGGTCTGAAACGTGGCCGCTATCCTTGAAGGAAAAACAACGCCTTCAGGTCTTCGAGAATAAGGCATTGCGTAAAATATTTGGTCCGAAAAAGGACGAGTCCACAGGAGCATTTAGCAGATTACACAACGCGAAATTGCGGAGCATGTACCCTGTTAATATAATCCAAGTTATATCATCGCCACGGTTGAAATGGGCTTGTAAAGTTGTTGGACTCAGTAACGAACGAATTCTTAAAAAGTTGATAAACGTCCGAGGGGTAGACCGAAACGTAGGTGGAAGGATTGCGTTAAGGGTTTGGACGGTGGTCATTGGACGAATGTGTAATATGGATGGCATCGGCATCGAAACTTCGGCATTAACTATTCTAACTGTTTTACTATAATAACTACTATTAATAACTACTATAATAACTACTATTAAATAATACTATAATAACTGTTTTATTAATATTTTTAATACTATATATAGTCTCAGGCAGTTTTGTATTTGGTTCTTTGTGTCCTAGTTTGTAATTTTTTTTTCTTTTATGTAGCAGTTGGAAACCTTATAATTGATAAAACATACCTTTCAATTTAGGAGCTTCGAGTGTCTCCTCCCCCTTCCTTCTGTTAATTATAAAAAACATTTTGGGCTGTTGGTGTGAGGTTCGTCAATCTTGTTGTTGCATGGAAGCAGCCTACTCAACCGAAGTGTCCTGACCGTCTGGCTGATCCTTCATCCCAAATCCCACCAGGATTCTGGAGGTGTTCAACTTAAAGCCTCTAATAATTATCTCCTTGTTAGATAGAGCCGGGACTTGGGGAGTGATTCATTAGTGATAGCCCCATCAGCTTCCGTAGTTTGGTCTACTATCAACTATTAAAATACATTACCTTCCGTTTAATACGGAATCAAGCTGGCTACTATCATATTTTACATTATTTGTGATAGTTTTATCGACTTCTAGCTTAATAGATATAGATGGTGCTGAGGCTGCCATTGCAGCTTTTTGGGTTCAATATCGTTTTAAATTAAAAAAAATTGTATGATGTGTCCCCTCATAGCAGTTTCCTTACTGCATTAAGTGCAAAGTCCAATATCTGTATCTTTAGCTAATTTAGGTTCGACGAGGATTTTTTTTTTCCTTTTTATTTTAGTTTATTTTTGTAGAACATTTAATTATCTCTCAAATGACCATCTGTAATGGTGATGCATCATTTTAAGTTATTCGAAAAACTAAGTAAACGGGTTTACATAGAAACATGAACGGAATACTTTAAAAACGTGACTACAAAGTCCAAAACGCTGTATCTTTACTAAAAATGGCCATAGCCTAATTTACCATAAAATATATGCTTTTTGAGTTATGCGTAAATAAAGTTTTATTTTTTTTATAACTTTATTTTCCTTCTTAAAAGCTTAAGGGCTTTAAGGAGAAGGCTTCAGGCAAGCTTCGTCAAAATAGAAGGAGCCGTTTTGGGGCTACAGTATATAGAAAAATCTGGTGCGGTGCGCACATCACACAACTTTCCCTTACCACCCTATAATAATAATAATATTTTTAACATAATTTTAAAGAACTCATATAAACAATAATTGAAACAAACTCTGCAGAATGAACTTATTCAAGTCTTCACTCACAAATGCACAATAAATTAGTTTTTTAAACAGTTTTACAACAATTCTACATTATATATTTTAAAAGTTTCGGTTTAGTTTCCATAGAAACATAGTGATTCCATTAAATAATATAAAACTTGAAATGATTAAATTAATTTCTGCTTTTATATTATTACATTACATTATTACAGAGCGTATTGTTGAGAACAGATTGGTGGATTGGTGGGAGGAGGTTCGGTCGCATCTAGTGTTCGTCGCATTCGAAGGTTAAATCTAAAAGTCTTGTAGTCCTCATGAGATACGCTGTATCTTTGATAATACTGGTCCGATTTCGATGATTCCTTTTTTGTTTTTTAGATAATTTAATTAGATAATTAATGACATTTCATACGTAGTTTAGCATAAAATACATACTTTTTGAGTTATGCAATAATAAAATATTCTTTTCAACATAAATTTTTCGCTATTATTCATTCTCTAATCTACGTTTTGGTCGGCCTTGGGGACACTTACCGGGTGTTTATTGATTATCTTTTTATTGATTCGTTCATTGTCATAATTAAAATTTAATATTTATGATAATGAACGAATCAATAAAAAGATAATCAATAAACACCCGGTAAGTATCCCCTAGGTCGACCAAAACGTAGATTGGAGGATTGAATAATAATTTGGATTTATATTAAGTTCACTGCAGGAAGGAGTATCCGCAGGGACTGTTAGAAAATCAATATAGTTGGGAAAATTAAAATTTCCAATATAATTGGGAAAATTAAAGTATCTAATATAGTTCTATTTCAAAAAATGACTTCTACATGAATGTAATTAAATACTAAATACTACAGCTAATTAATACTTAAACATTATACATTATACTTAAACATAATATATTAAATTATTTTTCTTGTATACGTTATACTTTTTTATAATTTTTTTTTGTTGTGCATAAATTGCTTTTTTTAGATTAATGGATTTAACGTTAAAATCCAGAAATGTGTACTTATTGCAAACCTTTTTTATTCCTAAGTTATGGCAATTCTCAATATTGCAAGTTATTAAACTGTGTATTAATCATTTCCAAATATTTATATATAAAAAAAGAGGAAGAAAAATTATTTAAATTTAATATACAGTCAAAATAAGTATTCGTACCCTTGTTTTTTCAAGTAAAAATATATTGAATAATTTATTGAACATATATTAACTGAAGGATGATGAAGGAAATTAAAAATTATTAGGATACGGTGAAGGAAATTATAAACACTTACAACCTAATTAATAACAAAAATTAAACAATTCATTTTTGCAGGTAGAACTAAATCAACGATTTCACGACAACTGTTACTGTTTGAATAGTTTTTGCATGTTAAATTTTGAATTTTTGTTGTTAACCTAATTAATTTAATGAGACGTAAATCGGAATGGTTAAGTTCGGCCTGATAAGGTGATTTTTTAAATTTTTGTTGTTAATTAGGTTGTACGGGTTTCTAATTTCCTTCACCTGTAAAAATTAATTCGGAATGTTGTTTTTTATCATATCCATCAGTTAATTTATCTACAATAAATTATAAAACATATTTTTGCCCAAAAAACTAAGGATACGAATACTTATTTTGGTATTGCGTATATAATAATAATAATAATAATAATAATAATAATAAAAGGCTTAGCGAACCCGGAGGTTCGATGCCGATCCCACTAATCGCTGCCTACAAATCTCGGTCCACTGACTGCCGTCCAAACCCAAATTCATTAGATCAACCTTAATACAATCCTCCCACATACGTTTCGATCTACCCCTCGGACGTTTACCAGTCGGGGCTCAGCGTTTATTAACTTTTTAGGAATTCGTTCGTTACTGAGCCCAACAACTTTACAAGCCCATTTCAACCGTCGCGATGATATCACTTCGATTGTATTAACAGGGTGCATGCTCCGCAATTCCGCGTTGTGTAGCCTCCTAAATTCTCCAATTTACTCATCCTTTATCGGACCAAATATTTTACGCAATACCTTATTCTCGAAAACCTTAAGGCCTCGCTCGTCCTTCAAGGTTAGCGGCCATTTTTCACATCCGTACAGAACTGTAGGCAAGATAATAGTTTTGTATATTCTAATTTTTAAGTTTCTGGACAAAATGCGCGACTTAAGTAATGTTGATACCGAAAAATAACTAGCATTTCCCACCTTTAACCGCGCTTTTATTTCCTCTTGAATTTCGTTTTTTCTAGTAATCACAGACCCCAAATACTTAAATTTCTCAACGTGTTCAAACCTATTTTCTCCTATATCTATATCCTCAAAATCGCCTCTGTTTCTATTGCTAACCATATATTTCGTCTTATCTGTATTTATTTTTAGGCCAACCTCTTTCCCAGTTGTCATCAACGTTGTTATATTCAGTTTTATAGTTTCCGCGTCCTCACTTAATAATACCAAATCATTGCGTATATATAGTTGGGAAAATTAAAATATCTAATATAGTTCTTTTTTCAAAAAATGACGTCTATATGAATATAAATAAATGTTAAATACTACAGATAATCATTATACTTAAACATCATATATTAAATTATAATTAATTAATTTGAAAGAAATAATTAGAAATATACTACAGTAATATAATTTTACTGTATAAGAACTAAAGGAATTAGTTGTGAACTTGGACACTTAGGCTTGTTTGGTGAAATGAGTAGCTACTTTAGATTCCATATTGCTGACCAAACATGCCGTAAGGTAGATCTACCGAATCTCTTCTTTTTCAAGAGTTGATCAAGATATGTTTTATTATTAGATTTTTTATGACACAATAGTTCCAATCAGTGATTGTGCTGTGAAGTAACTTAATAACGATCCTGGCACAAGAGGCTTAAGGGAGGGCTGCACACTCACGTTGCTACTTCTCCTGTCTGTAATATAAAATTTTATTATTCGATGGGATCATTCATCCTTTTCCTTTTCATTGGTCTGAGAATGTTTCAGGGCTTTTGAGTTGTGTTTTATTTATTTTTTCTGTATGAATTCACGACGTATTTGCTATTTGCACAACACATTTAGTATTATAGCATTGCTGTTTAGTAGAATGGACAGTGTTCACAAATACAGATTATAGTTAACCTGAAGTTAATAGATGTATCTGAGTCAATTTTCAATGATAGGACCACTTCTTTAAAGTTCTCAAATCTGCTAAGAAATTCGAACTTACCCTTAATTAATTTAATACAATCTAGTGCAAAATAAATACAGTAGAGCGTCTATTATCCGAACTAATAACAAAAATGTTCGTATTGTGTCACTCTTTTTCCAAACGAACGAATTATAGAAATTATAAAGATAATCAATCTTGAAAAATGTCACAATCGTAAATTAATTGAAAATATATCATAATTTATCATAATTTTTAAAACACGAGATTACAAAAGTTACACTTGGTGAATCCTGCGCTAAAATATTGGCTAATTTTTACCATATTTTAATTGTTTTTTACTTGCTTGTACGAAGTAAAGGAAGTATTGTATTCACGAAAATTTTCGGTTTTCAGATTTCAACGGAAATATCCATTTTGACCATCCCTGAATCCATTTTGACTAGTTTCGTCGTGGCGTCTGTACGTACGTACGTTCGTATCTCGCATAACTCAAAAACAGTTAGCCGTAGAAAGTTGAAATTTTGTATTTAGGATTGCTGTAAAGTCTAGTTGTGAACCTCTCTTTTTGGTTACTGCTTAATCATCGGAAGTGGTACTTTACTTGAAGATCATAATTGATTTCCATCAAAAATTATATTAAAGCACAATACAAAACTTCTCAAATTTAGTATTTATAACTTATATATTGATTTAAATAACATACTAGATTTTGTTCTAAATTGGAAAACCGGAAGCGGTACTTTACATGAAGGTCATATTAGACTTTCATCAAAAATTATATTAAAATATAATGTAAAACATCTCAAATTTGGTAAATAGGACTTTTATATCTATATGAATGTATTTACTATATTTTGGTTAAAATTGGTGAGCCGAAAAGGGTACTTTACTTAAAGGTCATAATAAGATTACATCCAAAATTATATTTAAATTAAATACATGAATCATATGTTTTGGAAATAAAGGTTACAAACGCAATTTGGTTTCCAATCCAATTAAACATTTTTATTACTTCTTTTAAGTGTTAAAATTGAGTGTAGGATGCTGGTTTTCCTCCCTATTTGTGTGTGTGTGTCAATCGAGGGATGTCGCGACGCCGAGTGTCGTTTTTGAGATAGTGCAATCTTCGGAAACCAGTAACCAAATTCAGGATCACTTTTTGAGCCACGATTTATAGTTTAACAGGCGTACAAGGAAGTCATGTGTCGGTCTTTTAATTTCGGTCCCTTAATTAATTTACTTTTTATTTTTTTCTAAACCGCCATTGATAAACAATCAGATCCGAACACTGTTGTACGCCTTCTGGTAGAAAGCCAAGACATATATCAACCGCTTGTCGGCCCCACTTGCTACGGGATTCAGCTGTTGTGGTTTTGTGATCTTTAGCTTCAGACATAGTTAATTTGTGTAAGCATTATCAGTTAATTTGAAGGATTATATTGAATTATTTGTTCAGCGTTTCTTAAAATTATTTAAATTAATAAAATATACTTCTTTTTGTGGGGATACTTATTTATGAATGTATGAACTGAAAATTATGGAGATTCATGCCGTTATAGTATGTAGTATTATATTATAGTACATATTATATTATAGTATAATATGTTATAGTTGAGATAATTTTGTTGTTGATGATTTTTTTTATTCGTACTAAATGGTCTTCACGTTAAAAAACAGAAATGTGTACTTGTTGCAAACAATTTTTATTCCCAAATTATGGCCGTTCTCAACACTGTAAGTTATTACATTATGGTTAATAATTTACAAATATCAATATTTAAAAAAAAAAATTGTGTTATCGTGAAATCGTTTGTAGTGGGTTCGTATGTGTTCGTTAACTGTTGGCATATTGAGGTCTGTATGTAACGTAAAGTTGCTGATGTACCCAGGAGCTTTGGTGATAGTCCTAAAAGTTTTTGACTGAAAAATTTGAAATTTTTGTATGTGAGTTTTTTTGCTGTTCCATAAAACTGTGAAGCCGTAGGTCCAGATGGGCTTGAGTGTACGTGTTCAATTTATGTCCAAGTTGTAATTTTTAACTTATTGTAAGAAGTGAGTATAATAGTTTTAGTCTTTGGTTTAGCGTTTTCTGTTTGTTCTTGATGTGTGGGCCATTCTTCTGTCAAAAGTCATATTAATGCCATGTTATATTTATTTCGCGTTTTTTAAAAATGATATCTGTTTTCGTTACTCAAATTTTAAAAAGATATATCGAAAAAAATATATCGGATAAAAATATTGATATATTCAACATCCCTCAGAGAAATCAGCATTATGTCTTTGCAGTACTCCTGCCTAGACTGGTCTGATAGAAGAAATTTCCGTACCGCTTGTGATTGAGAAAAATCTATTGAAGAGAAAATAATTTCAGTTGTTTAAAAGTCTTTCGTTTAACTCTTTCGCTGCTATGAGCTCATATAGTAGTCGGGCGGTCGCAGTGTCCCATGTGCTATGAGCTCATAGCTTGTTCATAGCTAGCTCAGAGTCCGGCTTGTTTAGCGTCTGACTGCTACTAGCTTCTATATTAGTTCTTCGACTATCGCCATCTGTAGACTATTTAAAGAAGTAGAAATGTCCTTCAAAGCCGATAGAGGGCATAGGAATTCATTTTTGTCATTTTCAGCTTCCTTCTCCTCGGCCAACCTTTATACCACCAGCTCCGTCCCTTTTTTTACGCCCAAGTTCCGTTTCTCTGTAATTCACCCTGCATATCTCTTTAATATATTTTCTGCTTTGCTAGTGAATAGTTTTGGATTAAGTACGTAAATATGTCGAAAAAAAAATTATTCTGAAGAATATAAGGCGGCAAATACAAAAGTGCGATAAAGCACTTTTTCTAGCGCCGTTTTTTTTAGATATATCACAGAATCAGACATTTTTAATTATTAAAAATAATACAATTTAAAAAATTAAAAAATAAAATAAAAATATTAAATTTTGGTTTTAAATAAAAAGAAAAATTAACTCCGCCAATGCTGGTCCACCTTCCGAATCTATAAGGAGGATGGAAAAAATTATTAGAAAACTTAGAATGGAAAAAAAATGATAAACACTAAACGCAAAAAGTATTCTGCACACGGGGCACTGCAGGCGCTAGACTATCCCGCACTAGCGTAGTGTCCCACCGCACGAGTATTACGCAGCCAAAGGGTTAATTAGGAGGATACCATTTTTGATCTCTAAAAGAAAAATATTTTGAACATACACTTCATGTGCCAATTAGTTATTACTATAATTTAAAAAGACTTCTCTTTTTATTATTTAGCAACTACAACGAAGCTCAAAGCCACTTTCTCAGTCACAAAGCTTATGTGATTACTGTTCATCGGATTTCCATTTCGATAACGATCGACGCAAGTTCCTTTCTTAAAATCATACTAATGGAGGCCACCAGGGGTGGGAAATCGGAGACAAGTATATAATTTAGGGGCTGTTTGCGAATCAGCGCCATTACTCTGATCTGCTTTTAGAGAGAGAGAGAGAGAGAGAGAGAGAGAGAGGAGGAGGGGTGTAGTCAGAAAGTGTCATTTAGCTTCTAATGGATTGGTTCGGTGGATCAGTTCGCTAAGGCACCAATAACTTAATGGCTTGTTAGTCAAGTCGGCGCAATTTACTAGGGCATTCAGGGCTTTATGCCCGGCTTGTGAAGCTACTTCACAACTCTTTCAGATACTCAAGTTGTCCAAGCAACTTTACAATAAACAATAATAACCGGACATTATCACCAGTGCATTACATCAATTGTAAAATGTGTATATACGGATAAACATATTATGTGGGACAGAAATAATTGACATTTTGAATGGCTTTAAAAAACAAGTGCATGTTAATAGAAGTATTAATCTCTATTTTTATATTATTATATTATCGTTGGTGGGAGGAGGTTCAGTCGCATCCGTCTCCTTTCGGACGCTCTCGGCTCTCCATCTAGGGTCTTATAGTCCTTATGTGATATACTGTCTCTTTTCTAATACTGTAGTAAACAATTATTTTGGTTCCCTATAGACGACCATTGGCCAATCTGAATATATAAATAAAAAAAAACCTGTACACCTACGACCCATGAAGGTTCTGGGGCTCAATACTAGGTAAGGACCGTACTGTATCTAGCCAACGGTTGTGCAAGCAGGTGATTTGGCCGAGATTACGCTCAATCGCCAGATTTTTCCCCTAATTAAGGGTACCCATTTTATATAGGCTATATATATGGGTGAGCCCCAGGGTCACTCAGGACACCACAAGGTCGATCCACGGCTGATCACATAATAAATAATTATCTGCCACAGCCGGGAACCCGGGACCGAGAGCATAGTAACACGGTGCCTTACCACTGAACTACTCCCATTCTCTCTAAATAATATATAATTTTAAAATTAAATCGAAAAACATTTTATCTATTTATGGCACAATTTAAAGGACGTTAAAACAAAAAATTAAATTAAACAATCTGACCCAGCAATAAAGGGTTCAGATTTAAGACAGCCCTCGGACATAATTCAAACGATAACAATGGCTGCGGTAAGACGAAGCGGCAGTAATGAAAGAGGACGAGGAAGTGCTATTGAACGGATCGTTCATTAATTTATTTTAGAGTGCTATTGTGAGGCCAGCAGCGAGGTAAATTGTGAGGCCAGCAGCGAAGTAGGTAAAAAGAATCAAATTACCTGGTCTTCTAGTTCTGTCCTCTCTGTAATAAGAACCGAGGTTTTTTAGCTGGCACTATCTCTCTCCCCTCCCCCTCTCACTCTCTCTCTCTTTCTCTTTCTCTCTCTCTCTCTCTCTCTCTCTCTCTGTAGTTGCGATTTAACTTCCATTCTTCCTCGAGGCTATTGTAATGTAGGTTTGTTCCTTTTATTGAGAAAAATACGGAAAAGGCTATCTTGTTATCACAAATTCCATTTCGTCCCAACAAAAGAATCGCTTCTTCAAAGTATTTCTGTTGTTTTTTTTTCGTAACACCTTTCAAAATATACAAGCAACAAATAGATTGGATTAGCAGATAAAAATTTTTTTATCACTAATGCAAATAATTGTAATTTTAACTATACTCACGATCCGCCTTACCAATTTGCTGAAATATCTCAAGTAAAAAAAACAAAAACAATATAGGTTAGTTTTAGAATACAAATAAAGTATTGGTTTTAAAAAAAATTGAAGAATGGTAGTGATAATCATGAAACATAAAGAAATCATTTATAATAGAAACTCAAATTTTCGAGGTCTGAGAGGGTTAGGTAGCGATGTCGAACACGAAAGCGCATCGAAAATCGACCAGTGTGGACTTAGCTTAAGAGTATTTAGTGAAGGAGATATATCCTGGAGCCTGCCAATAGTTACTGCTGACCGCAGCAGTTGACCTGCCAAAGGGCTATCTTATCGATAGCAAAGAGGACCATTATCGATCCTTAACTCGCGCTAATTGAGGCAGATAGGATCAGGAGAGTTGGCCAGCCGCTTCTTCGATAAGGCAGTCCTCTAGCGGCCATTAATAACACACCTACGGCTGAAGATAAGGCTCTTCTCGAGTTCTGATATTTTTCTCCCACCTTTCATAAACCAAATAGCTACCTGGAGGGTCCGATTGTAATTCGTTATAACACTACGTTTTATATTAATAAAATTATATATATATATATATATATATATATATATATATAATATATATATAATATATATTATATTATATAATATTATATATAATATAATATTATAATATTATAATATATATAATATATATATATATATATATTATAATATTATAATATTATAATATATATATATATTATAATATAAATATATAATATATATATATATATATATATCTTATATATATATATATATATATATATATATATATATATATATATATATATATCTATATATATATATATCTATATATATAAGTTAAGCGTCGGCAACTCCAAATGTCAAAAAAAAAAGGAAAAGGTTTAAGAAAGGACACGCACTATATCCGAAATAAGACTGCCTTTATTGAGGTTTTAATTCTCCTTATATACATTTTGGCTGTTGTTTACAGCCGTATATGGTATTAAGGCTAATACTGCTGCACTCCGGGCCTTAACTCCCCCCTACCAGTTTACGAACATCTCGTAAACTTTACAAAAGCATAGGCATGAAGTGCACAGGACTCAGCCGTTAATACCTTACATTCCAAACTTACTCCCTAAACTCTGACTATGATTACACTCTAATGTTCTCTATAATCACTGCACTCATAACTTGAAACTTATGTACAGAAATATTAGATAAGAGAGGAAAAAAAAAAACAATAAATAAATAAAACGACAACTACAAATTAAAATAAAAAAAAATACACTATACAAATTAGAAAATATCCGTGTGAAAACTAAAGACCAAAAATAAAATATAGTTCTTCTGAACTCCCACTTCGGCATTGTACAGGTTCCTATGTACAATGGTTCTGTGCGCTGAGACGGGGGCACTCCAGCTCATTAAGGTTGCTCTGGCTCTACTATTGGCAGTTTTAACTGCTCGATATGAACCGTTCTCCTCTTTTTTGGTTCGCTGACACTCTCAATGGTGACAGTGTTATGTTCTCTAATTATAATCACTCTAAATGGCCCCTCGTATCGCAGCGGCTCCTTTCCCCTGTTGGAAATTATCTTCCGGTAAACTATGGACCCAATTCTTATTGCCCCCATCACGTCCTTTACGCGGAGATTTTCCCTCGCTACCCTATTGCGCTTCTCTTTCTCGATTTTCGCGCGGACTTTTTCCCAACGTCGTCCTAATTCGATTCTATTATTCAATAGGTCTCCCGCGATATCGTCGTTGCCCGTTGTATCCCCGTAATTCCTGCGCCGTTCCCTTAAACCGAAAATTATCTCGAACGGCGAGAACCCCGTTACCGTGTGGATGGAGTGGTTGTACGCCGCTATCGCCTTCCTCATCGCTGCATCCGGCTCCAGCCCCTGTTCTACCTGATACACCCTCAAGTGGTCGCTCAGAGTACTGTGCAGCCTTTCAATGGTCCCTCTACTTTTAGGATGTCCTGGCGTATTAAGATGCCACACTACATCTATTTTCTTCATTTCCCCCTTAAGCTGAGCATTATCGAACTCCCTCCCTCCGTCGGACGATATTCGCTCTGGCACCCCGTAAAATTGAAACCACGTCTGGAGAGCTCTCAGTACCGCTTCGGCCGATCGTTCATGAATTTCGTGCGCCATCGCTACTTTACTGAAGAGATCGACGATTGTGACCCACTTGTACCCTCTCCAGGTGAACGTGTCTATTTGAAGGTCCCCTAACGGCGCATCTGCAGTTGGCGTCTCCTCCTGTCTACCTTTTGGGGGATGTCTATCGTATTTGGTGGTGAGACATATGGAACATGCCCCGACGGTCTCTGTGATGGATTTCTTCATTCCCCACCAGAAATACTTTCGCCGCATTGCGTGCAAAGTTTCGGTCACCCCGCGGTGATTAGTCTTTCCTTGATGGTACGCAAGCGTCAGCTCCTTCTGTCGTTCCTCGTCTCTCACGGTCTCTACCAGTAGCTTACAACGGATGAAGGTTCGGTCCATACCGATTTGCTCGGATCGCCATAATTTTTTGATCTTCTCCCAAATCGTGGCGTTTCCAACGTAGAGATGGTATGTCTCCCCTGGTTTCGACGCGTCCTTCAGCGCTCTGCAAATTTGGTCCTCTCTCGCTCCTGGTTGCGACCATATGGAGTTAATTCTGCTGCGTCCGTATCGGGAGTATTCCACCTTCATGAGGCCCGAAGTCCTGGTTTTCCAAATTATTTGTCGCCGCTTGTCGTTGATTATTTCCTCTATTTCTTCCATCTCCGCCGATCTTTCTTCGGTCGAACTTGTCTCCCCTGGGGACTCTTCTGCTTCGCCCGGTTCTCTCGAGCCTTGTTCTCCTTCTCTTTCGGGTGTCCATTCTGTCAGAAATTGACGCACGTCTCTCGATGGTCCTGCACCCTCCTCCTCTATGGCATTTATCGTGATGGCTCTCGACAGCCAGTCAGCGACTACATTTTCCTTCCCTGGCTTATACACTATTTCCATATTGTACTGGGCCAGGAGCTCTTTCCATCTTGTAACCCTCGCTGAGGATTCCTTCAGCGTCCCCACCCATTGCAGAGGTCTGTGGTCTGTGTGTACGCGGAATCGCCGCCCGAACACGTAGGGTCTAAAGTGGTCCACGGCCCACACAATGCCTAGCAACTCCCGCTCCAGAGCGCTGTATCTCGTCTCTGCGTCCGTAAGGCGTCTGCTGGCGTATGCTACCGGGCGTTCGCCGCCGTCTGCTTCCTGGGATAACACCGCCCCTAACGCATATTCGCTTGCATCCGTGGTGACATTAAAGGTTTTGTTGAAGTCCGGATAAGCCAATACCGGTTCCTCTTGTAACCGCTGCATACATTTGCGAATGTTACTCTCCATGAGCGGCGTCACTACGATCTTTGCTCCCTTTTTTAGTACTCTATTGAGGGGGACAAGGTACTCCGCCATTTCTGGCACGAACCGTCTGTAATAATTAAGGGTTCCCAGTAACCTACGAATTCCCTTCACGTCTCGCGGAACCGCCATCTTCCGAATGGCCTCTACTTTATCGTTGTCAGGTTTGACTCCCTCTTTCGTGATTGTATGACCTAAAAATTTGATTTGGACCTGCCCTAGGAGTGATTTTTCGCTCGATAATTTTAGACCGAACTGTCGGACCCGTTCGAACACACTACGCAGGTGCTTCACGTGCTCGGCTTCGGTTTTACTGAACACTAATAGATCGTCCATGTACACCTGACATATTGTTTCATCAATTCCCCTTAGAAATTCGTCCATAAGACGTTGGAAAGTTATTGGGGCGTTCTTCAACCCGAACGGCATCCGCGTGAACTCGTAGTGCCCTCTCTCAAAAGTGAATGCCGTTTTATGTTGGTCCCTGGGGTGCATCCGGATTTGGTGGTATCCCGCTTTTAAATCCAGAGTACTAAATACCGTCGCCCCACTCAGTCTATCCAAAATGTCCTCAAACCTGGGGATCGGGTATTTTTCGTCCACCGTGTTTTCATTTAATTTGCGGTAGTCTATCACCACCCTGTATTTTTCCCCCTCTACTCCCGGTGCACTCTTCTTCTTCACTGCCCAAAGGGGGCTATTATACGGTGACGTACTGTCCACAATTATTCCTTGGCTCTTTAGACTGGCTAATTCTTCCCGGATATGTTGCCGTAGCGCTTGCGGGTAACGTCTCTCTTTTATATAGGTCACCATCTCCTTTTTCAGCGGAATCTCGTGTATCGTTTTTCCCGTTACCCCGAGTGTATCTCCCTCCCTGAAGAAGATGTCCCCGTATTCCCTCCTGATCGCCTGCCTCCAGTCCTCCGCGTGGCTAATTGCCCCTATCCGCGCCCAGCCGTCTTCTATAAGCTTCTGACACTTGTACCTTCTCGTCCCTATCCTTACATGCCATTTTCCCTTGCGGATCCTTACGCGCGCGCCTACTTTTGCCAACAGATCACATCCGATAATCCCCTGGTATTCCCGAGGCATGCTCCCTACTATATGCACCACTAATGTGCCGCTCTTGGTTCCCCACTTATTCAATCCTATCTCCGCTTCTCCCTCTACTCTACATGGGCCACCCAGAGTGATTAGTTTACAGTTACATACCTGAATCTGGGGTGCCCCCTCTCCGCCACGCAGCTCCTCCAGCGCTCTCCGGGTCATGATGGTGTTGGAGCTTCCTGTGTCCACCAGGCACCTCACTCCTCCGACTGCTCTTATGATAGGCAACCAGCAAGCCTCTTTCGCGATGTTATGGCTTACCAAAGTACGGTCACCTCTCTGCTGGCACTCCCCTCAGATCGCCTCTTCTGCTCTCCAACGTCTGCTTCCTCCGCTCTTCCAGCCCCCTCTGTTTCCTCTGATTCTTCGGCCTTCTAGTTCGCCACATTCTTCCTCTGACTCGGACGAGCACGATACCTCCGAAGGTTCTCGCGATGTTCCGCTCCTTCTTGGTGAGTCATCTCTCCTCTTTACTCTCTGAGCGTTTACTTCCATGGGTTCCGCTCTCGGTGGGTGCTTTCTCTGGTAGAGATACGGACAATGTCTTGCGATGTGTCCTTCCGTCCCGCATTCGAAGCACCTGGTGCGTGGGCACTGCGCTACCAAGTGTCCGTTCTTTCCACATCCGTGACATTTTCTGCTATCTCCTCCTCTCGTCCTATTCTGGGGCCTGCCTTGACCTGTCCTTTTCCCGGTCACCGCAACCCTCTCTTGGTTCCCGTAGACCTGACCCTTTTTTTTCCAGGTCGACGGCATGTTCCCAGGTCGTCCGTAGGTTACCCTGCTCCATCCGACCTCTTCTACTTCCATCCGGGTCTCCTCCTCTCTTGCGCTGCTATCCACCATTTCTTGCGCGCATTCCATGAATGAGCGCTCCCCTGGAAGGCCACCTTTAGTCCCTGTTTCCTTGGCCAATTGTACCTTTAGGATGGTAGACACAAATGCCATCCTTCCTGCTGTCTCGGCCGCGCTCACAGTCTCTCTCATCTTCTCTGTGATTTGGTTGAATTTAGCCAATAGAGCTCCGGCATATTGTCCTTTCGTCTGCTGGGGCGTTTTTACCTTCCTGAATAGCTGGAAGATATCTTCTTCTGGCGTCCATCTGCCCCCGCCATACGCTTTCTTCAACCTCTCCTTCACCACAGGCCACGGCGTCTCCTCATCCGCCTGTATCTGGTTTAAGATGCTGCGTTTGACTCGACACACCAGGGCTGCTTTCAGCGCTTCCGCGTCTCCAGGGTTAACCAGATCTTCATTTAGTTTGGCCTCGATCCGTGCTATTAGGCGATCACCTCCTTTTATAAAGTGATTTAGCTCACCTATGTCCCCCGAGAAGCGCTCCAGGTCTGATACGGCATTTCTCAGGTCCCGTGACGTAGCCACTCTAATTTTCATCCATTCTAGCGCATTTGCATGCGCTGCTGCTAGCGTGTCTTGGGGTAATGGCGGAATGTTCTGCACGTTCAGGACCGCCGGTTTCAGCACTCCTTCGCTCGTCATTACTTAATTCCTTTTCCGTGACGTCTTTTAAAAGAAATAAAAAAAAATCTTATACGAACGCTTCGTCCAGGGTTTCGGCACCAGTTAAGCGTCGGCAACTCCAAACGTCAAAAAAAAAAGGAAAAGGTTTAAGAAAGGACACGCACTATATCCGAAATAAGACTGCCTTTATTGAGGTTTTAATTCTCCTTATATACATTCTGGCTGTTGTTTACAGCCGTATATGGTATTAAGGCTAATACTGCTGCACTCCGGGCCTTAACTTATATATATATCTATATATATATATATATCTATATCAGTGTGCTCTGACCGCTTGATCTATCCCCTTTATTTAGTCAGGTAAAGGAAGTGGGATAAAGTGGCCACTCTAAGGGAAATGGAATTTTCACAAAACCATAATTATTGATAGGAGCTTGCCGCATATATATTTATTGAATCGACATGTTATAAAATACTATTTTGTTATCCTTTGCTATTAAGAAAAGATATAATACTGTAAAAGAGCAAAACCTCAACAAGAGACATAAAACAGGTTCAGCGAAACGTTCACTGTTAGTTGGTTGCCGGTATTTTATAGACTTGTGGCTTTGTGTTTTGGAATCTTCCAATTGATTATAATAGGAAGGTATGATATATCCTACATGCATTTTTCTGGAGGCATATCTACTGGCTATTTTTCCCTACATCAGGCGTGCCAAATTCAATTTAAGCGCGGGCTATAATTATGTAATTAATCGAATTTAAATAATAATCGATAACACTGCTTTACAATTCTTTTTTTTTTTTTCACTTTATTTCAGAAAAATGTTGGCCACAAAATATATTTCTGGCGCCCTTCTCTACATAATGGGTTAAAGTAGAGGTGCCCAACCCAAGGTACGCGTGCCACGCTGGGGATTCGGAATTGGCCGACCAGTAGGTTTTTAAATTTTTTATTATTAATTTTTCTTATTAAAAAATAAATATATTTAGGATCTCTTCCCGGGATGAAAAAGTAATTTGTACAAATGGGAAAAATATTTTAAAAATGTAAGCACCTTTACTATATAGAAATAATTAATATGTAGTTGGCAGTGTAAAACGGTTAGAGGATGGGGTATAGTTCTGGCACGCCTCAATATGGGGAACATTTGATTGTGTTACGGTTTATAAAAAGATTGGGCAACCCTGGGTTAAAGTGTGAGGGGTTCCTAGCCTCCTTTCCCGTATAGGATATTAGTATGAACAGCAATGTGAGGGGTTCCTAGCCTCCTTTCCCGTATAGCTATTAATATGAACAGCAATGTCTGGGATTACAGTGTTTATTTTACAATTGATTATTCTTAAAAAAAGAAAAATGATTATTCTTAATGGAATAATAATAGAAATAATGGGCTTGAGGCAAGAATGTGACAAGCCACAAGTTTTGTATTTCAATAAATTTTAGTCATAAAAATTGATACCAATTGATAAACCAATGAAAAAAAAAACAAATATCTTAAATTACACAGTAACATTAATTAACAACTTAACCAGGTTTAGGATTTCAGTACAATTCAGTCATGACAATTTGATTCATGGAAAAAATATATAGCCATTTACAAAATTAGTTGACATCCGCATGATGATATAGCAGGATCAATGTAATTAGGGATTGATAAATTATTTGTTACTTCTATAAATTTGTTTTTATTGAAAACTAGTTTCGAATGTTATACATTCATCCTCAGTTCTAAAAACACACAAAAAATTCAAAAATAAGCAATTTAAAATATAGTTTGGTATTATTATACATATTAAATTAGATTAATATAAATCAGTATTATAAAACATTTATGAACTTAATTAAGACAAGAAATCAAAAACATGTTGGTACTCACCAAGGTTTAAGTGGATTATATCAAACAGAAATGTTTGTACTGGTTTCTTCTCGCAATGAATTAACAATGAACCAAAGGTAGGTAGCATGTTAAACCGTTTACCTATAAACATGCTCCGCATGATGATATAGCAGGATCAATCTAATTAGGGATTGATAAATAATTTGCCACTTCAATAAATTTGTTTTATTGAAAACTAGTTTCGAATATTATAAATTCATCCTCAGTTCTAAAAACACACAAAAAATTCAAAAATAAGCAATTTAAAATATAGTTTGGTATTATTATACATATTAAATTAGATTAATATAAATCAGTATTATAAAACATTTATGAACTTAATTAAGACAAGAAATCAAAAACATGTTGGTACTCACCAAGGTTTAAGTGGATTATATCAAACAGAAATGTTTGTACTGGTTTCTTCTCGCAATGAATTAACAATGAACCAAAGGTAGGTAGCATGTTAAACCGTTTACCTATAAACATGCTACCTACCTTTCGTTCATTGTTAATTCATTGCGAGAAGAAACCAGTACAAACATTTCTGTTTGATATGATCAATTTAAACCTTGGTGAGTACCAACATGTATTTGATTTCTTGTCTTAATTAAATTCATAAATGTTTTATAATACTGATTTATATTAATCTAATTTAATATGTATAATAATACCAAACTATATTTTGAATTGCTTATTTTTAAATTGTTTGTAGGTTTTTAGAACTGAGGATGTATGTATAACATTCGAAACTAGTTTTCAATAAAACAAATTTATAGAAGTGGCAAATAATTTATCAATCCCTAATTACATTGATCCTGAGATTTCGACGAAAATATCCATTTTGACCATCCCTGAATCCATTTAGATTAGTTTCGTCGTGGCGTCTGTACGTACGTACGTTCGTATCTCGCATAACTCAAAAACAGTTAGCCGTAGAAAGTTGAAATTTTGTATTTAGGATTGCTGTAAAATCTATTTGTGAACCTCCTTTTTTGGTCACTGCTTCATCACCGGAACTAATACTTTACTTGAAGGTCATAATTGATTTCCATCAAAAATTATATTAAAATACTATAAAAAAACTTCTCAATTTTGGTATTTATAACTTATATATTGATTAAAATAGCATACTAGATTTTGGTCTAAATTGGAAAACCGGAAGTAGTACTTTACTTGAAGGTCATACTAGACTTTCATCAAAAATTATATTAAAATATAATGTAAAACATCTCAAATTTGTAAATAGGACTTTTATATCGATATGAATGTATTTACTATATTTTGGTTAAAATTGGTGAGCCGAAAAGGGTTTTCCCTTACTTGAAGGTCATAATTAACTTACATCAAAAATTATATTAAAATTAAATTCAGAAATCATATGTTTCGGTAATAAAGGTTACAAACGCAATTTGGTTTCCAATCTAATTAAACATTTTTATTACTTGTTTTAAGTGTTAAAATTGAGTGTAAAATACTGGTTTTCCTCCCTATTTGTGTGTGTGTGTGTCACTAGATGGATGTCGGGACGCCGAGTGTTGTTTTTGTGATACTGCGATCTTAAGAAAGTAGTAACCAAATTCAGAATCACTTTTTGAGGCACCGATTTATAGTTTGATAGGCGTACAAGGAAGTCATGTGTTGTCCACATCAGATATTTTTTTACAAGTTTTTTAACCGTTTTTGGAGTTTCTTTTGACCGCTTATTGGTAGAGCAAAAAATATGCAATGGCTACTTTTTTCTCCCTGACCACTTTTCTCTGTTTCATCCCTTTTTACGCTTAAGGATTAGATTAAGGCCCACCACATACTGATTTATGAATGTTTTTGTTTCAGTTTAAATTTAATAGCTTTTTTTAACCGACTTATTAGGTTATCAGTTTGATTTTATCTTCTGTGTATGTCTAATCATAAATTCGTCATTCTTGAACCCATTTCTATTATTCTTTTTTCATCTTTTTTGATACACCCCCAAGGTGGTCCACTATAAATTTTATTATAATCCGATAACAACTTTTTTTTAATACAGGCTCCATTAATTTAATCCAAAACCGATTTCTATGATTCTTTTTTAATAAAAAGAGTACATCTTGGAGATGCTTTCGTATTAATTTCTCCAGGATTCGACGAAAACGTTTAGAGATAGAGTATTTTTTTAATTTGTCAAGTATTTTCAATTTATATTTTATTATTTTATGATCATGAACTTACATTAGATATAATATAAAACAACAACAAAAAGTCGAGAATACTTAAAAGATTATAAAATATTTTTTCAATATTGTTGGAGAGACGAACTTCTGAATAGACTACAGCTGATTACTGGCGATAATTAAAGTTTAGTTTATAGGCACATTAAACAGTCAGTCATTTTCCCCAAAACAGGGCATAAAATGTGCAATTCATAACCCTAAACAGGTACTTAAAAACAAAATAAAAATTTTGATTATTATTTGAAAAAATCTAATGTCAAACTCATAGCTTATAAATATAAAAATGGTAAATATTTTTAAATCGTAGCTGAGATAACAGAAAATAAATTTATTCTGTTTTGGATGTATTTCAAAGAGGACAGAGAATGTTTAGTATCAGTTGGGTAGAGAGCGCTGCCGGCGACAGTGTTGAGATAATTTATGTTTTTTATCAAACCTAACCGAAGCTTACCTCTTTGGTGGTCCATCTTTTTTTTTTTATCTCGTTGCTATCTCTGTGCCCTCCTTGCATCTGGATGAGGCTTCTACCGTATCGCCAATACCTCCTCCCTCTTTGATATCCTGCAATATTATAATGCGAAGGGGGATTAAAATGTCACGTGGGAGGGGGGATTCGAAAGTTTTCTTTGTTTTTTAAAAATAATTTTAGGCTTCAATATTTTTGTGAACATTTTAATTTTTAAATTATTAGACTGGTTAAGGCTCTTAGAAATATTTTAATATCAGGCGTCCCAATTCAATTCATAAAAATGATAATAAGAATTAGCAAAAAGGAAGGGGAAAAATATACAGTGCATATAATGAGGAAATAAAAATATCTGATGTGGACAACACATGACTTCCTTGTACGCCTATTAAACTATATATCGGTGGTTCAAAAAGTGATCCTGAATTTGGTTACTAGTTTCCGGAGATTGCAGTATATCAAAAACGAAACTCGCCGTCGCGACATCCATCTATTGATATACACACACATACTCTTGTTTCTGGAGGTCTCATTCCGTTATTATTTGTCGTTTTCTTTCAGTAGGTAACTAGTTTCCAAGAGATTTCTTTGTGTTCCGCGACAACATTAAAACTGTCAATATCACTTGATAAAGCATTGGAAATCGACAATTTCGACATTTTAAGCGGAAAAATCCACTTAACTAATATCTCATTCTCCTGCTGCAGACTTGTTCATCTCGCAAATGGAGAGGAAAACCAGTATTTTACACTCAATTTTAACATTTGAAACAATTAATAAAAATGTTTAATTGGATTGGAAACCAAATTGCGTTTGTAACCTTTATTACCGAAACTATTATTTAATAATTTAATAATTATTTAACCGAATTCATAAATTTAATTTAAATATAATTTTTGATGTAAGCTTATTATGACCTTCAAGTAAAGTACCCTTTTCGGCTCACCAATTTTAACCAAAATATAGTAAATACATTCATAACAATATAAAAGTACTATTTACCAAATTTGAGAAGTTTTACATTATATTTTAATATAATTTTTATGAAAGTCTAATATGACTTTCAAGTAAAGTACCGCTTCCGGTTTTCCAATTTAGACCAAAATCTAGTATGTTATTTAAATCAATATATAAAGTATAAATACTAAATTTGAGAAGTCTTGTATAGTATTTTAATATAATTTTTGATGGAAATCAATTATGACCTTCAAGTGGTACTTTACTTGAAGGTCAATGAGAAAAAAAATGGTTTATCTTTCTATTTTCATCAAGATGATGTATTGAAATTGTTATATACTCGTACTTATTAATTTGATGTTAATATGTCTTTTAATTTACTACCGTAGCGTAGGAAATCGAGAAGCCTAAACACTGATGTGTCAGAAATCAGCCACGAGTTCGCTAAGGTGTAGTATAACGAGTTGTAAAGATATTAGTTACAACCTGTTGATAAAGTTGTGTCTTTCAATTTTTGCTATACAGCTGTTACTGTGTTTATCAGCCAGTAAACCTTTTTTTTTTTCAACAAATACTTTGTGATTTGCATTTCTCCTTGAGAGCTTTCTAGTTTTTAAGCGCTTGCCCACAGTCACTCATCAAAACTTGATAGTCGGGGCAATTACAGACCTCTGTTGTGTGAAAAATGTGCGTGGTGTATACTTACCCTCACTATTGTGTTTTGTCGAGGCAACTACGTACTAGTGAATTAAAGCAACAATTATTTTTTTCAATAGATTTGTTCAATTATGTTCCACATTCCACTTTCATAACTCAATGAAGAAAATAAAATTTGAATCTCGGACAAGCTTTAACTTTTTTTGATTATTAAACCAGTGTAATAATCCTCCGGAAACTAACTATTTTGCACTTCCCCCAAAATCGCTACTGCTTTAATAATGAACAATCTAGATACCTCGTACGCACTTACCCCTTAAGGCAGGGACAAGTGCCTTATAAGTACCATTCAATTAGATTATCAATCTCAACAAAATGGACGTGGTTGAAATTTAGGCTTGAATATTATATTTAAACATAATGGTCGAAGGAACATTTTTAAAAAAAATGAGGAAAATCTAGCTAGCTTCAAAAATAAAAATTTTATAGCCCCGTAAAGTCGAATTTTGTAAAATTTAGTGCGCATTTGCCCCACATTACCATAGAATTTTGTGTATTATTAAATTAACCCTAAAATGCCAAGACAAAGTGTATTATTTGAAAAAATAAATAAGATAGTTATGCGAACTATACTCTGAAATCTGAATTCGAATAACGATATGTAAAGTGTTGAAGGAAAAAATAATTTTTCGTGTTTAAAATGTTTTTTAATTATTCTTGAAAATCGACTTTTTCGAATGGGAGAGTCCATTCCATTGACGAATTTAATCATTCGGAAAAATAGAAAATATAATCTTTATTTATTTATTCCACTTCGTTTCAGTAAAAACCATGGAAAACAGATTACTGTAAACAATAGCTGCACAAACATAATTAAATACAATGACAGCACAATTAGTAATAATCCGTATACTCTAAGGTTATTTACTCCATGAAATACGAAGTAATCTTTAAAATAAATAAGTCTAAATGACAATACAGTATCATATTTTTACACTTTTTTTTGTTTTGTTCTTCCTTAATATCCGATTTAATTAAAAAAAATTGATCTGAAAAATTGATCACTAGATTCCGAAGATTGCAGTATCTCAAAAAACGATACTTGGAGTCGCGATGTATTTTGATGACGGCATATCTAATCTGAATATGTTAGACTCAGAATTTTATTTTCTAAAACTTTTATTTGACGCTTTTATTTCTAAAATTGATAGAGAACCATTTAATAAAACTATTATGACTATTAAAAACAGTCTATTATGAACTTCAAGTAAAGTACCACTTCCGGTTATCCAATTTGATTTAGCAAGAATCTAATATGTTATTTTCATTATTGTAAAATTCTTATATACCTAGTTTGAAAATGTTTGCTTTTAATATAATTTTTGATGAAAGTCTATTATGACCTTAAAATAAAGCACCGATTCTGGTTTTCCGAAATCTAGTAAGTTATTTGTAATAATATATAAGTCTTATATACCACATTTGAGAAGTTTTGCATTATATTTTAACACAATCTTTTATGATAATCCTGTATGACCTTCAAGTGAAGTATCACTTCCGATTTTCTAATTTAGACCAAAATCTATTATGTTATTTAAATCAATATATAAGTTATAAATACTAAATTTGAGAAGTTATTCATTATGTTTTAACATAATTTTTGATAAAAAATCAATTATGACCTTCAAGTAAAGTACCACTTCCGGTGATCAAGCAGTGACCAAAAAGGAGGGTTCACAACTACATTTTACAAAAGTACTAAATACAAAATTTCAACTTTCTACGGCCAACCGTTTTTGAGTTATGCGAGATACGAACGTACGTACAGACGTCACGACGAAACTAGTCAAAATAGTTTCAGGAATGGTCAAAATGAATATTTCCCTTAAAATCTGAAAACCTAAAATTTTCGCGATTACAATACTTCCTTTACTGCGTAGAAGGAAGCAAAAATGAAGTTTTCGCACAATAATTCCTCTATTAGTAATAAGTATGGGCAGTGAACTTGCTTGCACAGGTATGAAGTTGTAATTACAACAATTACAGGTGCCTACGTTCGCACGGATGCTTTTCATTATGCAGATTTTATTACCCATACTATAACATTTATTTGACCACCAAAAATAGAAATATGACTGGGTAAAATGTTAGTGTGTTTAGTTCGGGAAATAAATTGTAATTTTAATAAATGCTTTCAATATGAAGTTTCTATAATTAAAGAAAATAATAATATAAAACCATTAATTAATCCGTACTCGTTGAAATAGCAAGGGAATGATCATACAGGAGAATCAGTGACCGAAAAAATTTGTTGGGTCCGCGAGAACGGCTTTGGGATTTTTTAAAGCCGGATTGAATAAATAATCCTCTTTAATAGCAACTCCAAGCAAAAAGCTGGGAATTACAGAAAGGCTCTGCTAATATTAAGTAAATCTCTCCTCACATTATAGCATTTGCTAATTCGTATTACCTTTAGCCAGCACCTGCTTACCGAGCTGGATATTATTTGCCTAAGAAATCGCTTGCAAAATCTGCATTTGGCCATTTCGGTAATATAATTTAATGAATTTTATTTCCGAAAATTCGTATTCGTGTAAATTAATACCACAGAAACAATTGTAATGATATGAACTTTTAATTAGTAGAGTTCTATTCTTGAGCTTCCAATCTTATAATTTTCTTTCAGTGAAATTAATCTGAAACTTATTTAAACCATAAAAGAACAAAAAAAAAATGTTTACTTATTAGAATACAAATTATTAGAGTTAAAGCCTGCTCAATTTTTTTTGAAAATTAAACCCATTCTTTTTGTTTTAATTTTTGCGAAAAAATGGGGATTCAATGCCATGGCTAAAGTTTTCTCTTAAATAAAAACCGAAAAAAATAATCAAATAGAATAGCAAGAAATAGGATAACAATAGAATTCTATACTTTATAACACTATCGTAAAACATTTTTAAGCATAATACTCATGGTGTAAAAAATAAAACATCACCTCCCACTAACACGCAAGGTTCGGCACTGTGAGATCGACAGTGCTCTTTCTTCTCGCAGCCTTGCGCACAACAGCCAAACCTCTTGCTGGTGGAATTGTGCAGCGCACAGTTTCAATTAAACATCTTTTTCATAAACTGTCGTATGGCTACTCACATTATGCTTAATGATTATATATTGTACAAATATTAAGAAATAATTTAAGAAAAAAGGACTCATTATATGGAATGGACATAAATGGAAAAATCCAAATAAGAATCAAAGAGTCTCAAAAATAACAGAAAAAAAAATCACCTATCGATATTTCGCCAATTCAGGCACTTCCCACATATCCACGCGTTGTGTGATAGGTGTGTCTTGACACCCAGACACACACTGAGGGAAAAGGGAGGTCACCTGACAACAGCTGGGAAAAGTTAGATTACAAACAGCTGATCATAAATAAAGGAAATACTCATAAGAAAAATCCAAAAATATACAAAACAACATAAAATATCGTGTATCCAGTGTTTTCTTTATAAGGACCTTCCTCTTCTGTGTATTATAGCTTTCCCTTTCCTCTTGTATTTGTTAATTTCCTTTCTTCTTCTTCTTAATTATTTGATTTTTTTTGTTATCTTTTGTACATTTTTGGATTTTTCTTATGAGTATTTCCTTTATTTATGATCAGCTGTTTGTAATTTAACTTTTCCCAGCTGTTGTCATGTGACCTCCCTTTTCCCTCAGTATATGTCTGGGTGTCTTGGTGTGGGATGCTGTCTCTGGTTAGTGACTGTGGATGTGAGATGTGCTGCATTTTGTTCTTTATATACATTTTTTCTTTTTCTTTATTTTATTTCTTTTTCTTTTTTTATCTTTCTCTTCTTCTGTCCTGATGATGCCTTAATTGGAGAAAAATCGACAGATAATTTTTTTCTGTTATTTTTGAGACTTTTGGCTTCTTGGTTGGATTTTTACATTACATATTTTAACATTCTAAATTGAATGATATTGATAATATCAAGTGGAACTGGGGGTGCTGCAGTTCCGTAGTTTCTACAAGCGAGCCGCCTGGGTTTTTTTTTTTTCTTTAGGAGACTCATTCATTTTTGTGGTTGTTTTAACACCATGAATGTTCTTTCTTAATCGGAAAACAATTGCAAAATATAACAACAATTTTGGAAGTTCCGTTGTAATTGAGGCCGAGATCCATCACCTCAAACCCTAGGGACGGAAACAATTCGTAATAACAACGGCCTTAGTGAAATACCAGTAAATACGGACGAATTATTTAGGCTAAACTCTAGGAAATAACTTCCTACCAACTTGAGCAACACAAATCCCTTCCAGGCAAGTTATCGATTGAAAAAACTTTCTGAACTCCAACTACCTCTGAGCCTTCTTGTACCAGTCGTGGCTGGCCTAACAATCACTTGAGGATGTAGCCAGTGGTTTCTTTTTATTTGGGGCGAGGAACTCTCTCGTTGTCGGCGTTCTTATCAAATAACCCAGCATATTCCATATGATTATTTTCTTTACCTTTAATAGTTTAATATTCAAGGACTAGTAACATAAAATTTGTAGGTTACTTCTAAAAATTTACTAAATTGAGAAAATTTATCGTTTAGTTACATTTCAATTTTTTATATTCACAACTGTCAATGTTGACAGCCAGTGCATTTGCTGGCTAAAAATTTCTTATCGTGGCATGAAAGGTACCGCTGGGTACTGCGGGCCTTTCATGTCGTGATTATCGTCTATAGTTAGGCTAGCAGATCTCTCATCCAGCTCCTCTTTAGCCACTGCGTGTGTTGGTTTTAACCATGCCTTGTACGAATGTTAAGATGTCCGTGTAAGTTATCGTGAAATGGTTTGTAGTGGGTACAGATGTGCTCGCTAACTTCTGGCATATTGAGATCTGTAAGTAAGGTAATGCTGCTGATGTACCAAGGAACTTTGGTTGTATTCCTAAAAGTTTTTGACTGTAAAAAATTGAAGTTTTTTGTATGTGTGTCCTTTTGGCTGTCCCGTATATGTATGAAGCATAAGTCCTGATTGGCATGAGTCTGGAAAGAAGTGAGTATAATAGTTTTGAGTTGACATCCGCATGATGGTATAGAAGGATCAATCTAATTAGGGATTGATAAATTATTTGCCACTTCTATAAATTTGTTTTATTGAAAACTAGTTTCGAATGTTATACATTCATCCTCAGTTCTAAAAACACACAAAGATAACTCAAAAATAATTGGTACTCACCAAGGTTTATTGAAAAAACTAGGATTAAATCATGCATTTAAAATAGAAAAAACCCTATCCTCATATTTCTCTTCTCCTAAAGACAAAATAGACCGTTTCCAAAACAGCGGAGTATACGAACAAATTGTAATGATTGTGCAGCCAAATACACGGGGAAAACTGGAAGGTCGCTAAATCAGAGATTAAAGGAACTATAAGTGCATATAATAATAAGACAGATAATTCCAACTTTGCAATTCATTTAAATGAAAGTAATCATAAACTCATCAAAGACTCAGGAGTTAAATTAATACATCACGTTGAAAACAGTCTCAAATTAAATATATATGAAGCACTTGAAATAATAAAATCCTTCAAATCCAATCCAGATTTTTGCTTTAATGACCAAAGAAATATCTCCAATAGTACAATCTTAAATTTATTCCCATCTATAACAGAAAAAACAATTACTCACCGGCATTATTGGAAAAACCCCGACCCTTAAACTGTTTACCTAAAAACATGCTACCTACCTTTCGTTCATTGTTAGTTCAATGCGAGAAGAAACCAGTACAAACTTTTCTGTTTGATATAATAAATTTAAACCTTGGTGAGTACCAACATGTATTTGATTTCTTGTCTTAATTAAATTTATAATTCATAAATATTTTATAATACTGATTTATATTAATATAATTTAATATTTATAATAAAACCAAACTATATTTTGAAATGCTTATTTTTGAATTTTTTGTGTGTTTTTAGAACTGAGGATGAATGTATAACATTCGAAACTAGTTTTTAATAAAAACAAAATTATAGAAGCGGCAAATAATTTATCAATCCCTAATTATAGTTTTGGTCTTTGGTTTAGTGTTCTTGATGTGTGGGCCATCATGTCAGGCCATGGTATTGAATTTTGAAACTCTGCGGAATTACTATATTGTTGATGTACTTGTTGATGTAATTTGGACTCAAAGGGTCTTAACTCTGAGTCCAAATTACCAAGGTTTGCAAAATGGTGTGTGTCTGGTAAGCCTCGCTCAAAAACGAAAAGGTTTACGAGACTGAAATTAAATATTTAGAGTAGGCATATGCGTGGTCTGTTGTAGAAAGTTTTAATAAAAAATCGACTTACTAGAACCGCCAGATTATATCATTGGATTTATACATTTTTTCCGATTTTGTCGAAAAACGTTCTACCGATCTAATCTTTGAGGCATATGCCAATATGGGCTTAAGTAGGTATGTGTATGTATTTATTTGCTGCCTTATTTTTAGCTTTGACGGTTCCGAAAAATTAGAGTTCATTAATTTCATTATGAATATTGCGAAATATGAAAAATCGAGAGTAAAAAAGTAGGGATATTTAGTGCTGAGTATGAAACCCACCATCCTGAACCATTAGGGGTTTTCATCTCTGGGAATAGTTGAGATTATTGCTGGATTTCTATTTATAAAATTGCTGCAGATCTGGATGAGATAGGTAATGTGGATAGCCGTCTCATTCAGTGTGATCTTAAATTAGGATGAGATTATCTCGATGCAGTGTTGATTCCATTCGCGTACATGAGCACTTTATAGTAGTAAACATAAATAGAAAATATTTATTTTAGATTGAGTAAATCATCAGAAACGCTATGAAGGAACGCCTTCATTCTGACAAATGCTACCTGCACCGCTTGAGCAGTGCTTCACCTTATGTTGGCTGCGAGTTAGAGAGGGGGTTGGGTTTCGAAGTATCCCCTTCGTGTGCACACAAAATTTTTGCAACTACCGGCTCGGCAATCGGGTGCAGGAATATTTTACAAAAGCTAATTTTGAGGTCTTGATGACCGACAGTGTTAATGCGTCACCTTACCAATCTCGAGTCTGTTGCGACGCCGGTTCAAATCCGGTCTGGGCGGGTTGAAATTTATTTCGTGACGAACCTTCGGAATGAATTTCGACCTTCACACTCTGGTTAGAATAAGATGATCACCTGTTGGAATAACCCTTTCTGTTTGCCTTAATAAGACTGGAAAAGGACGTTATTCACCAATAAGAAATCAGCTAATTTAACGTTATTTATTTTCATTGTATTGATAAACTTGTTAAAATAAAACAAATCACTATTTATTTCCCAAATAAAAGAATGTATCTGTATACAATTAGCCCTTTCAACGCCTTATAGTTGTTTGGAAACTGCCTGCTTTACACTGACAGCCGGTGTAGTATAACCACAAAACTGAAGGCGCATGTACTTTCTGTCGTGTTTTTGAGTTGGTCACTATGAACGTTGCTTGTGTCAGCCCCGTTCTTTCTATCCAGGAACTGCCACTAACTTTAACCATAAACTTTAACTGATTCAGAAACTCCTTAAAATTTAGTCCTACTACAGGAAAAGGAAAAAAGCCAGAAGGATATTTTTACATATATCAGTAAATTGTCACTTATCAATAATATATGCTGATAAGGGGTTTTGGGGTTTAAAAAAAAAAAAAAAATATATATATATATATATATATATATCTAAATGACGGTACGTCGATTGTTGGTTATTTACTGTTGTTTGAGAGACTCCAGGTGTTGTTTTGGGATTTTCCAATAACCTTTTTATAAATTCGATCTTTCTCTCTCTCTCTCTCTCTCTCTCTCTATATATATATATATATATATATATATATATATATATATATATATATACATACACATATATAATATAATATATATTATATAATATATAATATATATTATAATATATATATATATATAAAAATGTATATATATATATATATATATATATATATATATACAATATAATACTATATATATTAATATACTAAATATATATTACAATATAATACTATATATATATATATAATATATATTATAATATATATTATATTATATATATAATATAATATATATATTATAATATATATTATATTATTTATATATATAAAATGTATGCATATATATATATATATATATATATATATATATAATATATATATATATATATATATATATATATATATATATATATATATACATTTTATATATATATATATAT
Source organism: Rhaphigaster nebulosa (assembly GCA_948150685.1). NCBI lineage: Eukaryota > Metazoa > Arthropoda > Insecta > Hemiptera > Pentatomidae > Rhaphigaster > Rhaphigaster nebulosa. Next base: position 180,990,866 of record OX411308.1, read on the forward strand.
ATATATATATATATATATATATATATATATATATATATATATATATATATATATACATATATATATATATATATATATATATATATATATATATATATATATATATATATATATAAAATATATATTCATATATTTTACAATTCTATATTAATATGTAAAATATAAATATAAAAATATATATAAAAATCTAGTAATATATATATTACAACTTTCCCTTACAGTCCTATAATAATTATCTTTTTAATATAATTTTAAAAAGTTCAGATAAACAATGCTTGAAATAAACTCAGCAGCATTCACTCCTTCACATCTTCTCCCACTTAAGTTTTTTAAAGAATTTTAGTACAAGAATTCTGTACACTACCTATATACCGTAAGTTTGCCAAGTTACAAATATATATTTAAAAGTTTCGGTTTAGTTTCCATGGAAACATTTTCATTCCATTAAATAATGTGAAAGTAGAAATTATTAAGTTAATTTCCTCTTCTATCGCACTGCTCAAGCGGTGCGGGTAGCATCTGTCAATGAAGGCGTTCCGTTTCTGATGATTTACACAATCTCAAATAAATATTTTATATTTATGTTTACTACTATAAAGTGCTCATGTGCGCGAATGGAATCAACGACACTGCATCGAGATAATCTTATCCTGATTTAAGACCATACCGAACGTTCAGACCGCTACTGGTTCAGAATTGTGGTTATAATGGCGGACTTGTGTTACTTGTGTTAGCTTACTATTCGCATTGTGATAGATATTTATCTCAAAATAAATTAAGATAAATATTTAAAAAATAAAACGATACTTACGGTTGGCACTACATAAAAGGAGTATATCTGCTATAAACACTCATCGTTCTGAAGTAACGGCTTACGGGTTGTTTTTGGAAATAACTGAGGGCTGTTGTATTTATCTCTAGATTAGCGCCCCTTGTCACTATCACAAGAACCCTCCCCTCCCACCACCACCGCAATCTATAGATCTCCTGCTGATAGAAAGAAAAGGGGCCAAGATCGAGGTCCTTTCGGAATTAGTTTGTTGATGGGATATCGGAAGGGGAGGGGGGGGGGGCAGTAGCTTGGAATTAGGTCTTTCCTGTCAGCAGGGCCGAGGATGGCTGTGGAAATTTTCTCATTCAAATACAAACAGGACCCGCAGGATTGGAACACCGCCCCCTCCTCTATATCTAATTTCTTTCTTGATGGAGCTTTATCCTATCGCTGCTCGATACAGTTTGGTCAGGCCCATAAAGATATAATATATTCTGGAAATATAGTTCGTTATTGGAACTTTGGTCCAAATGTGTATTGTATTCTTTCCTACATCTTCTATTTTTAATATCAATAAATTATAATAAACCTTCATAAAAATTAAATATCAATTTATAGAGGAGTCCAAACACAAACCTTGAAGTCTAAATTACCGCTAAACTAACCAATCAACGTTTTTCCAATTTTCACCATCAGGACAAAAAATAAGATCGCATTTATACAGAAAAAATAAAGAACACCTCACATCAACAGTCAAAAAAAGAGGCCTCAATGAGAGATAGTATCTCACTCCAAGCATCTGCATAACGAAATAGGGTTTTATTTAAAACACCTTAGCAGGACACAGATAATCAATTTCATATACAAAAACAACCAAATAAGCACTAAACATCTATAGAAATAAATCAAATAATAAAGAGAAAATAAAAATAATTATATAACAATTTTATTTATCATGGAAGATTAATTATATAATGTCATTTAAGGTAGTAGTGTACTAAATTCTTCCTTATAACTTTATTTAGTTTTTTACATCAAGTACAATGTTTCTTGGCCATTTGTCTGATCTTCAGGGTTCGTTTTCAACATTCATTTTCATTCATTCGTCAAACATATGAATGTTGAATGAATGAATGAAGTAAGTTTTATTTCTTTTCATACTGACACAATAACGGAAACATAATAAACAAATTTACATGAAGCTTGGGTTAATTACCCATCACCTTGAGTGCTTTTACAAAAGGCCAAGAACAAAGAGAAGATAAAAAAAATAAAACACAAAACTTGACATCTATGAATAATCATATTTAAAAGTCATTACCCTTTTCACGTAATTATAAAGCGAATCATAATTTCTTCCATTCAATAATATTCTTACTTCATTTTCAGACAATTCCTTCAAAACGGATAGTGACGTCACGGTTTGTATTATAGGTGATAACCATTTTATGTCCACTCAATTTTTTTTCCGTGTTTTTACTTTCTTGTACGAAGTAAAGGAAGTATTATAATCGCGAAAATTTTCGGTTTTCAGCTTTCAACGGAAATATCCATTTTGACCATCCCTGAATCCATTTTTACTAGTTTCGTCGTAGCGTCTGAACGTCAAAAATTATATTAAAATATAATGTAACACAATTTCAAATTTGGTAAATAGGACTTTTATATGGATATGAATGTATTTACTAGATTTTTGTTAAAGTTGGTGAGCCGAAAAGGGTACTTTACTTGAAGGTCATAAACTTAGATTAAAAATTATATTAAAATTAAATTCAGAAATCATATGTTTCGGTAATAAAGATTACAAACGCAATTTGGTTTCCAATCCAATTAAACATTTTTACTACTTGTTTTAAGTGTTAAAATTGAGTGTAAAATACTGGTTTTCCACCCCTTTTGTGAGATCAACAAGTCTGCAGCAGGAAAATAAGATATAAGTTGAGTGAGTTTTTCCGCTTAAAATGTCGAAACTGTCGATTTCCAATGCTTTATCTAGGTGATATTAACAGTTTTAATGTTTGTCACGGAACACTAAGAAATCTCTTGAAAACTAGTTACCTACTGAAAGAAAACGACATATAATAACGGAATGAGACCTCCAGAAACAAGAGTATGTGTGTGTGTCAATAGATGGATGTCGCGACGCCGAGTGTCGTTTTTGAGATACTGCAATCTTCGGAAACTAGTAACCAAATCCAGGATCACTTTTTGAGCCACCGATTTATAGTTTAATAGGCGTACAAAGAAGTCATGTGTTGTCGGCATCAGATATTTTTAAAGAGTTATTAAAGAATAAGTTGTCAAAGGTATTTTTATTGGTGAAAGACAAATCTGAAGGATAAGAGGGGGGAGTATTAAATTCAAGATAAAACGCTTATTATCCATCTCTGATAATAGTCTATATCATACTATATTGTTATTTTTTGCATAAATCTGATACAATATATGAATAATAAAATTATTAACTACTGCACTCCAAAAAGTACAAAAAGAACTCAGAGTAAAAGCTCACCAGAATTGAATTGATCCACAGAAAAAAAAAAAAAAACTAAAACATCAGATATGACCCATGTTGGTAGTTAGTCAGTTGAACTGCTCAAATCTCTATTTAGCGATCAGACATGAATCAATCAGCTTCTAAAATTGAATGCTTGAAAACAGAGAATAAAATGATGAGAGAGGAGCTAGATAAATATAAAAAATACAACTAAAATATTTAAAAAAAAACTGGTGGAATATCTTTCACAACATTTAAAGAGAAATACATGTTTGAATGTATTTTCTTTTTAAAAACTATGTATCCATATACATATAGATTTCCATGAAATGAAAGGAATACTTATTTTAATTTTCACCATCACGTCGGTGGAAGTGTTCCTCAAGTTTATCGAAATTGAATCTAAAGTGTGCGAAATAGCAGAGAAAATAATGACGTAGCTCTCTCTACACCATTGATAACCATCGTTCAAACACGACGTTTTTTTTTTTTCTGTCCTCGACAGGTCTCTTGGAACTCCAACAAAACCGATGCCAAAAGGTGACCCTACACGATCGGTATTTTCATCTATCCGAAGCGTCTGCTTAAACGATGGAAAATGGAGGGGGGTAAACTGTCAGTTTTTCCATCCATCCGAACCTTCCATCCACTCTTTTTAATTGATTTAATTAATTTATTTGGTTGATTTCTTTATAATCGATTTCAGTACAAGTTTACAGGAAGGGGGCGTTATCACTTGTTCCTTCCGATCTTACCCCAAGAAGGTCGCCGGACTAGCATACTCTAGCTTCGTTTTTGCTAACTAACTGCTTTGCATTCAATTGTAACATTTGTATTGATTGGAATTATTAAAATTATTACTACTTTAATTGTATATTATTTAAAATTATTAGTGCTGTCGACTTTCGCTCCTTACGCTCGTCCTAGAACTAAACAAAACAGCAACGCATCCTTTTCAGTTGAGGTCGGGGCCTTACCATAATTTAAATTTTTACTGCTTTAATTAGATCACAGTTGTCGAATTCCACTCGCTACGCTCGCTCAAGAAATAAACAATCCCCAAAAGTTCCTTTTCAGTTGAGGTCGGGTCCTTACCGTAATTTAAATTATCACTCCTTTAAATTATTACTACAACTTCCCCAGATCACCGGAAGTCGACAGCACTAACGATTTTAAATAATTTGTAATTTCAATAATTGCAATGAATACGAATGTTACAATTGAATGCAAAGCAGTTAGTTAGCACAAATGGCGCTAGAGTATGCTAGTCCGGCGACCTTAGTAAGATTGAGAGGAACAAGTGATAACGCGCTCCTCTTGTAAAGTTTTACCTTGATTAAAATCTAATTATTACTCATTTAAATTTCCATCCCGAACAATGTTCATTGTTCAATGTTCTTGAGGAAAATAAGTAATAATTAATGATAAAAAAAAAAAAATAACAATTATTGTTTGAAGTTGACAGGTCATTTTTGAGGGGATGATTTCTAAAGAACAAAATCAATTTATTTTTAGCTTCAGATAGAACATGTTTCATTGATACTTTAGGGATTTAGCTTGGTGAGAATATCGTTGCATCAATTTTATTCAAATTGAATCAATAATGTACGAAATAGTAGAGAAAAAACCGACTTGTCAGAACGATCCAGTCCGACAACGGCAGTTTTAAGGTCATGGTTCCAGTGCGTCCGTTTTCTTTTTTTTTTCTGTCCTCGACAGGTCTCTAGGAACGCCATCAAAATCGATTTTGTAGGTTATAATAATATAGAAATATTATTCGATCCGGCTTTCTTATAACTGAAGCTGATGAGACTTCCCTTGTTCGGAAGTTTTCAAGCAGAAAATCTCACTGACTTAAAATCACTCTCGAAGTTGCCTGATTAAATAAATAGAACTTTTAATTGGACTATAAGACTCTGGAGAGCCAATTATTATTCCCCGCGCCGATAATTAGTTCCAGAGGCGAGCAGAGGTCGGTAATGACTGGGATCAGACGAGGTGAGGTAAGAGGACTCCGTGATAAGGTAAACAGTTTACTGGGGGGGAGGAGCTGGTTGAGAGGGGGGGAGGTAATTGGAAATGAGATTGTAATGAAATAAGACTGTTTTCCGCTCCCCCGGCTTCCTAACTCACCGGGATTGGCGGGGGGTCCACTGAGGCGGAACCTACGAAGGCGCTATATATTTATACTGATGGATCTCATGCCTGAATTATAGCCCGGTCGAAAAGAAACAACATGATGATTTCCTTGCGCAAGGAAAACGTTGCAGGTAATATGGAACGTGTGGACGGCAAAACTGCGTTAGTTTTAGAACAGAGCAAGAACTGAACGCTGAACTGATGCGGTTAATATATATATATATATATATATATATATATATATATATATATATATATATATATATATATATATATATATATATGTATATATATATATATCACCTATGATAGTGCATTTATTTATTCTAAAATGAGATGTTTATTTATGGATTCTAGCTGACGGGTGTCCTATTACCTAAAATATTTTAATAAATTATTAAAGTTTAATGCTTTATTAATCTTTTAGTTTATTGAGTAATACTACATGCTGTCTCAATAAAGGTCAATAGTAATAATGATTAAAGAGATCATTCACATCCTATTTACATTCAAATAAATAAAATAATAGCAAAATAATAAATAGGAAGAAAGAAGTAAAAAAAATAAAAGAAAAAACTAAACTTAAATATAATAAAATAAACATAAGCACAAAGTTTAATTCTAAAAAATTAACAAGAATAAAATGTTAGATAATTAATATAAATTACGTATACTAAAAGAAAAAAAGAAGATAATCTACTATAAAATTTATAATTTTCTATACCACCATAGTCATTAATAATAATAATAAGTCATTAATAACTAATCAGTAATATAACCATGATTAGTTATAGAAATCGAATAAATTCTATATGAATTTTCTTCTGGTACATGAATGTGTACATATTTGAAGTTTTATTTCACATATCAATCCGTTACCTTAAATTATTAGATAATTTTAAATTAATTTTTTTTTTAAACTAAATTTTGTTATTTCTTTTCTTAAATATTTCTCATATTTGTGAAAATATATAAATTATTTGACAGACAACGATTTCATTAATTAAAAGTATAGTTTTCAAAAAATGAACGATGCCATGAAACGGAAAAAAATTATTTTCTAAATTCAAGACTTAAATTTATTGAAAATACAGACTTCCACTCACTGTACCAAAGATGGGCAGCGTGGGTAATTTCTTATTGGCTTCATTTTGTAGTTTATTTATTTTTTTGAATCAGTTTTGTTTTGCTTTCAATTTATATATTTTTATTTATTACATTCAATTAATTTTTTTTTCAATTTAATACTTAAATTTTGTTAAAATTAAATATTAAAATATCTAATCTTATTATTATTATAGTTCATTTAGTATTTCTATATATCTAATAAACGGTCCTTAAGAAGGGTTACCGTGTAGGGAAAAGATGAAAACAAAAATAACACACACACACACACACACACACACACACACACACACACACACACACATATATATATATATATATATATATATATATATATATATATATATATCTATATATATATATATGTATGTATTTATATTTGAGAAATATTTACGAATATAAATTACAAAACTTACTAAAAAAATTAACATTTAAAATTATTTCATAATTTTTTCGCATATTTAATATAAATATAGGTGAAATAAAACTTCTTCCTCTTAATAATTTTGTATTAAACTTTATTATTAATTTATTAAAACAGGTAATTTAAAAATTGCCTTATTTTTAAATTATATAAGTTCTGAAACCTAGGTATAAACCATTTACAACCTATAAAATTCAGTAAAATAATTATAAGAAACACCAAAAATTTTATCATAAATTTCTTATCTAGATAAACCAATGATTTTGATCAAACTCGTTATATCGCTGTACAATTAAATGGTCTTTAATAACATCTATGTCTTATCCTCATTGAAATAGTCTGACCGAGGTTAAATGCCGAATTTTCAAAATTCCATACTCATAAATTACCTTTTGTTTATTTCAAAAAATTAACAGTCTCACCTTGTTAGCAATAATTGAACATAAATAAATATAAACTATGAATGAATTTGATCATTAACCAAAGGAAAAATATTTTCTCATGTTGGAAACAAATTTCTGGAAATAACAGTAGTAATAAACAGATGTATAATATACCGTTAGAAAGCTTAAGATTTTAGAAACCCAAATATCTAAAATATAAAGTAGTTATATAGAGTGACGAAAAAGGCATAATGGAATTGTTGTACTTAATAATTTCTACTTATATATATATATATATATATATATATATATATATATATATATATATATATATATATATATATATATATATGTATGTATCTTTTCATCATAACTTTTTCCCCGCATTTCCTCGGTGATGTACTACTTAAATGAAAAGTCAAAAGCCTTTATGAAGAATGATTTAGGCAAGTTTCATCAAAATCGTTAGAGCCGTTTTCGAGAAAATTGTAAAAAAGTGTAAAATCGATTATATAAAGTGGCACTTCCGGTTAGTCGATTTTGACAAAAAAGTTGCTTTACCTACCTTAAATACGTAATTTCAGTATTGCACAACTTTTTGTTTTTGAGCTAGACTGTTCACAGACACACTGACCATTTTGCGAGACTTGGTCATTTGGACTCAGCAGACTTTAAAACGTGTATTTCCGTCGAAAACTCGAATTCGAAAATTTTCACGATCGCAATACTCCCCCTTCGTATATAGGTAAGGGAAAGTCAAAATTAAAAATTAAATATATTATATAATATCAAAGAAAGTGATCATCAATGGCCGCCAAAACTGACTCGGCATTCGACGCCTACCTATGATCAATATTTATTTACAGTAAAGAAACTTTATGTTAATTTCGTTATAATAGCCAACTTAAGTATTTGTAATTATTTTAATATTAACAAGTGTAATTAGTAATATTAGATAAGCAGTTCGTGCAGTAGACGGACATTAAAAAATTGATTCTATATGGTCCAGCAAGATCGGCGGAACTGTTATTGTGATGTATTTATACTATATCTCCAGCATGAATACACCACAATAACAACTCTTCCATTCAGTAAAAGAATGAATACACAATGAGTGGTGAAGAAAACTGAGCTGTGTGTACGGGCTTCGGTTCCGCGCGATGACTTACGCATCTGGACAGGCCTTAACAGGATGTTATGCAAACCGATAAATGGATTGCTCTGGATGGATGCAATCGATTCAGGTTCAGGTGAGAGGGTCTGTGATCGAGCATCGATGTTCGGAATAGCGGCAGGTAGATACACCTGAAATATGAAATATGGCCGGACTGGAAGTTATATTCACCGCTCTGGGGGCAGTTGTAAATAACTATCAAATACCAAGAGCCAACGGTTAAAATACTACCACATCAAATCGATTTCAATATTTAAAGCGTCATAAACCGACATTTATAGTAGATATATATTATATAAATAAAAAAAAATGAATATATTATTTTACTTTATTGATTTATTAATTAAATTTGTATCTTTTTTTTTCATTATATAATGATTACATTTTCGTTAGAATCAGTCCATGGATATTCACTATAAAATAAAACAATTATTTATTGTTTTGTTTATTTGAAGAGCTGACGTTTTTCTTTAGCCTGTGCTTTTTGCTTCCTTGTACGAAGTAAAGGAAGTATTGTAATCGCGAAAATTTTCGGTTTTCAGATTTCAACGGAAATATCCATTTTGACCATCCCTGATTTGACTAGTTTCGTCGTGGCGTCTTACGTTCGTTCGTATTTCACATAGCTCAAAAACGGTTAGCCGTAGAAAGTTGGAATTCTGTTGTTAGGATTATTGTAAAATCTAGTTGTGAACCTCCCTTTTTGGTCACTGCTTGATCATCGGAAGTGGTACTTTACTTGAAGGTCATACTTGATTTTCATAAAAAATTATATCAAAATATTTTTGCAAAACTTCTCAAATTTGGTATTTATAACTTATATATTGATATAAATAACACTAGATTTTGGGCCAAATTGGAAAACCGGAAGCGGTACTTTACGTGAAGGTCATATTAGACTTTCATCAAAAATGATATTAAAAAAGAATGTAAAACATCTCATATTTGGTAAATAGGACTTTTATGTTGATGTGAATGTATTTACTATATTTTGGTTAAAATTAGTGAGCTAAAAACGGTACTTTACTTGAAGGTCATAATAAGCTTACATCAAAAATTATATTTAAATTAGATATATAAATCATATGTTTCGGTAATAAAGGTTACAAACGCAATTTGGTTTCCAATCCAATTAAACATTTTTATTACTTATTTTAAGTGTTAAAATTGATTGTAAAATACTGGGTTTCCTCCCTATTTGTGTGTGTGTATGTATGTCAATAGATGGATGTCGCGACGCCGAGTGTTGTTTTTGAGATACTGCGATCTTCGCAAACTAGTAACCAAATTGAGGATCACTTTTTGAGCCACCGATTTATAGTTTTATTGGTGTACAAGGAAATCATATGTTGTCCACATCAGATATTTTTTTTTTAAATATAAAGTTATAGATCAAAGGAAAAGTGCCATTCACAAATTAATTTATTATTATATATTAACTTCCCTATTAATTAGATATCATTTAATGACAAAATAAGATTAAAAGAATATATCCTTGATAGTCATCGGCAGAAATAGATCTATTAAAAAGAAGAAGTAAGAGAGATCCAGTTCATTGTTCGATATTTTTTAGTTAATTAATATAGTTAGTAATAATTGTAGAAAAGTACACTGATACTCACTTTAACCTGTTATAAGTACATTATTCAATTATTTCACGAATTCCAAACCTCATTATTATTTATGAAGCTGTAGGAGATTAGTTGAGTGGCTGCGAGCAGGAATGGGAGGGGGGGGGGAGAGAGGACATTATACCTGGCCCCATAATTTGCTATATGAGGCGACGGGATATTATGAGCTAGCAGAGAGCCCTTTCTGCCCCCGGGGCCACTGAATAGATTAAAATAAATCAAGGGATTAGGGTTCTATATATCCTCTTCGCTCCATCTCCTCTCTATTTGTCCTTCCTCCTCCGGCTTTACAGTCTCGGATTTGTCCGGGCCTAGTTAGGGTAATTGTTGACACGAAAAAGAATGACGAGAAAAGGAACAATTTTAAAACGTTTTCAAAAAGTTTCAGTTTAACAATATTTCAGTTATTCACAATAACTTATACAATTAAAATATTAACATAAAAAATCTACACAAAAGAAGCTTCTGATAAAAAGTTTCTTAAGAACTTATATCATTAAAAGTTTTTTTATAAAAGTTCTGTTAATATAAGTTCCTACTAGAACATTTTAAATATAAGTTTTCTGATGCTTATGGAACAAAGCCTGAGAAGGATCTTAGGGAGGTTGGAGAAACCTCGGGAGGCAGCAGTATTGTTGAAAAAATTAAAAATCTTTTAACAAAAAACATAGATATTAAATATAATTCGAAATAAAAGAAAAAATAGACAAACAATTACCTTTTTATATAAAAATAAAGGTAGGCTGTTGCTATTTCACCAATTTATTTATTACGATGCAAATTTTCGGCCTACAAGCCATCCTCAGGCATCTTTGTAAAAGGCCCTTATTTAATTCAATTTATAACATATCACAATTATACTTAAATATTCTAATAAAAATCATATATATACTAAAATTATTTAAAATGCATATAACGTCATATTTAAGTCCAATCCGGACCAAGTCGAAATATACAGCGTCACTAAAAATATAAATAATTATAATAAAAACACAATAACAAAATTGAGGTTGGATCAAATTTCATTACAGTTTAAAACACAATTCTTATTAAGTTAATATCAATAAAACACTTACAACCTTAAAAATAAAATAACAATAAAGGAGCCACCTCAGTCATCTTAGTCATCACAGGTGAAACTCCAAAGAAGAAGGCAATGCAATGTTACAGCCAATTATGACAACTGAATAATTTACTAAGCAATCATTAGTAATTATGCAACAATTAATCTACGCACATTGAAAGAAAATACAATCGATTAATTTATAAATCTAATATTCATATTAATTTAAATAAATCAAAACTTCAATGTAGTAATTATATCAGCATATGTGCTATTCAAACCATTAGTATCAGATTTAAAATTGCACTCTCTATTCAAATTTTTTGTTATGTATATGGACTCGAGTAGTTTTCTTTTATGATTATTATTTTCTGTTTCAATAATGTTAGTATTGGTAAAATCAAAATTATGCTTGTTGTCATGGCAATGCGTGGAAACACCCTGTAGCTTTACTATACTTTTTAATTTCGGAATTACAATTACTTCTATGTTGCCCAATTTTGTTTTTCAATTTTTGTTTAGATTGCCCTATATAACAAGTCTGTATATTATTATCACTGTTTTCATTAATATTTCTACACTCAATGTATTCAATCTGATATATAATATTTGTTTTGTCTTCTTTTTTTATTTTATCTTTGTTATTGGTATATATGGCTTGTAACTTGTTTATTGATTTTTTTTTCCAAATTTGAGATCAGTAATGTCATATTTTTATAAATAAATTGGTGAAATAGCAACAGCCTGCCTAAATCAACCTAAATCAACAAACATATATTACCTTTTTATTTATTTTATTTAACATATAATTTTTAATTTCATTAGAAAAATTGCTTTAATTTTAATTCAATCACCTTTATTTGAAGGTTTATTTAAAGAAATAACATTTTAAGATAAGAAAACCTTTCAAGGCACAATTCCATAAGTATTTTCAACATTTGATTGGGAACTTTAATAATGAAAACTTTTATTATAATCTCACTAAAAAGCTCTAACGAGAACTTTTATACTATATAGAACTTGCATATAAAAGTTCTTATGATATAGTTTTCAAAGAACTTTTACTATATAAGTTCTGACCAAAAAGATCTTGTAAGAACTTATAATAAAAGTTAAAACATAAATGTTCATGCATGAACTGTTTCTAAAACGTTCCTAAGAAAAAGTTTAATTTGAAAACAAGAACTTCTTCAAAATAATAGTGCACAGTTATTTTGGAGCCCTGGTAGGGTTGGAATATCGAAACGCGATATATCGATACATCGGATTTGAAAAACCGAAACTTTCTATCGATATCTTAACATCCGATATATCTAAGATATATAATGATATATATAACTACGATATATTGATGATACCGATATTTTAAACTATATTATTTCTGAAGTAGTATATTAATAAATTATCAAACTTTGATACTAAAAAAATAATAGAAACGAAATTAAAGTAAATTCACAAATACCAACAGAATTAAAAATAGATAACCCACAATAAATATTACCGTGCTGAATTATAGAAAACAAATTCTTTAAAACGAATCAACCGACCTTGAGTGTGGAAATTAGCCCGTCGACCAATAAATTGGCGAAGACTTTGAAAAATGTTTGTTTCCATTACATAAATAATTGGGCTTGAATTACATTAAGACCCCGACCTCAACTGAAAAGCACCCGTTGGGTGGGTTTGTTCAGCTCATGAGCGAGCATAGCGAGCGGAAGTCGACAGCCGTAATTTAATTAAAGCAGTAATAAAGTATTTGTTGGGAGCATGCGCAACTCGAAGTATAATCAGTCTTAAAAATCCAAACCTCCGCCTTGTTGGGGTCACGATTTTGGAGTTTTGCCCTGTTTTCCACACTCTTAACGCTTTGGAAAAAGCACTTTTCCATTCTGATCAATTACCAAACAATTAGTAGATAATATTTATATACAATTAACGTTATGATATAAATGGAAAAATCCAATAAAGAAGCCAAGAGCCTCAAAATTAACAACATAAAAAAATCAGGACAGCAGGAGAGGAAGAAATAAAATATAAAGGGAAAAAAAACCTAATAAAGAAACAAATATAGCACAGCTCACACCCAGAATCAAAAAAGTCACCAACCAGAGACAGCACCCCACACCAAGACACCCAGGCACATACTGAGAGAAAAGGGAGGCTACATGACTACAGGAGGGAAAAGTTAAATTACAAACAGCTGCCCAAAAAAAAAATGAAGGAAATACTCATACTGAAATTCCCAAAATGTATAAAGATCATAAAAATAAATTAAATAATTAAAATAGATAAGATTAATCAAATGCAAGAGGAAAGGAAAAGTTTATATACACAGAAGAGGAAGGTCCTTATAAATACAACAGTGCTCACAGCTATCCCATAAAATATATTAATCTGCAAGAGCAGAAGCTCAAAATGAGACATAAATAATTGTTATGACATAAATGGAATAATCCAATAAAGAAGCCAAGAATTTCAACATTATCATAAATAATAGTCGAAAAAGTCACCAACCAGAGACAGCACCCCACACCAAGACACCCAGGCACATACTGAAAGAAAAGGGAGGGTACATGACAACAGCTGGGAAAAGTTAAATTACAAACAGCTGATCGTAAAAAAAAAAAGAAAGAAATACTCATACAAATACTAATAATTTGAGCTTCTGCTCTTGCATATTAATATAGAATTAACAATAACATAAAATGTTTGTTCTCAACTAATCCAATGAGGTGATATCCATGTGCCCACTGCTGGTGTGAATTTGATGCTAGAAAAAGTATGAAAAAAATATAGTAAAAAAAAACAACCATCAACTAAAAGTTTATTTGCCATGAATGCAAAGAAGAATAGATCGTCCAATTGCTGGATACGTTTTCAATCTCAAAAGTAATTAGAGAAATCATTGGCTCAGATAAAACAATGAAAATTTCCTTAAATATCTTCACTACGGTACATTTACCTTATATTTTAATTCAACATTAAAAGGTATGTTAATATTACACGTGAATTAACTGATTTTGGAAGAAATCGTTTTATCTCATACTAAGTTAGTACAAAACTTGTTAAAGAATAAAAAAATAATCAGAAGAAAAATCGGAAAATGGACTTGGTGGTTTGACGCCTCGTATAGTCTGCAATAATCAGGAATCTAAAATGTTATCCTTTTTCTTATTAACTAACTGATTGTGAGCCCATTGACGATTCTCAATAAGAATTTAAATTTTAGTAGATTTTATTAGTGGTGTAACCAGGCCTTTGGGAGCCCGGGACGGATTTTAAAAATTTTTTTTTTTTAATTAGTGGTCTCCTTCAGAAAATAAACGCTTAGTGTTTTAACTTTTTCTAGTGACAGCTTATGTCTGAATATGACAGTAACAATCATCTAATTTTTTTTTACTTCCTTGTACGAAGGAAGTATTGTAATCGCGAAAATTTTCGGTTTTCAGATTTCAACGGAAATATCCATTTTGACCATCCCTGAATCCATTTTGACTAGTTTCGTCGTGACGTTTGTATGCACGTACGTACGTACGTTCGTATTTCGCATAACTCAAAAACGGTTAGCCGTAGAAAGTTGAAATTTTGTATTTAGGATTGCTGTAAAATCTAGTTGTGAATCTCCCTTTTTGGTCACTGCTTAATCACCGGAAGTGGTACTTCACTTGAAGGTCATAATTGATTTCCATCAAAAAGATATTAAAATATTATGCAAAACTTCTCCAATTTAGTATTCATACTTTATATATTGATTTAAGTAACATACTAGAATTTGGTCTAAATTGGAAAACCGGAAGTGGTACTTTATTTGAAGGTCATCTTAGACTTTCAATAGAAAATTTTTGTAACCCTCTCCCCCCCTCAAAATTTGAGTATGTTTTACGTTTCAAGATAAGTAGAATCCAAATATCGAATAAAAAAAAAATCCGTCCGCAAAAATGAGGTTTATTGAGGTTTTACCTTCGTCAAAAGTTGGTGCTTATATTGTATTTATACGAAAGCTAATAAATTCCCTACAAAACGAAATAAAAATCATTTAAATCGGACCATTATTAGCTGAGATATAGCGTTAGGAACTTCTGAGACGATTCTTCTGGCGGCTTGTCATCCTGCTTCCTGACTTATTTATTGGGCTTCTGACTTCCTCGTAACTCTCTGTTTTATTCTTCCTTGGATTATTTCTTTACTTCCTTCAGCTTATTTAGTCGGAAACTAGTAACCAAATTCAGTATCACTTTTTGAGCCACGGATTTATAATTTAATGGGCGTACAAGGAAGTCATGTGTTGTCCACATCAGATATTTTGCTATAAATTTATCATTCAATTGAAAAAAAAAAGGCTCTGTCCTGGGGAGTCCTTGGCGAATAGGGTCCCGGGCGGACCGTCCCCTTTGCGTCTCCCCCCTCCGCCTCTTAATTATTTAACAAAATAAACTATTGCGCCTGGACTAGTATATACTATACATAGAGGATATACTACTGCCTAGTATACAGTATAGTACTAGTACATGTATGCTTGTAGTACTAGTATTCTATGCTACCCTCAATACTGAAACTTGAGCCTGCCTTGTCGATATCGACCCAGGTATTACCTTAGGAAATACCTTTAAATATTCAAACCCTAAACTGTCTCAAATGTCTCCGTTCTCCCTCCCCCTCCATAACATAATATAAAGGCGAAATGTCACGAAGAAGGGGCTGGGGGAATGCTATACACTTGAAAGAGCTAATGTCTTTCTTTTGAAATAATAAACCGCGCCATAACAACATTCTAAAGGGCTTTGTCTGGACTGTGTCTACTAAGCATTCTCCATTCCAACGTCACCCAAGTCATTTAGTCTTTATGTCGAATAGGACGTCTGACTTGACTTATATCAGAAAAGTATACTCAACTCAGTTGACATCCGCATGATGGTATAGAAGGATCAATCTAATTAGGGATTGATAAATTATTTGCCACTTCTATAAATTTGTTTTTATTGAAAACTAGTTTCGAATGTTATACATTCATCTTCATTTCTAAAAACACACAAAATTAAAAAATAAGCAATTCAAAATATAGTTTGGTATTATTATACATATTAAATTAGATGTAATATAAATCAGTATTATAAAATATTTATGAATAATGGATTTAATTAAGAAAAGAAATCAAATACATGTTGGTACTCACTAAGGCTTAATGGATTATATCAATCAAAAACGTTGCTATTGGTTTCTTCTCGCATTGAACTAACTATGAATGAAAGGTACGTAGGATGTTTATACGTAAACGGTTTAAGGGTCGGGGGTTTTCGAGTAATACCGGTGAGTAATTGTTTTTTCTGTTATAAATGGGAATAAATTTAAGATTGGACTATTGCAGATATTTATTTGGTCATTTAAGCAAAAATCTGGATTGGATTTGAAGGGTTTTTATTATTTCAAGTGCTTCATATATATTTAATTTGAGGCTGTTTTCAACGTGATGTATTAATTTTACTCCTGAGTCTTTGATGTATTTATGATTTTTTTCATTTAAATGAATTGCAAAGTTGGAATTATCTGTCTTATTATTATATGCACGTACATGAGTACCAACATGTATTTAATTTCTTGTCTTAATTAAATTCATTATTCATAAATGTTTTATAATAATGATTTATATTACATCTAATTTAATATGTATAATAATACATAACTGTATTTTGAATTGCTTATTTTTGAATTTTTGTTTGTTTTTAGAACTGAAGATGAATCTATAACATTATCATTGCTAATAATTGTCCGATTTCAATAATTTTTGTTTTTTGTTTTGCAGATAATGAAATTATCTTTCAAATATTAGTTAATTTGATGGATCATACAAACCAAAAATGGGCTATATACATACATACATACTATATAAAAAAATCTTAAAAATTTAAATAACAAAAGAAGCTACAATATAGATTTAAAACTTACATTTTTTGTTTCCTTTAAACTTTACACATTTTTTTTTAAATCTTACAATAAAATAAAATTGAAACTATATATGTAAATTTAATATATATATATATATATATATATATATATATATATATATATATATATATATGTGTGTGTGTGGAGGTATTCATATTCTTTATCTAATTGTGTTAGAATGTGATTATTATGATATGATATTATATAATGATATCATATGAATATGAATATAATATAATGCAAGACAATTGAACGATGATCGCGTCAATGCACGTTGTATTTGCATCCGTTGTCGATTAGCTGATTTATCAGTGATGCTTTGACGCGATTGTATATGTCTTAATCTATGTAAATTGCTTTACGTATCAAAACCAGATGCATCAAAAAAAGTCCGGTTTCTTTATGAAACTGTGAAATGAAAATGAAAACTTTGAAAAACTGTGAAAATGAAACTTTCCATTATTTCCGAAGAATGGCCCATATTTTTTCGCATTTAATTGAAGACTATGCGAAGAAATTCGCTGGCAAAAGCTAAATAATTCTGTTCTGTTATTGGAATGGAATTTTGAGTTGGCATAAACTATTTCTTGACCATTTTTAATAATTTCTTACGGTATAGTTATAATATGTACCTAAAGGGATGGTAAACATGTATTGATTTTCTGTAAAATCATCTGTTTTATAACCATCGAAGTTTAATAACCAATCATCAATGTTCACACACGTATACATATATTAATTAATTAATGTACTTATTAAATCACTTAATATTTTCATTTAGATTTACAAAAATAAATCTGATATGGACAACACATGACTTCCTTGTACGCCTATTAAACTATTAATCGGTGGCTCAAAAAGTGATCCTAAATTTGGTTACTAGTTTCAGAAGATTGCAGTATCTCAAAAACGACACTCGGCGTCGCGACATTCATCTATTGGCATACCACACAAATGGGGAGGAAAAACCAGTATTTTACACTCAATTTTAACACTCAAAACAAGTAATAAAAATGTTTAATTGGATTGGAAACCAAATTGCGTTTGTAACCTTTATTACCGAAACATATGATTTATGGATTTAATTTAAATATAATATTTGATGTAAGCTTATTATGACATACAAGTAAAGTACCATTTTCGGCTCACCAATTTTAATCAAAATATAGTAAATACATTCATATCGATATAAAAGTCCTACTTACCAAATTTGATATGTTTTACATTATATTTTAATATAATTTTTGATGAAAGTCTAATATGACCTTCAAGTAAAGTACCGTTTGCAATTTAGACCAAAATCTAGTATGTTATTTAAATCACTATATAAGTTATAAATACTAAACTTGAGAAGTTTTGTATAGTATTTAAATATAATTTTTGATGGAAATCAATTATGATCTTCAAGTAAAGTACCACTTCCGGTGATCAAGCAGTGACCAAAAAGAGAGGTTCACAACTAGACTTTAGAATAATGCTAAACACAAAATTACAACTTTCTACGGCTAACCGTTTTTGAGTTATTCGAGATACGAACGTACGTACAGAGGCCACGACGAAACTAGTCATGATGGATTCAGGGATGGTCAAAATGGATATTTCCGTTGAAATCTGAAAACTGAAAATTTTCGCAATTACAATACTTCCTTTACTTCGTACATCCTTTACTTAAGTGTGTTAAATTTAAAAGTTATTGTTTGTTATTTATGCTATCATACTATTGTATCAAAGGACAATCCGTTTTTTGCTTGTAAGGTCTAATCGCGAAAACTACTGAACCATTCTTTACCAAATTGAAAATATATAATCTTCATGGTTTCTAGATGATTTTGCAATAATAAAAGTATAAATTTTTCGCTTATTACGGGAATGCTCATTTCAAAGATAATTTAATTCCGTACAAAAAAAAAATTATCTACTGTGCACACCAGGAGTAAAAAAAAATAAAACACGGTGAAGTGCTTCATTTTGTGCTTTCCAGTTTGAAAAATTATATTGGCATGCTTTTACCAGCAAATTTTTTTTTCAAAAAAGTATGAAAAGGAAAAATATAAACATTAAAAAATAATTGATTTTTGCTTTAAAAAAAATTTAAAAAGTGTTTATATCTATAAATAACACCCATTCAGATTTTTTCACACCAAAAATAATAGCAGACTTTCATTTAGCACACCAAAAAAGCTTAGTTTTTCAAATTTGGTGGGTATCGTTCAAACTTATATGAACCTAGGCAGTTATACTATTATATAAAAGTTTATATATTTTATAACATATATTTTATATATTTTTTAAATTTTATTTTATTATTTGTTCTATTTTTTTTTTATCCCATTTATTTCGTTAACTTTTATTTATTTTGTTAATTTTATCTTATGTTAATATATTGTACTTTCAACTTGCAACAAAAATTATTTTGTATTATTTAAATTATATATATAAAACAAACAATATATGTAGTATGCCTCTAAAAGGCATGGAATATGTATTCAATAAATAAATTCTCCTTTTCTGGTTACCCCAGAAAAGCATAATTTATTTATTGAATATGTATATATGTATATTATAAATATGTGTATATATATTATATATATATGTGTGTGTGTGTGTGTGTGTGTGTGTATATAGTGTGGGTTTGTGTGTGTTAGAAGTTAAACGATCTTCCCGCCTTAAATATTCCCGCTATAATTAAACTGCTAATTCTCGGTTTAATTTACTAACCCCGGTAAGAGAGATGATATAGTGGTGTAAGTTAGAGACGTAGCAGAGGATGGGGCAAGTTGGACACTAAGTTAGTCAGTTAGGGCAAGTATTTACGACAAGCAGCCCCTACTGGGGCCCCATTACTCGCCCCATACCTAGGCTAAGTTGTACAGTGAGTGCTCTTCTGGTCTTAGTGGGCCAGTAAGGTAATGGAGGCAAGAGTAAGTAGGGTGGTGGTGTGCTACTGTCTGCGGCCAACTATAGCACTTAATGTGCTAAAGGCATAAATACAAAATCCGCTTGATCGATGTGTTAATGGATGGTTATTAATTAATGATAAATGAATAATGGTTTAACATAAAATATTCATAAATACTACCTGACGGCAGTAGCGTAATTAAGGTCGAATACACCTCGAGGTCAACAACCAGAGGAGGCCCAATTCATAAGCAATTTTTCCGCCAGATGCTTGATATTTCACAATACAAATCAGTGGTGAAAAAAATACACTTATCTAAAAATGAGAATAGATATGTTTTTTTTGTAAACCTCTAATAACAGTAAATTTATGGTAAAATAATGGACAGACTCCCCAAATATTCCAACACATATTATTCCAATGTAAGTTAAGTCCAATAAGTCAAACCCATTTATGTGTTTATGGTGGTTTAGATTTTATTTCATTTTTTTTTCTTTTGTTTTCTTTTTTTATTGTTATTTATTTTTTGGTATCTTTATTTTTTTTTTTTTTACATTTTACTTAATTGTATACTGATTTACTATTCTCGTAATTTTCTCTATTATTTAATAGTATATTATATACTATTGTTTTGTATATTTATATTATTATATATTTTTATACTTTACGTATTATTTGTTTGCATTATTTAGTATAATTATAAGATTATTGACTTTTGTATATTACTCAATTGTATTATTTAGTTTAATTATAAATATAGTTTGAAATTCAATATTTTTGTTTTATATTCTTACTTTATATTTTACTAATTTATTTTATTTTATTATTTTTATCTTTATCTTTTTATTTTATTCTACATTTTGTTTTGTATATTTGTCTCTTGTTTTTTGTTCATATTTTATTCTTTAGTGTATTGCAGTGTTTATTTTTCAATAATGAATGATCTTACCAAATTTTACTAAAATATTACTAAACAGATAATATGCCTATAATAGTATAGAGTCTCCAAACATTTTCAAATACACGACCCTCCCATAGGGTTACTATGAAAGGGAAAACGAAAAAAAAAAAAAAGATATATTAATGGTTTTACATTACATTTTAACTTTTTTTTTTTTTTAAATTATTTATTCTTTTAAATTTTGCATTATAAAATACAAATACAAATAAGAGTAGCCTACATTGTAAAATTATACATATCCGTATCACGATCATGAAATGTTATATAACAATCACAAAAATAATACAAACAATATAATCTAAACTTCTAAATTCAGTTATACAATTTTTTTTTTATTCTCCACTTTTACCTCCTCCTCCTCTCCCCCCCTCACATGGTGCCCGGATCGCCATCGTTACTCCCTGGTTGGCACGCCACTTCTAGAAATAATAACCTGAATATTTATTATCATATATTAACGACAGTTATAAAGGTAGGACAATACAAAAAGAAGGATATAATAATACAATTTTTATTACGAAAAACTGTTTAATATAATTCATTACAATCGAAAATAGCATATTGTAGCCTAAAATAGCCTATTCTTATTTTCACTCTCTTTGTTTCTTAATCTCAAAAATTTCCGCCCTAATTTGTCTTTTAAATTTTAAGATTTTACATTTTTAATATTTATAAACTCAGATTGCTTAGACTAGGTGAACCCATTGTGCTTCTTAAGTATTGTATAGACAACACAACGAAACAGAGATGCATGAATGGAGGGAGGGGATAAGGTAACCTTTTTTATTTACCATCAACAAATATTCCTGTTTAGAATAATATCCAGATGATGTTTTTTATTTTTTATTCAATAACTTACACTATTTTTTATTATTTATTTATTTATCAATATAGGTCTTGCAACATCCCACCGACGTCCGACGCCCCAAGGTATTGCCTTGGCATTATTTACGCGTATGACTAGATTTTTATTCTATTCCGATCACAACGCAAATTTGATGAATACGAATCTGGCTTTGCATAAAATTGCCTCTTTCGCCTCAGTTCACCCTGTATTCTTGTAATATCGACGATTTCAGAAATATAAATGCAAATCCCAACACCAAAAAATCGCCAGGGTTCGACAAGATTTCAAAGAAAATTTACAAATAATCGAACCATTTTATTTATTAATCATCCAAAATTATTGTTTAATTTTTAAATTAAAATAATAATGCAATCATCTCATAATTATTTTAATTATCTGATTTTATTTTTACTTCACCATCATTGTTGTTCAGTTCATAAATATATATTCCCACAAATGTCGCACAGTACGTTTATTTCTTTTTTTTTATTGTTCGAAATTTCGTTTGTTATTGATCTATTGTACATAGGAGTGATCAATATACAATCCTAAAGGCAGTGTACGTATCCACTTGGTTTTTTTATTAAGGCTTAAGCGCCAAACCTACCTAAAACCTTTTAAAGTAGAATCCAATAAAAAATGTTAATTTTTAATATATATTTCTGTAAATATGGTGTGAAGGATCTCTTCAATGATTGTAACTATTGTTCTTTATTGATATAGCATGTAACATTACTCAATAAACTAAAAGATTAAAAAAAAATTATATAAATTTTTTAATATATATATATATATATATATATATATATCGAAGTAAAGGAAGTATTGTAATCACGAAAATTTTCGGTTTTCAGATTGCGACTGAAATATCCATTTTGACTAGTTTCGTCTTGGCGTCTGTACGTACGTTCGTTCGTATTTCGCATAACTCAGTTAGCCGTAGAAAGTTGAAATTTTATATTTAGGATCGTCCTAAAATCTAGTTGTGAACCTCCCTTTTTGGTCACTGCTTGGTCACCGGAAGTGGTACTTTACTTGAAGATCATAATTGATTTCCATAAAAAATTATATTAAAATACTGTGCGAAACTTCTCAAATTTAGTATTTATAATTTATATATTTATTTAAATAACATAACAGATTTTGGTTTAAATTGGAAAACCGGAAGCGGTACTTTACTTGAAGGTCATATTAGACTTTCATCAAAAATTATATTAAAATATAATGTAAAACATATCAAATTTGGTAAATAGGACTTTTATATCGATATGAATGTATTTACTAGATTTTGGTTGATAATGGTGAGCCGAAAAGGGTACATTACTTTAAGGTCATAGTAAACTTACATCAACAATTACATTAAAATTAAATCCAGAGATCATATGTTTCGGTAATAAAGGTTACAAACGCGATTTTTTTCCACTCCCATTAAACATTTTTATTACTTGTTTTAAGTGTTAAAATTATGAGTAAAATAATGGTTTTCCTCCCATTTTGTGAGATGAACAAGTCTGGAGCAGGAGAATAAGATTAAAGTTAAGTGGGTTCTTCCGCTTAAAAGGTCGAAACTGTCGATTTCCAATGTTTTATCTAGTGACATTGACAGTTATAATGTCAAGACGAAGAAACTTCCTACTGAAAGAAAACGACATATAATAACGGAATGAGGCCTACAGAAACGAGAGTAGGTCTGTGTGAGTGTCGTTTTTACTGCGATCTTCGAAAACTAGTAACCAAATTCAGGATCACTTTTTGAGGCACCGATTTATAGTTTAATAGGCGTACAAGGAAGTCATGTGTTGCCCACATAAGATATTTTGAAAAAGATGTAAGAGCCATTTAGCAAACTTTATACGAAACACATGAAACGATTTTTCAGCAATGAACAATATATCTTTTAAAATTTTATTTTTTATTATATATTTTAGGAGTTTATTTACCCTAGGAGTTTTAAGACGCCTAGCCTAGATTAAGCACTTGTTTAGGTTAGAGTCACAACTGAGAGTAGTTAGTATTTAGTGCTTACGTCGTCAATCGTCGATTTTTAAATCATTTCCAATTTTTTTTTTATTTATCGGGAGCGGAAATCGATAGGGGCGATGTTTAGGCCCCATAATAAATTGAAGCCTAAATTTCGATTTTTTAACGCTTAAGGCTTTTTCAAAAAAATACGTGGATAATATTAAGTATGGTATAAATCTATACTCGTACATTATAATGGAGTCAGTGTGGCTCTTAGGCTAAAATGTTTGGAGACTCTGCTCTTTCTTTGCTGCCGATTGGCTGTCGAGTCTAGGAGGGTGAAAGCTTCCAATTGGTCAATATAACGTCTTCTTATCTAAGACTTAAAGTCAAGCCTCGCTGAATTATTTTAAAGACATTTCGAATTGTTGGTCTTATTTGATATCGTCGCTATTCTATTTTTACACCTATTTCTCATTCTTAAAAGGATTAAAGCGAGTATTGGGCTTAATGTGTCTGCTTTAGTCCAGTTTCGCATCTGACAAAACATTCAAGTATGGGAACTATCTCTCAATGTCATTTGCTAAAATACAAACTAAAAATACCCTGGTATCTTCCACAAAGAAGAACCCCTCCCAGATCTTGCGTGGTCAATGCTAATGAAGAGAGTTACAACTTGGAAATCCACGAACCATCGCGTGCGGATTGGTCTGGGATCTAAATGGAACTTTTCAATTTAACTTTGCCTGTAAAGTGGGATCATCTAAGAGAATGCTAATTATACTGTCCTTCGTGAGGGCAGTTTTAGTCTACTTTAATAAGATTTCTTTTGTTAATACTCTCTGTCTACCATTCTTTGTTTTATCATAACCGGCTCAAATGCTTCCTTGTTATAGAGCCTATCGAGTTTAATCGATTATTCAATTTGTTATTGCAATATTTATACGTTACAGGCAAAAATTTAATAACTATAACTATATTTTTTTTCTTGAGGGAGAAGTTGGTCGGGTGGTGCGGTCAAAAAGATACACTTTTATAAGTAAACTTATATATATTTTGTGCCGACGTTTCGGCCTAAGTTTTAGGCCATCTTCAGGGCTAAAAGAAAAACAAAATAACAACAATGAAAAATGACAGAGGCAGTACCAGTAACAGTGAAAAATGATGAGGTGAAAAATGAGTTGGTGACATTGTTTTAACGGTTTTTCTAATTCCCACAACTCTATTATTACGATTCAGTTGTCGCTCGACTGCACGCCTTTCTGATATGTAATTATTACGTTTTCTTTACATTTCCTCTTCCTCTTTGTTTCTATCCTTCTCCTTTCTTCACCACATAGGCGAAAGACCTATTTTTGTTTGGGGTGAACAAATCAAGAATATAACAAGGGTTTTTGGTTTTGAAGGCTCGGAAAAGATAGATACCCAGGAAGTATTGTCGTCGAAAAACAGGCATACCAACTGGAGACATGGGAGCGGCTGGGGATCCCGAAGATGAATCTAATGAAGCAATTCATAGTGTCTACATAGCCACTCTTACACGACGGCTTCGTACTGCGGATAATTCTCTTCTGTTGGTAATTAATTTAAAATAGTCTATTGTTTTTATAGAACTCTATCATAATTAAATTATTTGTTACAATATATTGTTATTTGGAGTTTGAAACCTGTCGAGTAAGCTGATGAGAACCATTACTGATGATAGATAGCTGTTAGATGCTGTATATCAACGATTTTTAGTCAAAGCCAATGGGTTTTGCGCGCCGATAGTGGGGATGGAAGGATACCATTGAGAGAGAGTATCATTTTAGTCAAAGCCTTTGAATTCTGCCTCCCGATAGCTCTGGATGGAACGATAGAATTGAGAGAGAGAGAGGCTACCATTTTAGTATTAATCAAACCGAAGCGAAGAGCTCTGATATTAATCAGGTCTTTCATTGACTATTCAGTATTCTGCCTGGCGGTGACCGCGCTATAACGGAGTTACCACTCCCTGTCGAGCGAAATCTAATATCGTGGCGGACAACTTTTCCAGGACAAAAGGGCTCTCACACAAGGACTTTTGGCTCCTTCGGAATTAATTTATTTATTTAGTCCCTTTACTAGTTATATTTCGTTTTGTGTTGGTCCTTAATCTTGGCTTCTCTTTATCATCTCCCTTTAATATCTTCTCTGACTTATTGAAAAATTATGGAAATAAGCTATGCGGCTAATTTTTAAAAGCAGGTTCAGGTTTATGGGTTTATTAAATACCTTCACAGCCATGTTGTTGAAATAAATATTGAAATGTATATCTCTGGGGTTATGAAATTTTATGACTTAAGAAAAATAAACATTATTTTTCCCTAACATTTATACTATTAAGGTAAATTTCAAATAAGAATAAAATCTATTATATTCTAGCCGATGCGATGTTTCCTCTTTGTCCCTCAGCCAGTGCCTAAATATCCCTTACTTTTTCCCTCCCGCTCCAATATATACAAAAGCGTAGGTAATGTATATTATATTAAATAAATTATTATACTAAATTATATTATATTAATAATATATTAAAATATTTAATATTTAATAAAACATTAAAAATATATTATATTAAATTATTACATAAATATAATGGCTAGTTCAGTGCTAGAACAAACCAATACAAACTTTTCTATTTCATATAAACTACTTAAACTTTGAATTGAAGATGAATGTATAACATTCGAAACTAGTTTTCAATAAAAACAAAATTATAGAAGTGGCAAATAATTTATCAATCCCTAATTAGATTAATGCTTCTATACCATCATGCGGATTACAATTGTATATTAAATGGTTGAATTCAAATAAATTAGTGGGGGGAAAAAACAGTGCAGCTTTGGAAAAAACTCTCTAAAGAAACGACTGAAATTCATTATTTATGAGGAAGAATACAAAATATAATTCGTTTTATTAATAATAAAATAAGGCTAATTTTCTTTCAAGCAAACTAAACAATAGGAGCTGAAAAAAGAACAGTTTTTGGACTAGAAAAAAAATCTAAAGTATACCCAAAAGACAAATGTGTGGTATTTGTATTTATAAAAAATTAATAAAAATACACATATAAGAAATAAAACAAAATAAAATTAATGCCGATCCAAACAGGATGTTCATGTAAAGACATCTCAAACGCACTTAAATTAAAAATTATAGTTGTTCTGAGAGGAAATTTCTAGAAGAAAATATTATTATAGAGCGTAACATTTTCTTGCAGAATATGTCCATTATTTGACGCCGCGTATGCGCCTGTCGCGTTATCATCAACAATCTCATGTGCGTTATCAAAAAGATGATTATCGAAAACATGATAACTGTTTTTGCCGTATTTTTTATCACATTTTTAACAAAAAAAAAGATGGAGCCGAGAGGGACAGTATTTCTAGTAGTAAATGCAAATTAATTAATTAAAAATAATTAATGATATCAAAATGGGGATTGTACCATATGTAACCAGAGATTAAAAACTATTGAAATTAATATTTAAGAAATATCTATTCTGTCCAAGTAAAAAAAAATGAAGCAGTAGGCACCAAAGGAAAAGAAATTTGAAGCTTGTCACAAGATGATCGCCGTGAGAGTGCCGAACTGGGAGTGTTAATTTAAAAAATTGTGTCAATGCAAGTAGGCTGTGATTTAAAATGATACTGAGGAAATATTTGATGCGCACTTCAGTAGGAAAAAAAATATAGACTAAGGAAGCTAAAGGAAGTGCAGAAATAATCCAAGGAAGAATAAATCAGAGAGATACGAAGAAGTCAGAAGACCAATAGATTAGTCAGGAGGTCTAGGGCCACGATGATTAGCCGCCCGGATAATTTGTCTACGAAGTTCATTACGCTATATCTCAGCTAATACTGGTCCGATTTAAATGATTTTTTTTCCTTTTGTAGTTAATTTCATCAGCTTAAGTTTAAATACAATAAAAGCACCAAACAAAACAAAATATTTTTGCGGACGGATTTTTTTTTATTCGATATTTGGATTCTACGTATCTTGAAAGGTAAAACCTCAAATTTTGAGAGGAGGTTACAAAAATTTTTTCCTTGGTCGATTCCAAAGGTCTATTATTGAAAATGATGACCCAAAAAAAATTGTAATAAAAACATTATTAATTATTATAATAGATGTAATTATTTATTTAATTTAATTATTTAATTTTTAATTTAATTTAATTACAAATTTAAAATTTCGTATAATCCTTTTGGCATCCTAAGGGCGTTTTCTTACGGTCCGATTAGGCCAGTCACTAGAGGGATTGTATGATGCAAAATGTAGGCAGAAGGTTTTATTAATTTTTTTAACTTGATATGTGGATGCTAACATGTAAAAAAACAAAAATATGAATAACTTTAAAATATATATTATTGATCAAAATTATTCTTCTTTTTCTTTAATTGCCATGAATGTATTTGCTCAGCTATGACTATATTTAATTAGCGAATATATTACCCCGGGACAAACTTTGGCCCCCGCTCCCCTCACAGTATGGCACACGCATGACCCTTTGGAACAGGCCCCCAAAGACATTAGCTCAAAGGTAAACCCTTAAAACCAGCCCTTCCCAATCCCACTCACGGAGTTTACCATTCGTCTCTTTCTGTTAGCTTAGGACTTTTTTTTTTTTTTTATGTTCTCCTCACTAATGGCTTCAGCAAATTTAAACAAAGCTTTATTCAATTATAGTTCACACCCTCTTTAAAAATATCTATAATTATAAATATTTAATGCTCAAAAATGTCCTGTTATAATTTTCTTTTATTGTGCTCTTTTTAAATAAATTTAAGATAATACCAAACTATCTGGGTAATTTTTTGAGAGGTAGGTAATACTAAATCTTACAAGAATACAATGTACCTAAAATGTGTACTCAAGTAATTTTTTTTCTTAGGAGATTAGCTATGTTTTTTTTATTGGAAAGTTATATTTATGGGCTATAGGCTCTAGGCTCTAGCTAGCTATATGTTACCATGCATTCCATATGATCAGATAAAATAAATGTAAACTAAAATAAATAAATATATAATTAATAATATAAATAAATACATTAAATGTTGATTAAATAATTAAGATAAAGAAAATTAAAGTTTAGTTAAAATGAAATAAATAATCTTGACACATTCATACCTAAGCACAAGATATACACTCAACCTACGCCAATCCAAGCCAGGCTTTGCTTTCGACATGTGGTGGGTAAAGCAGGAATATAGGAGATCCCAGGGTTCTTTCAGCGGCGTTACTGGTATTGAAAGTTAGTGGGGACTGCCCATTGCCACAACACTCATCATATTTAGAAATAGTCTCGGGGCCACTGCCGTTTCAACCTTCGAGAAGGATTACATGGATGGTTGGATGTTATTAAAAGATTTGGATGATGAATAAGGTGCTGATGAAAATTGGAGAACATGGATGGAATGAGATCTAAAACCTACGGTATACTCTGGTCATGATGAAGGGTAATGTTTACTACATTATATAATGCAATAGCATTGGCTATTGCTATAAACACTTTATGGTGAGTTTTCACGCTTGAAGTTAATCCAAATAGCCCATCTATACGCTTGTGGGTCCTAGCCATTGTTTGGCAAACGTGTAAGCGTTTAAGTTGGGTATCTTTAGACTGAACGGATTGGATATGTTTGAAGTTCCAAAATTCAGCTGTCCCCCACAGTTCAAGTAGATGCGATGATGAATGAATGCAGTGAATGCTTTGTTCCCGGGCAGCGTCATATCTCGAAACGGGAATATTACTTGGTCTCGTTACTTGGTCCCGTTACTTGGTCTCGTTACTTGGTCCCGTTACTTGGTCCCGTTACTTGGTCCTCTCGCTCAACAGATACTATCTACGGCTTGCGACTTTTTTTTATGAGGATAACTAAAAACAGAAGTGTTTTAGACCGATCAATCCAGAACCGTATGCGACCCCTCAAACAACGCATTCGGGAAGAGATTGAAGCGATACCGGTCATATGTAACCAGAGATTAAAAACTTCCAGGTACGACTCCAAAAATGGGAATATTTCAATGGAGGTTTTTTGGCGAACGTAATGTTTAGATCAGTTGACATCCGCATGATGGTATAGAAGGATCAATCTAATTAGGGATAGATAAATTATTTGCCACTTCTATAAATTTGTTTTATTGAAAACTAGTTTCGAATGTTATAAATTCATCTTCAGTTCTAAAAATATACTTTCTATACTTTATCTCATACTTTCTTCACTATAAGATATTTCCACTATTTAAATAGATAATTTTATGCATATTAATTTAGGCATGCAAACGGTTCATTGATAGCCAATTCAGATAAATCATCCATATTTAAAATTTTAATTATATTTCAAATTAAACAAATACGTTCTAAGTGATTAGGGATTGATAAATTATTTGCCGATGACAACTACATTCTCTAGCGGGCCACTGAAGGTGACTCTGGCTTAGAATTTTTCCCGGACCATGATTCAAGATATTCTGAGGTGCTGATTGGGAAGTTCCTTCGTCATCAGGCAGACAAAAACCACGGAACTTCCAGACCGTCTACACCAATGAATTTCCAGATAAGGCACTTATGTTAAAATATTTAATGTTTAAGGCTTAGTCTAGTCTGAGTCACTGCCTGATTAACTCCTGTATCCGTTTATTACATTAATTTTGATAAATAAAGATAAATGTTAGAAAGAAAGTTGTTGTTTAATATCTAAATCATTACCAATTTGAATATGTCTGATGGATGAAGCATAATATAAATGAACTTGAGTAACATTATGGTGTATTAATCTTATAAGTAGGAATATTTTATTGGGGATTGATAAATTATGTGGCACTTCTATAAATTTATTTTATTGAAAACTAGTTTCGAATGTTATACATTCATCCTCAGTTCTAAAAACAAAAATAAGCAATTCAAAATCTAGTTTGGTATTATTATACATATTAAATTAGATTAATATAAATCAGTTTTATAAAACATTTATGAATAATAAATTTAAATTAAGACAAGAAATCAAATACATGTTGGTACTCACCAAGGTTTAATTGGATTAGATCAAACAGAAAAGTTTGTACTGGTTTCTTCTCGCATTGAACTAACAATGAACGAAAGGTAGGTAGCATGTGTATAGGTAAACGGTTTAAGGGTCAGGATTTTTCCAGTAATGCACTGAAGATGAATATATAACATTCGAAACTAGTTTTAAATAAAACAAATTTATAGAAGTGGCAAATAATTTATCAATCCCTAATTGTAATGTTTAGAAATTTTTTTTGTATTTCAAGTCAAATTGCAATTTTTGTACTTTATATTTATACATGCGTTTTTTTTTTGTTTTTTTTTTTGGCCGTTTCACTGCCAGAACTCGTATTTTCTCTGTTACACTTCTTCGCCTCATAACTAGCGCTTTTGATAAGGTTTCTGTTTATTAATTTATTGCTGTATCTACAGTTCATGCCTACTTTGAGTTGTAAATATCCACTACTTGGTTGCAATATCCTATCATTTCCTCCTCATTCTCCTATTCTCCCAAACATTTTATTTAAATGTACTAGGGCCTGTATCTATAGAGTAGAGTCGGTAAGGTAGTTGTAAGCAAGAAGTAGTCATAGCAACTAGGCAATTTAAAACTTAAGTATAAATAAGAGATTCGTTTCAAACATTGTTGATAGAATTCGTTTACAGAATCGAAATGTAACTAAGAGGTTATGATATTCAAGAACTAAGAAGTTGGCTTAATATATCCATAAAACGTAAAACGTTTACCCAGCCTCTTAATAGGTATTAGCTTCCATATGGACTTGAGAGTCCCCTCCTTTACCCTAGAGAACATTTGAAACTAACTTTATTATTTAGACGGAGGAATAAGCGACCTTAATATGAGTTTCAAGAGTTTTAATGTAGCTCTCTGAATTAATAAAGCCTATTCTAAAGAGAAAACTGACACACCAACTTTTTTCATAAAAGGTAAGAGTCGAGAGGGGGAGTTTAGAACAGAAAGCGAATATCGCCCTGTTTGCTTTGCGCTTTTCTTATGACAGCTTCGGCACCGCTTTCAGTTCTCGTTTCTGTATAGTTTTTTTTTTTTTTAGTTAGAAGTGTATAGAGATGAAATATCCTTTGTAAGTAAAAAAAATTAATCATGAACACGATTAACCTTGTGTATGTTTGTGTTCGCAAAATCCGAAAAGTAATCAGTTGATTTGGATGCGGTTTTCACTATAATTTTGTAATCGTCGACATGACAACTTCAAACATGTGAGAGCAAGTTCACAACAAAAACATTTTAACAAGAGTGAAATTATTGCGTGAAAGCGTCATTTTTTTAATATAATTGGAGATTGAGAAAAAAGTGTAAAAACGTGAAGCTTTATTGCCGTTTTAACAAATTCATTATAATTTTGATCATGCTCCTAAATAACATCTAAATGAAATGAAACGAATTCCAAACAATGCAGTAGAATGCTTTCAGAATTCAAGTTTCAAACTTGAAAAATATTAAAGAAATATGACAATAAAAAAAAAAAAAATCTTTTTCTGATGACCTATGGTTGTATAAGAAATGAAATAAAATTTATAAAAGGACTAGCTTTACGATATAAAAATGTTTTTTTTCCTCGGTGAACCTATGTTCGCTATAATACTTTCATTTTTTTTCCCATTCATTTCATATAATAATAAGTATGATCAAATGAGCAATATATAATTAATGTGTTTAAAATAAAATAAAAATCAAAGTTAAACTTAAATATTAAAGTTGTTTGTGACAGTTTTGTACACATTTTACACTATGATGATGAATGATGATTAGGTATGATGAGAATATGAATTCTGTCCTCCATTACTCATATTGCCTTTTAAAAGTTAAACATAGAAAAACAAAAAAACTTGAAATTTGGGAGGGTATTTAACTCGCAATTATTTTCACGAGTAACACCGCGGCCTGCAGGTACAGCTAGTAATTAATAAAATAAGACGATGCCAATTAGGAAGGGGAAAGTTTTATGATGTTCAAAACTCATGTTGGAACGGACACCTAATATTGTTTTGGAACATATGGACATGTTCCAGGGTATGAGGCATATGAGAAAATAATTAAGTTTAACGATATTATTTTTATTCAAAATAACTTTCTAAACTTTTTTCATTTTTCCTATTTGATAGTAATGTATTTGACCTTTTAATTCATCAAACAAACTCCAATGTTTACATAGTTCACTAACCTGTCAAGCCATTAAAAGCGGTCAGAAGAGGGTAAATGTTCGTAAGGCTTGTGGTTTTACTGGACTATATCGCTAATTCCAAATTAATTCTAAGTTTATATCTATTCTAGGTTCTCTTCTGGGTTTTAATATCCAGAATATATGTACCTCTACCGAACATAAAAGGTTAAAATTTGAACGGCTAGAAGCAGAAACAACTGGCAAGCTGCTGAAAAAATCTAGGAAATTGGTTCATTTCTTAAAAAAAAAGAAGCTTTTAAGTTTAATTTTTAATTCAGACACAAATATGATCCTGCGCTACAGCAACTCAAAAGTTCGCAATGGAAGGATTTTGAAAAAATGCGATATCTCTTAATAATTCTCCAATGAGCGGCGCTTGGACAGGATTTAGTGAATATCGTAATGTATAAGCTTTATTTTAATGCATAAGCAGAATATTAGGGAAATGGAATACCAGTTGTTCTAAATAACAAAAAATAACAAAATTGCGGACTTTTACTACACTACATACACATCACACTACATAGCACATCTCACTTCACTATCCTACAAGGACTAAGCAAACATAGGTAGGTAGTATAGCACATCTCACTTCACTAGCCTACAAGGACTAAGCAAACATAGGTAGGTAGTATAGCACATCTCACTTCACTAGCCTACAAGGACTAAGCAAACATAGGTAGGTAGTATAGCACATCTCACTTCACTAGCCTACAAGGACTAAGCAAACATAGGTAGGTAGTATAGCACATCTCACTTCACTAGCCTACAAGGACTAAGCAAACATAGGTAGGTAGTATAGCACATCTCACTTCACTAGCCTACAAGGACTAAGCAAACATAGGTAGGTAGTATAGCACATCTCACTTCACTAGCCTACAAGGACTAAGCAAACATAGGTAGGTACTATAGCACATCTCACTTCACTAGCCTACAAGGACTAAGCAAACATAGGTAGGTAGTATAGCACATCTCACTTCACTAGCCTACAAGGACTAAGCAAACATAGGTAGGTAATATTATTGTTTGAATAGTTGACTGGTATTTGTTATTTATCGCATATTTGAGCGGATAATGGATTTGTTTTGATGTGTTCAATACTATCTTATTTTCTAATTAATCTAATTTAATTGTATTTTTTTTTATTTCAGGTAAGTTCCTTGTATTACACTGGCAATGAGTTTGAGACTTGCTTAAAACTATTATAAGGTAAATTATAAATCACAATATTTTTAGATGATTAAATTTCTGATGTGGAAAACACATGACTATAAAAAAAAAAATGTGGAAAACACTATTAAACTCGGTGGTTCGAAAAGTGATCCTGAATTCGGTTACTAGTTTCCGAAGATCGCAGTATCTCAAAACCGACATTCGGCGTCGCAACATCCAGCTATTGACACACACAAATGGGGATGAAAACCAGTATTTTACACTGAATTTTAACACTTAAAACAAGTAATAAAAATGTTTAATTGAATCGGAAACCAAATTGCGTTTTTAACCTTTATTACCGAAATATATAATTTCTGTTTTAATTTAAATATAATTTTTGATGTAAGCTTATTATGACCTTCAAGTAAAGTACCCTTTTCGGCTCACCAATTTTAACCAAAATCTAGTAAATACATTAATATCGATATAAAAGTCTTATTTACCGAATTTGAGATATTTTACATTGTATTTTAATATAATTTTTTATGAAAGTCTAATATGACCTTCAAGTCTAATATGACGAAACTAATCAAAATGGATTCAGGGATGGTCAAAATGGATATTTCCGTTGAAATCTGAAAACCGAAAATTTTCGCGATTAGAATACTTTCTTTACTTCGTACAAGGAAGTAAATAAGTGAAATGGCTTTTATATTTATCCATTGGGTAAAGAATTACCCTCAAGTTATCAAACAGGATAGTTCAGTTATAACTGACACATTTTGAAAGGCTGTAAAATAACACACCAATCTTTCTATAAAAAATGGTTTTAATTTTCAAAAAGTAAATTGAGAGTTGTTTTATTTGGAAGATAACATTTTAAAAGATATCATTTTAGAAGATATCATTTTAAAAATGATTTTTGAAGATAAAAAAAGTTTTTTTTTTTCTGGAGATATTTGTTTTGTTTTTTACAACTTCTCAAAATGTGTTAATTGTTTCTTTACCATCCTTTGATTCAGGCATTCAAACAAATGATAATAAAATGTTTAGTTCTTTTTCATGTAACACTTTTAGATTCTTACCTAAAATTAATGAGGTTAGCTGTATTGTTCACTGAAAATCTTATTTATTATGTATTTGCCAGAGAGTCCCATCTTTATTATTACCTTGTGTGTTAGCTGAGATTAATAAATATTTTAAACATATTAAACAAAATTTGGAAACTGTCATAAACAGAAGTTTAAGTCAGTTGATATCCGCATGATGGCATAGAAGGATCAATCTAATTAGAGATTGTTAAATTATTTGCCACTTCTATAAATTTGTTTTATTGAAAACTAGTTTCGAATGTTATACATTCATCCTCAGTTCTAAAAACAAACAAAAAAATCGAAAATAAGCAATTCAAAATATAGTTTGGTATTATTATACATATTAAATTAGATTAATATTATTAATCAGTATTATAAAACATTTATGAATTATGAATTTAATTTAGACAAGAAATCAAATAAATGTTGGTACTTACCAAGGTTTACCAAGAAGAAACCAGTACAAACTTTTCTGTTTGATATAATCCATTTAAACCTTGGTGAGTGCCAACATGTATTTGATTTCTTGTCTTTATTAAATTCATAAATGTTTTATAATACTGATTTATATTAATCTAATTTAATTTGTATAATAATCCCAAATTATATTTGCAACTTGACGAAGTTAAAATATATAGGTAGTGTACAGAATTTTTGTACTAAAATTGTTTAAAAAACTGTTTTATTGTACTGAAGTTGGAGAAGATGTGAAGAAGTGAATGCTGCTGAAACCAATGATTAGATCCTAATCATTGGTTTTAGGGTCTTCTTATATCATAAAAAAGTTTAGTTTGGCTTATTACGGCAGATTAGTGGAGAAGTAATTTCTGTTTCCAACCCTTTGGAGAGAAAATTTTATTTTGCTGATTGGCCGGATTTAACTACTTTTTTTTCAAATCTTTCTAACGAAATTATCTACACATCTGTCTAAAGCTGTATAAAATGTTTTTTATATTTTTATTCAAATTTCAAAGACCTTTTTAGTCGTATTTTCTCCTAATAAAATAGACTATTGCATTTGGTCGAAGGTCGGCGGTGAGCGGCGGGACTGCGTTTTCTATCCGTTTCCATAACCCCTAGAGCACGATTATGGAAGTTTTTGAGATGTCTGATATATAAGCAAAGATTATATTAGTATGAGCAAAGATATGGCCATTTCAATTACAGCGTCCCCCTTTGTGTCAATCTTCGATAGTACACAAAAACATTTTTATTTGGTAGCACTTAAAACATCAGTTGCATAAATATCACCAATAGTTCAATCTTAAATTTATTCCCATCTATAACAGAAAAAAAACAATTACTCACCGGCATTACTGAAAAACCCTGACCCTTAAACCGTTTACCTAAATGTTATACATAGTACATTCTATGTCAATAAGGTGTAAGTTGCAATTGACAGAGCGAAAATCGGATATTCCGTTTCAATGATAATTTAATTGTACATTTTCCTAATTTCGAAGCGCGGATTTCTGGTCGTAAAATGAACCCAAACGGTGAGTTTTAGCCTTAAAGAAAAATATATGAATATTTTTGATTATACAGAAATAAATGGCTTTTAGTTTTTTAATAATTTTCAGCTTTTAGCATCTTTTTCAAAAATTGAGTTTCCTTCTTCGATAGTACACAAAAACAGTTTTATTTGGGTGCACTTAAAACGTCAGTTGACATAAATATATCCCAATATAGCCCAATCTTAAATTTATTCCCATCTATAACAGCAAAAACAATTACTCACCGGCATTACTGGAAAAACCCTAACCCTTAAACAGTTTACCTATAAACATGCTACCTACCTTTCGTTCATTGTTAGTTCAATGCGAGAAGAAACCAGTGCAAACTTTTCTGTTTGATATAATCCATTTGTAATGGTTTCTTCTTGGTAAACCTTGGTAAGTACCAACATGTATTTGATTTCTTGTCTTAATTAAATTCATAATTCATAAATGTTTTATAATACTGATTTATATTACATCTAATTGTATACGTATAATGATACTAAACTATATTTTGAATTGCTTATTTTTGATTTTTTTGTGTGTTTTTAGAACTGAGGATTAATGTATAATATTCGAAACTAGTTTTCAATAAAACAAATTTATAGAAGTGGCAAATAATTTATCAATCCCCTAATCACTTAAAACGTATTTGTTTAATTTGAAATTTTAATTAAAATTTTAAATATGGATGATTTATCTGAATTGGGTATGAATGAACCGTTTGCATGCCTAAATTAATACATAAAATTATCTATTTAAATAGTGGAAATATCTTATAGTGAAGAAAGTATGAGGAGAAGAGGAGTAGATTCCAGAGGGACCAACCAAGATCAGGGGGTAGAGGCCGGCAGTTCTACTAATTCCCGCTGCTAATCCAGGATAAAATATTACCCCTTTCCCACTTTTCGCCCTCCCCTCCCATTCTCGCGCAGTTTTAATATAAATTTATAGAGAGCGCTCCTTTTTAATTCGTCCCCTCCTAGGCCCTTATTTCTAATGCAGCTGTGCTAGCCTTAGTAAGGATAATATTGCGATTTAAGGTGCGTATACACTAGAGATCTGATGAGCAATCCAAGCGCGAACATGCTTTCTACAATTGTACAGTGCTTTAAAGCAGAACTAAGTAGTACAGGCGGTATAGTTTGTTACTTCCTTGTACGAAGTAAAGGAAATATTGTAATCGCGAAAATTTTCGGTATTCAGATTTCAACGGAAATATCCATTTTGACCATCCCTGAATCCATTTTGACTAGTTTCGTCACGCCGTCTGTACGTACGTTCGTATCTCGCATAACTCAAAAACGGTTAGCTATAGAAAGTTGAAATTAAAATAAATTGCAACGTTACTTTCTCAACGTGACTATTAGGAGAAAAATATTAGAAACAAATTTTATGTATTTTAAATATCATAAAGGTGCCGAAAAAGTTGTTTAAGAAAAAAAGAAATAGCACGTAATAGCGTTTTAAAATGCGGAAAAAATCAGTTTTGAACAATTCAATTCGGTCAACAACTTTTCGCAAAAACAAAATTAAAAACCGCGAAATATGACTATCCTTTTATTACATTGCCTTTATATTATTGTCGGAACTTTTTTCGGGGCCTAAATTGTGGCTTTTGTTAGTATCTATCAATAATAAAAAAATTATGGAAAATAATAATAACTTTTCCTAGAAATTAAGAGAATTTAAAAACTGGGGATCTCGAAAAAAGATTTGAACGCGGGCCAAAATGGTCTATATGACTTCTCGAGGAGTTTCACTAGAATCCTATTTTCATGAAATATGTGCGAGGTTCGATTAAATACCTAAAAAACGTTTTTGAACACATGGCTTTTTATCGCAACGGACCAGTAAATTGAAGGCAGCGGAGGGGAAGTGATGAAGGGCAGAGGAAGGCTCTCTGACGGGCGGGCATCCAGCGCTGCAGATAGAGAGAGCCTTCTGTTGCCCTCTTCACTTCCCCTCCGCTACCTCACCTTTACTGGGCCGTTGCAATAAAAAGCACTATGTTCAAAGACGTTTTTTAGGTATTTAATCAAACCTCACATATATTTCATGAAAATAGGGTTGTAGTGAGATTCCTCGATAAGGCTCTAGGACCATTTTGGCCCTTGTTCAAATATTTTTTCGAGATGGCTTGTTTTTTAGATTCTCTCAATTTCTGGGAAAAATTATTATTATTTTTGCATACAATTTTTATTATAGATAGACACTAACAAAAACCATAATTTAGGCCCCAAAAGAAGTTCCAGCAATAATTAAAATATCTGTAATAAAATGAACAAAATTTTCATGTGCTTCTTCTGAAACAAGATCATCCCTGAACTTATATTGCTTTGCAAACCAGTGGAACATTTTTGTCTACTTATTTGATTATTACCCATTCTCATTTACGTAAAGAAAGGGCTCATTTTGATGACAATCACATTTAATATACTTTTAAATGGGAAATTTTTGTTTGATGTATAGAAATTTTATTCGATATACAGAATTTTTTTTCTTTTAAAAATTTAAGGTTCCTAAAAAATTCCGATACATAGAGATTATTGGTATATGGAAGTTCGATATACAGAGGTTCGACTATTGCTATATTTAAAAAAACTGGTCGTTTCACACTGGTCACACGTCTTACCTTATTGCTTTAGGGTAAAGTCTATTAAAAAACTGAATACGATATACTCGCTAATATTGATCCTGTTAGAAAATTAAATTATATTTCAAATGAGCATCTGGGATGTTCTGGGAGATGTATAGTTTTCGAATTATCAAAAAACTAAACAAGGATTGATAAATTATTCGCCACTTCTATAAATTTGTTTTATTGAAAACTAGTTTCGAATGTTATACATCCATCTCCAGTTCTAAAAACGCACAACAAAATTCAAAAATTAGCAATTCAAAATATAGTTTGGTATTATTATACATATTAAATTAGATTAACATAAATCAGTATTATAAAACATTTATGAATTATGAATTTAATATTATAAATGTTTTATAATACTGATTTTGATAATGTCTGATCTAATTTTATACATATAATAATACCAAACTATATTTTGAATTGCTTATTTTTGATTTTTTTGTGTGTTTTTAGAACTGAAGATGAATGTATAATATTCAAAACTAGTTTTCAATAAAAACAAAGTTATAGATGTGGCAAATAATTTATCGATCCCTAATTAGATTGATCCTTCTATACCATCATGATGTCAACTAAAAACCTAAATAAACGTAAATCGGTTTCCATCGGAACATGTGCAGAATATTTTATGAAAAAATGTGTATAAAGTTCAATATGCTATATCTTTGCTGATAGCGGTTCAATTTCGATGTTTTTGTTGTTTTGAAATGATAAACATTTTAGTTTTAGCCGTTTTGACTTTATAGTCTATAACAAAAAAGTTTTTCGGCTATTGAACTAACAAGGGGAGTGCACGGGGTGTCCGTCGCCAATTTTGATCAACATTTTTTGGGAGATTCTACATTGAAAAATAGTTGACCCATATCCTTCCGTTTCATCCAATGGGCCTTACGAGCTGAGAACAAAAATAAAACATGTTGAAAATGCTTTATTTTATATCTCGTGTTTGGAGAATCATATCGACATGATTTTTTCAGCCAAATATTTTTTTTTAGAGTATATTAAAGGAAAAATATAAAAATTAAAAAATAATTGATTTTTGATCAAATAAATTATAAAAATGTGTTTAAATCACTAAGAAAACTAGCCTCATAGATTTTTTCACACTAAAAATGATTGCAGTTTTGGATTCAGTACATCAATAATTCTCAATTTTGAAAAAATCATCGAAAACAAAAAAAAAATGTCAGTCCCGAGTGTGCTGTAAATTTTAAAAGCCAGAAAATTACGTTTGGGTTTGAAGCTCTGCATCCCCTCTTCAGTTTACCCGATATCGACGCTCTTGGATGTGTTAAAAAGAGGGGAGTTTCTTCTTTCCATACATATAAAAAACTTTTGCATTATCTTATACGGTCCGGGTAAAAAAAGTGAATACCAAATAAAAACAACTGCATTATTTACCACACATTACACATTTTCTATTCTATTTTGTAATTATCCGTCAATAAATTCTTAATTAAGTTGGAATAACTATCTCGATAGCAAGGATATCGATTGTAGATATCGAAGGTGGAAATCGAAAGTAGGAAGCGGGGTTCGATTAGGCCACCTCTCGAGGGAACTGCTCTATATTTCTGACTCACCCCGGTTTCTACCCAATCGGTAAATATATCATGGCACGGTACCACCCTCTTCTACCCTTTTTACGATACAGTTTTTAAGGTTGTTTTATTTCGTAATATAGCTGATAAGTATTTATCACAGATGTACATGTTTAAATAAAACTCTAAGAAAAAATAAAATAATATCTCCGCCACGTTGGAACAATGTAGTGATGTAAATATCCAACAAAGATATCGATATATATGCAGTATAGAAAGAAATATATTGAAATATTAGTTCGATATATCGTTAAAAATATCGATATATCAATGTACCGGGCCTCGATATTTTTAATATTTGAAAGGAGGAGAATGGGAAGAGGTTTTACATTGAATTGAAGTATTGGGTAATATAAATTAATAAGTCTTAGATTTGTAATAGCTTTAATAGCAACAATTAAATATTTATATATTGCTTATTACAAAAAAAAATATCTGATGTGGACAACACATGACTTCCTTATACGCCTATTAAATTATAAATCGGTTGCTCAAAA
Source organism: Rhaphigaster nebulosa (assembly GCA_948150685.1). NCBI lineage: Eukaryota > Metazoa > Arthropoda > Insecta > Hemiptera > Pentatomidae > Rhaphigaster > Rhaphigaster nebulosa. The sequence goes on from OX411308.1 coordinate 181,032,410, forward strand.
AGTGATCCTCAATTTGGTTACTAGTCTCCGAAGATTGCAGTATCTCAAAAACGATACTCGGCGTCCCGACATCTATCTATTGACACAAAAACACACAAATGGAGAGGAAAACCAGTATTTTACACTCAATTTTAACACTTAAAACAAATAATAAAAATGTTTAATTAGATTGGAAACCAAATTGCGCTTGTAACCTTTATTACCGAAACATATGATTTATGTATTTAATTTAAATATAATTTTTGGTGTAAGCTTATTATGACCTTCAAGTAAAGTACCCTTTTCGGCTCACCAATTTTAACCAAAATATAGTAAATACATTCATATCGATATAATAGTCCTATTTACCAAATTTTGAGATGTTTTACATTGTATTTTAATATAATTTGAAAGTCTAATATGACCTTCAAGTAATATGACCTTCCGGTTTTTCAATTTAAACCAAAATCTAGCATGTTATTTAAATCAATATATAAGTTATAAACACTACATTTGAGAAGTTTTGCATAGTGTTTTAATATAATTTTTGATTAAAATCAATTATGACCATCAAGTAAAGTACCACTTCCGGTGATCAAGCAGTGACCAAAAAGATTTCACTACTAGATTTTACAACAATCCTAAATACAAAATTTCAACTTTCTACGGCTAACCGTTTTTGAGTTATGCGAGGTACGAACGTACGTACGTACATACAGATGTCACGACGAAACTAGTCAAAATGGATTCAGAGATGGTCAAAATAGATATTTCCGTTGAAATCTGAAAACCGAAAATTTTCGCGATTACAATACTTTCTTTACTTCGTACAAGGAAGTAAAAAGTGTCATTTTATTAACATTTGCCAATTAAAAATAAAAGTTATAACTAGAACAGGAAATTAATTAAATTGCTTAAGTATAAAAAAAATCAAAATGGAAGCAAGAAAGTCCATGTTGAATGAGTTACTAAAAACCTATCAAATTATTTACTTTTATTATTAAAATAATTATATATTTTAACAATAAATGCCTTGAGAAGAATCAGTTTCAGAGCATGGCGGAAAATATTATTCTGGACTCACCAGGAATCATTTGTCTAGGCTTCATTTTGTCAATTCTATGGCCTAACTTTTTACTAGGGTTGTAATATCGAAACGCGATATATCGATATATCGGATTTGAAAAACCGATATATTATATCGATATCCTAACACCCGATATATCGATGATATCGATATTTTACACCGATATTCTTCTTTTCTATCTTTTTTTATAATGATTCATGGATAATAAAAATATTGTTCTTATAAATAATAATTATATTATTTCATAACCTTCTCATAAATTTCATAACGTTATACTCATTTAAGGAACGGTTTCTTTGCTTTTTCGTCTATTTCCTTCTGATATATCGACATTTTTCTACCGATTATCGGTGGATATCGATATTTTTCTTTCGATGTTTCAACCCTACTTTTTACTCCCTGGTAATCGCGAAAATTTTCTGTTTTCAGATTTCAACGGAAATATCTATTTTGACCATCCCTGAATCCATTTCGACTAGTTTCGTCGTGATGTCTGTACGTACGTTCGTTCCTATCTCGCATTACTCAAAAACGGTTCGGTTTAAAAAGTTAAAAATTTTCATTTGAGATTGTTCTAATATCCAGTTGTGAACCTCCTTTTTTGTTCACTACATGATCACCGGAAGTGGTACTTTACTTGAAGGTCATAATAGAAATTCATGAAAAGTTATATATGAATAAAGTTATATATTTGGTATATAAGACTTTTGTATCAATATAAATAATATACATGATTCTGGTTAAAGTTGCCGGCTAGCCGGAAGTGGTACTTTATCTGAAACAGTATTTTTTTTTTTTTTACCTCCAGCCTTCTTAAAATACGAATCATACTGAAAATAACAAATCGAGATTTTCATGGATAAGCACTTTTCAAGATTCGCATTAACCGTTTTAACATTTTTATATTGGTGTGTGTATGTGTGTGCGTGTACGTGTGCGTGTGCGTGTGTGGGTGTGTGTCAATAGACGTCGCGACGTGTCTTTTTTTTTTTAATTCCTGTTACCTTCGGAAACTAGTAACCAAATTTAGGATCACTTTTCGAACCATCAATTTATAGTTTAATTGGCGTGCAAGAAAGTTACGCGGTATCCACATCAGATGCTTTGCTGTCAATATTATTCTCTATTCTACTTTTCCCATCTTGTTCTCTCTGGCTTTTTTTGAATTTTATATTGTCTGCTGAATTGATGTGTATGCTGTGTAATTTAGCAACTCAACGAAGTTGAGCAGCCAGTCGCAATTTTTCGCGATTATTTTATTTCTTTCTGCTAAGAACTAGAGAAAAATGAATAAAATTGCTCAACGTAAAAAAAAAAAAAAAAATATTAAAGACAGAAAAAATCTAAATTAATTAATTAACGACAGAAACTTATTATTAACTCATAAAAACAAAAAAAGAAGAAAATCTTATTAATAAATAAAAATTTTTGTTTGTTTATATATAAATATATATATATATATATATATATATATATATATATATATATATATATATATATATATATATATATTTTTTTTTTTTGGGGGGGGGGGGGAGGGAAATCATTTTTCGATACCCAAATTTTAATATCAATATTACAATATATGGAATTAAAACTATAGGACAAAAATATCGATATATGTCTAAAGAAATTTCGATATTTTCCCAACATCCCTAGAACAATCAGGCAACTAAATAGATAGAGGTCAAAATAAAAACATTGTGCCATTATTGCCAGATTATATATATATATATATATATATATATATATATATATATATATATATATATATATATATATTATAAACAAAATGGAGAGTAATGGAACATTTGAAGAAAGGTTACTCCAAGATCCAAATCTATAGCTATGTCTGTTTATTCCTCACATGCGCTACATATATATATATATATATATATATATATATATATATATATATATATATATATATATATATATATATGTATAGATGGGAATAAATTATTAATATTTGATAAACTGTCAAAAGACGCCCAACAGTAGCTCTGCGGAATTATTGCGACGATATATATATATATATATATATATATATATATATATATATATATATATATATATATATATATATATATATATATATATATATATATAGAGCGCATGTGAGGAATAAACAGACATAGCTATAGATTTGGATCTTGGAGTAACCTTTCTTCAAATGTTCCATTATTCTCCATTTTGTTTTTCACTAACAAAATATAATAAAAAAATATTATTTGAGAAGGTATGTCTCCTGTTAAATTAAATTTTTTGCATTCTTGTCATTGTTTTAACGGAGCAGCGATATTAAATTTCTAGTAAGTAAATTCCATAAAAAAGCAGTACGTTAGTGATTTGGGCCGTTGAGTTATTAATCGTTGCATAAATGAGATAAATGTTAAGCTAAAAGTGTGAAAACTCTTTATTTTTTTAAATACATTACATAATCGGTATGTTTATATATATTTTAAATAGGGGTTGATAAATTATTTGCCACTTCTATAATTCTGTTTTATTGAAAACTAGTTTCGAATTTTCAATAACATTCATCCTCAGTTCTAAAAACACACAAAAAAAAAAAATTCAAAATACAGTTTGGTATTATTAAACGTATTAAATTAGATTAATATAAATCAGTATTATAAAATATTTATGAATTATGAATTTAATTAAGACAAGAAATCAAGTGTTGGTACTCACCAAGGTTTAAATGGATTATATCAAACAGAAAAGTTTGTACTGGTTTCTTCTCGCATTGAACTAACAATGAACGAAAGGTAGGTAGGATGTTTATAGGTAAACGGTTTAAGGGTCAGAGTTTCCCAGTAATGCCGGTGAGTAATTGTTTTTTCTGTTATACCTGGGAATCAATTTAATATTGGACTATTGGAGATATTTATTTGATCATTTAACCAAAAATCTGGTGAATATCAACATTATTTGATTTCTTGTCTTAATTAAATTCATAATTCATAAATGTTTTATAATACTGATTTATATTAATCGAATTTAATATGTATAATAATACCAAACTATATTTTGAATTGCTTGTTTTTGAATTTTTTGTGTGTTTTTAGAACTGAGGATGAATGTATAATATTCGAAACTAGTTTTCAATAAAAAAAAAATTATAGAAGTTGCAAATAATTTATTAATCCCCAATTAGATTGATCCTTCTATGCGGATATCAACTGATATAATTTAAATTAACAATTGATGTTAGATAATTCTAGTTTTCACTGAAGGCTTTTATAGTCAGAGCCGGATTTAAAGTTCGGACGCCCCCAAGGCTCATAAGTTTTTGCAACCCTCTCATCATACTATCGGGGCAGTTTTCCCCAAGAAAATAATCCAATAATTAACTAAATCTATAAACTTCATATAAGACGATTAAATTTTTCTTAACGCATCATGAACATTTTTATTCTCTTTTAACAATCATTTTTTTAGCGTGCGACCTCTGGCGTTGAGCGTCCCTTAGGGATGGTGAAAAATATCGATTTATCGTAAAAAAACAAAAACAATCCTACCTTTTGTGTTAAGAAATCGAGATTTTTTAAATATAATGCTGTGCTTGCATAGAAAAAAAAATATTGTTGTGTCAACATTCGCAACAGGTAATTGAAAAGTTCAAACCCAAAATAATTGTGGAAAATTAAAATATTTTATTATATAGTTTGGAAAATTAAAATATTTAATATAGTTGGAAAATTAAAATATTTATTATAGCTGGCAAATTTTAGATTTTATCCTATCCAACAAATTGCAACAACATCCCTGCCTAACCTTCGTTTCAATGTAAATTCTTTTCTCCTTCTTTTAACGATCTTTTTATCGATATATCGGACTGCTATTGCGATATAGTTGAAAAAACTATCGGTACGATATATATATATATATATATATATATATATATATATATATATATATATATATATATATATATAATTATATATTGATAACGTAAGCACTAAATACTAACGACTCTCAGTCATCACTCTGGCTTAAACCAGTGCTAGAAGCTTTAAAATTATATTATAATTATAAAAAAAAAAAAATTGTTATTTGGAGAAAAATTGTTTCATGTGTGTCCTGTAAAGTTTGCTAAATGGCGCTTAGGCCTTTTTCAAAAACGATGTCGATATTTTGACAAAATCATAACTCCTGAAAATCCTCTGATACAGAATATTGGCAACTACAATAAAACTTCATTCAAATGATTCACAAAAGAACAACGCATGTACTATTAAATTAATATTTGATCAGTAAATTAAAACAAAAGCCCACAATATGTCACCAAATATTTTATTTTATTTCGTACAATTTTGACGTTTCGGCCAATTTGGCCATACTGAAGAAATATAATTGTTTAGTCAATAGGAAGAGTAATACTGAAATAGAAGAAAATAATATTGTTATGACGTTTGTTTTCATATAAACAATAAAATGCAGTACGTCTACATGGTAGGAATTTGAAAATTTATATGAAAGTTAAAAAATATATTATTCTACAATATAAAATTAAATATAAATATCGACTAAACAATTATACTTTTTGAGACTTGAGAATGGCCGAAACGTCGAAATGGTATGAAATAAAATAAAATATTTGGTGACAGATTGGCTTTTTGTTTTTATTTACTGATTAAATGACATGGCACCGAAAATTAATAAAAAGTAATTAACAATTATAAATTAAATTAATATTGTGTTTTTGTTCCAATAGGCCCTTTGTAATAATTTTTTCTACTATTATTAAAAAAAATATTATTACGAAAAAAGATCATAAATATTGTTAATATTTTAAATATATGTTTTACTTAATAAGTAAAGTTAATAATCGCCAACCTGAATATCTACTTTTTGTGTTATCAATGAAGGTAAATAATAATGATAATTAGGAGAAAAAAAAAAGGTATCAAATAGGTTAATAAACTGAAAAATTATTAAACTTTTTCGCATTCTTATCTTTACTCCGCAGATGGAATATTCTCGTTTGCTGTTCTAACTAAGATTACAATCTGAACTCCGACGACAGAAGGAGAAAGAGAAAAAAGTGTTGCTATCTTTACGATGCCGTAGGGTTTAGAATTTAGCGGCCCCCCACATATTGATTCGCGGCCCCCCCAGGACAAATTATTCTCTGCCTCCCTCGACTATCTGCCGCCTCTTATTTCTTCCGCTAGCTCAGGTGGCTTCTGGTCTCTGCTATGTTTGAACTACACTCGGCAAATCGCTCAGTAAACATCCTTCAGCTCTACAACTGTTGCTATTACCATTGCATAACGCATTACTTGAAACTGATAGTATTTTTACTTCCTTTAAAGTAAAGGATGTATTGCAATTGCGAAAATTTTCGTTTTTCAGATTTCAACGGAAATATCCATTTTGACTATCCCTGAATTCATTTTGACTATTTTCGCCGTGGCGTCTGTACGTACGTACGTTCGTATCTCGCATAATTAAAAAACGGTTAGCCATAGAAAATTGAAATTTTGTATTTAGGATTGCTGTAAAATCTAGTTGTGAACCTCCCTTTATGGTCACTGCTTGATCACCGGAGTGGTACTTTACGTAAAGATCATAATTGATTTCCATCAAAAATTATTTTAAAATACTATGCAAAACTTCTCAAATTTAGAATTTATGACTATAATACTGATTTAAATAATATAATAAATTTTGGTTAACATTGGTGGACCGGAAGTGGTACTTTACTTGAAGGTCATATTAGACTTTCATCAAAAATTATATTAAAATATAATTCAAAACATCTCAAATTTGATAAATGGGACTTTTATATCGATATGAATGTATTTACTAGATTTTTGTCTGCAGCATGAGAATAAGATATAAGTTGAGTGGGTTTTTCCGATTAAAATGTCGAAACTGTCGATTTCCAATGCTTTATCAAGTGACATAGACAGTCCTAATGTCTCTTGGTACTTTGTAACCTACTGGAAGAAAACGACATATAATAATGGACCTCCAGAAACAAGAGTATGTCTGTGTGTGTGTGTCAATAGATGGATGTCGTGACGCCTAATGTCGTTTTTGAGATACTGCTATCTTCCGAAACTAGTAACGAAATTGAGGTTCACTTTTTGAGCCACCGATTTATAGTTTAATAGGCGTACAAGGAAGTCGTGTGTTGTCCACATCAGATATTTATTTTTACAATAAGATTGATACATGTATAAAAACTAATATATTCAGATAATAATAATTTAAAAATATGACAATAAAGATGGTAATAAATCATATTTTAATGAAGTCACCAGTGTGAATATTGCTTGTTCATAAAAAGTATAAAGACGGCTTAACCAAATATACGCGTCCTCCTCGATTTGAAGCCTTCTTAAGATAATATAGAAAATATCTGAGAAACGGTTTGGTTTATGCTCATTTCTTCCAACTTACTTTTTTACGGACTTCGTCTAGAGTTGAAAACAATTTATACTTTTGCCAACAGTACAACAGTCTTTTGAAAAGATTTTCATTCGTCTTGCAAGGCACGAGTTCTTCATTTTGTTCAATCTTACATCTTACTTGTTCTTTTATCGGAAATCAAGTTATTCAATTATTTAAACGCCCTCAAGCATTCCAACTATGGAAGAAATAAAAATCAGCCTCGAATAGTTATTTGACTAAATCAAGACCATTCCCAACATAATAATATTCATAATAACATAACATAATAACATTCCCAACATAATAATATTCATAATAACATAACAATAACATAATAACATTCCCAACATAATAATATTCATAATAACATAACAATAACATAATAACATTCCCAACATAATAATAAACTTAAACCTTCGACGAGATACAAGATTTGTAGTTTATCAACAAAAAGCCTCAACAGAAGGAATAAGTACATTTGCTTTCGACTTCTTCCCTCGAGCATTGACTATTTGGGTGAAATCAGTTAAGTGGTGGGGCAAGTTCCGGAAGCTTCCCTCAAGTTGGGAAAAACCGACAACTTAGTCTAGCCATAGCGAGGCGGATAAGCGATATTTTAGACGTTTCGAATACTGAGCCGATGTTCGACAACTTATGAGCATTGTTAAAATTATTGTAAATCAATAATAAATACAAAGATATTGGTTAGTTCCGGTATATAATTCATTTTAGAATTTCACTTTGTTTATATCCTTTTTTTTATAATCATTTTGTTTTTTTGACTAACATCCATTTTATTGTTTTTATCTTGGTTATTATTGTCAGTTTAATATTCAGTAATAGTTTTCTGTTTTGTTTTCTTTAAATTTTTCACTTTATTGTCTATACGTTTAGTGTTTTTCGTTTTTGATATTATTTCATCTTTGCTATTTTTATTATTGATATTATCCGTGTAGTTACTGTCATTGCAGTGATTATTATTGTACCATATTTTATTTATTATTTTCTTGGGATAAAAATACTCTTCTAATTCTCTGTTGTACTGTTGGCAAGAGTAAATAGTGTTTTTAATTCTAGACGAAGTCCAGAAACTAGTAAATTGCAGGAACTGCGCAGAAACCCAACTGTTTCTCAATTATTTTTTATAATATATATTACTAAATGGGCGTGGCCTCCTGACAGGCCGGCTAATGTTTTTGGTATGGTCTGTACATCGAAAAAGGTTAGTCTTCGATATCCAAAACCAAAATCTGATCACTCCAACTTATTTAATATTTAATATAGTTAGTCTGTACTAAAAATTTATGATAACATTTTTGTAGTTTCCTATAATTATTTTATGAAATTTTTAGATTTGTTAATAATTTTTACCTGGTTTTAGACCATTCATAATTTATGATAAAGCATTTATTTATTCTAAAATGAGTTCTTCATTCATGGATTCTAATTGATGGGTTTATGTAATTTCAGGACCTTTCCCTATATTAATACATTGTTAAAATGTAATGCTAAAAAATAAAGAGAAATTAAAATGAAAGATAATTAAAATTTATTTACGAATACTAAATAATTATAATATTATAATATTGAACCTAGATGTTGTAGTCGGGTGCCTTCCACACTCAAATGAGAATCAAGACTCTTCTTTACTCCATACATTAATTTGCTTTCTGTATAGAGGAGTAGTAATGTGTAGTGGAAGACGGCCGACAACTACCCCAAGTTTCAATATTCACTGACGTCAACTTCACTAACAACCCACCAATGCGCTTAAGTAGATATGCAAGTGCATTCCGTCCCTTGGGACCAATGGGGCTGTAAGATGTAAATTTTATTTAATGTTTTTATTTTTATAAGTATAGGCAATTTATTACTATATAATCACGAACTTACAAATGATTTAATAAGAAACGTCATCAAAAAGTCGAAAATACAATATAATGTTTTTTTTTTTTTTTCCTATCCTACGTTTGTTTTAAATCTTTTCACATACATATATGAACAAGTCTTTTCACATACATATGGTGAACATATAATATAATGAAATACTGAACAAATATTTCATTACATTGTAAAAAAAAAAATCTGATGTGGACAACACATGACTTTCTTGTACGCCTACTAAACTATAAATCACTAGATCGAAAAGTGATCCTGAATTTAGTTAATAGTTTCCGAAGATTGCAGTATCTCAAAAACGACACTCGGCGTCACGATATCCATCTATTGACACACACACAAATGGGGAGGAAAACCAGTATTTTACACTCAATTTTAACACTTAAAACAAGTATTAAAAATGTTTAATAGGATTGGAAACCAAATTGCGTTTGTAACCTTTATTACCGAAACATATGATTTATTTATTTAATTTAAATATAATTTTTGATGTAAGCTTATTATGACCTTCAAGTAAAGTACTGTTTTCGGCTCACCAATTTTAACCAAAATATATTAAATACATTCATATCGATATAAAAGTCCTATTTACCAAATTTGAGATGTTTTACATTATATTTTAATATAATTTTTGATGGAAGTCTAATGTGACCTTCAAGTTAAATACCGCTTCCGGTTTTTCAATTTAGACCAAAATCTAGTATGTTATTTAAATCTATATATAAGTTATAAATACGAAATTTTAAAATTTTTGCATAGTATTTTAATATAATTTTTAATGGAAATCAATTATGACCTTCAAGTAAAGTACCACCTCCAGTGACCAAGAAGGGAGGTTCACAAAAATTCTAAATACAAAATTTTAAATTTCAACAGACGCCACGATGAAACTAGTCAAAATTGATTCAGGGATGGTCAAAATGGATATTTCCGTTGTAATCTAAAAAAAAACGAAAATTTTTGCGATTACAATAATTCCATTATTTCGTACAAGGAAGTAAAAAAATACCATATAATGAAAAATTTTTCAGTATTTTGAACTCACATTGCTTCAAAATATTCACGAGAATTAAAGGAGTAATTTGAGCCATCAAACTAATAAATTGGTCGTGTAGTTCGCTTAAAAAATCTTTACATACCCTCAAACGGACAGACTAAGTACATTACCCTCGCTGGGGCTACATCGCTGTCAGCTAATAAACCGATGATCATTATATGATCTCAGATATATATATATATATATATATATATATATATATATATATATATATATATATATACACATATATAATTCTTCTTTATTATTCTTCTTTTAAAGAAAAAGAAGTTTTATATTCTAATTTTTAGATTGAAATTTACAGAAAACTTCTATAAGTCGTGCTTGCTTCTGCTTCGCCTTTATATATCAAACCCAACCCTTGCAATATAGTTATAAAAAAAATATATATAACATCCAGTGCCTATTAGATCTAAAAAGCACGGTTTTATTTCTCCTGCAGGTGTCGCTTAATGGCTTCCACGGCCACCAATATCACTACCATGGTCCCTCTTTAGAGTCATGTTCGTGCTTCAAGCGATATATGGCCAATTAAAGAGGCGTTGCATAAAGTCCTTTTCATAAAAGGTTTTATATAAATTTATTTAATATCTAAATATAAATAATAATAAATATCTAAAATCGACCTAGAGAATTCCGCTCGCCATTTGTAATATCGATTTCACTCTTATCGGGAGACTATGAATAATATATTTATTACTGAGAGTGCATATATAACGACCTAGTTTTTTTAAAAAGGCTTAAGCGCCAAAAATTCGAAATTTATGTTTCAATTACTTATTGAACGCAAAAACCAACCTTTATCTATTCTCGCTCACGATACATCTGAAAAAAAATTGAAAATAGTCTAAAAATCTATTATTCATGAAGTAAGCATCATAAGCAAATACTGACAACTCTCAGTCGTTACTGTGGCCTTGATCAGCGCTGAAAGTCTTAAAAATATATTGTAATTATAAAAGTTTTGCCATCTCAATAAACTTTAAACTGTATACGATAAAGAATAAAATTTGAAAGAAAAATCGTTTCAAGTGTTTCCTGTAAAGTTTGCGAAATGCCGCTTACTCCTTGAAAAATGACGTCGTTTTTTGAAAAGACGTAAGCGGCATTTAGCAAGCTTATAAATGTGTATATATGTATATATATATATATATATATATATATATATATATATATATATATATATATATATATATATATATATATATGTATACATAAGGGGTCGGGGCGGCCGAGTGGGTTAACGCCGCGTTTGCAAAAGTGCACCTACTTACTAACTACTGGAGGCTGTTCACACAGAACGGGCTTAGGAGTGATGACCCTACCTACTCTGTGTACCTAAATAGCGAATCGCGGTATGATTTTCTAGGACATAAAATAGCCGCCCGGAGATTTGATCCAAGGACGGTCTGCTTCGGAGAAAATATAAATGTAGATGCGCCTTCTAACCCCGAACAGCAATAATCCGTGGATCTTTACCGGTTTCTCACTATCCTGGAACCCGAGAGAGTTGTTGGGAAGGGCACTACCGAATTTGATAGACCGCAGGTGTACCATGAAAACCATGGTTCGTAGCATCGTGAGGTTGGGTGACCCCCTACAGGCTGTCTGTGCTCCCGCAAGCAATAAATGTCTGTAAGAACACCACATCGCGCGGCCAAAGATCTCAATGGTCTATAGTACCAACAGAAAAAAAAATACAAATTATTCAATATTCAGGATAATTATATCTCTAAAGAATTACTGGCAGACCCCTCTTAATGTCGGTCCGTTTTAATTTCGAAGGTACATCGTTAAACAATTTCTACAGGTACACCGTTCTAAGTTCAGAATTCAAAGTTACGTTGATTTGAAAAAAAAATTATCGAAACAAAGATGTAAAAAAACAAAATTTAAAAAATAAAGCTATTAAATTAATTTTTAATTGAAAAAAAATATAGGGAAAAGGAAATGTGTTCTATAGTCCGAAAGAGAGATGCATTGAATCAGTGCTTTACCAGAAACTATCACATCCGATCTAAGTTAACATTCCACTAATCTAATTAAGTATTTACTATATAAATTTTTCAAAGATATCATAAAGTTTTTTTTAATCAAAATAAATCGATACTAATCCCAATCGACGGGGATAATTCTGCTGGGCCTTAGTAATATCGATCCCCCTCGCCCCGGAGTGTCTATAATAAAAGTTTAATCAAGCCCTGATTACCTCGCACTATATTCTACTACTCCTAAACGGCATCCTTCCCAGTTTTATTCGCCAGAATTTCAGCTCATTTCACTGTCCAGAGTTATCATTATATTAAAAAAATAAAAAACTCTTCTCTATTAATTTTAAATGTCAATTCTCATTGAATTTATCTGGACCAAATCATAATAGAATTGAATAATAGAATACAGAGTGAATTGAGTTTTGTTGGGTTTAGAGTGATTTCTTGCAATTAGGAAAATCTAACAATATCTAAAATTAATACAAATTATTAGGAATGTGCGTAAGCACAAAATAATAGGTCTCAAATTAAATATATATGAAGCACTTGAAATAATAAAATCCTTCAAATCCAATCCAGATTTTTGCTTAAATGACCAAATAAATATCTACAATAGTCCAATCTTAAATTTATTCCCATCTATAACAGAAAAACCAATTACTCACCGGTATTACTCGAAAAACCCCGACCTTTAAACCGTTTACCTATAAACATACTACCTACCTTTCGTTCATTGTTAGTTTATTGCGATAACAAACCAGTGCAAATATTTATATTTCATACAATCCATTTAAACCTTGGTGAGTACCAACATGTATTTGATTTCTTGTCTTAATTAAATTCATAATTCATAAATGTTTTATAATACTGATTTATATTAATCTAATTTAATATGTATAATAATACCAAACTATATTTTGAATTGCTTATTTTTGAATTATTTGTGTGTTTTTAGAACTGAGGATGAATTTATAATATTCGAAACTAGTTTTCAATAAAACAAATTTATTGAAGTGGCAAATCATTTATCAATCCCTAATTAGATTGATCCTTCTATACCATCATGCGGATGTCAAGTGACAAAAAAAGACGTATTATTCATATCTGTGTGTGTGTGTGTGTGTGTGTGTGTGTGTGTGTGTGTGTGTGTGTGTGTGTGTGTGTGTGTGTGTGTGTGACAACTACTTTCACGTTAATTCGCCTTGACAGTGGACTCTCGCACCTAACAACCTTACCTAGGTACTTATCGACTTTATGTTACGATTAATTCTGAACTTGAAATTGATTGTACCTAATGCTTTTGATGTTATCTATTTCTTGGAGGAGTAATAAAAACTATAAAATTTAGTTTTTATATTGTCCTTATTCAGTGTGTAGAGAAAAACATCGCCACCCTTACACACTATCTCACTGTCGTGACAGTTCTACCACGAAAAAAAAAATGGTTAAGTAGACTAACCACGTATTGATTTATTTTAGTTTTAAGGATAACATGTTTCATGCTTTTAAGCATTATTCATATTTTTTTAACTGTTATTTTTCGTATTATATATAATAATAATAATAATAATAATAATAATAATAACACAGGCCAACGATGAAATAACGTTTGTACTGAAAATATCTAATTCCTATAGTTTTTAGGGTGCTGAATCCAAATATGATATTAAAAAAGCTGTATCACCCACAATTTCTTCACATTTTATAATTAAATTTATTAAATTAAGTGATTTTTAAAGAATTGAACAGTTTACAGTCTTAGGCCTCATGAAACAATTAAACCTTAAGTTAGACCTCATGAAACAATTTATAGAGGCTTTGCCTAAAGATGGACCAGGTTTCAAGTATCTCTGCCAAAAGTTTCCTCGCCTTTCAGAAGCTAAACTAAAAGAAGGCGTCTTTGTCGGACCTGACATTAGAAAAATGATGTTTGATGTTAACTTTGAATCCACAATGACCTTAAATGAGAAAGAAGCATGGGTATCATTCAAGCAAGTCGTTACAAAGTTCTTGGGAAATGAAAAAGACCCAGAGTATGTTTCTATTGTAGCTAACGTGTTACAGAAGTTTAAAAAGTTAGGATATTTAAGGAGCCTGAAACCTACGGAAAACTATGGGTGATACAAAAAAAATAAGGCCAGATTTAGATTCAGCACATAAAAATCTATAAAGATCAACTATTAAAGTTAAAAAAGTTTTCAAACAATTTTATTTTTTTGTTGGCCTGTGTAATAATAAAAATTTTATTTACAAATTTACAAAAACAAAAATTATTATTTTACATGATTACGGATGCCACATCCTTACAATCAAAGGATTTTAGATTTGATATCTTTAACGAGAAAATAAAATTTGATTTGAATTATAAGTTTAACATAATTTTAAGTTATAAATAGTAGGGGAAAAACAACCTAACCAAAAAATTAGAAAAAATAAAAAAAATTGAAAAATATCGGTTTGCATTAGTAATACATGTTTTGTTATTTTACGATTGTAGCGTTTAAGAGAGGATTTGTTATAGTTGTCAATTTCTTTAATCAATGGATTTTCAGAAGCCATTGTTTTCCTGAAATATGTAGCAGTTTGTTTTTAAGACAAGTTGTTGTATTGAAGAGAGTTGCAAGTCTTGGTGCATGGAATAAATTTTTGCGTAGCGAGTGCAGTTGTTTATAATTCTCAAGGATAAATTTTGTATTAATTCAAGTTTTCTGTAATTTGTTAAACAAGTTGAGCTCCGAACGGGTAAAGTATAAGTGATCTGAGATCGGATAACTGATTTATTTTATTTAAATATGGGAACAGTTTGAAAATTATGTTTTTGTTTTGTCTGTCTTTCTATTGGTATGTTATGTGAATGCGAGAGATCTGTCCAGAGTTAGGCCAAGGTATTGTATGGATTTTGACCAAGAGATGAGGGCTGAGCTTATGAAAACATGATTACTTATTTATGGTCGGCGCTTTGTAAAATATATGGCTTCAGATTTATTTGGATTGATTTTAAATTTCCATTTTAGGCAATATTTGTTTATTTTTTTGAAATTTTGTTGTAAACTGTTAGATATTGTATCTATTCGAAAGAATACTATATGTGTACAAAGCTGTATCATCGGCAAATAAATCTTTCTCATTTTACAAAAGACTTCGTATTATAAATCTACATAAATACTATAGATATTATAAAATATTTGAACATTTAAATTTTGGAATTCCAATCATAACCATGTTATGAAAATATTTGGGCTATAGGAAATAATAATAATAATAATATAACCCGAAGGCTCGATGCCGATACCAACAATCGCTGCCTATAAACCTCGGTCCACCGACTACCGTCCAAACCCAAATTCATTAGATCACTCTTAATACAATCCTCCCACCTACGTTTCGGTCTACCCCTCGGACTTTAACCAGTCGGCTCAGCGTTTATTAACTTTTTAGGAATACGTTCGTTACTGAGCCCAACAACTATACCAAGCCCATTTCAACCGTGGCGATGGTATCACTTGGATTATATTAACAGGGTGCATGCTCCGCAATTCCGCGTTGTTTAGTCTCCTAAATTCTTCAGTTGACTCATCTTTTTTCGGACCTAATATTTTACGCAATACCTTATTCTCGAAGACCTTAAGGCCTTGTTCGTCCTTCAAGGTTAGCGGCCACGTTTCACACCCGTACAGAACTGTAGGCAAGATAATAGTTTTGTATATTCTAACTTTTAAGTTTCTGGACAAAATGCGCGATCTAAGTAATGTTGACACCGAACAATAACAAGCATTTCCCGCCTTTAACCGCGCCTTTATTTCCTCTTGAATTTCGTTTTTTCTAGTAATCACAGACCCCAAATACTTAAATTTCTCAACGTGTTCAAACCTATTTTCTCCTATATCTATATCCTCAAAATCTCCTCTGTTTCTTTTGCTAACCATATATTTCGTCTTATCCGTATTTATTTTGAGGCCAACCTCTTTGCCAGCTGTCATAAACGTTGTTGTATTCAGTTTTATAGTTTCCGCGTCCTCACTCAATAATAACAAATCATCCGCAAATCCAAGCACGGATATTTTACCACCCAGATCTAGACCCCTTTCGGTATGCACTACCTTTCTAATGACATACTCTAGTGCTAAATTAAATAGGACAGGTGAAAGGGAATCGCCTTGTTTTAAACCCGAGCGAACTTCGAAATTTCTCCGAAAGATAATTACCGATTTTAACTTTATTGAATGTTTCGGTCATGCAATATATAGGAAAGAATTTTAAATTTGATTTCATAATTAATCAACCTCCGTAATCCTGGTATTTTCCAAATTTTATTCCACAACTAAAAAAGATATTTAAAAATACCCCTATTTTGAAATAATAAGAGTTGCTAAAATTATTTTGAATATTAAATTTATTATTGCATTTATTTACATATTTTGGCAGTAATTAATTTGCCATATTCAAAATATTTTTAGCAAATCTGCTCTCATACGGTTATAGCGGTCAACTTAACAATTTCTCGAAAGCGTTCGTAGTCGGTTGTACGGGTTCGTGGTGGAAATGTTTGTGCTAAGGGTTTCATGTTGCAAGTCAGTTCTGTTGTGGAAATTTTTGTAGTATTCTGTGGCGGTATCTGAAACTGTTGGAATGTCCAAGTCCTTGTGTAGCGAGTCATTTGTTGCACAGAACGGCGCGTCAACTATTTTTTTCAATGGTTTCGACTGGAACGACTGAATTCTTTGGATGTTTGTAGTTTTGGCAGAGCTCTATCCTGTATGTCCAAAAAGGTTTAATTATTACTTTGTAGATTGTAAGTCTGTTAGTTTAGGATTATTTGGAACACCTGCCAAGCAACCTTGATAACAGTACAAATCGTTTGTTCAGTTGTTTTCTTTTCAGTTTAATGTACATTAGACCTCCATTTCTAGTCTCTTGTCCAGATAAAGCCCCAAACATGTCACTTTCTCAGATGTAGAAGTTGGTACATTGTTAAAATACACTTGAGGACATGAACCATGACTGAGTGTGAAATCAGTAGGTGAAGTTAATACAACTGAGCAAGGACTCATTCCTTAAAAAACTGAACAGGTGTCATGGTTCGATTTGAATAAACATAAGTTACATAATGATTTGCTTAAATACTCTATTATTATTTATGTAAAACAGATTTTCGTTCAGAACTAATTACTTCATTATTATTTTACAATTATTTTAATTATTATTTTACTAAATGTATGGAGCATGTACTCCACAAATATGGACTGATTATTGATTCGGAGTACCTGCTCACCTTTCTAACTGAATAAAACGTGAAAATGCATGCTATCAATCCGTATTTGTGAAACATATGCTCTATACACTAAATAAAATAATAATAAAGAAAATTAGTTTTGGGCGATAATCGGTTTTAAACAATAGATTATTTAATTGTATAGCTTAAGAGAGATTTATTTACATCAAACCTGATACAGATCACCTGATCAGTTTTTACTTCCTTGTACGAAGTAAAGGAAGTATTATAATCGCGAAAATTTTCGGTTTTTTAGATTACAACGGAAATATCCATTTTGACCATCCCTGAATCAATTATGACTAGTTTCGTCGTGGCCTCTGTACGTACGTACGTTCGTATCTCGCCTAACTTAAAAACGGTGAGCCGTAGAAAGTTGAAATTTTGTATTTAGGATTGCTATAAAATCTAGTTGTAAATCTCCCTTCTTGGTCACTGCTTGATCACCGGAAGTGGTACTTTACTTCAAGGTCATAATTGATTTCCATCAAAAATTATATTAAAATACTATGCAAAACTTTTCATATTTAGTATTTATAACTTATATATTGATTTAAATAACATACTGGATTTTGGTCTAAATTGGAAAACCGGAAGCTGTACTTTACTTGAAGGTCATATTAGACTTTCATCAAAAATTATATTAAAATATAATGTAAAACATCTCAAATTTGGTAAATAGGACTTTTATATCGATATGAATTTATTTAATATATTTTGGTTAAAATTGGTGAACCGAATAGGGTACTTTACTTGAAGGTCATAATAAGCTTAGATTTAAATTAAATACATAAATCATGTGTTTCGGTAATAAAGGTTACAAACGCAATTTGGTTTCTAATCCAATTAAACATTTTTATTACTTGTTTTAAGTGTTAAAATTGAGTGTAAATTTCTGGTTTTTCTCCCTATTTGTGTGTGTATGTGTCAATAGATGGATTTTCGCGACGCCTAGTATCGTTTTTGAGATACTGCGATCTTCGGAAACTAGTAACCAAATTGAGGATCACTTTTTGAGCCGGCGATTTATACTTTAATAGGCGTACAGGAAAGTAATGTGTTGTCCACTTCAAATATTTTTAGAAATAAGTACGTGCTTAGTTTTTTCCACTTCACCTAATGAATACGCTCTTTAATGAATTTTAAATTTTTCAAAAAAATCTCTCTTGACCTTTTATATTAGCCGATTATAATATTTATGCTCTCGAAAAATATTAAAAACCCTGGCGTAATTGAGAATTCTGTTATGGGCTAAGGTGAGCCCCAAGTTCATGAAAAAAAAACAAAAAAAAAAAAACGATGCTTCTTTGGCCCAGAGCAAGATATGAAATATCTCGTACCTTGATTTATTATTTCTCTCTTAATTCAAAGCTATATTTCTTGGCTCGTTATTTATAGCAAAAAAAAAAATAATACGGATATACTTTTTGGTAAATATTTAAATTACGAAATAAGCGGTCCTTTTGTTCACTCAGAGAATTTCCATAAAATAATGTTAGATTTTGTATTTTCTTTTACATTTGAGCAATATAAATGTAAAATAAATTATAATTACATTTAATTATACATATAAAATTATGTATCTTCAGTGCCTTCATGATAGCGGTTCTTTTTTCATATTTATATTTCAGTTTTTATTAAGATGTCCTATTTTTACTTCCTCATTCTATCGGAACTGTGCCAAAGCTGCTTGAAACATTGTCGAAATTAGATGGTAACGGTAAATGATTGCAGCACCATTACAACGACAGCTGAATTTTAAATTCAAAAATATCGTGAAGGAAATTTCGATTTCGAATAATTTCTTCTGGAATTGGAACACAGTAAAAATAGTATTTTGCTGTGTTGTTAATTCCCGGAAAGCAGATAGATATAATAGTATTATACTATAGTATAATTGTATTAAAGAGAAACCGCTGAATATCCAACTTTTTTTGCGTTATTTGACATTTTGCGGCGTATCTCACAACTTTACCGAATTTTATAAGATACTAAGTATAAAACTTACAGGAAATTAAACATTCCTTAAAACTGGCCATTTTATAGTTTTATCTAAAATACACTGGAAGCGAGTTACTGAGGAAATCTGAAAAAAAGTGACGAATTCGTTTGCATTGCAGCCGATCTCGGGCGGCAGGTAGTAACATTTTCTTGAAATCAGCCCCCGGATAATATTCTGTTTGATATAATCCTCACAGTGCGCAGTACTTCTAAT
Organism: Rhaphigaster nebulosa; assembly: GCA_948150685.1. NCBI lineage: Eukaryota > Metazoa > Arthropoda > Insecta > Hemiptera > Pentatomidae > Rhaphigaster > Rhaphigaster nebulosa. The sequence goes on from OX411308.1 coordinate 181,052,315, forward strand.
CATCCCCTTGTACTAACCCTTAAATATAGCCCCAATAGGGCATGGCCTAATATTGGAAACTGCCCAGGACCGGTGAATTATTACCCCTCCCTCCCCCCCCCCCCCAAAGGGATACAGTTTCCTGGAAGTTTTTCCCAGCCACTGAACTACTTGGCCAGCTCGCATATATCCCGATGGCCAACTCTAACTCAATAATCCCCTGGCCGCCCGTCCGTGTAATGGGGGCGCCGGATTGCTGCGGTCCCCGGCACCAAAATACTTTTCCTCTTGGTCATCCTGCTTCCTATTCGGATTCGCTATTCATATTTCTTGTTCTTAGTAAAGTGTATCAGCGAATAAAAGGCATGAAGATAAAAGGGTGTCGTAAATTGTAATGAAATATTTTTTATCACCGAGCCACATACGTCGTTTTTTTAAAAAAGGCGTAAGCGCCATCCAGCGAAATTTACAGAAAACGTTTTCTCTCCAAATTACAATATATTTTTTTAAAAATTTTATTCTTTGTTGTATAGAATAGGAGTGTATTAATCTGGCAAAACCTTTATAATTACAATATATTTTAAAGAATTCTAGCACCGGTTGAGGCCAGAGTGACGCCTGAGAGTCCTTAGCATTTGGTGCTTACGTCATCATTATTCGATTGATTGATTATTCGACCGTTTCCAATTTTTTTTTCGATGTATCCTGAGTGGGAATCGATAAAGGTAGTGTTCACGTCCCAAAATTAATTGAAATCTAAATTTCGAATTTTTGGCGAATTTTAAGCCTTTTTCAAAAAACGACCTCGATATGATCTCAGTATTTATTCTGACCTTCAAATCAAGTAGCCCTTTCATCTCACCAATTTTAACCAAAATCTATTATATTTTATCTATATTGATTTAAAAGTCCTAGTTACCAAATTTGAGTTGCTTTACATTTTATTTTAATTTAATTTTTGATGAATGTTTATTATGACCTCCAAGTAAAGCACCGCTTTCGGTGTACCAATTTAGACAAAAATCTATTATGTTAATTAAATGAATATATAAATCATAAATACGAAATTTGATAAGTTTTACATTATATTTTAATATGATTTTTTATTAAAACCGATTTTGATTTTTATGTGAAGTATCACTTCTGGTGATCAAGCAGTAACCAAAAAGGGAGGTTCACAACTAGATTTTACAGCAATCCGAAATACAAAATTTTAACTTTCTAAGGCTAACCGTTTTTGACTTATGCGAGATACGAACGTACATACGCATGGACGTCCTGACGAAACTAGTCAAAATGGATTCAGGGATAGACTGAAAACCGAAAATTTTCGCGATTACAAAATGATTGTTCTTATAGAAGTGTTCACTAGAGCACTCTACATCTCGTTTTTCCGGAATAATGTTGATAGAGCAATCCCAGATAAGAGATGGTATGATCGTAAATAAAAAATTTCGATGTTAATTATTACTTCCTTGAACGAAGGAAGCAAGAATGTAAAACATCTCAAATTTGGTAAATAGGACTTTTATATCGATATAAATGTATTTAATATATTTTAGTTAAGATTCGTGAGCGGAAAAGGGTACTTTACTTGAAGGCCATAATAAGCTTACATCAAAAATTATATTTAAATTAAAAATCATATGTTTCAGTAATAACGGTTACAAACGTGATTTGGCTTCCAATCCAATTAAACATTTTTATTTCTTGTTTTAAGTGTTAAAATTGAGTGTAAAATACTGGTTTTCCTCCCCATTTGTGAGATCAACAAGTCTGCAGCATGAGAATAAGATATTAGTTAAGTGGGTTTTTCCGCTTAAAATGTCGAAACTGTCGATTTCCAATGCTTTATCCAGTGATATTGAAAGTTTTATTGTTGTCACGGAACATGAAGAAATATCTTGGAAAATTGTAACCTCAGGAAAAAAATACATAACATATTTGTTTATTTAGCCTTAATTAAGGCTAATATATTTAATTAATATCTCATTTCATATAAATATAAAAGAGCAAAAACTGATAAAGAGACATCAATCAAATGCTAGATAAGAATTGGAAGATTCCAAAGCACAAAGCCTCAAGTCTCTAAAATGCCGGCAAACATCTAACCTGTCAACGTTTCGCCAATTCAGGCATCATCAGAACCTACACCAAAAAATCACATCTATGAACATCAAATATAGCACATCTCACATCAACCGTGCAGAAAGACGCATCAACCAGATACAGAACATCACTCCAAGACATCCAATCACATACTGAAGGCAAAGGGAGGTAACATAACAACAGCTGAGAAGGCTGTTTTGAAACTGCTGATCAACAGGAAATACTGATTAGTTGTTTGTCGGTATTTTAGAGAGTTGAGGCTTTGTGTTTTGCAATCTTCCAATTGTTTTCTAGCATCTTATTTATTCAATAAATGCCATCCCTTCAATAAAATTGTCTACAAGTATTTTCTGTATTCACAATCAAATTTTCATAATGCTTTTATTGATATCACACAGAAAGAGACACGGGGCAGGCTATACAGTACTCTCAACTCCGAATGGTCATGAGGGTTTAGCGATTGTAAACGGCAAACACGGCCAAATGTATTCAAGAGTTTTATTTTATAGATAAATAAAATATATAAATATTTTCATATGCATGTAATTTAAAAAAAAAAAAAAAAGAGTAATAATTCGGCAGGAACAACCTGTTTACAATATTTTACGAAATTTTAAAGTATCCTGCAACAAAACTAAGTGTTACTGACAAAAAATGAATTCTCGTTAATCAATAAATGAAAAAAAAAAACGTTCTGGATAATCCGGTTTTCTGAAAATTGGGGTTCTTTTCTATTATTATGTACTCATGATGTACTCAAAAAAACATATGATAGCATTAATGCAGATCAGACCTAATCCATTTAAATCATACTAAACAAAGACTGATAGATATTTATATACGTAGATACTTAAGTAATAGAGGGAAGGTCCAGAGGGTCCAGACCCTTCCCCTTCTCCTCTACCGAGAAATTACAAAATAGTTTTACTTATTCTTGTCTGTAAAAATAAAATTGTATAAACCTATGTGGATGTTATTTCATAAATAATATCACAAGGCATAGAAAATATTACATAGAGAGAGGGCTCCCTAAATCCCCGGCTGGGATGTTTTTCTTTAAAGTAGATCCTTGGAAACGAAATCCTGGCTACGCTACTGTAAATAGATACAGATACGTATAATACTATATCACCCTAAAACAGTTCAAGTTTTGTTTGTACTAACTATATTTGAGAGACTCAAAACTTTGTTTAGGGATGTTAATATATTTTATTCATACTTTCATTTTGTTAGCATGTTTCTGGAATCGAACTCTTTCCAAACAATCCTCGTTTGCTGTCCCCAGTTTTGCCATTTGAACCTTAACCTGCTCTGGGTAACCCGTTAAATTTTTTAGACCAATCACTTTATCAAAGATTTGATTATTTATTCTGTTCTTGTCCATCCTAACCATATGTCCGAAAAATTTCAATCTTCTTTTTCGCATCGCTGTTTCTATATCTTCCCCCCTTTTGTACAATTCCCAATTATGCCTTATTCTGGAACTTCCCTCTAATTTCTTTGGCCCATATATATTTTTCAAGATTTTTCTTTCTGTTTTCAATAACCCCTCCATATTTCTAAACCCTATTGTTGTGCCTATGTTTTGCTCCCCAAGATAAATTATTTTTGTTGTGAATCTTAAACTATATAATTTCGCTTCCTTAATATTCATTACTTGCCTATCCCCTCCATTTTAACTTACCCATTGTCTTAAATACTTAAATCGTTTCACAGTCTTTATTTCCTCATAGTTTGTTTTAGCCGTTTTCCATATTGATATTTGTAATCCTGCTTTTTCGGTTATTTCCTTTAATTTTTCAATTTGTTCAATTACTTCTTGTTCACTTTCTGCCATTAGAGCTAAATCCTCCGGGAATGCCAAACATCTAACTTTCAATTCCATTCTTACCCCTTAATTTCACGCGCTTTGTTTTTTCTCCAAAAGGTTTTTATCACCTTGTCCAATACCACATTGAATAAGATTGGTGACAAACCATCCCCTAGTCGTTGACGGTTTGCTTATTTCTCCCCTGATCTTAGCTTTCGAGTACGTGTCGGTCTACCCCACATTCTTCAAGAATTTTTAATAAAACGGCCCTATATTTGCTTTCATTTATTGATTGATTTTTGTAACTTTCTTTTAAGAAGACGACAGTAAAGGTTTGAAGATTCATGAGAAATCGCTCTCATTTGATGTAAAGTAATGGTGTGAGCGCAGCAAAGCAGAAAGTAAGCCCCCTTCGAGGCTGATTCCTATCTAACTGTTGGGGGGGGGAGGGGGAGAGGGGCCTAATTTAGTGAAGGGGGCGTCGGTAATTTCTTCAACGAGGATTTATCTCCGGTTCCTGGGCTGTCTCATCTCCAGTCAGCCATGTTCGCCGAATTAGCCAGTCAAGTCTTGGAGATGTTGGGATTGAGAAATAGCAGGCGGTACCAGTACCTGGTATCTGGAACGTATCGATTTTTCTGTCACGGCCGCTGTTATATCTTTGGATAGATTTTTAATTTGTAAATTGAAGCTTTTCCCCTCGAAATATGGTTTCGCTTTAAGGTATCTAGGTTCAGTTCGAATTTATACCAAAAACTGTTGCTACTTCAATTTTTTGATGTTCTCTTTAGTCCTGCCTCCCAACTAGTTTTAAGTCTGCTTCTTGTTTATCTATACAAATATCTCTACAACTATTTTATGGCGGTCCATCACATATATGTATATACGTATTTATTTAATTTTTTTGTTTTTTAAAGACCCTTTTAGTTAAGAAAACAATTTTTTTAGCTTGGAAGGAGAGTGCCTCATTTATTTTTTTTTTGCTCATGCATATTTTTTTAAATCTCAGATTTTTAGTCAAAATATTTACCAAAATAACAATTTATTTATTTTGTTTTATGAAAAGCTGCCATTATTTAATACACTTTTCATATTTAAATGATCAAAAAAAGTTGTTTGGAAAAAAATAGAGTTTAATTTACAACATATCATAGAATTAAATATTCTAATAAATACCATATACATACTAAAAAATATTTAAAATGCATATAATGTCATATTTAAGTCCGATCTGGACCAAGTCCAAATATAACAGCGTCACTGTGTTTTTATTATAATCATTTTTTTTTTTAGTGACCCTGTATATTTAGACTTGGTCCGGATTGGACTTAAATATGACAGTATATGCATTTTAAATATTTTTTAATATTTATATGGTATTTATTAGAATATTTAAGTATATTTGATTCTGTGATATGTTATAAATTATACTAAATTAGGGCCTTTTACAGAGATGCCTGAGGATGGCTTGTAGGCCGAAAATTTGCATTGTAATAAATAAATTGGTGAAATAGCAACAGCCTGTCTTTATTTTTATATATTAAAAATAAATCAACAATTTATATTTATATAAATTTATATAAATTTATATAAATTTAAATAAATTTAATAAATTTATTAAATTTAAATAATTATAAATTTAATAAATTTAATAAATTAAATAAATTTAAATTTATTTATATAAATTTATATAAATTTATAAATTTATATAAATGTATTCACCTAAATAAACAAACATATATTAATCCACCAAGAGTGGAGTACAACTCCTTCCTTTCGACTATTAACTTGTTTTAAGTTCTTCTCTTCAAGATTCTCAAGTTGTGGTGAAACAGTTTCAACGAAATAGTTGGAAAGAACGAGCTTTGGTGACTTGGTACCAAAATAAAAAAATATTAACTTATTGTACTGTTCAGGTTTATTTGGAATAGTTACAAATGTTAGTTAATAATTTACTTTTGTAAGAAAAGTTATTTCTATCTCTTTAGTGGTTCTTGTGTACAGTTTTGAAGTAATTTTTTTTTGTCTAAAAAGTTATAAGTTTTCTCTTTTTACTGGTGCTTTTGTATCTTTTCGATGTATTTTTACTTCCTTGTACGAAGTAAAGGAAGTATTGTAATCGCGAAAATTTTCGGTTTTCACATTTCAACGGAAATATACATTTTGACCATCCCTGAATCCATTTTGACTAGTTTCGTCATGGCGTCTGTACTTATGTTCGTATTTCGCATAGCTCAAAAACGGTTAGCCGTAGAAAGTTGAAATTTTATATTTAGGATTGTTGTAAAATCTAGTTGTGAACCTCCCTTTTTGGTCACTGCATTGATCACCGGAAGTGGTACTTTACTTGAAGGTCATAATTGATTTCCATAAAAAATTATATTAAAATATTTTGCAAAACTTCTCAAATTTGGTAAATAGGACTTTTATATCGATATGAATGTATTTACTATATTTTGGTTAAAATTGGTGAGCCGAAAACGGTACTTTACTTGAAGGTCATAATAAGATTACATCAAAAATTATATTTAAATTAAATACATAAATCATATGTTTCGGTAATAAAGGTCACAAACGCAATTTGGTTTCCAATCCAATTAAACATTTTTATTACTTGTTTTAAGTGCTAAAATTTAGTGTAAAATACTGGTTTTCCTCCCTATTTGTGTGTATCAATAGATGAATGACGCGACGCCGAGTGTCGTTTTTGAGATACTGCAATCTCCGGAAACTAGTAACCAAATTCAGGATCACTTTTTGAGCCAGCGATTTATAGTTTAATAGGCGTACAAGGAAGTCATGTGTTGTCCATATCAGATATTTTTTCTTTCATATTGCTCATTGCTAAACTTAAAATACGAAAAGCATGGGTAAGGCCTACTAACATGCTGTTTCCATGAGACAGTAAAGATTAGCTTATTTATTTATTTAGTATAAGCTTTATTCCCAATACCAGAATTAAAATTATTGAACATATCTTAATTACTAAAATAATATTATACAAATAAAAGGGAAAAAAGTGGTAAAACATCTATTATATTTATTTGTTTTTAGGGAAGAATCTTATAAAAATTGGGTCTATTTCTAATTAAATAATAATCATTAATATGCATACTAATTTTTTAAATAATATTGATAACATAATTAAGTTACGTTGAAACCTACAATACATTATTGGAAAATGTTACGTGCTAAAACTATAATATTACATGTTAAAAATTAGGTTCATATCAGAGTCAAAACATTAGATGCTAAAAACTAGGCTAAAAATAACCTATAAAATGCAAGTTATATTGTTACAATTAAATATCAAAAAGAAAATAAATTTTGTTGTTGTTTAAGTTATATCCAATATCCAATACGCCCTAACTTTGCTAATACAGGTCCGACTTTAATGAGTTTTGTTTTGTTTTGTTGAATTCCCTTTCTAGTGATCATAACAAACTCTATTCCGTGGATTGAAGAAACATGATTAACGTTGTATACAGGAGCGTATGCAGGATTTTTTTTTTTCGGAGGGGATTTAATATGAAGAAAGTAAATAATCAAATAACTGTCTCATTTATAATAAAAATCACCAATAATATTACTCAAAATACAAATCTTGTGTTGGTGGGTATGAAAATTACGTTTTTTCGTATATTTCGGGAGAAGGAAGAAGGGTATATAGCCCTGACCCCCCCCTCCGGCATACGCCACTGAATGTATATGTTCCATTTCTAAAAGCTTAACTAGCCAAGCTTTCGTATATTGGATATAATCTTTGTCCGATCGATAGATGTGATGTTTTTTTAACGAGATTTTTTTTTTTTTTTTATAGAAATTTTTTCTAAGAGATCTATAGACCGGAGACTCCATACCTGGACAACATACAACAAAGATGTTTTGATAGTTGTATTTTTTTTTTTTTTTTTTTTTTGCCTTCCATGAAACAATTATGGCTATGGAATAGTGATATTCAATTACAGTTGCAATGGATGAGTTTGTTTTGAGACCGCCTGATTTAGTGGCACTTAGATAATTGCAGCTGCTCACAGCTTCCAGTTCTCCATTCTAATATATCCTCCTGTACTTTTTGTTCTTCCCATTGAAAAATTAAAAAAAAAAAAATAGTTTTATTTATAATGTTTATTATTGCTGCAATATTCGTAATAGACACAATTTTTTTTTTTTTTTATTTATTGTCGGTTTAAGAATAAGTAGTGATTTAGCTAGGTCAACTGGTGTCCGAAAAGTAGAGGACGGCAAAGTTAAGTAAAAAATATTTGTTTCTTCTTTTTGATTTTCTGAAGTACTGTTATAAAACTGTTGATTTTTATGAAATAGGGATAAAACAAAGGGCGGCAAAATTAAGCATTCCCCTCCTCCCTCGTAAAAATAATATTTTCGCCTCTGCCACCCTCTGGCACAATTTCAGGTTATCTGCATCCAGGAAAATTCGATACCTATATCGAAAGGAATGTTGAATCAATGGTATCGATACCAAAACGACTTATTATTCAAAGGAAAGCGTCGATACTTTATTACTTTAAGTCCTTATCTGGTAACTATACACATTATTTCATGATAACTAATGTTCGACTTAAATCCAATTATATAAATCATGTTTTCAGAGCCTAAAAAAGAAGTGAAAAAATATTTAAAATTATTTCTTGGCATTTTGGCGCCCACTTTAAGTGCCACCTTCGTCCAGCCCTACGCCACTGAGAATCAGCTAAGATAACGATATCATCTGCTAACAGCAGGGATAATATGCTATTTTACTGTAGTGAATATCATAATAATAAAAACCTATCGAGCGGTTAAGGAAAATTTAAAACTATATTATTTAGGTCCCAGTCAAAGTTTTTACATAATAGTCCAGGCGCGATAGGGAAAAATATTCATTTTTACTTTCTTTTACGAATTAAAGGAAGTATTGTAATCGCAAAAATTTTGGGTTTTCAGATTTTAACGGAAATATCCATTTTTACTATCCCTGAATCCTTTTTGACTAGTTTCGTCGTTGCGTCTGTACGTACGTACGTTCGTATCTCGCCTAACTCAAAAATGGTTAGCCGTAGAAAGTTGAAATTTTGTATTTAGGATTGCTTAAAAATCTAGTTGTAAACCTCCCTTTTTGGTCACTGTATAATCACCGGAAGTGGTACTTTACTTGAAGGTCATTATTGATTATCATCCAAAAATATAATGCAAAACTTCTCAGATTTATAAAGGTATATAATAAAGGTATATAAGACTTGCTTATTAATATAAATAATATAATAACTCTTGGTTAACATTGGCAAACCGGAAGTGATACTTTACTTGAAGGTCATATTAGACTTTCCTCAAAAATTATATTAAATTATAATGTAAAACATTTCAAATTTGGTAAATAGAACTTTTGTATCAATATGGATGTATTTACTAGATTTTGGTTAAAATTGGTGAGCCAAAAAGGGTACTTTACTTGAAGGTAATAATAAACACATCAAAAATTATATTTAAATTAAATACAGAAAAGGTTACAAACGCGATTTTGTTTCCACTCCAATTAAATTTTTTTATTGTTTTAGCTGTTAAAATCGAGTATAAAATACTGATTTTCCTCCCCATTTGTGAGATCAACAAGTCTGTAGCGGGAGAGTATGATATAAGTTAAGTGATTTCTTCTGCTTAAAATGTCGAAACTGTCGATTTCCAATGCTTTATCTCTTGACAAGAAGAGTTCTAATGTTGTCACGGAATACGAAGAAATCTCTTGGAAACTAGTTAGCTGTTGAAAGAAAACGACATATAATAACGGAATGAGACCTCAAGAAATAAAAGCATGTGTGTGTGTCAATAGATGGATGTCGTGACGCAGAGTGTCGTTTTTAAGATACTGCAATCTTCGGAAACTAATAAGCAAATTAAGGCCACCGATTTATAGTTTGATTGGCGTACGAGGAAGTCATGTGCTGTCCATGATCAAATTGTATATGTTTTAGATAAAATATGGGGAGAAAATACATAAACATGGTTAAAAGATGTGAACAAATTTTGTTTGAAAAAAATACATCATAGCACCTGAAAAAAATGAGTTTTAAACAGTTGATGTCGGCCAACAACATAAAAAATTAAATGCTGCGAAATATGGCCATTTTTGGACATTCAATTATAAGGCTTAATTTATCGTAGGAATGCCTAAAAAAAAATTCTTGGTCGATTGCAAAGGTTTATTATTTCATTGAAAATAATAAACCAGAATCTTTTGAATGGTAAAATAGTTGTAACTATATTCCATTTACTGTTTTATTGCCCAATTTAACAGATGGAATGGTTTACTAACTCTTTCAGAAGATTTTCCGAACAATTTCCCTCCCGAAATGCATAGTCTCCCGGACTACTTAGTACACCTCAACCCTTTGTACAAAGAGGGCTTTCTCTGTTCTGGAGAATATATAACGAGGAGAAGGACCCATTGAGATGGGATAAAGATCCTGTTACGCTGAAGACTTGCTACAAAGGATCTTCCAATCCTTTGTTGGTTTTACTACACACGAAACAGGATGCTTCCACTGCCTCTGAAATCCAACCCTCAATTAGGGCAGGCCTTCGTTACCAGCGCAGTCTGAAGGGAAAGTATTGGAAAGATGCAACTTTATCCTCTGTTGTTCTAGGTTGGGAATTGTCAGTACTTCGGTATCTCGGGCTGTTCAGCTTCATACCTTCATCGGCGTTTTAAAATCATTTAAGATAAATTATTTTTTACTAACCATCTTTAGACAGGGAACCTAGTTAGGAATGGAACATCGAAAGAAAAATATCGATATTCGATATTTTGATATATAGCGAAACCAAATATCGATATCCTCCGATAATCGGTAGAAAAATATCGATATATTGAAAGGAAATGGACGAAAAAGCAAAGAAACCGTTCCTTAAATGAGTATAACGTTATGAAATTTATGAGAAGGTTATGAAATAATATAATTATTATTTATAGAACAATATTTTTATTATCCATGAATCATTATAAAAAAAGGATAGAAAAGAATAATACTTTGCTAAAAAAAAAATAAGTATTATAATACATTTTTATCTTGAAGGTTTTTTTGCTATATTTCATATATTATATTATTCTACAATTTTTTCAAAAATAAAACCTTGTTTAAAAAATTGTATAAAGCTTCCATGCATACATTGAAGATTTTCAAAACATTTATCTAAAAACATGTAATTCATCTGATATATATTTCAGTACAATCACCATTTATATTATTACCTGTTTGTCTTTACATAGGATTAATTAACAGCATATTTGTTTCAATCTTATCTACTAATTATTGTTTGGCAATTTGAAAAAGTATTGTTGTTAACATCTACCTAATGTGTCTCGATTCATATTCTTGAATATTCTGACCTGTGTCTTCGCTATCTAGCAATACTTTTGGTAGAATATATTCAAGAATAGGAATCGAGACACATTAGGTAGATGTTAACAAGAATACTTTTTTATAATTGCCAAAAAATAATTAGTATATAAGATTGAAACACATATGCTGTTAATTAATCCTATGTAAAGACAAACAGGTAATAATATAAATGGTGTTCTCTTTTCTTTTTTCAATTCTTCTAGATTTTATTTTTATTTTAAATTTACCATTTTGATTACAATTATTACTTCTTTCATCATATATCTATTTTATTTATTATGTCCTATGTAATGATTTTCAATTTCATATCGATTTTGAAATTGAGCACTTCTTTTATATTTCTTTATTACTATTAGGATATTTGGAATTTGTCTTGTGCTGCTTTAATCTTGTTTTCAAATTTTGGAACATTTCTCCTATATAATACTTTTCATTGTATTCTTTCCAGTATAGAAAGGCAGAATATCCTTACGGATAAAATATAAAATAGCATCATTAATTTTTCTTCGTCGTTCGCCTCCCTGTTCAAATGATGCGATATTTTGGAAACTACTTATTATGCCAGAAGCTTTTGACGGAGGAACTGTTTCATTTGCTTCTGATTTAGAAGTAGATGGTGTTGCAGAAACTCCTGACCCTGATGGAGTCAAAAAACGTGTGAATGGGAAGCTTTGAGGTGTGACCGTAGGTTTGTAGCGTTTCCCGATGTTCGAAATATAAATTGTGACAATCTTTGCACTCCGCACTTTTACTGTCTCTCGATTTAAAATTTTCACTTTTTGGTGGCGACATTTTAGTTTCTATTTTCACTTTCCTCACCACACTAACAACAACAACAGGTAACTGACCGTTAGTGACGTCTATGTGTTATAACATTAAGGAAGTTACAACGTTTCAAATACAGCGTCCTAGATTTATTAAATAATTAAGCTATAATGTAAAGTACAGCTCACGGATAAAATTAAAAATATGATAAAGAATAAAGGAGATTTCTAATTAAAATAAAATAATAATGTTTAAAATATCAATATCACCGATATAGCGGTGTAAAATATCGATATCATCGATATATCGGGTGTTAGGATATCGATATAATATATCGGTTTTTCAAATCCGATATATCGATATATCGCGTTTCGATATTCCAATCCTACTTAAAATGTCGAAACTGTCGATTTCCAATGCTTTATTATCTAGTGATATTGATAGCTTTAATGTTATAACGGAACACGAAGAAATCTCTTGGAAACTAGGCTACTTACTGAAAGAAAACGACATAATAATGGAATGAGACCATCTTGATATTATATCTGGGATGTTGAAATCATGTTACAACATTACCTCATTATATAAAGAACTAAGCAATGATTAACAATCAGAAAACTTTTTAGAAAACCAAAAAAACCGACTTCAAAACTGTACAAAAGAACTATTAACGAGTTAGAAATAATTTTTCTTACAAAAGTAAATCATTATGTAACGTTAGTAGCTATTACAAATAAACCTGAACAGTACAATAAATTAATATTTTTTTATGTCGTTGCCAGGACACCAAGAGTGGAACCTAACCCGTTCGTTTCAACTGTTGACTTATTTTAAGGTCATCTCTTCTCAAGAGATGGAGATGGTGATCAAAATTCTCAAGTTGTGGAGCGGCTTAGCACCGACATAAAACAACTTATTAACTTATTTTGCTGTTCAGGTAGATTTAGAATAGTTATTAATGTTACTTATTAATTTGCTTTTGTAAGAAAAATGATTTCTACCTTTTAATGGTTCTTTTGTACAGTTTAAAAGTCATATTTTTTTTTTCTAACAATTTTTTTTGATCATTTAAATATAAAACATGTATTAAATAGTATAGGTCTTGTGGCTAGAAGTGTTCAAACCCTTAATGAAATTTTCAATAACCTCAATACTGAGAGTAAGAATATGGGCCTTGAAATAAATAATTCGAAAACCAAGTATATGTGCATTGTTCCTATCTTGTGGTGGAAGGGCATGTTTTTGAAAACATTAATTGCTTTACCTACCTGGGCTCAGAATTAAATACAGAAAATAAAATGATAACAGAAGTGCAAAAAAGAATTACCGCTAACCATGCAGTTTTTGCAAACTTAAAGTTTTTTAAATCATCATTGCTATCAAGTCAAACAAAAGTAAGGTTTTATTTTATTAAGTTGTTATTTTAGTATAAAGTTTGTATTTATTTCTTTTTAATGGTTCTTTTTGTACCTTTTCAATGTATTTTTTCTTTGACATTCCTCAGTGGGTAAACTTAAAATATATAAAGCATGGATAAGGCCTACTAAACCTGCTGCATCCAGGAGACAGTAAAGATTAGCTTATTTATTTATTTAGTATAAGCTTTATTCTCAATACCAGAATTAAAATAATTGAACATATCCTAATAACTAAAATAATATTATACAAATAAAAGAGAAAAAAGTAGTAAAACTTCTATTATATTTATTTGTTTTTAGGGAAGAATCTTATAAAAATTTTAAACATTTTTAGTGGTTCTTGTGTACCTTTTAGATGTATTTTTTCTTTCACATTCCTCAGTGGAATAACTTATAATATGAAAGGCGTGAGTAAGGCCTACTAAACTGGCTGCTTCTATGAGGTAGCAAAGTAAGGCCTACTAAAGGCGTGAGTAAGGCCTACTAAACAGGCTGCTTCTATGAGATAGCAAAGTAAGGCCTACTAAACAGGCTGCTTCTATGAGATAGCAAAGTAAGGCCTACTAAACCTGCCGCATCCTGGAGACAGTAAAGATTAGCTTATTTATTTATTTAGTATAAAATAAAAACTGATGGATTCATCTTTTTTTTTCTTTTTTTTAATTGCTCCACTATTGGAAAAATTTCTGTTTTATTTATTTAAAAAGAAAAGGAACAAATAGATTTAGAAGTCCAAGAAAAAAAAAAAAAAGAGAATTTCCATTGAGAAGTTCATCACTCTATCTCCAACAAAATTGATAAAATATTTTATATTGTTTTAAGTATTCTAGACTCTTTGATGCTGTTTCGTATTATTTCGCCTGTATGTTCATGATCATATGCAATAAAATATAAATTGAAAATATTTTAAAAACTAAAAATCTTTAAAACTTTTCCGATCCTGGATATATTTATACGGAACTATACTCAAGGTATATTGTTTTGATTGAAAATAGAATCATAGAAATCGGTTAACAAATAGCGAAATTATAAATGAACCTATATTTAAAAAAAGTTTTCACCGGATTCTGAAATGTATATGGGGCCACCTTTGGGATGCACCCTTTGATTAAAAAAGATTAATAGAAATTGATTAAAGAATGGAGACGTTATGAGTGGACATGCATGGAACATAAAGTCAAATTGATAACCTCCTTTTTTAAAAATTAGAGGTGCGCATTATCGCAAAAAAAAAGTTATGGATAAACTTTGGAATTGCTACTAACGACTGTTAAGAGGTCTAGATTTTCAGACCAGACTATACTTTCACCCACTGCGCATGCGCAATTAAATCCTCAAACCGACGGATCCTTCTCAGTTGGAACGCTGGTGTAGGGTTAGATCAGACTTCCCGCCTTTTTACGAAGGGGTATTGCAATGCTAAGAAGACTCTCTACAAAGGAAAAAGGTTAATTTGATCCATGACCAACTCATTCGGGTTATGCTATTAACAATTTCCATCCAAGGACCAAGTCAGGAACTGCCAGGAGCGGAATCATACGCCAGGGAGCGGAAGAATGGTAAGCCAGAGGTGTAGTAATGATAAACGATTGCTGACAACAAGCGGCCCATCCGGATTCGTTGAAGTTCAACGCCGCAAATTTATTAGAAAATTAATACAATTCTCTAAAACTTCGTGGACTAAACTCTATTAATCCTTAATTTTACACATAATTGGTAAAATTTTTCACCAGCTGGACTAAACTTCCCAGATCCGAAGGTAATGGAACGTTGAAGAGATTGGTTATGATATTTAAACTTAAAGATGGTGTAGGAAAGAAGGCGGTGGGGACAAGAGATATATTCGGTAAAAGGCGGGATGTTTGACCTAACCCTACATGACTAATCAAAGTGAAAAGGATCCATCGGTTTGAGTATTTAATTGGGCATGCGCATTGGGTGAAAGTATAGTCTGGTCTGAGAATCTAGACCTCTTCAAGATCGTTCAAAAGGACCTCTTCAAGCGATTCCAAAGATTTACCAAGTTATGTATTATATGATAAATGAAGGAAAGAATATTCACCAAATACAACTTGAGTCTTAGGTAAGAAAGGAAAAGGAGTAGGCTGCGACCAATTAATGATAATTCATGGTGGATGTCACTAAAATACTGCATTTCCTAATTATAGTGCCTAAAACTGCGGCTCCCAATTATAGTGTCTAAAACTGCGGCTCCCAATTATAGTGCCTAAAACTGCGGCTCCCAATTATAGTGCTTAAAACTGCGGCTCCCAATTATAGTGCCTAAAACTGCGGCTCCCAATTATAGTGCCTAAAACTGCGGCTCCCAATTATAGTGCCTAAAACTGCGGCTCCCAATTATAGTGTCTCAAACTGCAGCTCCCGATTATAGTGCCTAAAACTGCGGTTCCCAATTATAGTGCTTAAAACTGCGGCTCCCGATTATAGTGCCTAAAACTGCGGCTCCCAATTATAGAGATCTTGACTTGAGATATGACCTCAGATCCCCAATTTCCCCGTTTCTTCCTTTATCTGCTTAATGCACCCCCCATATTTATATCCCCACATTTTCCCAAAGATCTCTCTATTTATTCTGCTCGGGTTCATCCTGACTATATGACCGTAGAAACGCAGCCTCCTTAACCTAATGTCCGTTTCCAGGTCATTCATTTCTCTGTACAATTCTCTGCTAGGCCTCTGCTAGGCCTCTGCCTATATCCTTCTGGTAATTTTATTGGCCCATAAATTTTCCTCAAGATCTTCCTCTCTATTCCCAAAAGTTTCTATAAGCTAGGAAGAGAAGCGGTCTCCATTCCATACAGAATAACCGGTTTGACAACCGTATTGTAGTGTCTTATTTTTGCTCTTATTGAAAGACCCTTTTTACAGTATAGGCTACTGGTGGCAAAGCTGAGTCTTTCCATCTTGACCAACCACTCCTCCATACTCTTTTTCTCGGACCCATTACTACAAATAATTTCCCCTAAATACTTGAAGCTATTTGTGACCCTGATTCCCCCATACTTTGTTTTAACTGCTTCTTCCCGAAAGTTTCGATCCGTAGTCATCAACTCCGTTTTTTCGAACGATATTTGCAAACCCACTCTTTCCGCTACTTCTTTTAGGGTGTTCAACTGCCATATTGCTTCATCCGCAGATTCCGCTAGAAGGGCCAGATCATCAGCATACGCCAGACAACTTACTCGGACGTTATTCTTTTTGGTTCCTAATTTTGCCCCCGCATTATTTTTGACCCATAACTCCTTCATTACTCTATCTAGCACTATATTGAAGAGTACCGGAGACAGACAATCCCCCTGCCTGAGCCCCGTCCTGACCAGAAAGGGTCCACTGATGACTCCTTGGAATTTCACCTTCGAGGTCGTGTTGGTCAGCGTTTGCTCAACCAACCTCCTTTTCTTTCCATCCACTCCATATTCTTCCAGAATCCCCAGTAAAGCCCTCCTATCTACAGGATCGTAGGCCTTCGTTAAGTCCACAAAGGAGATATAAAAATTCTTGTTCGCCCTAGAGTTTTAATAATTTATTAGTAGTTTCAGACTCAGAATTTGTTCCTGGCATGACCTTCCTTTCCTAACCCTCCTCTCCCCCCTGATATTCCCCAATCATCGGATCCACTTGCGGATTCAACCTACTCAAGAGCGCCCTAGAAAAGATCTTGTAACTCCCGGACAACAGGGAGATTCCCCTGTTGTTGACTTCCATTCCTGGACCTTTCTACTGCAAAGGATGTATAATTGCAGTCATCCACTCATCCGGAATTCTCTCCTCCAGCCAAATATCCATCATCAACTCCGTGACCCTCTTCCTGAAGTCCTCCCCAGTCAACTTCCACATCTCCGCCAGCACTCCATCCTCACCTGATGCTTTGTTGTTCTTGAGGGCCGCTATGATTTCATCTATTTCTTCGTCATCTGTGGGATCCGACTCCATTCGCTCCACAAGACTTTTCCAGATTGTTATTCTCTCCTGTGGTTCTTGGCAGTTGGACAGGTCCTCAAAGTATTCAGCAAAGATGTTACAATTTTCCTCACTGGTTTCTATCTCTTAAATTAATTAAAAGAAAAAAAATCTGGTGTACGGATCACACAACTTCTACTTACTTCCCTACTTTTCCTATTTAGTTTCCATGGAAATTCCATTTAGTTTTCGTTCGCTAAATTTTTAGTTTCCGTTAAATAATTTAACGATATAAATTATTATCTACGACAATCACTTAAGTTTATGCCTTTTTCGTCACTCTTCATTACATTCTATGACTTTATATATTATATATTAATTTTTTTTTTTAATCTTTAGCTTTCCAACGATATATTAACATCTATATAACTACTCTTGTTACGGGAAATTAGTTTTCAACTGGGAAAATTGTTTCTCCTTTAATTAATTATCCAATTCTTTCAAGTTTATATTTATCCATTTTTCATTAATACTAACAATTAAAGACGTTTAATTATTTCAAATAAACAAAATTAGAGGTACCTCAGAGGAAGGAAATTTGGTATTTAAGTCCTGTCAGACTATTTCAATAAAGTTAAAAGTTAGCTGGTATTAAAGGGAATTTAATTGTACATTGATATGACCAGTTTGAATAAAATTATTCTTCTCGTACTTCTGTTAAGTTGATTTTGACGAAAAAGTAACATCAGAGGCTTATACATACCTACGTTGAGTATGCAATTTCAGTTTAATACAAAGTTTTGCTTTTTATCTAGAAATATCACAGAAAGATCGACACAAACAGAGAATAGTTAGCGAGACTTGGTTATTTGAACTAAGAGAACCTTAAAACGTGTATTTTCTTTGAAAACTCTGATTCGAAATTTTTCACTCTCGCGATACTTTATATATATCACTATCACTATATATTTTTCAAATATAGGTAAGTGAAAGTAAAAAGTATTGAATTACTATTTATCACGATACAAATGAAATTAACATTAAGGAATTGTTTTGTGTACACAATTGATTTTAAAACGTAGCAAAGGCGGAAACCTGCATAATTTTTGCACTAACCCGATATTTTTTTTTGTAACGGGCACCGAGTATTTTAATCGAATACTCGGAACTCGTTACTCCAGAGAACTTTTTGCCCATTTCTAGTGCCAAGTATGCTGTGTATGTTGCAATCCAATATAGTTGGGCAGCACTCTTTATATAATAAAGTGTTTTACTCCCTTGTAATGTGTCTAGCTTTGAATAACGCTCAGGAAGGATTAACAATACTTCAGTCAAACGTTGAAGTCTGTATTTTATGTTATTATTTTAGAAAAAAAGAATTGTTTTTATCTTTTATAACTTGATTAACAACTTGATATATGACTAGCTAGCACACACATTAATTAATCTGTTAAACACGATGCTTAGAGAATTCCTGTCCTGTATGGGAGTCGTTGATGATTGCGGTGTGTGTGAAGGATAACATATTTAGGGAAGGAGAGAAGTCCTCATCAGGGTGAGTGGTCGGAGGGCTGAGGTTAATAATTGATGTCCTGCAGGATCCCAGGACATCCTACTCTGACCCTCTGCGTGACCTAACTTGAGCCCCAAGGATACCTAACTTGTCCTAGCTAGGATACCTTCATATGGTACATCCCCCACCTTATCCTAGAATCATTTTGATTGGACACACGGTTGCGTGATTGCTTTTCATCTATTTCAACACTTTATTGAATTAAGTTATCAGCTTTTAAAATTTCTTTTTATGTTGTGAATGGTATAAACTGCTATATAACGATAGAAGCTCATTTAAAATTGAAAATTTCAATGAGTACCTATTCAGAAAGCCTCGTTTACACAGATTTATCTTGTAGTTCTGGCATCACAAATCAGCCACGAAATTTCGCTATAGCGAAGCATAACAAGTTGTAAAGATATCAGTTCCAACCTGTTGATTAAGTTGGATCCTTCAACTTCTGCTGTATAACTATGTAGGTGTTTATCAACCATTAGAACTGCTTTCTTTTTTACATTAAGTGGATTTTTCAGAATTTGTTTTTCAATGATTTGAGCAATTTTTTCATTTTTCTTGTTTTGAGCAATAATTTACATACCTCTACTACATATTTTGCTAAGGCGGACAAGCACATGAAATGAAAGTTCTTTTTTTTTCAATATATTTATTTTGATTATGATTCAAATCCCACATCGATGAATGCCACTGAAGCATTCAAAATATGAATCACAGACAAGTTTTAACTTTTTTCGATGATTACATCACTAAAATAATCTACTAGAAACCAACTATTTTGCACTTGAATCACACCCGCTACTGCTTCAATAATGAGTCTTCCAGGTACCACGTTCGCACTTACCCCTTAAGGAAGGGGCAATTGTGTACTAGGAATACAACTATCGGGAATTATCAATTTCTTAAAATGGAATTCATTGAAAAATGAACTTGAATGTAATATTTAAAACATAATCGTGTCAGGAACATTAAAAAAAAATATCTGATGTGTACAACAAATGGCTCAAAATGTAATCCTGAATTTGGTTACTAGTTTCTTAAGATTGCAGTATGTCAAAAAGAACACTCGGCGTCGCGTCATCCATCTATTGACACACACACACACACACACACACACAAATTCTTGTTCCAGAAGGTCTCATTCCATTATTATAATGTCGTTTTCTTTCAGTAGGTAAAGCATTGGAAATCGACAGTTTCGACATTTTAAACGGAAAAAAAACCCACTTAACTTATATCTTATTCTCCTGCTGCAGACTTATTCATCTCAAAAATGGGGTGGAAAACCAGTATTTTACAATCAATTTTAACACTTAAAACAAGTAATAAAATTATTTAATTAGAATGGAAAAAATTGCGTTTATAACCTTTATCACCGAAACATATGATCTCTGTAATGAATTTCAATATACCTTTTAATGTAAGTTTCTTATGACCTTCAAGTAAACTACCCCTTTCGGATCTTCAATTTCAGCCAAAATCTATTAAATTACTTATATTGATATAGGAGTATAATTTACCAAATTTGAGATGTTTTACATTATATTTTAATATACTTTTTGATGAAAGTCTAATATGACCTTCAAATAAAGTACCACTTCTGGTAAACATGCAGTAACCAAAAAGGGAGGTTCACAACTAGATTATATGATAATCCTAAATACGAAATTTTAACTTCTACCGCTAAGCGTTTTTGAGTTATGCGAGATACGTACGAACGTACGTACAGACGCCACGAAGAAACTAGTCAAAATGGATTCAGGGATGGTCAAAATGGATATTTCCATTGAAATCTGAAATTTCGTAAATCAGAAAACCGAAAATTTTCGCGATTACAATACTTCCTTTACTTCGTACAAGGAAGTAAAAAGGGAAAATCTAGTACGTACATATTCCACATTATCTTATAGACGAAAACGTCTTAACCATGAAATCTTGGCTCCACTTATCCAAGTTTTTGTTCGGGAAATAGTGGGTCTTATGTTTAAAACACCATAAAACTAGAGTGCTTCTTTGATATGGGCGAAACAAGAGCTGCGAAGTGCGTATACTATCCCCACTGGAATTAGAGCTCAAGGGAGTAGAGAGGGAGAGGGGATGATAGAAGAATTGTAGAATCCCGGAGGAGCAGGAAACGCCGGGGTATCGACGGACGTGAATCGGAAAGTAAATACCCAACGGAAAGATCGGAATCAACTAAGAACGCCACAGAATAAAAGAAGACAAAAATCTCAATAGCTCTAAATCTATTCCTAGTTTAATTGATGTTTCTTTATTTGGTTTTGACAAAACATTTATCTACTCCTCCTATCTCCGAATCTGCTTATTTAAATAGAGATTTCGATCAAATTTGCTGAAATTCGGTATGGATGCAATTTTCTCGACAGAAAAATACCATACATGTGGGGGTTAATATCAGCCAATGGTTCCGTCATCTTTAAATGTTTTTCGCGCTTTTTAAGGTTTTGCGCATCTCTACAGCTCCTCCAAATTGAGTTGAAAATTTGCATGCAAATTGCGAATGTAGTGAAGTGCCTTTTTGGGGTCTCAACTTTGTTCCGCCATTTTGATATTCTAAATTTTTTATTTTAGTTATATATAAACATAACCTATTTTATATATAACTAAGGAGCGAATTTTCATGTAAAAATAAATAGCTAAATATGTACATACGTTATATATGTGATTATATTTCCCCAAATATGTAACATAGTATGAGATATATTTAAAAATAAAAATCCGGAATGTTGATGAAATTCAAAAAAAAAAAAAAAAAAATATAAAAACATAAAAAATATAAATATATACGAATACTTAGGAAAATAATTACAAAATGATTAACATTTAAAATTATGAAATATGTGATAAAGATTTATATGTGAAATAATACTTCAAATATGTGTGTGTAGATTTGTGAGAATATAGAAAAATAAAATAAAACTGCTCAAAATGATTCGTAATTACATACATTTTTTAATTTATGCCTGTAAATATTTCTCACAGCTATCACAGAACAATACATTTCCGTATCCGGGACAAATTTCGTTGTATTTTCTCGCGTAAAAAAATTTTGTTGTAAAATTTCGCGAATGTATTTCGACGCTTTTGTGGTCGATTTAATTTTTGGCATTTTAACAACAAAAAAATAAGACACTACCACACGGAATGGGACAAATTCTGAATAGTAAATATCTGATATGGTCAACACATGACTTCCTTGTACGCCTATTAAACTATAAATCGATGGCTCAAAACGTGATCCTGAATTTGTTCACTAGTTTCCGAAGATTGCAGTATCTCAAAAACGAAAGTCGGCGTCGCGACATCCATCTATTAAAACACACACACACACACACACACATACGCACGCACATACACATACTCTTCATTCTGGAGGTCTCATTCCGTTATTATGTCGTTTTCTTTCAGTAGGTAGCTATAGATAATAAAGCATTGGAAATCGACAGTTTCAACATTTTAAGTAGGGTTGGAATATCGATATAAAATACAGTTGTAGATTCTAGCTAGCTAAATAAATATAAAAGAAAAAAGATAAAAAATACAGGGGAGCAGAGCTCCGTCGTATGTTATGATGTGAAGGGAGCGGATTTATACGTACCATATTTACATATAGTTTTCTAAGCCTTATACACCCTTCTTCGAGATTTTACTTTACGTTTCATACGTTTCATAAAAGCAAGTAAAGCATTTGTTTATATCTGGAGTTTATAATTTATATATTGATTTAAATAACATACTAGATTTTGGTCTAAATTGGAAAACCGGAAGCGGTACTTTACTTGAAGGTCATATTAGACTTTCATCAATAATTATATTAAAATATAATCTAAAACATCTCAAATTTGGTAAATAGGTCTTTTATATCGATATGAATATATTTACTATATTTTGGTTCAAATTGGTGAGCCGAAAAGGGTACTTTAAGTGAAAGTCATAATAAGCTTACATCAAAAATTATATTTAAATTAAATACATAAATCATATGTTTCGGTAATAAAGGTTACAAATTCAATTTGGTTTTCAATTCAATTAAACATTTGTATTACTTGTTTTAAGTGTTAAAATTTAATGTAAAATACGGGTTTTTCACCCCATTTGTGAGATGAACAATTCTGCAGCAGGAAAATAAGATATAAGTTGAGCGGGGTTTTCCGCTTAAAATTAGGGTTGGAACATCGAAAGAAAAATATCGATATTTCAATATTTTGATTATCGCGAAAACAAGTATCGATATATCGAAAGGAAATGGACGAAAAAGCAAAGAAATCGTGCATTAAATGAGTATAACGTTATGAAATTTATGAGAAGGTTATGAAATAATACAATTATTATTTATAGAACAATATTTTTAATAGCCATGAATCATTGTAAAAAAGATAACAATAATACTTTGGTAAAAAGAATAATTATTATAATACATTTTTATCGTGACGGTTTTTTGCCATATTTTATATATTATATTATTCTAAAAAATTTTCAAAAACAAAATCTTGTTTTATTTTTCTAAAAAAAATTGTATTTTATAAAGTTTCAATGCATACATTGAGCATTCCCAAAACATTTATCTAAAAACATGTAATTCATCTCCTATATATTTCAGTACAATCGCCATTTATATTATTATCTGTTTATCTTTACATAGGATTAATTAACTGTATATGTGTTTCAATCTTATCTACTAATTATTGTTTGGCAACTAAATATTGTTTATTCTCATATTTACCCCATTATATTTATAAATTAACATGTGCTATATTTTATGCAATGATTATATGCAACAATTTATTTATATTTATAGTATTGTCTATTTTATTTCAATTTGGTGAATGAATGATCCATGTTATTTTTTGTTTTGCTAATCTTAAAATCTCAAATTTATTTGAAGGGTAAGGAGGAAAAACCTGGACCCTACTTCATAATAAAGTACGAAAGTACAACTACGAGTAGACGTTATGATTTACTATGCATATGACACACTGTGAAATGTTGAAACACAATAAAATTTAAAACTAGTTGTTAGCATCTACCTAATGTGCCTCGATTCCTATTCTTGAATATTCTGACCTGTGTCTTCACTATCTAGTAATACTTATGGTAGTGTTCTTTTTTATTTTTGTAATTCTTCTAGATCTTATTTTTATTTTAAATTTACTATTTTCGTTACAGTTATTAGTTCTTTCATTATATATCTATTTTATTTATTACGCCTATGTTATGATTTTCAATTTCATATTGATTTTGAAATTGAGCTCTTCTTTATTACTATTACGATTTTTGGAATTTGTCTTATGATGCTTTAATCTAATTTTCAAATTTTGGGGCGTTTCCCCTATATAATACTTTTCATTGTACTCTTTCCAGTGTAGAAAGGCAGAATATCCTTACGGATAAAATATAAAAAAGCATCATTAATTTTTCTTCGTCGTTCGCCTCCCTCTTCAAATGATGCGATATTTTGGAAACTACTTCTGAGGTCAGAAGCTTTTGATGGAGAAACTGTTTCATTTGCTTCTGATTTAGAAGTAGATGGTGTTGCAGAAACAGCTGACCCTGATGGAGACGAAATAACGTGTGAATGGGAAGCTTTGAGGTGTGACAGTAGGTTTGTTGTGTTTCCCGATGTCCGAAATATTTTGTGACAATTTTTGCACTCCGCACTTTTACTGTCTCTCGATTTAAAATTTTCACTTTTTGGTGGCGACATTTTAGTTTCTATTTGCACTTTAATCACCACACTAACAACAGCAATGAACAACAGGTAACTGATCGTTAGTGATGTCTATGAGTTATAACATTAAGGAAGCTACAACAGCTCAAATACAGCGTCCTTAAATAATTAAGCTATAATGTAAAGTACAGCTCACGGATAAAATTAAAAATATGATAAAGAATAAAGGAAATTTCTAATTAAAATAAAATGATAAAGTTTAAAATATCAATATCACCGATATATCGTTGCAAAATATCGATATAATCGATATATCGGGTGTTAGGATGTCGATATAATATATCGGTTTTTCAAATCCGATATATCGATATATCGCGTTTCGATATTACAATCCTACTTAAAATGTCGAAACTGTCGATTTCCAATGCTTTATTATCTATAGCTAATTTACATCTATAGCTCACACGGATGGATTTAGGAACTAGGCCTGGCACCTAACATCCTATATTTTAAAAAGTGGCAAAGTTGTACCATGTGGTAAAGTTGCACCATGTGGCAAAGCTGTCCCATTTGACGATATACATGTACTTTTATAAGGTTGGAATATCGACACGCGATATATCGGAGTTGAAAAATCAATATATTATATCGATATCTTAACATTTACTGTATTACAGTAGAATCTCGGCAATTCATATCCCAGTAATTCGTATAAATTTTCCAGTATCTTGAAAGCATCCCTTTATTTTGTATAAAAACGCTGCAATCCGTTCGTAGTATTCGTATTTATTTTCGTCTTCTAATTAATGTAAAAGCTTTATAATTCGTATTTCCAAATAAAAAAAACTGGTTAACTCTTAATCTTTTCAAGAAGAGAGGTGAGTGAGTGAGAGAGGAATCGTTTCTATGAATTTCGTTCGGTTTACCCTTTTTTTTCTATTCAGTTCTCTTTAAATAAAATTGTAAAAAACCTGTAACCATACTGTTAGCCGACAACATAGATTGATCTCAAAAATTAAATTCGCTCATGACTGGAAAATCCGCGAATGCAAGGTGCTTTATAAACAAAAACTTTACCGAGCGTGTAAAATAAACTTACAAAAGCGTGTATCATAAGTGAAATTTTCAACGAATGGGTACAGATATGAAATAAAAAACAGCGAAAATTTTCAACCGTTTATTGATAATTGTACGGCCCACAACAGTACCACATCACTCAGCGATGTTTATTTTCTGTTTTTGCTTCCCAGCACAACCTCTAAGCTGCGGTCTCTAGACTTGGCCATAATTTAACAATTTAAGAAATTTAACGCAAGGAAGTAGTGATGCAACTCTTAGAAAGCATCAAGGATGGGAATCACCTACCTCAAAATTAAGAACTTCCATGATTTTTCGAGATTTCGCCTATTTTGACGAAGGTTTAGCTTGGATCCTAACTGACGAGGAAATTTTGACTCCGTAAAAAAAGGAGATGAAGGAGAAATTGATGTGCCGATGATTAGTTCTAAAATGGCGAATTAAAGCATCTACAACGTGTGTCATTTCTTTGCAAAATCGGATGTTTGTGTAAACGTATTTTCTGCTCAGAACATGCTCAGCGGAGCCATCGATAAGACTCGTCTTCAAGGATTGCACCAAAAGGAAATAAATGATTTTTTTTCTTGATCTAACTATATCGTTTGTATTTCCATTCATATTAATACAATTTTGTACTAATTTTGTTATTTCCTATTTTTTATCACCGATTATTGGAAATCTCGATAATTCATATTTACCTTTCGAACCCTTGACCATACGAATTATCGAGATTCAACTGTATTTTGATTTAAGTAACAATTTCCTTTATTCGTTAAAACTCCAGAGTCGTAACCCCAAAATGGCGGAGGTAAAGATTTTTAATATCAGCCAGGTCCTAAAAATCTAGATGTCCTCTATGTTGGGGTTACCATTATGGAGTTTTACTAGTAAAAATAACAATAAACAATATTTAATTAGCAAACAATAATTAGTAGATAAAATTTACATGCAAATAGTTAATATAGAAAATTAATGTTTTAATTAACTTATTAGATGATATTATAAAACAACCTGTACCATTACAACGCATGAACCCATGAGGGTCTTGGGTCCAGTACTTTGTAAGGACCGTACTGTTTCTAATACAACGGTTGTGTTTGGTAATTGAACTTTATAGAGTCTGGATGAACCCCAGAAGGATCCATCTCCGGCTGATAACAAATTAAATAATTATTTGTCACAGCCGGTCTCGAATCCGGGATCAGAGGAATACCCTTACCACTGAGCTACTCCGCTACCATAACATTAACAAATAAAGTAATAAACTTTATTAAATGTCCATTGATGTTCGCTACCATTAATAATGTCCGAGTTACATATTACGATCATACATGAGATAAAAAAATATTATGTTAGAGTTGATTTTATTCACACATAGAAATATATAGTTTAGAACATTCCAAGGTCACTAAAAACGTTTTATTTAAATGTTGATTTAAACAGTTGCTTTCACCAAGGAAGCATATTCTGACATTTTGTGAAAAAAATTCTAATAACACAAAACCTATTAACTGAATTAGATGTATTTTTAATAATATAATAATAAAATAAATGCAGGATATTTAATTAATTAATGTATATTTTATTAATAAACTTGTATATTGATTGCATATTATTATATTAATTGATATGACTGTGACACAATGGCTAGAGCTATTGAGGATTCGACACCTGTTCCGAGAGTAGACAATACAAATTAATTACCTGTCATTGGTTCAACAGGTCTGTGCTAGGTATAATGGCACGATAATCGTAAAGGGAACAGTTAAAGAGGTAATTATTTCAATTGACATCAGCTTTTACAACGTGATAGTGCATATTATATCTATATATTATTAATATAATGAAGGATATGTATATTAATATTATTATATTATCTCAACGATATGATAAATGAATAAAAAAAACCCGATTTGGATTGTAAATCATTTTTGTAAACTCGTGTGATAGTCATTGTTTACTCGTTCACACCTTTGCTCACTCCTTCCCCAGATAACCGACAATAATAATAATTTTAAATAATATCTAATTAAAGCAGTAATAACTTTAATAATTTCAATAAATACGAATTTTTCAATTGAATTTAAAATTAGCACAAATAGCGCTAGTGTGGAGACCGCTACTGATAAGACGTCTGCATTGTAAAGTTCTATCATAATTATTATTTCCAGGGTTTTAGGTTTTTAGATTATTTCTCGAAGATCGAAGGTGTAATTTACTTGAATAAAAGGTCTTAGCAAAGACCTGTTATTTGTAACAACTCCAGTAGCAATTATTTGTGACGTCATAAAAAAAAAAATATTTTGATGGGAAGTTCTTTCATTGTCCTGTAAAATAACAGGTTTTCCAAAAACTGGTATTTGCATCGGTTAAAACCAATCTGTTATAATTGAAGGTACAATAACCAGAATAACCGATCACCTGTTTTTTGTTGATTTTTTTGCAATAATCGACTCCCATACTATTATGGATTTTTAATCGTATTTTCTCCGAAAAAAATAGTCTATTGCAGTGGGTCGAAGGCCGGCGGTGAGCGGCGGGACTGCGTTTTCTATCCGTTTCATAATCCCTGGAGCACGACTATGGAAGTTTTGGAGATTTCTGATATATATATTTTCCCCTCGCAAATGAGCTGAAATTCGGTAAGTAGGGCTTTCTTCCAGGCAGAACGTTACCATTAAAGAATGGATAAGTTCCAGACAAAATTTCGGTATGTATACCTGAAATTTCGACGTTTTTAGTGTTTTGCGCATCTCTACAGCTCCACAATATTAGTTTATAGGGCTGAAAATTTGTATCTGAATTGGGGATTCGTGTTAGGAAAGTATCTTTTGGTGGTCTCAACTTGGTTCCCCCATCTCCTCGGGTTTCCGATTTTTTAAAACATTTGCGCACCTTATAAAGGGGTCGCACCCCTCCAAATTGAGTGAGGGGGACCAAGACCTGTTGTATTTGAAAGACAATTAGATTACCAATAAAAAAAAAAAAGTTTCATCGAAATCGGATCAGTAATAGCAAATGTATGGCTATTTCAACTGTTTCAATGCAGTTTTTTTATTAGCAAAGATATTTCAACTCCAGCGACCCCCGTTGGTTTAAATGAGCTGAAATTTGGTATGCAGGACTTTCTGTATGGAAGGTCAGCGGAGAGGCAGAACCATATAATAAAAGTATGGGTAAATTTCGGTATGTTTTGGCACTGTCTTTTCTGGGTCAACTTTTTTCTTACTCCCCCGTTTTTTTATATTTTTTTAAACGTGAAAATACAAATAAAGCAGCAGAATTCCGTCACTAAAGTCGACGGAATTCTGCTGCTCGCGGACTTTTTTTTCCTTTCATTTTTCATGATTCCATCTACTGATTTCTTTCTAAGATCGCTCTTTAAGATCCAGATTTCTGATCAATACGTATTAATCTGTATTCAGATCAATATGTCTTATGAAATATTCCGCTTTAGGTTATTATATACTGCATGCCTGTATAATATATTCTTTTGGTTTAAAATGTGATATTTCTACTCTGTAATATTGATTTGAGCATAGATAATATATTTTTTTCCATTTGCAGTTCTTATTTTTATTTCTACGTCACAGGAACTACCGATAATTCAATTATGGAGCGAAGTTATTTCGCCGCTTCAAATAAAAAGTATCCCATCTCCAAATTTGGCTTTTTCTATTTTTTTTTTTTCGACAGTTCAGATTATTATTTCGATAGATAGATCAGATTATTGCAGATTTGATGCAGAAGTAGCATATCTCCTATCCTATAACCTTAAACTTCTCAATGTTTCACACAAGTTATTTTATTCACTTATTTTCATGACACCGTTCTATTATTCAAATTGTCTACCAAGCTTAGGGATATATATATATATATATATTTAAATAAATTGTTTCCAAAAAGTATTGAATTAAAAAAATATAATAAATTGTAAAGAATATTTTTGTAAAAATATTTGTATTGAAAAAAAAAAAAAAGACCCAAAAATATTCTGCGAGGTTTATAACTAAGCGAGAATGTAAAAAAATTGGTTTGTACCTTTATACTATCAAACGATAAAACCAAATTTTTTTTTTTTTATAAATCCTGTAAATTCCTCTCCTGTTAAATTCAATTTTCAGTGTTCAGTTCTGCTTATTTAAATTGTTAAACTTTTTTAGTGCTTCTCCTAAATTCAGTTCTATGCAGGGCCGCCCTCAGCGGAGCCGGGGCTAGGGGCAAAATAATACTGCGGGCCCACTGTCACTCAATATTTCGTGTGTTTTAATTTTGCCCACAATATTATTAAATGGATTAACATATTATTAAAACTAAACTTACTACTGCGTTATAATTACCAGAGTATATTGTTTCATATAAAATAAAAAACATTAAAAAAAAAATATGAATGATATTATGGAATTTATTTAATTAAAGTTTTCATAATAACACAAGCATAGCAAACAAAACATACTTTTGTTTATAATAACAATTATTCATAACCACACTTCTTTTCTGCGAAAGTTTGAATAATGGAGTCTAAATTCAATTTTCTTCCTAACCTAGACTCAATTGACAACACTTTATTTTATCTTTAAATTATAAACAACATAATTATTTATAAATGATGGTATTATTTATTATACTATATTTCGTTACATATTAATCAATTACAAAGCTAGACACTCCTTATTAAGATTGTTTTTATAAGAACTCTATTATTTATTATTGGCTGGTGTTTCGACCCAGCTGTTAAGTCCAACCTACCCCAGCATAAATCGGCAGTCTTCTCCGTGTTTTACTGCTGCCTTCCAATTTCTGATACCAAGTAGAGACCTCGCATCGGCAGCCATGTTCTTCGCCAAGCGAAGCTTAAGTCGCCCAACTCTATATAAACGCTCTGATAGTATTTTATATGGGATTTCATTCGGTTACATTCTTCCTATATGAGTCGCCCATCGAAGCTTTGATAACTTAAATATGGTGCATACATCTAGATTGATTTTTTAATATTTCCAACATTATCTTTTATATTGGTCCGTTAGTTTTGAATTATATTTTTTTAAATTTATTTATTTACGTTTGTTTCCAGACATGAATCCTATACAAATAGAGTCTATCTCTAAATTATCATCATCACATTTAAATTTTGTTATCACTACTATATATTATTACGGTAGTATAGATCCCTTTTCCGGCTCTCAGGAGCGATGGATTTTGACGAATGAGGTATCAAAAGAAAAGAGATTTCACGGAGAAGTGACGAATCCTGATTTGGTTTCTTAAATTCTTACTAGGGCTTAAATAAAAGTGATGAAAAAACTGGGAGGTTTCAAAGTTTTGACGACTAAAAGTCGGCGGATCGAGACGGAATAAGTTGGGTTTTAAAGATTTTGACGCGGGCATCAAGATCATGTATGGTCCTTTGGACCATGCTGGCCCAGCGTTTTAAAGCTCAAAAACCTACTGTTTTTGAGATAATGCACGATACAGGTCCGCACGGGTCCTATGCCATCTTGCGTACATGCCGTCGTCATGGCAACTTTGTACCTTTTAAAGCCAGTTGAGACTGTTACCAAAAACGTATTAATAACTGTGGAAACCTTTTTTTAAATAAAATATTGTTTTCATGTTTCCATGAATGATAGAATACTACAAACAGAAAGTGGTTACTGTACGAGTCATATTGCTTAAATGTTAAACTGAGGGAGTACTTTCCAGTAGGGCAAGTTAATTACTTAGTAAGTATTAACTATTACTTGAACATAGTAATTATAAACTATTATTAAGCTTCACCAAATGTGTGTGTTAAATAAACTTTCTTGATAATATTATATTGTTTAGCGCTTATACTTCGATTTCATTAAGGATTCATTAAGATATGTAATGCGAGAGTTCTCGCTCGGGTATACCAGTTAATATATAAACCAACATTATTATTTCGATGGTCATATGTTTAAAAAGAAAATTACACATAATTTGTAAATTTTGGGATATCATACATTTCATGATATTTTTTATTTTCACTTGCTTATACACGGATAATATAATAAGAAGAAACATTGGGATCCTGAAAAATCTCGAACCCGATTTTTCAACGGAAACAGACGATTTAAGCTCCTACAAGTCCTACAAGTCCCTCTTCTCTCGCAAAATGGTCAGTGTGTGTCCAAAAAGGAAAAGTTGTACGACACTAAAATTACGCCTTTAAGGTAATATAATATAATAATATATGATATAAATTAGAATTGCTAAATAAAAGATCTAGCTATATAAATTTTTATAATAATTCTTATGCATCGTGAAAATTGTGTGATTTAAATTGATTAAAAGGCATTGTTGTTATGATTTAATTATTTGTGAAAATCAACTTCCCATGACAATTATCTTTATTATTAAAAAAGCTTTTCTATAATACTGTCATCGACATTTCGAAGTCCTTCTTCGCCTTCAGGATGCTTATTTTCTACAATACAACATAAACCAATTACAACCAATAAATATTCATAACATTAATTTACACTACATATAGTTACATAATTAAAATTTCCTTTGAAAATACAGTGTCCACCCCATGTCATGGGAAGTTGATTTTCACAAATAATTAATCCATAATAAGTTAACATTCACATTAGAGTATAATTTATGATAAAAGTACGTGCTATTAATTATTTTAATAATTGAAATTATGTTTTTATTTACATATATTTGTTCTGCCATATAATTATAATTTTATAAAATTATACAAACAGATTACATGATAAAAGCCAAAAATAAAACCATAATTCCTTTTCTTCTTGTCATAGTGTAAAAATTTTCATTACCGAGTTTCTTTTTGATTTCATGACAAAAAAAAAAATCCACATGGTTCGGAATGGTACACATAGGGGCCATGAGCAGGACAGGAGGCAGAAGACAATAGAAGAGTGAAGAACGGATCAAAAGAATACCACAGGGAGAAAGAGCGATAAAGGAAACAAATGGATAGAGTAATCCCGCGCTCAGTAAACAAACTGAATACATAAGAACGCCATCAAAGAGATATATATCTTGTATAAGCTCTGTTTGTTTCTCTCTCGCTATTGGGGTCCTCTTTGTGCCTTAGCCTTTATGCCCTCTTTGAGCGGCTCGTTTATGATCGTAAGGGATGCAGATTTGGCGCCCGGGACAGATGGCAATGGAACACCGCCTCAGCATGTTCTCTCTTATTGCACGGTAATGGCCGGTGTACTTTGGTAGTAACTGTTTTCACGAATATTAAAACATCGGCATATATAATATCATGATTTGTTAGAATATTAAAAAAAATATAATTATAAAATATATTATAAAATTTCCACTACTCTACGGAAGTTTTCATTACAAATTAAATAGTATTCTTATTTTCATGACATCGATATAGTCTGAGCAGACATTCTCTAGTGCAGTAATGTTTATACAAATTTTAATAGTACCTTTGGTGAGAAGAAATGAAAACCCAGAAGATGGAAGAGAATTTCGACAATGCTGGTTGTATGTGGGTAAAAGAATATTAATGTAGAAAATTAATAAAGATAATTAAATGAAAGTGTGTTTGTTCAAAAAAAAAATAACAATACTATTTAAAACATATTTTGAATTGCTTATTTTTGAATATGTGTGTTCTTAGAACTGAGGATGAATGTATAACATTCCAAACTAGTTTTCAATAAAATAAAATTATAGAAGTGGCACATAATTTAACAATCCCTAATAATAATAGAGTTCTTATAAAAACAATCTTAGTAAGAAGTGTCTAAATAGAGTTCTTATAAAAACAATCTTAGTAAGAAGTGTCTAGCTCTGTATTAGTTTTATTGTCACACTCTATTATGAGGTATTAGACTCTCACTATAACCTATACAATTGATTTATCAAATTAATGGGACAGTATCTCACTTATTGTATGTTTTTAGGATAAATTTTGTATCATTAATTACAATTAAAATGTTAACTTACATAATGTATGTCAGTTATTGTGTTTCTTAATCGGCCGTTTAATAAAAACATCTGATTATTATATACTGTACTATTTACTTCTGTTAAGTCCAGTGTCCTACTGTCTTCGCAAGACATTGGCCTTCCAATGAGCTTCGAATTTTGGTAGCTCGTAGCGAAAAGGGTTCTCAACTACTTACAGAGGGTCCTTATGCCCCTTCATACTAAAGATGGAAGCTATTCCAGTAGCATATACATATGTAGTCATCTGTAAATCCGATTAAAATGATGTTCATGCGAATGAAATAGTCATCATTATAAATCATACTTATATTGCTCCATTACAGTACGAAAATCATTCATGCGATCATAATAATACTATCGAGGAAATGATGCCGATTTTCAAGCGAAGTATATGTACACTGTATCGTAAAATATAACGGGCAATTCTGAATGCGTAACCTACGCTGTATTCATAATAAAGTACAAGTACTAGTGAAAATGTTCGTTTTTAGAGATTACTTATCGTCATGAGACAGTAATAATTTTATTCAATTTTGTTTTAATTTACTTCCTTGTACGAAGTAAAGGAAGTATTATAATCGCGAAAATTTTCGGTTTTCAGATTTCGGCGGAAATATCCATTTTGATCATCCCTGAATCCATTTTGACTAGTTACGTCGTGGCTTCTGTACGTACGTTCGTATCTCGCATAACTCAAAAACGGTTAGCCGTAGAAAGTTGAAATTTTGTATTTAGGATTGTTGTAAAATCTAATTGTGAACCTCCCTTTTTGGTCACTGCTTAATCATTGGAAATGGTACTTTACTTGAAGGTCATAATTGATTTCCATCAAAAATTATATTAAAATACTATGCAAAACTTCTCAAATTTGATATTTGTTACTTATATATTGATTTAAATAACATACTAGATTTTGGTCTAAATTGGAAAACCGGAAGCGGTACTTTACTTGAAGGTCATATTAGACTTTCATCAAAAATTATATTAAAATATAACGTAAAACATCTCAAATTTGGTAAATAGGACTTTTATATTGATGCGAATGTATTTATTATATATTTTGGTTAAAATTGTTGAGCTGAAAAGGGTACTTTACTTGAAGGCCATAATAAGCTTACATCAAAAATTATATTTAAATTAAATACATAAATCATATGTTTCCGTAATAAAGGTTAAAAACGCAATTTGGTTTCCAATCCAATTAAACATTTTTATTACTTGTGTTAATTGTTAAAATACTGGTTTTCCTCCCCATTTGTGAGATCAACAAGTCTGCAGCATGAGAATAAGATATTAGTGGGCTTTCCCGCTTAAAATGTCGAACTGTCGATTTGCAATGCTTTATCTAGTGATAGTGACAGTTTTATTGTTGTCACGAAACGTGGAGAAATATCTTGGAAACTAGTTACCTACTGAAGGAAAACGATATATAATAGACAGACGCCACGACGAAACTGGTCAAAATGGATTCAGGGATGGTCAAAATGGATATTTCCGTTGAAATCTGAAAACCTAAAATTTTCGCAATTACAATACTTCCTTTACTTCGTACAAGGAAGTAAAAATGAATAAAATTAATATTATCTAAAGACAATAAGTAACCCGTAACCTCTAAAAAGAAATCTTTTCACAAGTATTTTTACAACTTGTACTTTGTACCTTCTTTATTATGAAATAGGGCCCTGCTGGAAATCAATTTAAAATATTTTGAATTTTTCTTGCGGGGCTTCTTGCCTCAAGAGCAGCTACTGAATATTCCCCTTGACGGTATTAGGACTAACGTCTTTGGCGATACGAACCCTCTTACAGGAAAAAAAAGTTTTATGATGTCTCTATTGAGCCGAGAGGGCTTAGGGTTCGAGGAGTGGGTTCCCATCGGCAGATGTTTGGCGGTCGGTCGGTCGATAATATCTCATTGCATTTATTCATGTTCCATTCAATAAAATAATGGAAAAATAATTACACATAATATTTATCAATATCATTGAATAACAATTTTTATTTTTATTTTATTTTTCTCTCCCTCAGAATTTATTTTACATTACAATATATACAACAATAATACATATATATATATATATATATATATATATATATATATATATATATATATATATATATATATATATATATATGTATGTATGTATTATTCAATTTTCTCTCTTACTCTTTCCACAGATGAGGCCACTACCGGATCAGTTTAATGATCAATTAAATTAATAGGATATGTATGAAAGCCTGGAGTCTCTAAAACAGCGGGAAACAACTAACCTTTCGAAATGGCCTGGCTTCATTAATCAAGGTTTGGTCCCCTTATCTTCTAAATTGAAATTGTTTAATGCTGTTTACCGTTCTATTCTCACCTGCGCATGCCAAGTTTTGGGTTTCTAATCTTATGATCAGATCGAAAAATTGTTCGTCATTCCTCCTTTTACCCCATATTATATGATTTATTTGGAGACCGGTGTTGAGCCCTTATTTTTGCATAACTTGAGACTCCATTTCAATTATGTTACGAAAGTTTTAAAACTCTCTGATTATCGCTTCGTAAAAATTACAGCGCACGAGATAATCAATAAAAATAGGTTCTGGTATAGAGATCGGAATTATCTTCCTGACTTTCGTTTTTCTCTGCAAAATATTGCAAGTTGGAAGGTAAAGCCCCTATGTATTTTGTCTGGCATAAGATCTAGCAATAGAGAGACGTATCTGGAGAAACCTCGTTCCTCTCAAAGATTCCTTTCTTAGAAAAAACTTGGCAGAACTAATGTCTTTAACTTGGTAGGAGAGAATCCAAGGGAATTAAGGCTTTTCGCTTTATTTCGAGAATTAAGATCTTCGCTGGTTATTTAAAATTCATAGAAAAAGAAAAAGAAAAAGAAAATCGGGGTGGCCGAGCGGGCTAACGCGCTTGCAAAAGTGACCTACTCATAAACCTAAAGGTTGTGAGTTCGAATCCCGGTACCGGCATTACTTTAATTTAATTAAATTGATAATTCAAGCAATTTATCACCCCTCTTCCCGGGTATGTGAGACCCGCCAGCCTACTTGAGGCAACTCACATAGACCGGGAGTAGGATTGATGACCCTACCCCGTGTACCTAAATTGAGAATCGCGGTGTGGTATTGTAGGACACAGGAAAATAGCCGCCAGGAGGTTTGCTCCATGGACGGTCTGCTTCGGGGAAACAAATATAGGTCCTTGTGCGCCTGTTGACTCCGAACAGCCATAATCCGTGGATCTGGACCGGTTTGTCACTCTCATTGAACCGAGTGAGTCGGTGGGAAGGGCACTGGCGAATTGGCCCCAAAGGAACCGGTTACGGAGCTACGAATAGTCTGCCGCTACACCATGGAAACCATGGTTAGTAGCAACGTGAGGTTGGGTGACTCCCTCTCCTCCCTCCTGGCTGTCTATTCTCCCGCAAGCAATACATGTTTGTATGAATACCACATCGCGCGGCCATGGTCTTCAGTGCCAACCGAATATATATATATATATATATATATATATATATATATATATATACATATACGTTTATGTTAAGGATAACTTAATAATTGTGTTTCACATTGTGTGTGCTTCAGGCAAGACTGCATAATAGCCATGTAATACTTACTTAGACAGAAAATAGTACCTTAACAGGGTCACATGACATAGTGGCAGCCATTATTAGAAATTAGAGTAGCCAGGTCGGGATTTTTCTCCTTAGATTTAATTTTTTTCTTTATGTTGATAAAGCGTTTTTTTTTGTTTTTTTTTTTTTTAAATTTACAGCTAAATGCGTGCACCATTTTTATGTGATTATAAATTAATAATTAAAATGATAAACAAAAATTGGGCTAAAAACATACCTTGAGTTTTTTAAAAATTTATTTTAGGCGTATTTATTACGCAGAGTAATAAGCTAATATATATCTATAAAATCTACTTAAATCCACAAAAAAACGGCTACTTGCTGCCACAAGAACATTTCACTGGCTTACAAACACTGCTCCTGTTTGCAGGCGGTTTTAGAGTTCATGTAGAACAACGCCTTCATATCTTTGAAAATAAAGTTTTGTATGAATCATAGGATAAACGGCCGAAGAGTAGGACGTGACGTAAGTGGGAGAATTGCCTTAATACTGACTGCGGATTTGGGTTTTGTCAGAAGTTGGATAACGAAGTTGCGGAAGCAGTAAGATTTGAAACTAGTTCTCAATAAAACAAATTTATAGAAGTGGCAAATAATTTATCAATCCCTAATTAGGCTGATCTTTCTATACCATCATGCGGTTATCAACTGAAAATGTTACCATTTATATTTTTAATGATTATCAGAAATATTTCTAACAATTAAGAATATTTAGAAATGTTGTATGAAAGATTTCTTCATTCTTCTACAATCATTATAATCGTTTCATGCTGGCCTGATGTAAATGTATTCGATGGATCAGGTGATGGATTCAATGTAGACGATACAACTTTTCCGCCTGAGCGATACATTCCAGATGTTTATTTTTAAAATTCCAATGCATAACAATATTTATATTCTTTATCCATTTCGCCAATAATATTTTTATAATATTCTATGTAGGTACTTAGATCAGATTGAAATGCAAGACAATTGAACAATGATCGCGTTAATGCACATAGTATTTGCATCCGCTGTCGATTTATGTAAAATGTTCAATACTACACGAACATAACTTGAACAGTAGCACCTTACAAATATACAACTTGGTTATATCTTCACTGTAGCGCCACGGATCCTATCATTGCTAAAAACTATCGTTTCGAATTCATAAATGTATTGTGTTGACGTGACATTAATCGGTCAAATCATTCAGAAGTTACACGATCACAAATATACGGGTATATAAAGATTTATTGTATCAAAATAAATACTCAGCAAGATCTGCATAGTTGTAGAGACAGGACAGATCCTCGAGAGGAGAGGACAGAAGGTCCCAGGTGGGGACGACAGGAAGGCAATCCCTGAGGAGACAAGGGCAAGGATTTAGCAGAGGAGATCCTTCTATCCTTCTTCTGTCCCAATGTGTCTCCCAGGATATTGGGACCACCCTCCTGTCGGTCCCTTGGGCTTGTCTTCTGCTTCTTTATTGTTTATCCTCCTTGTTCTGTTTCACTGACTCTTTAGCTGGAATCTTAGTCTTGTATATGGTTTGGTCCTGTTAGGATCAATACATATATATATATATATATATATATATATATATATATATATATATATATATATATATATATATATATATATATATATATTATACATATAATTTAAATAATACAAAATAATTTATGTTGCAAGTTGAATGTACAATATGTAAACT
Organism: Rhaphigaster nebulosa; assembly: GCA_948150685.1. NCBI lineage: Eukaryota > Metazoa > Arthropoda > Insecta > Hemiptera > Pentatomidae > Rhaphigaster > Rhaphigaster nebulosa. Next base: position 181,091,349 of record OX411308.1, read on the forward strand.
TACTAAATAAATAAAAGTTAACAAAATAAATTGGATAAAAAATAGAACAAAAAATAAAATTTAAATAACAGAAAAGATATATATATATATATATATATATATGTATAGCAATAGGATATGTTACTAAATTGATGAAACCAATTGACTTTTATCGACTGACCGATTAGAAGGGCAACCTAAATATCTCTTGTTGTGATGGTTGAAACTTGTTTTTTTTTTTGTTTTCTTTTTTTTTTTTTTGTTACTTAAAAGTAAAAATCTTTTTTTTTTGTAAGATTTAAATAAGTGTAATGTTTATATTTTTATTTTTGTGAGGCTTGAAGTTTTATTATATTTTCTTTAGCTATTTAAAAGTTTTAATTTTATTATTTTTATATTGTAAGGTTTTAAATTTTTTTTTAAAGGTTTGAAGGAAAAAAAGAAGAAAAAAATGCTTTGAATTTTTTATTTATTTTATACACACACACACATATATATATATATATATATATATATATATATATATATATATATATATATATATATTTCTTTTCTGTTATTTTATTTTTATTATTTGTTCTATTTTTATCCAATTTATTTTGTTAACTTTTATTTATTTTGTTAATTTTTTCTAAGTTGACATATTGTATATTCAACTTGCAACATAAATTATTTTGTATTATTTAAATTATATGTATGGTATAAAACAAACAATATATGTAGTATGTCTCTAAAAGGCATGGAACATGTATTCAATAAATAAATTCTCCTGTTATGAGGTTACCAGAAAAGGAAAAAAAAAAAATATATATATATATATATATATATATATATATATATATATATATATATATATATATATATATATATACAGATGTGTGTGTAAATTTCGGAAAGAAAAAAAGAAAATTTAACTTTAAAGCATCCCGAAAATTTATGTTAGTCACTGTACCTAATTTATATTTTTACGTTTTTTAATGATATAAAAAATTTAATTAATTTTAAATGTCCCTTGACCCTCTCCTCCCCCCCAAAAAAAAACATTGGATATGGCTATTTCACATAATATATAAACAAAGAACAACAAATACTCTAAAATTGAAGAAAAATTAACTGTAAGGATATAATTATGTAGTTGTATAATTTCAGACACTCAAAGATTTATATTTGTAATCTTCCAATTACATCTGGACCATTCTTCGAAAATATTTCCGAGATTTTCAAATAACGTAAGTTAAATCAAAATATTCCAATTTTCAAAAATCAAGAAGTGAGACTGTGTGTGAGGGAGTGAGGGTGAGGGAATGATAATTATAATAATAGTTTCCATAATGTTTAGTTAAATTATTATTATTTAATTATTACAAGTGGTATGAGATAAATTAATTTTAAATTTTTGATAAAGCAATTGAATTAGAGACATATTTTTTCTGAAAATACTGAGCTTGTTTGCGCACATAGTTTATTTTGATAGCGATAGGATAGGTTTTCTGACAGCTGATTCTAAAGTCATTTTAGAAAATTCAAGCAATGGGGCATGTGAGGGAGTTAGGATTTTAAAGTTTTGAACATATTTTATATATATGTAAAATTATTATAAACATCAAACATAACCTCTGATAAATCAATCTAAGACCATGCTTTATCAAAATAAATGAAAAAATATCTGCCAGATCAAAAAAGCCCTGTGATTTTTTTCGAATAATGACCCATATATCCTTATATCTCTTTGGCTAAGCTTGTACTAAAGCATTGGTATTATGAACTAATTATATCAAATAATGGATTTAAATAGCGACTATCACGGGGGAGGGGAGAGAGGGGAGTGAGAGGATGTATTTAGGCACCAAGATGTGAATTAGTAATTAATAACTGGACAGTTATAACCCAACATTATTTGGGTTGGATGGGGGAGGACGATATCATAGAAGCTGTCCAGTAATTTATATCCCGAAATGAAGGGATCCTACCGGGGGATTTGCAAAGTAAATTAAACACTTCCGGATTAGTCTTCTGCCTTCCGGTCTGAGTCAATTTGTCAAGCTGAGACCCTCTTTTTACTTTAATAATTTGTCTTCTCGTATTAAACTTTACCAGTCATTTTTAGCCCCTTCCCCTAACAGGGCTTAGTTTAAATTTTTCCTTGCTGTTAGTATAAAAAAAAAAAAAGTGAATTGTAGTAATTCTTAAATATCTTATATACTCTCAAATTTAATATAGTCACAAATTGGTAGCACATTTTGACAACAGAAGCGCATACTATTTTATAACCGACATTATAAAACACATAAAAATTATAATTATAAATTATAAAACTAGTAGTTTAAAATATGAATCCATGTTATATCTACCACTAAATTAAAAAGTTATTTTGTACATAATTTTCTTAAAAATAAAATTGTATTTCTTACAAAATTATAGTTTTTTTGCTCTGTCGAAAATGTCGATTTTCAAATTCCATAGGATATGGTAGTGACGATATCTTCATTCTGGATCTTCATTCTCTAGATTGCTATTTTATAATTATATATACTTCTTTACAATTTTCATTACTTGTACCCAATTTTCATTAAACGCACTAATAAATTCTAAACCTTTATAACCGCAAGGGTGTGTGATAGACACAGCCTCTATCCCATGTTTTATTTTATTATTATTTCTTTTTAACATACAAATCAAATACCAGAGTTCGCATTAACGAAAATAGATATACAAATAGAAGACCATAACTGGAAAAAGGCTGAAAGTTGGATGCACCAATCGTATTATAAATGTTTCAAAATCATGTCGGTAGATTTCGCTGCGCGCGCTAACCTGCCTTGAAAGAGCCAAATTTATTTTAGGAAACTTTTAATCTTTTCCATTTTCGGTCTTATAGAAGAAATATAGAATTGACTAAATGAAAATAAAAAAATAGCTATATTTTATAGCGATAAAGGACATAGCTTTATTACTATAAATTTTTTTTTTTTAAAGTCTAAGAAATTCCCAGGATAAAGTGTTATCCACGGGCAATGGCTATTAATAATGGTTGCTACCTCATCATCTTCGCGTCTAATTGACCAAATTATAAATCATATTATTTTCCCTTTATTTATTCTCCTGTATTTATTATTGCATTTTGATATTGATATTTAATGTTATTAATAGTCAGTAGCGGATTTACGCCCAATTCAGACTAGGTATTTGTCTCGGGCGGCAAAATTTTATTATATTTTTCGATTCAAATGAATTTGTAAATATTAAAAACATGTCAGTTAAGCAAAGATAAATATAAAAATTATATCCACTTAGTTTTTAAAGAAATCCTAAATTTCTTAAAACTAAGTTTTTAAATAAAGAAATAATTGTTTTTGGATACAGAAGCGGTATTTTCTGCCATTCCTGTGGGCAGCTGTACAACTTTGATGATTAAAAACATCAAGCCCGATATATCGATATTTCTCATTGATATATTGAACTACTATATACTATATATATTCGAAAACTCTGGATATATCGATATTTTTGTTCGATATTTACATCCATCGTAAAAAACCGTTTAGTAGATGGCTGATTTTAACATAGCCACCAAATATAATAACAAGAACACACCACACCTCAAGTTTTTTAGGATCTTTGTCGAACCCCCCCCACATTTTGTTATTTTATAATTTTCTTACTTATTTTTTTTGAAAAAATATCCGTTGAAATATTAATATCGGCATTGCGAAATATCGGAAAAAATATCGATATTTTTCTAACATTCCTATCTTGAACCAGCTGCTATGACTGTGCACTTTAGTATTTTGATCTAATGACGCAAATTTATTATATGAGTTTTGGATTTCTTCATCTAAGATATTATTCTACGTTAAGATGCAGAAGGCAGCACTAAATAGTCCTGAAAACTATGTATATATACTAGATTGTTATAAAAGTCCTTGTGCATGAGCACAACCCTTAATTCCAACTTTCATAATTACCTTATAAGAATGTTTTTGTTCCTACTTTTTATGTTAATGTTTACTTCGACTAACCCTTTAATTCCTTGTCTCTTGAGTTGGCTTTATGGAGTCATTTACATTTCTAAAACGCACGTGCAATGTAAGAAGAAAAAATCGTGATTCGTGAGATATTACTGGAAAAAAGATTTAAGCGCAAAGGCAGCCGCCGAATAAATTTGTGCAATAGAAGGAGAGTCAATTATCCATCGAAATACTGCCGCACTTTGGTTCAGGCGTTTTAACAATGGGAATATGAGCCTTGCAGATGAGCCCAGATCAGGTCGCCCATCGGTCGATGATGATGATGATGTTCTTTTTGAATGTGTGCACTAAGTGATTAATCGGCCGTAGTAGGGAATCAAACCTTTACTGTGAACAGCTAGACAGAGCTTATGCAGTTTTGAGCTCAAAGTACCCCTGCACATCGTTCACGTTTGACCAAGGAAAAATTATCGGAACTGCAAAGAGTAAACGTTTTGCCTCATCCAGCCTATAGCCCAGATATTGCAGCATCAGATAATGGTTTGTTTAAATCAATGGTTCATTTTTTAAAAGGTCGGATCTTTGATAATTACTAGGACGTCAAAATTGGACATGAAGAGTTCTTTTCCTCAAAACCAAAGGAGTGGCTCGGGTATCAAATCCAATTACTGGCAGAAAATAGTTGAAAACAATGGAGTTTACTTTGAAGAATAGTATTCAATAATGTTTAAACTGTGTAATCTGAAATCAAGCTATACTGATGCACAAGGACTTTTTTAACAACCTAGAAATAGCCGTCACAAAGTTCTTAATCCCTTCTTTGACAATTCTTGCAATCTCGGAGAACGTTTTTATCATATAATCCGCTATAAGGCGATAAGATTCCGAAATTCTCATAAGCAATTATGAAAATAATCGTGCGGAGTCAGAAGTTCTTATTTTCGTGACAGCTACTAAAGGGTTAAAGGCTATACTAAAATATAAGGTGTGTAATATCAAACAAACAATAAAACTGTTATTGTACAACTTGGAATTACGAAGCTCTCGATAAAGTATAGTGATATGACTTGGTTGAATGTTGCCAAGCTGAAGCCAAAAAAATAATATTAAACCTATTATTATTTACAACAATTATAAACCTAACCTTACTAAGATAAGGCATTGATACCCTGCCAGGCATGTTCTCTACAATCCGCTAACATGTACCGTAATTTCTGACATAGTGACGCGGTATGTACTAAGGCATTAACATATTATTCCCAACAGAGGGCGAGAGAGCGGGTGGAGCCTAATTGATCGCTTAGCCGGGGTATCCCTAAGCGAAGGATTACTCCAGATTGGTTCATACATATTGTATCTTACTCTGCTAACATCCCATCAACAGTGGCCCAACGCCTAATGATCGGATCTAAATTATCTTCCTGTCAACGCCTCGGGAAATCAAAATAAATCTAGTCTTCAGGCATTAACATATGTTCTATGATTGTATTAGTGATAAAAATATGCGCCTCACACAACTTTCCCTTACTGCACTGTAATAAAAATCTTTTTGACATAATTTTAAAGAGTTCACATAAACACTACTCTAAAACAGAATGCACTTATTTCAGTCTTCTCTCACAAAAGTATAATAAATTTGTTTTTTAAACAACTTAAGTGTGAAAGTTCTGTATACTAAATATTTTTGGTTTGTCAGGCTGAAAATATATTTTAAAAATTTCGGTTTAAGAGTTTCCATGGAATCATTTTGTTTCTATTAAATAATATTAAAGCAGAAAGTGTTAGGCTAATTTCCATTTTTATATTATTATAATACATTGTTGAGAGTATTTTGTTAACAACAGGTTTGGCCACTTAGTGGGAGGAGGTTCGGTCTCCTTCCAGACGCACTCGGCTTTCCATCTAGTCTTTATGAGATAAGCTTTATCATTACTAATTCAAGCTCGATTTAGATAACTTTGTTTTTGTTTTTTAGGGAATGTAATTACCTTTCATAAGATTTAATACAGAATTTACCATAAAATTTACCATAAGAATTTACCATTTACCATACTTTTTGAGTTATGCGCAATTAAAATTTTCTTTTCGCTATAACTATTTCTCCTGCTTTTTCTCGTTGATATACTGCATGCATGAAAACTTAAAGGGCTTTAAGGAGAAGACATTAGGCAAGTTTTACCAGAATCGTTTGAGCGGTTTACGAGAAAATTGTAAAATCCAAGATATAATTGCCACTTCCTGTTAATCCAATGCGCTGTATCTTTGCTAATACCGGTCCGATTTTGATGATTATTTTTTTGTTTTTTAGATCAATTAATTACCTTTCATACAACTGTGTATATAATTTACCATAAAATGCATACTTTTTAAGTTATGCGCAAATAAAATATTCTTTTCAACATACCTTTTTTCTCTGCATTTCCTAGGTGGTGTACTACATAAATGAAAAGTTAAAGGCCTTGATGAAAAATAATTTAGGCAAGTTTCATCAAAATCGTTAAAACCGTTTTCGAGAAAATTGTAAACAAGTGTAAAGTGGCACTTCCGGTTAGTCGATTTTGTCGAAAATGCTGCTGTAACATGTGCCAACCTTAAATACGTAATTTCAGTATCGTACAACTTTTCGTTTTTGAGCTAGACTGTTCACAGACACACAGACCATTTTGCGAGACTTGGTTATTTGGACTCAATAGACCTTAGACCTCAATAGACGTGTATTTCAGTCGTAAACTCGAATTATAAAATTTTCACGATCGCAATACTTCCCCTTACAATGTTTCTTGTATAGGTAATTGAAAGTAAAAATTATATTTTAACCACGAGGTGAACTATTTTTTTAATTTCAAACTCTAGATGAAGGATATAATATGTACTTGTTTAGAACAAGTAATATATTACATTAAATATTATAGTATGAAAAAGTTGTTCCTAGTGTAATTTGAATGAGGAATAAATCACATTTCATATCCTTGCTTTATGCCCAATACTAAAATACTCCGAGCGACACAAACAGTATATGTTCATAAAACATTAAATTGGTAATGACACATTTTTGAGTTAAACACACTGGAAGTTATTTACTGAGGAATAACAGAAAAAAGTGGTTTTTCGTAGCAGGTTTTCAAGATGGTCGAAAACTTGGATTTTTCACGAAATACACCACACCAGGAAATCAAAATTATTGCAATTTTTGCAATCCAAAATGATATGATATCTCTACTGTACTAATATGCCAATACTGTAGATCGACAATTTCGAGATGTGTACTTGACCAAATTTAAAAATTTGACACTCAGTGGATGCAAACTTTTGATTCTCCAAAACTTATATCCTATGAGTTTTTTTCTTAGAATATTTATTTCCAAGCTACAAACTCGTATATAGTACTCTGTCTCAGTTTTTGATAAAGTTGGAAAAATATCCTTTTATTGACTGGTTTTCTACCGCTCGACTTATCCGAATTATTATGTTGTGGTACTCATTTGACGCATAATTTAATGTTCTTTAATTTATTATACTATGATATTTTCGATTTAATACACTATTAAAGAATTATAGGCGAAAAACTAAAAAAAGTCCCAACCTTTCCCAGTTTTTACTTCCTTGTGCGCAGTAAGAAAGTTTTGTAATCGCCATAATTTTAGGTTTTCAGATTTCAACGGAAAGATCCATTTTGACCATCCCTGAATCCATTTTGACTAGTTTCGTCATTATGTCTATACGTACGTACGTTCTTATCTCGTATAACTCAAAAACGGTCAGCCGTAGAAAGTTAAAATTTTGTATTTAGGATTGTTACTTAATTTAATATTGAATCTCCCTTTTTGGCCACTGTATCATTACCGGAAACGGTACTTTACTTGTAAGTCATTACTGATTTTCATCAAAAATTGAATTAAAATATAATGAGAAACTTCTCACATTTTGTATTTAAGCTTTGCTAGCTAATATAAATAACATAATAAATTTTGGTTAAAAGTGGCAAACAGGAAGTGGTACTTTACTTGAAGGTCATATTAGACTTTCATCAAAAATTATATTATTATTTGATGTAAAACATCTCAAATATGGTAAATTAGACATTTATATCAATATAAGTAACATAATAGATTTTGGTTGAAATCGAAGATCCGAAAGGGGTACTTTACTTGAAAGTCATAATAAACTTACATAAAAGGTATATCGAGGAATATTTATTACAGAGATCATACGGTGATAAAGGCTATAAACGAGATTTTTTTTTCCACTCCGACTAAACAATTTTATTACTTGTTTTAAGTGTTAAAATTTAGTGTAAAATATTTTTTTTTCCTCCCCATTTGTGAGCTGAACAAGTCTGCAGCAGGAGAGTAAGATATAAGTTAAGCTGTCTTCCGCTTAGAATGTTGAAACCGTCGATTTCCAATACTTTATCTAGTGACATCGACAGTTCTGAAGTTTTAAAGGAACACGAAGAAATCTTTTGGAAACTTGTTACTAACTGAAAGAAAACGAAATATAATAACGGAACGAGACCTCCAGAAACACGAGTGTCAATATATGGACGTCGCGACGCCAAGTGTCGTTTTTGAGATATTGCTATCTTCGGAAACTAGTAACCAAATTTAGGGTCACTTTTTGAGCTACCGATTTATAGTTTAATAGGCGTACAAGGAAGTCATGGGATGTCCACATCAGATATTTTTTTTACACAGTTCTCCCGAGGTCACTCGTGCTAGAATTTTTATTTTTAACATGTTTTATACCCATATAAATAAGTTGAAAAAAATTAAAGCTTCTATCCCCACCATTCGCATCAGAGCTTTTTTTACCCTCTACATACTAGCCTATATGAGCCTTTTAGTTGACTTGTTTTGTATTGTGATATTTAGCATACACTTGTTGAAACTCGAAGAATTACAGAAATGGTACTATGTAGCATGCTAAATCAGAGATTTTGAGTATCCTTAATATATGGAAGAAGCTTATAGAATATATTGTAAATAAACATATTTTCATTCATTCAGTCGTCTGAGATTAGCTACCTATCATCTGCCCTTTGATAATGCTAAGTATTCCTGCTGCTGTTGAAGTACAGTAGTAAATATTGCCTTATCATATTTCTCTAACGGTTCTAGGATATAACAGTAAGGATGGTAGAGGTCATCAGGAGCAGGTAATGGCAAAGGAAATTACCGAAGGAGTTATATGACCGTCGCAGTGGACACGGTTCTTCCATTAACCCGCTAGGTCCTTGTTAGGTTTTATTTATCCTATCCTTCTGCAGCGCATTATGAAGCCTATGCTTTTCATCGAACTGAGAACAGAACAGAGAATGGGCTGGCAGATATTTAAATTAACACCATCTTCATTATCTCGAGGGGATTTTTTCTTAGTGAATATACAGATAAAAAAGAATTTAATTTGCAGAATAATTTTTAATTACAGTACCTGACAAAAATATTATGCAGCATTTCAAATTATTTTTATCCTTTGCGAATATTCTTCTACTTAGTCTTTTATAATCTTATATATAATTACAGCAGATTAAAAAAAACAAAATAAAACAAATAACCCATCTCCTTTCATAATTTACTTCAACAATTACTTAAATTATTACACTAATATATTTATAAATTTATAAAAATCAAATAACAGTTTCAGTTTAACATACCTAGTTCCGTGCTTAATACAGTGCCAGTCTGCTAAATGACCACCAAATTGTTCTGTCAACTCACAGATGTCCCTAGTTTCGAAGTGTCAAATGGTTATTTCTTTATTTGCTTTAGTTTTTTTTTTTTTTTTTTTTTTTTTATAAATTTAATTATTTTTCTTAATTTTAAAATAATAAACTTTGGAAGAAAGTGTTTATATTTTATTAAAAGTTTCATAAACGCATGGATTGTAATATATAGCTGCACAATCTTACAGTAGACAACCCCGCTATATCTATTTAGCAAGATACAACAGTACTTATGCTGGACCGCTGATAATCCTGATGTGAATTTAGCATGCTAATCATTTAACGCGATAAATAAGATTGTTAGTACCGCCATTACCATTGGTTTGGTAAATAATAATTTATGAAAATTCTTTTTATAATTTACTTTTTTTTTTCAATTTATTTTAGCAATTAGATTTTTTTTTTTCAATTATCAAAATATTTTTTTTTGAGTAACTGTCCTGCTAACTGCCACCGTATAATGGGCCTTAACTATCTTGGAAGCATTTTTCTCTCGTTTCATTATCGTTATACATTATTATTATAAATCTTACAAATTTTACAAAGTATGTTACCCAATGGCGGATCGCGTATAGCAACTGTGGAACTGCAACACCCCCATTTCCACTTGATATTGTCAATAACATTCAATATAATGAGTCCATTTTTCTTTAATTTTTTCTTCATACTTGTACAATATATATACCTCAAGCTTAATGCCAGTAGTCGTATCACAGTTTATGAAAAAGGTAAGGTACAAAAATCTTAATGTGGAACTGTGCGCTTCACAGTTTCACTGGCGAGGAGTATGGCTTCTGTGCGCATGCGCACACGAGAAGCTGCATGCGAGACTGTGGGGAGAAAGAGCACTATCGATTTTATTTGATTAATTTTTTTTTCTACATTTTTATTTAATAGTAAACTTTAATCATGGTCTTGAATTCCTATCTTTTCATGCAAATTAAAACAAGAAGAATGAATTTCATTTTTAAATAAATCGATCAACCTTGGACTGGAGCAATCTATGTTATAGTAAGTAAAAAAAAATGTTTAATTTTGTTCTTTTAGGATTTAACAAGTTTCTGGTTATATTTTATTTTTATACACGTTTATTACATTTTGATACAATTTTAAATTAAAGGGTAAACGTTTTCTGGAGCACTATACCCATTAATTTTATCGACGAGCCTCCACTGACGTCACCGATTCAATATTACGATTTTATAATCACGTCTTCAGTCCTCAGATGTGCAGGTTCGATTCGGGCACAGGATGTATGAGCCGTAATTAAATAAAATAAAGTTGCGGTAGGCTAAGATTGTGTAAGTTTAATCGAAAGTATTTTCCTTTAGCACGAGTTTTTGAGCTAGGTGCTAAATAGGGTATATACATGATTTTTTAAGATATATAAATAAATTATTTTCGTCTCAAAAGTTTTGTAAAACATTAAATCCTCTATAAAAATCTTCTTATAAAATTAAAGAAAAAAAAAATCTTTAGATGAAATATTTTGGCTATTCAACGCGTCATTTTTGCAGAGTTTATGCGACGTCATTATTCATGTCAACAATGGTATTTAACCGACTTTGTATTAGTCCTGATGAAACTTGCTAAATTTGATCTAATTCTGTTATTAGTAAAACCATGAAACAGGAGCGAAAACTTTCGGATCAGTATTGTCTTGTGCCTATGTGCTAGAACACAACGAAAAGTGCCCCAGATAAAGTATTTTTTCTCGTTCCAAAAGACTAAACTATGCGAGGAAAGTGGTTTAAAGCCATTAAAAGAGATAAAGTATCTCCAATAACTGGTTTGCATTGTTTTGAAGTCATTATAATGAATAAGTCGTTTCTTTTACAATCAAATTTATAATTTTGTTGCTTTATTTTAAAAAAGTATCGTAACCTCAAAAAGTTTTGATTTGACATTTGATGAATTTTTATCATATTATATTGTTTATTTGTGAAATATTTATTTGCATATCAACATTTTAATGTGATATAATTAGTATTTTTTTCTTCGTTTTAGTTAGAACAGGCTACATAACATTGAATGCAACTCAAAATATGTCGAATATTTCAAATTATCAAATGTGTTGCAATACGATTCCGTTGAGATCCATACCAAAAATATTAGATAATAATATTAACTGTATTATATTTGTTGATAAAATTATTTTGTCTGCATTTATAGGTTATGCTTAGTTTTCCTAATTAATATGAGAAATTATGTATTAAAAGAGCTTAAAAATTGAATTAAACATCACAAAATTATCTTTTAACTTTTACTCCTCTAAATTCAGTATATATAAAATCTGGATATGAAGAAATAAAACATCATATTCGCGTCTATTCTCGGAAGATTATTCGACTGCGCTTTAACAAATCCTCATTCAGTAATTAAGAATTCACACAACACTTAATGAAAGAAATTGTGATATAATTCAATTTATCGACAATCACTTAAAGAAAGTACCCAGCAGCCGTACGAGGTAGTTATGCTGGCATGAAACATGACGTCACACCGCGGCCTAACCGATAGTATTGCGTTTGGATATTTTACATTTCGTACGTATTTATAGGCCTTATTTTTAATTAAAACTTATTATTTAGCAACAATTTAGAATTAGAGATTGATAAATTATTTGCCACTTCTATAAATTTGTTTTATTGAAAACTAGTTTCGAATGTAACACATTCATCTTCAGTTCTAAAAACACACAAAAAATTCAAAAATAAGCAATTCAAAATATAGTTTGGTATTATTATACATATTAAATTAGATTAATATAAATCAGTATTATAATACATTTATGAATTATGAATTTAATTAAGACAAGAAATCAAATACATGTTGGTACTCACCAAGGTTTATTATTAATATGGATTAAATTTTTTGTGTGTGTTTTTAGAACTGAGGATGAATGTGTAACTTTCGAAACTAGTTTTCAATAAAACAAATTTATAGAAGTGGCAAATAATTTATCAATCCCTAATTAGATTGATCCTTCTACACCATCTTGCGGATGTCAACTAAAAATTTAGAATGATAAAACTATTTAGTCAAATAAAAAAATTGAACGAAATATTTTTTCATGGATATACCCCATCCATATTCTCTTATGTTTACCAAGTATTTTTTTCGTTTCGTAGCATATTTAACATCGTTCAGTTTCCGCGAGGATTATTTCCGAAACGTACTCAATTCTGAAAACGGTATATTTGCGAGGTTGAATCGAAAAATAAAAAAAAAATAAACAGAAGCAAGCGGAATGAGTAAAGCAAACAGCGAACGCTGGATTAATCACTTAGAGCTCTGCGCAAACATGAGTAGCTCTTAGCGGAAGAACAAACATCCATATCACAACCCGTTCCAATATTTATAGACACCTAATATAAATTTATTAGTGTATTTACTATTATATCAAGTATCGTCATATTTGTTTTTTAATGAATGTTTTTTAAATAGAACCAATCTGTTTCTTGTTTGATTATTATTCAATTTAAAATATTCTTTTGTATTTAATTCGTTCGTGAATATTACAATCTTTGTTATTTAGGCCCAGCAGATGGAAATTGGTTCATAAATACATAATCTCACTGGTAACCAATATCTTGTTATTTTCATAATTTTACTTTCCCTTACCTATATATGAAATATATAGCAAGACGAAGTATTTTCGAATTCGAGTTCTCAACGGAAATACACGTTTTAAGGTCCCCTGAGTAGTTTATGAACAGCCTTGCTCAAAAACGAAGCTTAAATTACGTATTTAAGGTAAGTATGTGCCGGAAATGTTACAGTAACGTTTTCGTCAAAATCGACTAACCGGATGTGCCACTTTATTGGCATCAATTTTACACTATTTTTACAATTTTCTCGAAAGTGGCTCTAACGATTTCGGTGAAACTCGCCTAAAGACTTCTCCTTAAAGTCCTCTATCTCTTCATATCTTCATGGCGGAGAAAATGGAGGGAAAAATTGTATATACAAAAGAAAATTTTTTTTTGCATCACTCAAAAAGAATGCATTTGATGGTAAATTATATATGAAATCATATGAAAGGTCATTAAACTCTCTAAAAAACAAATAAGAAAAATGATCAAAATCGGAGCCAAGAAATAGATTACCCTAGATGGATAGACGAGCGTGTCCGAAAGGAGACAGATTCGACCGAACCTCGTCCCACAAAGCCGCTAACTTGCTGTCAACAATACGCTCTATAATAATGTAATGTGATGATAAAAAAGTAGAAATTAACTTAATAATTTTTACTTTCATGTGATTTAATGGAAATAAATGAAAGGCCTGACAAGCCAAAATATGTAGTGCACATAATTGCCGTACTAGAACTTTAAAAAACTATACTTTTGTTAGAGAAGGCGTGAAAAAGTGCGAGCTACTGAGTTTGTTTGAAGTAGCGTTTTTGTGAACACTTTAAATTTATGTTGAAAAGATTATTATTATATTGGGATTGATAAATTATTTGCCACTTCTATAAATTTGTTTTATTGAAAACTAGTTTCAAATGTTTTACATTCATACTCAGTTCTAAAAACACATAAAAAATTCAAAATGCAGTTTGGTATTATTATACATATTAAATTAGATTAATATAAATCAGTAATATAAAACATTTATGAATTATGAATTTAATTAAGACAATAAATTAAATACATGTTGGTGCTCACCAAGTTTTAAATGGATTATATCAAACAGAAATGTTTGTACTGGTTTCTTCTCGCATTGAACTAACAATGAACGAAAGTTTTTAGGTAACCGGTTCAAGGGTCGGGATTTTTCCAGTAATGCCGGTGAGTAATTGTTTTTTTCTGATATGGATGGGAATAAATTTAAGATTGGACTATTGGAAATATTTATTTGGTCATTTAAGCAAAAATCTGGATTGGATTTGAAGGATTTTATTATTTCAAGTGCTTCATATATATTTAATTTGAGGCTGTTTTCAACGTGATGTATTAATTTAACTCCTGAGTCTTTGATTAATTTATGATTTTTTTCATTTAAATGAAAAATCCATTTAAACCTTGGTGAGTACCAACATGTATTTAATTTCTTGTCTTAATTAAATTCATAATTCATAAATGTTTTATAATACTGATTTATATTAATCTAATTTAATATGTATAAATAATACTATATTTTGAATTGCTTATTTTTGAATTTTTTGTGTGTTATAACATATATAACATAATGTGTATAATATTCGATACTAGGCTTCAACAAAAACATATTGTAGAAGTGGCAAATAATTTATCAATCCCTAATTAGATTGATCCTTCTATACCATCATGCTGATGTCAACTGATTATTATTATTATGGGATGGTAAATGAAAGTTGTGTGATGCGCGCACCGCACCAGATTTTTCTTATATTAGTCATTATAGCTTAATCATTCTTAAAATTGGAATTAATTATGTCACTGAGTCTATCTTGTAAAATACATATTTTGATTTAGAGATTATTTGTGCCAAATTTCGATTTATTGATCTAATAATTCGGTGTTTATATACTCCTTTGATTCTTTTTTGAAGTTACTAATTGATATGATGATCAAAAATCCTCTACCCGCACAAACTAAGCCCATTGAATAAGTATGTTGTCGAAGATGTGATTGCGAGCCGAGGCTAATGGAAGACCCGTGTCCACCAACGGCACCATAATTCCTTCCATAATCATGTCAGCCATTACCCGTTACTAGTGCTGCCCCCTGTCAGCGGAGCGGGGAACCAGCGGGTTACAAATGGTCCCAATACCGCCGCTCCTAGTCGCTGAATTGTGGGGTCGGAATAAATGAATATCTAACGATTTAATTTAAATTTCCATTTAACTGCACTCCATTGCCGATGCTCGTGTTTGTTCGCTTCCAGGATTGGGGTTGAGCCTCGCTGGTATAGCCTGGAACAAAAAAAAAAAAATAAGGAATGGAAAAGTATCTCTTATGGAAATAGGCTTATATCTAAAAGAAAACATTATTTAATTCCGGTCCGTTTCTCAACCCTTTTAAAGTAGTATAAGTAGGTATGGTAAATTTTGGACTCTCAGAGTCGATTGCTTGTAAAGCGGTAGCGGATCCTGGATTTAATTTAGAGGGGCTAACACGGGGGTCTGGGAATGGAGATACCTCATAGCAAGGTCACTAATCAAAACTGCGTTTTTACACTATTTGAAGCAGTGAATTTCAATCATTAGAAATTCAGTTTAGAGTATTTATTTATTTTTAAATTACAAAAATATTACATAAATAAAATATTATAAATATTATACGGGAATTACAGAAACAATAATGTTTTTAGGGATAACATTTTTATATTTTTTCTTGACACTTGGCCACATTTAGTAGCTGATATATCTATTTTTTGAAGGGGAGGGAAGAGGGTGGATCGTGGTGACCGAGATGCCAAAGGCATTTGCGATAGGTAATCAAAGCTTAGCCCGCGACTATCGTCTCCTCCACATATGTGAGGCACGTCAGCCAACTGGAGGCAATTCACACAGACCGGGCGTAGGAGTGATGACCCTACCCTCTGTAGCTAAATTGTGAATCGCTTTGTGGTCTTCCAGGATGCCAAATAGCCACCCGGAGGTTTGGTCCATGGACGGTCTGCTTCGGGAAATGAAATATGTCCTCGTGCGCCTGCTGATCCGGAACAGCCATAGTCCGTGATTTGTCACTGTCCTCGAATCCGAGTAAGTTGGTGGGAAGGACACTGCCGAATTGGCCCCAAAGGGTTATTGAGTAATGGAAACCATGGTTTGCAGCAACGTGAAGTTAGGCTGTCTAAGCTGCCGCAAGCGATAAAAATGTCTAAGAAGGCCACATCGCGTGGCAAAAGATCTGCATGGTCTACAATCCCAACAAAAAAAAAAATGTAGTTTTTAATTCATCATTCAGATAGATGCTACTCGCTCACTTGTAGTTTTTTATTCTTCCTATTGTTAAAAATTAATATAATTTTAAGCAAGGTACTTTGAAGAAAACGTTTAACGCTGCAATTCGATTTTAATAATGTGATTACATTTACCGTGCGAGGCGTTGACATGTGAAAAAAGCTATTTCGGCCATTTTATGAAAAATTATCACAAAATAGTGAACTTGAATGTTACTAGACGAGAAATAAAATTTAATTGTGATTCTACATTAATATCCTATTTTAGTTGTGCGTTCTGATTTAAAAAGAGTACAAATTATATATACATGAACATATTTTTCTTTATTTCTTATTATTCACATTATGATTAGCATATTTTTGTTTATATTTTATTAATATTATTTATAATACATGAACATATTTTTCTTTATTTCTTATTATTCACATTATGATTAGCATATTATAATAATGATATTTTTCTTCATACTTCATTGTTTAAACACTTAAATTTTTTTTCAACTTACTGTCTTATCTTATTTTCTTTTTTTTTTTTTCACTATTACTGGTATTGTCACTGTTGTTACATCTATTGTTATCTCGCTTTTTCTTAGCCCTGATGATGGCCTAAAACGTAGATCGAAACGTTGGCACATATTATAATAAGTTTTTTTCTTATTTGCTTGTTTATTTATTGACCGCACCCCCAATGAACATTCCCCTACATACATTTTCCACGGCCAACTATACTCTCAACATTAGAACATATTCTAATTGCTTAATTATTTGGCTCATATCGTTCATAGAAACAAAAATGGACCAATGTAAACAAAATAATTTTTTGTTTTGGGGGAAGAAATAGTCCAAAAGCAACTCCCTTGAATCCGCTAGTGGTGTAAAGTCAATGACGTGATAACCTGTCAAGCAATAAAGTTTTTTTTAATTTGAATTAATTACGAACTTCATCATTAAAAATCTACCTTGTACATGAAATCTTTTTCTAACTATATATATATATATATATATATATATATATATATATATATATATATATATATATATATATATATTATTCTTTTTTAAGATTCGCGTATTTCTCAATTTTATGATAAAACTCATTTGCATATTCAGTAGTTTTAAAAGTCAATAAAACAAAGTATTTTTTTGAACTAAAGAAGTATTTTTTAAGTCTAAAAAATACTTCTTCCCCGATCTCGACTCTCTTGAAATATTCAAATAAATTCTAAATCATCAGTTCAGTTTAAATAAACAAAACTTTGTAATAATGTCATCGGTTTTATATTACATTTTTAGAGTCAAAAAATCGTCATGAGTTTTTTTTTTTTTTGAATCAGACAAGCTCTTGATAAGGTATGCCATAGGTGTGGTTTTCCAAATTCTCAATTTCACTTTCTCCGACTTATTATATATTTAATATTGCTTTCATACTTAAAACATTTTTCTGTAAAAGAAGGAACTGAATATTCTGACTTTCAGTGTATTAAAGCGGTATTACCTCAGGACAGTGTCCTGGGACCATTGTTATTTAATATATACGCCAGGCTCTTACTACAGCGCAATTCGGCTTTATTGGCTACTTTTGCTGTCGATACAGATAAAAACCCTTTTCAAGCATTTGTATTTCTTTAAAATAATGGAATTTCTGATTATTTCAGAAGGTGGAAAATAAAAATGAATATGAAGAAGAGTATATATGCATTCAGTCACACTGAATCATTGACCTTACCCCCAGATATACTCGTATTTTAATAACTTCGAGAAATTATAACCTATAATGGTGGAGAAGTTAGGTATTTAGTTTTTTACTTGGGCAAGAGACTAACATGGACATGGAAACGACTAAACAGGGGATAGTGTCTTTTATCCCAAGGCGATAGGATAGTGTGTGGTCCTGCTAGGATAGTTAGGAGGCTACTGGTACTGGTAATGGTGGAGGGAACCCGGCCAGCGGACCGATAGAATACTTCCCAAGTGAAAGGGAGGTTCCACGATAATTTTAAAATTTTAGGTAACATTTTATCCCATTTAAGTCTTTTAAATTTACTCCCAAAACTGATGTATTCAGCTTATAATTTTTCATTTTAGTTCCCATTTTTACGAATTTATTTGTTCAAAAACAAATTATCATAGTTCAAATTTTATTTTGGTATAGCGTGGTGATTTATATAAAAATAAATCTAAATACAAAAAATAAAAAAATCCTAGAGCAGCAGAACTCCTTCACTAAAGTAGTATTTTCACTAAAATTCAAAATATTAAAAAAATGGAGCAGTGAGAAAAAAATTGAGACGCTCAAATGCAGCGGAATATATATATATATATATATATATATATATATATATATATATATATATATATATATAGTATATATATCAGACATCTCCAAAACTTCCATAATGGTGCTCTAGGAGTTATGCAACGGATAAAAAACGCAGTTCCACCGCTCTCCACAGATCTTCGACCCACTTCAATAGTCTGTTTTTTTCGGGGAAAATACGACTAAAAAGTAATATAATAATTGCTTAAAAAAACTAAATTATACAGTTTTTATTCTTCCTCAAAGAATGGAATGACATCAAAAAGTTCAAAATTATCGTTGCAGAACAATACATGAGATCAGGAAAATCTTTTCCATCGCTATCACCTTTACATTTTTTTTATGTTTCTTTATTTGATATTTCATAATAATGAATATAAATTCTCTACTGTACAACAATAGACCAGTCTCTAGATTAAAATACATTATTGGATACCATAACTTTAGAGATACGACTGTAAGCATCCTTATTAAAAACATTGAACAACTCACAGTTAACGTAACAGAAGCTGCCAATGTTCCAACAACAACTGTCAACTATCAATTCAAAGCTTATATTACGACAGTACTGCAAAGTCAATAAATACTGTCATACGGTTTATACGATGGCAGTGGCTCCAACTGTCGTTATAACTTAAATGTACAAATCTGAACAAACTTGAACGTATATATATATGACCTGTTGACAATATTCTGTAGCCACAGCTAATTAAATTATTTAAGTTAATACAATATTAATGAGTTTGATATCGGAGTTCTATGTTCACTTTATATGCCTGACACATTGAGCTTCACTTCCAGTCGTCTATTCAAGGACTGTGCATCAAATTTAGCAGGTCATGACGAAATGATACCCTGATTTGGTTACAAGAGCTCCTTAAGGATAGGTTTAAGAAAGGATCTCCTTAGTAATGTCATCAGGATTCATTACAAAAAAAACGTTTCTTTTCTATCGTATAAATTATCATAATTATTATATAATGAAGCTTGCCAATGCCCTGCTATTATTATACCCTCACCACAACTATTATTATAACCAATATAGAAATATTTCAATAGATCGATGCAGGATTTCCACAGTTAGCGGCTAGGCAGCTATTTAATATGTTAGAGACAGGACGTACGAGTGGAACGGTGTATCGGCTAATTAAGGTATCCGTACAGGTATAGGTAAATCTTCGTGGCTACCTTGGCAATATTAACATTATTATAACTTCAGATTAATTTCGATGTAAATACTTTAATGTTGTCCTTGTTAAAATGAAGACTCTTCAGATAGCACTGGAAATTCTTTAGTTTAAAATTATTCAAAATAAGACTTTCATCTCACTGCATTAATTAATTAAATTAAAACTTTAATTAAAGGAAACTGCTGTATCTAAGGACAAAACTTATATTTTTATTTTTACTAGCCGTCGGAAAACAAATTTTCAGCTAGTAAATTGCTCAGGCTATGTTCTAAGGCATCCAGAATGAATTATAAAAATAAAGGCAGGCTGTTGCTATTTCACCAATTTATTTATTACGATGCAAATTTTCGGCCTACAAGCCATCCTCAGACATCTCTGTAAAAGGCCCTTATTTAGTTAAATTTATAGCATATCACAGAACTAAATATACTTAAATATTCTAATAAATACCATATACATATTAAAAATATTTAAAATGCATATAATGTCATATTTGAGTCCAATCGGGACCAAGTCGAAATATACAGCATCACTAAAAATAAATAATTATAATAAAAACACAATAAGAAAATTGATTTTGGATCAAATTTCATTAGAGTTTAAAACCCAAAATTAAGTTAATATCAATAAAACACTTAAATCTTTTAAAAAAAAAATAACAATAAGAGAGCCATCTCAGTCATCACAGGTGAAACTCCAAAGAAATAGGCATTGCAATGTTAGAGCAACAGCCTGCCTTTATTTTTATATATTAAAGTATTCACTTAAGTCAGCAAACATATATGAGAATGAATTATTTGTTTTTATTATTAAAATTTATGAATAATGTATTATTGAATATTCAAATTTCGGGGATGCGATTGTTTTCTTGGGTAAAAAAACCTGATGTATCCGACAGATAAACCAGAGCCCTATTTCATAATAATGTACAAAAATACAAGTACAAGTGGAGAGGCTGGTATAGAGAGGTTACAAGTGGAGAGGCTGGTATAGAGAGGTTACAAGTGGAGAGGCTGGTATAGAGAGGTTACAAGTTACTTATCATAATTAAATAATAATAAATATATTCATTTTTTTTTTAAATATAACTATTTTAAATTTTATCGTGTTTCAGCATTACAACAATGTTTTAACAATATATAACAACTATATAACATCTTGTACTTTACTTTATAGACACCCTCTGTCTGTTTCATAATAAATTACAAAAGTATTAGTACAAGTTAATCTATGACTAAAACTATAAAATATTAAAATACGATAGCATTTAAAATAGTTATATTACAAATACTAGATTAAAAAAAATAAAAATATTGAATACAATTGTTATTATCTAAAGACGAAAAATAATTTGTAACCTCTAAAAACAAATCTTTCCACTTTTTACTTGTTATACTTGTACTTTTGTACTCGATTATCAAATAGGTTCTTCCATGTACCTTTGTAAACAAGATAGAAAGTGCAGTTTTCATGAATAAAATATCTGATGTGGACAACACATGACTTCCTTGTACGCCTATTAAACTATAAATCGGTGGCTCAAAAAGTGATCTTCAATTTGGTTACTAGTTTCCGAAGATCGCAGTATTTCAAAAACAACACTCTGCGTCGCGACATCCATCTATTGACACACACACAAATAAGGAAGAAAACCAGTATTTTACACTCAATTTTAACACTTAAAACAAGTAATAAAGATGTTTAATTGTATTGGAAAACAAACTGCGTTTGTAACCTTTATTATCCAAACATATGATTTCTCTTTTAATTTAAATATAATTTTTGATGTAAGCTTATTATGACCTTCAAGTAAAGTACCCTTTTCGGTTCACCAATTTTAACCAAAATATAGCAAATACATTCACATCAATATAAAAGTCCTATTTACTAAATTTGAGATGTTTTACATTATATTTTAATATATTTTTTTATGAAAGTCTAATATGACCTTCAAGTAAAGTACCGCTTCCGGTTTTCCAATTTAGGCCAAAATGTAGTATGTTATTTATATCAATATATAAGTTATAAATACTAAATTGGAGAAGTTTTTCATGGTATTTTAATATAATTTTTTATGGAAATCAATTATGACCTTCAAGTAAAGTACCACTTCCGGTGATCAAGCAGTAACCAAAAAAGGACGTTCACAACTAGATTTTACAACAATCCTAAATACAAAATTTCAACTTTCTACGGCTAACCGTTTTTGAGTTAGGCGAGATACGAACGTGCGTACGTACAGACGCAACGACGAAACTAGTCAAAATTGATTCAGGGATGGTCAAAATGGATATTTTCGTTGTAATCTAAAAAACCGAAAATTTTCGCGATTACAATACTTCCTTTACTTCGTACAAGGAAGTAAAAAGCACAAAGGCTGTACATAAAGAATTAATTTATTGATTTATAAATGTTTCAGATATAAGTATACATATAAAAGAAAAGGAAAATTCACTTGATAAACAAAAATTAACATTTGAACTTAGAATAAAAATATAGTTAATTCATTGAACTCAGTATCACAAATTGAAACCTGCACAGTCCACATTAAATGTTTAAAAAAAAAATCGATTGACAAACGAGTCCTTATGGGCATCACCTTTCAGTGTCCAAAGCCATGTTATTTTCTAATTAACAGGCAGGTAATGATGTTGATGATTTCTAAATTTATATTATATTAGGACTGTGGCACATAATCATAATAAAATTAGAAGAAAATAAAATAAAGATTTTTATTTACTTTAATCTTCAGAGAAATAGTAAACATGTCGTATTTATTTCCCGTGAAGAACCTGAGGAATCTAGGATTGAAATTCAGTCTTGAAGAGATTCTAGAGGATATTGAAGACACTGTACCGACGCTGCTGGATGTTTTAAATAAAATAAAATTTTATTATTTTGGGCGTGGAAATGCAAAAGGAAATAAATCCAAATTTCGATTTTTTTTTTTTTTTTATTTTTTTTTTAGAAAATCCGAAACTAGAAGATTTATCTCAACTTTTTCAACCTCAATCCAAACTTAGAACATTAAATTAAATGGGATTTAATACGTTATAATAGCTTAAGTATGTACCTATCTCAAAGCATTAAATACATCAAATATAAAATAATAATTAAATTCGCAATAACCACTTAATCCGCAGCAGACAATTTTATTATAGTAATTAAGTAAATAAATAACTTAATTTATTGCGTAATTGTCAATTGTTGAAATATGTTCTGTCATTAATTTCCCCCTCAAATCAGTAGTGTTTATTTGTTCTCAGATTCATAAATGATTTTTACAAAAATATGCAAATACTTATCTGCCTGATATCTTGTGCATATTTCTCTCTCTCTCTCTCTCTCTCTCTCTATATATATATATATATATATATATATATATATATATATATATAAAAAAAACAAGAATAACTGGTAAAAAGTGTGAACCTATACCAGAGAGACCTAAATGGAATGAGTCGCCTTCGTTTTGTCCTTTTGTCATTGGGTCGTGCCAGGATTCACAACCAGAGGGCTCTCCACTCCTGGTAGCTTATTGGTCCAGCTCTCCAGCGCTGGTGGTGGCAAATATTGGCATAGAAAGTTAAAGACTTTACGAGAACTAACTAGCACTGGAGGGGAAGAGGGGATAGAAAGTGTCCACAGTTAGTTTTAGATTCTTTTGATATTAACTATATAAAATTTTAATATATAATTTTTCAATAGTAACTTTTTTTACATCAAGTTTTTAATGGACTTGATGAAACAGCTAATAAAAAACTGTTTAAAGACATCAAACTTATACAAAACAATAAACATTAAAGTTTTTTGTGTTTTCACGACACTTTATTTGAATAAATAAGCAATTTTTCACACAACTTCAGGAATAATATCATCTTCTTAATCTGGTACAGGAGTCCGTGCAGAAAAACTTGATTTATTTTACACAGAAGTTCACCTATTTCAGATAATGTGCTTGATGAGGAGCTAAAAAATAAACCTCTGCCGCAACGAAGCCGATGGAATACAAAATGGTGGCCAATCAAAAATTGAAGGATGGTAATCGTTACTTGAATGTCATAAGATCGTTGTATTTCAGTAGAAAGATGCTTAATAATAACACGGGTAAAATGTCTTTGAAGGCCACGTTTTCATTTACCCTGATGTGTATATAAAACTTTTTACCACTCACTATCTTGAGAAATATGCTGTTTTGGACTTCGAGTTTTATACCACCGAAAAGAGCATGTCAAATTATATTATCTACATCTTTTTACTTCCTTGTACGAAGTAAAGGAAGTATTGTAATCGCGAAAATTTTCGGTTTTCAGATTTCAACGGAAATATCCATTTTGACCATCCCTGAATCCATTTTGACTAGTTTCGTCGTGGCGTCTGTACGTACGTACGTTCGTTCGGTCGTTCGTATTTCGCATAACTCAAAAACCGTTAACCGTAGAAAGTTGTAATTTTGTATTTAGGATTGTTGTAAAATCTGGTTTTGAACCTCCCTTTTTGGTCACTACTTGATCACCGGAAGTGGTACTTTACTTGAAGGTCATAATTGATTTCCATAAAAAATTATATTAAAATACTATACAAAACTTCTCAAATTTAGACAACAATAACTTTTTTTTAAATTGAAACACAACATTATATCAGTGAAATCTCAATTTCTTAACTCAAAAGGTAGGTATGTGATCATCCTATCATCTTTCCGATTCGTTTAGGTGTTTTTTTTTAATTGATAAAGGATTTTGCGATATTTTAAAATATCGATGTTTTTTTGTCGATATCATTAAGATATTTTTATAATATCGATATTTCTCTGGCGATATCGTTAGTAAATTGTTCTTCTGTTCATTTACAGCGGGATTTAAATAAGAAGAAGTAGACTATTTCTTAAGTTTCTTCCGATGCGTTTAGGTTTATTTTTTATTATTTTTATGGGTAAAACTACAGAGGAGCGGCGCACTATCAGAAGAGTCTAGAGACTGAATCGAGTGTCTCTCACTAGCGATCTCTGGGTCCATTCTTGTTAACTACGTGCCTCCTTTTCAGCACTTTCTTATAAATTGGTTTTATGCTTACCGCTTAAAGCTGTTTCACAATTTGCAAATTGATTCTTATTTGGATGAAACTGTTTGTTTGTTTTTTTAAAGAAAAAAGTTACTTTTTATTTTAATGTACTTAATATATTCCCCTTTTTCACATAAGAATATAAGTATTTCACTTATTTTTATACAATTAAATAATAATTAATCAAGTAATGTTTTTTTTTTTTAAATGATCTTCATAATTCAAGGCCATGATTAATAAACATTTGTAATAATTAATTTCATTAATTTAGTTCTAATTTAATTATCTAAAAATAAGGTAAATGAATATGTTCATAATTAAAAACCATAAAATTACCACTTTACTATCGCAATTGAATTTTTTAAATAATTAATTTAATTTTCTACAAAAATAAATACTGTTTATATTATCCATTATGATTATAAATGATTAAGTTCATAATTAAAAAACATGAAATTCCCAGTAACTATCATAAATAGGTGCAAACTAGAACTAACAAAATTAAATCACAATGGGTGTAGCAACTCGGAATAAAATTTGTGCGACGTAACAAAGTGGGGTAAAATATTTTTTTTAGGGAGAGACAAAGTTGATGTTCGTTTTTTGCACCCCCAAAACTACTAAAAACGAATTTTCATAGCAATCGAAAAATTGCTTGTAAAAAAACAGCTTTAAGCGGTGAGCATAAAACCAAATTTATAAGAAAAAGGAGGCACGTAGTTAACAAGAATGTACCCTGAGATCGCTAGTGAGACGACACTCGATTCAGTCTCTAGACTCTTCTGATAGTGCGCCGCTCCTCTGTAATTGTACCTTTTTATGATAAAAGAATTGACGATGTTTTTTAATATCGATATTTCTGTGGCAATATAATTAAGATATTGCTTTCATTAAGTTCATTTCCTGTAGTATTCAAGTATCAAGAAACAGGTTATCCACTAATCTTCCTCCAATTCGTTTATAAGGTTTTTTAAGGTTATTTAAAATAAGGTTTTTTTTTCTTCATTTTATAAAAATATTTACGGTACTATTATGCCGATATTATCAAGATATCGATATTGTCAACCAATATCAATATCGATATTTGACTTTCGACATCAAATCCCTGGAACACACCCACTGTAGATAGTAACGTGAACTCATCTCTTTTTATGGTTTATGGTTTTCGAACCCGCCGTCCTTGTAGATTTTGATTCATAATTGATTTCCATAAAAAATTATATTAAAATACTATACAAAACTTCTGAAATTTAGCATTTATAAATTATATATTGATTTAAATAACATATTAGATTTTGGTCTAAATAGGAAAACCGGAAGCGGTACTTTACTTGAAGGTCATATTAGACTTTCATAAAAAATTATATTAAAATATAATGTAAATTATCTAAAATTTGATAAATAGGACTTTTATATCGATATGAATGTATTTACTATATTTTGATTAAAATTGGTGAGCCGAAAAGGGTACTTTACTTGAAAGTCATAATAATCTTACATAAAAAATTATATTTAAATTAAATACATAAATCATATGTTTCGGTAATAAAGGTTACAAACGCAATTTGGTTTCCAATCCAATTAAACATTTTTATTACTTGTTTTAAGTGTTAAAATTGAGTGTAAAATATTGGTTTTCCTCCACATTTGTGAGATGAACAATTCTCCTACAGGAGAATAAGATATAAGCTAAGTGGGTTTTTCCGCTTAAAATGTCGAAACTGTCGATTTCCAATGCTTTGTCCAGTGATATTGACAGTTTTATTGTTGTCACGGAACATGAAGAAATATCTTGGAAAATAGTTATCTTCTGAAGGAAAACAACATATGATAACGGAATGAGACCTCCAGTAACAAGAGTGTGTGTTTTTATGTGTGCGTGTCAAAAGATGGATGTCGGGACGCCGAGTGTCAATCTTCGGAAACTAGTAACAAAATTCAGTATCACTTTTTGAGCCACGGATTTATAGTTTAATAGGCGTACAAGGAAGTCATGTGTTGTCCACATCAGATATTTTTTTTGTTGAAAAAGTATCGCTTTTCGATATTCCAATTGAACATTAATAAATCGAAAAAAATCTATCTATATATTTTTAATATAATATTGATATATCGATATTTTTTCAATATCCATATTATAGATATAATACTTATTTCATTTCACTTTCAGGTCCGGTGCTGTCCGAAGACTAGGTCTGTTCTCAGTCTAAGGTGAGTTACTTGTTATGGATTGATTGCATTATAGTCAGTGTCTTTCTGTTGGGTCATCATAACACATTCATCATTTTTTGATATGACATTCAGTCGATGTATTGCATAGACCTAATTTTCCCCGAATGAATGTACTTGTTCTTTCAAAATAAGAAGTATTTGGTTGGTATTCATCACCGACAGGAGCGAAATCTATCGGTCATCAAACCGAAATATTCCTTATGTTATTAATTATAGCGAATCAGAACAATGAATATATATATATATATATATATATATATATATATATATATATATATATATATATATATATATATATATATATAGGTTTGGTTTTTGATTTCAGACCGAGACCCTTCGAGTTCGTAAATAGTCATTATACATTAGTTTAGTGGATCAAATTTCATTTCTTTAATTAATTTTTTATATGGAATTTTATGATAGGATTGTCTTCAAAAACTATTTCGATATCTGTATGTAATCCCTATTTGTAATATTTTCGAGTAAACAACAAAACAACAACGATAAAACAGAACAAGGTTTAGATATTTTCTAACGTCAGTAGGTTTTTATTACAACAGGTAAAGGAAGTGACAGACGTAACAATGAACAATATTTTTAACAATCGACAAAGTGGAGGTACAGTCTCAACAACCACAACTACTCATATTAATAATAATTATTGAACAATTGTAGATTTGGGTGCTTATGGAACGTTACCCACACAAAGATGGCTCCTGCTGTTACTCTCATAACCTGACACTGATACCGCCGAGATTATTTCGTATTTATGGATTTTTAAATTACATTTCATTAGTAAAATATCTTTAACGGAAAGAAATAGAATAATACCAAAACTTTCATTTTGAATTATTTTTTATTTATACAATTACACAGGCCAACAAAAAAAATTTTTTTGAAAACTTTTTTAACTTTAATAGTTGATCATTATAGATTTTTATGTGCTGAATCTAAATCTGGCCTTAGTTTTTTTTTGTATCAGCCATAGTTTTCCAGCAATATGCTTTGTATTATATAGTATAAACCCCTATTTAAACCCCTATACGGTATACTGGGGAATTAATAAAACACTATGTTATATCATAAGCATGGTTTGTATTTACAGTGGCTAATTAAAACAGTGATATAATGTGCTAATACTTGTCAACTGGAATTGGTCTATACTTTCTTTCTCTGAAGCTTCTTGTGTAGCTTTTTCTACGATGAGTCGCTTGTTGAACGATGAAGAAACTTTTGTACTGAAAATACCTTATTCGTATAGTTTTTAGGGTGCTGAATTCAAATATGATATTAAAAAAGCTGTATCACCCACAATTTTATCACATTTTATAGTTAAATTTATTAAATTAAGCGATTTTTAAAGAATTGAATAGTTAAAATTGTGGGTAATACAGCTTTTGTAATATCGTATTTGGATTCAGCACCCTAAAAACTACAGGAATAAGGTATTTTCAGTACAAAAGTTTTTTCATCGTTGGCCTGTGTTATTTAAGAAAAGAAAATCGCATTATGAAATTAAATGTTAAGAAAAAACACTAATTTTAACATTCTTTTGTTTGCTAATTCTCTGATCCTACTTAAAATAGCAATAAATGTGTCTTCATCTCTAGGAAGAAATATTCCATCCTTCCAAAAATATACCTCTTCTTACAGAAAGACGTTTCAGGCAACTATTGATGCAATCCGCAAAGCAGATTCATATTATGGCCATTTTCGCATTTTTTGGTGCATGGTATTATTCCAAATTTTTGAAAATACCTAATTTTATCTTCTTCTAAAGAGAGGATTTACCAAATTTTAACCATATTTGAACTCAAATCGAAAAAAAAAACACACAACTAACAATAACATAACACAAATAACACTTTTCAAAGCAAATCGCACTTAGACAAAACAATTAACTTAAACCTTAAACGTTGAAGATTAAATCATATGTGATAAGTGGGGAGGTTATACAACCAATATATGTGTGAATAACTTTCCGCATAAATACCTAGATTTGTAAAGCAATTAAATAATAATAGTAAATTAAATGAAACAAATAGACAAAATAATAGTGGAAGAATAATAAATAAATTAATAATAAGAGATTATAGGATAAGACGAGAAATTAAATAAAAAAAACACTTTTCCTTACTATATATTTCATATATAGGTAAGTGAAAGTAAAAATAATAAAATAAAATAAAAAAAAAAAAAATATATATATATATATATATATATATATATATATATATATATATATATATTTGTATTTTATTATTTTTACTTTCACTTACCTATATATGAAATATATAGTAGGAAAAGTGTTGTTTTTATTTAATTTCTCGTCTTATCCTATAATCTCTTAAGGTATTTTCAAAAATTTGGAATAATAATACCATGCACCAAGAAATGCGAAAATAGCCATAATATGAATCTGCATTGCGGATTGCATCAATAGTTGCCTGAAACGTCTTTCTGTAAGAAAGAGGAATATTGTTGGAAGGATCTAATATTTCTTCCTAGGGAGGAAGGTACATTTATTTTAATTTTAAATAGGATCAGGGAATTAGAAAACCCGAAATAATGTTAAAATTAGTGTTTTTTCTTAGCATCTAATTTCATAATGTAATCTATGTATAAGTTCATAATGTAATCTTTTCTTAAATAATTGTATTAATAAAAAATAATTCAAAATGAAAGTTTTAGTATTATTCTATTTAAAAAATAATAAAAATAGAGAACAAAAATTAAAGTTATAAATAAATAATTTAAAAAAATAGTTATAAGTATGTTCTTATTTATTTCCAATCAGAGCATCAATGCTAGGCTTGATGGAGCTCAACTTGATTATCAAATCCTTTTTAACACTGAATTCTTTCGTCTTCACTACAATACCGATTGTAGATTACTTTTTGTTCCGACTACGGAAATAACTATTATATCTCATCACTTCCTATTTATATCTCATCACGTATTATTTCAAGTCCACTTGAAATAATAAAATCCTTCAAATCCAATTCAGATTTTAGCTCAAATGACCAAATAAATATCTCCAATAGTCCAATTTTAAATTTATTCCCATCAATAACAGAAAAAACAATTACTCACCGGAATTACTGGAAGAACCCCGACCCCTAAACCGTTTACATATGAACACCCCACCTTTCTTCCATTGTTAATTTAGTGCGAGAACAAACCAATACAAACTTCTTCTTTTTTTATATAATCTACTTAAATCTTGATGAGTACATCAAACATGTATTTGATTTCTTATCTTAATTAAATTCATAATTAATAAATGTTTTATAATACTAATTTATATTATACTTAATTAAATATGTATAATAATACCAAACTGTATTTTTAATTGCTGATTTTTGAATTTTTGTGTGCTTTTAGAACTGAAGATGAATGTATAACATTCGAAACTAGTTTTCAATAAAAACAAAATTATAGAAATGGCAAATAATTTATCAATCCCTATTCAGTTATTACTAGGATCGCCCAGTGATCTAAATTCGACTTTAAAACAATATTATTTCAGTATTATAATATATTTATAAAATTAAAATGAGCAGAAAACATGGTTTTGTTTTGTTTCCATTTGATTTAATTATCCGTAACGGTAAACTTTTATTTTTATATTCGGACTTTAACATTGCTCCTAACTCCAATTAGGACAGAGAGGAAAACAAATCTGTTGAGTAGTTATCAAAACGTTCGTCGCGATTTGTTTTTAGTAATTCCCTTGTCCCCTCTGTTCAGAAATATGAAATACAAATCCATTAAATGAACGAACGAACCCTCCTAGCTCTGCACATAAATTGGGCAATTGGGCAATTGGGCAATAACACATTGAAATAATAATACTTATTTTTAATACGTTTATTCAATTATATTTCACATCGCTTTTCCTAACTGTCACAGAAATAAAATGCGATTCTCAGACAAGTTTTTACTTTTTTTCGACGATTGCATCTGCATAGTAATTCTCCGGAAACGAACCATTTTGTACTTCCATCGCAACCGCTACTGCTTGAATAATGAGTCTTCAGATATCTTGTATGCACTTACCCCTTAAAGGGGTAAATGCGTACTGAGTACTATCCAATTAAATTATCAATCTCTTCAAAATGGACGTGGTTGAAACGCGGGCATAAATAATTATACATAATCGCCTAAAAAAATTAAGATTTTACAGTCATGTAAACTCGAACTTTGTTAAATCTAGTGCGAACTTATACAACATTAACTTGTATATTCTTAGGGATTTACCCAATTCTTATTAGTCAAAATTATTTATTTACTATTTCTCATTGAATTATCCAAATGTTAATTATATTAATATATTTTATATATATATATATATATATATATATATATATATATATATATATATATATATATATAAAATATATATTTATATATAAATATATAAAATATATATACATATATATATATATATATATATATATATATATATATATATTTAGATTGGATTAATTTTGCATACATACGAGGTTGTTACAAAAGTCTTAATTAATCCATTGCTGACATTAAAGTCTCCATTTGAATCCTTATTCAACACTGATGTAAACAATGCACATAGCGCTGTTTACTTTGACTAATCCTTCATTTATTTATGTATACCAAATGTCTCTACCTTTCAATCCATTTTATAAATTTCACTGATAATGCTGGAAGAAAAAATTGCCATTCGTGGTCTTCTGAGGCACTACTGGAAAAAAGGATTACGTGCGAAGGAAATTTGTGTGGTAGAAGGTGAAAATGTGGTGCATCGTAATACAGTAGCGTATAGCAAACAGCCTTCAAGGTAATGCT
The DNA here is from genome assembly GCA_948150685.1 of Rhaphigaster nebulosa. NCBI lineage: Eukaryota > Metazoa > Arthropoda > Insecta > Hemiptera > Pentatomidae > Rhaphigaster > Rhaphigaster nebulosa. The sequence continues at coordinate 181,123,536 of OX411308.1, forward strand.
TTGTCTTTGGTGGTATTATGAGGATGTTTTGCACTTTGATCTGGTTCCAGTTGGCAGGACTACTGAAGTTTTGCTTTACTGTGAGTAAAGCGGGAATAGCACATAGAGTTTTAAAAGAGGAGTCACCAGATTTGGTAAATCATATTAAAGTGATGTTTCAACAAGACAATGCTTCTTAATCAAAGAGATATTCTCAGAAATGGAGGGTGTTAGCATCTTACCCCACCCTCCTGGCACTTCAAAAACAATTAGGACGTGAAGAGTTTTCCGCCTTGAAAACCAAGGACAACCATATTCAACTTCTGGTAAAAAGTTGGGTTAAAGCAATTGGCAATGATATTTTGAAGAATAATTTTAATTTTGTAGATATTATACTGAAATTTAAATAAAATCTTATTCTATGCACAAAGACTTTTGTAAGAACCTATTAACAGTATATTATCAATTTTTCACAATGTTTGGCTGAAAGATAAATCAGCTACTGAATAGAATAATTAAAATATCTGGATGAGAAACAATCGAACTGGCTCTTAGGAGATTACTAACAATATCCCAAGAGATAATGAAAGAGCCATTGATTAACGGGGGGGCTAAAGCGGCTTCGATATAATGAGCCAATTACGGAGGTTATAGAAAGTATCAGTTATCGGGGAGGCAGGATTGGGAAGGGGGAGCGATATGACCCCATAGTTCATCGGTCGGCTGGCTGCTTGCCAATATTATTCACTTCCGGAATAATGGCCGCCTTCTTGTTGCTTTGCTGTTATTGTTTATTGCATCTTTGTCGATTCGGTTCGATTATCTGTAGAAAATTATTTCTCTGAATGCATCATTCTAGATTGACTCATTCTCTGCATCCTAAGTAGTTTCATTAGTTTCTCGTCTCTTCTTCCATTTTTCCTTTTTTTAAATAATTAATGAATTGTTTTCTACTGTTTATTTCTTATATCACCAATTTTATACTATTTCCCAAAATTACACCGAGTTGAAGTTGCTTTTCCCCTACTACCACTCTATATACTTTCTTGCTTCCTTCACTTACCTTATGATCAGACAAGTTTTAAGAGAATTGAATCAGCGTAGGTAGCAGTCAATTTCTAATTGTTAACGTCGTGAATATATAAAACATATAGTAAAGTTTTTTTTGTTTTTTTTTAAATATGATTAAATACCACAATACTTTTATTACAATACCACAAGGAAACAGTAAAGCGGTACGAAACAACAGTGTTATTGATTCCACGTAGCTCATGGGCATGTTTAGTTTCTGTTTAGATGAGATGTTAGTTTTACGGATAGGGGTCCGATTTTTGTCTTGATTTCTTCGACGTTCAAGAAAACATTTCGCGAAAATCTTTTTCTACTAAAGAAAAAAATTATTTGATCAGATTCGTTTAGGTTTATTTTTAATTGATAAAGGATTTTGCGATATTTTAAAATATCGATGTTTTTTTGTCGATATCATAAAAATATTTTTATAATATCGATATTTCTCTGGTGATATCGTTATTCAATTGTTCTTCTGTTCATTTACAGAGGGATTTCAATAAGAAGAAGTAGACTATTTCTTAAGTTTCTTCCGATTCGTTTAGGTTTATTTTTAATTGATAAAGGATTTTGCGATATTTTAAAATATCGATGTTTTTTTGTCGATATCATAAAAATATTTTTATAATATCGATATTTCTCTGGTGATATCGTTATTCAATTGTTCTTCTGTTCATTTACAGCGGGATTTCAATAAGAAGAAGTAGACTATTTCTTAAGTTTCTTCCGATTCGTTTAAATTTATTTTTAATTGATAAAGGATTTTGCGATATTTTAAAATATCGATGTTTTTTTGTCGATATCATAAAAATATTTTTATAATATCGATATTTCTCTGGTGATATCGTTATTCAATTGTTCTTCTGTTCATTTACAGAGGGATTTCAATAAGAAGAAGTAGACTATTTCTTAAGTTTCTTCCGATTCGTTTAGGTTTATTTTTAATTGATAAAGGATTTTGCGATATTTTAAAATATCGATGTTTTTTTGTCGATATCATAAAAATATTTTTATAATATCGATATTTCTCTGGTGATATCGTTATTCAATTGTTCTTCTGTTCATTTACAGCGGGATTTCAATAAGAAGAAGTAGACTATTTCTTAAGTTTCTTCCGATTCGTTTAAATTTATTTTTAATTGATAAAGGATTTTGCGATATTTTAAAATATCGATGTTTTTTTGTCGATATCATAAAAATATTTTTATAATATCGATATTTCTCTGGTGATATCGTTATTCAATTGTTCTTCTGTTCATTTACAGCGGGATTTCAATAAGAAGAAGTAGACTATTTCTTAAGTTTCTTCCGATTCGTTTAAATTTATTTTTAATTGATAAAGGATTTTGCGATATTTTAAAATATCGATGTTTTTTTGTCGATATCATAAAAATATTTTTATAATATCGATATTTCTCTGGTGATATCGTTATTCAATTGTTCTTCTGTTCATTTACAGAGGGATTTCAATAAGAAGAAGTAGACTATTTCTTAAGTTTCTTCCGATTCGTTTAGGTTTATTTTTTATTATTTTTATGATAAAAGAATTGACGATATTTTTTAATATCTATATTTCTGTGGCAATATAATTAAGATATTGAAGAATAGGAAGATAATGGAACGGGATCACTAAAAAGAACAGATAATTTAAACGTGTTACAGAAGATTTGCAAATATTTTTCGTGCCGTTCTAAAGTGCGAGACGAACCTTTTGAACAAATAAATAAATCAGAAAATGCTGTTATAAATAATATTTATAAAAATATTTGTATAAATACTTTGGCTGCCTTAACCAAATAAAAATAAAATCCATGATAACTTTAAAACCACATCAGACATTAAAAAATCATAAATGTAGTTTGTAATTAAAAAAAAAATTTTTTTTTTGTTACGCTGGAGCGTAACGTCGCAACTTATGACGGGCGGTGAATGCCACATTTTTAGTTACGTTTCGTTTTCCATTTTAATTTCAATGATCATTTTAAAAGTTTTGTTTATATTGGGGTTTAGATTGATATTTTTATAATTCATAATGTTTTGAAATGGTGAGAGTATGGTTGACCGTGGTTAAATATACTTAGGAAAATCTTGGTTAGAGGTGCAGTCAATATATAAACACACAAAAAAGAAAAAAAAACTTGTTATAATGTGTGCCGATGTTTCGGCCTAAGTTTTAGGTCATCACCAAGGCTAAGAAAAAACAAGATAACAACATATGTTACTACAGTGACAGTGCTAACAATAATAAAAAAGTTAACAAGCAGTAAGATGAAAAAAATATAAACTATGAAGAAAAATATGCTGATCATAATATGTTAATATTGATGTGATCAATAAGGAATATAAAAGAATATATATTAATAAAGTATAAATAACGTTAATTAAGTATAAAGAAAAATATGCTAATCATAATGTGAATAGCAATAAGAAATAAAGAAAAATATGTTAATAGATATTGACAAAAAAGGTATTTAAAATTATTGTGAATAATTTATTTTATTTTTTTATCAGTTGACGTCCAGAAGGATCAATCTAATAAGGGATTGATAAAATATTTGACACCTCTGTAATTTTATTTTTATAACTAGTTTCGAATGTTATGCATTCATCTTCAGTTCTAAAAGCACACACAAATTGAAAATACAGTTTGGTATTATTATACATATCTAATTAAGTATAATATAAATTAGTATTATAAAACATTTACGATTTATGAATTTAATTAAGATAAGAAATCAAATACATGTTGGTACTCACCAAGGTTTAAGTAGATTATATAAAAAAAATAAGAAGTTTGTATTGGTTTGTTCTCGCACTGAATTAGGAATGGAAGAAAGGTGGGGTGTTTTAGGTAGACGGTTTAGGGGTCGGGATTTTTCCAGTAATTGTTTTTCCTGTTATTGATGGGAATAACTTTAAAATTGGACTATTGGAGATATTAATTTGGTCATTTGATAAAAAATCTGAATTGGAGTTGAAGGATTTTATTACTTCAAGTGCACTTGAAATAATAAAATCCATCAATAATAGGAAAAACAATTACTCAACGGAATTACTTGGAAAATCCCGACACCTAAACCGTCTACCTAAAACACCCCACCTTTCTTCCATTGCTAATTCAGTGCGAGAACAAACCAATACAAACTTCTTCTTTTTTTATATAATCTACTTAAACCTTGTTGAGTACCAACATGTATTTGATTTCTTGTCTTAATTAAATTCATAATTCATAAATGTTTTATTATAATAATTTACATTAGACTTAATTAAATATGTATAATAATACCAAACTGTATATTGAATTTGCTGATTTTTGAATTTTTGTGTGCTTTTAGAACTGGAGATGAATGTATAACATTCGATATTAGTTTTCAATTATTATTATTATTCACATTATATAAAAATATTATTCACATATTTTTCTTTATACTTTATTGGCATTATTTATTCTTTATTAATATATGATTCTATATTCTTTATTTTTCACATTAATAGTAACATAGTATGACCACCAGATCACTGTTATTACATTTATTGTTATATTGTTTTTTCTTAGCCCTGATGATGGCCTAAAACTTATTACGAAACGTCGGCACACATAATAAGTTTTTTCTTATTTACGTGTTTATTGACCGCAACCACAACCAAGATTCTCCTACATAATGATTTGAGGCAGTAGATGATTAAACTACCTAGGCACAGTTATCCGCAAAAATAAGAGAATTGAAGGAGAAGTTTTCAACAGGATTAAAAAAGCAAAGAAACATATTACCAAATCTGCGCTATTTTTGTAAGAAAACGCGAAGTGGAGAAAAACCTTCCCACTCTATTGTACGGAAGCGAGAGCTGGGTTCTTCTTGACAGACATTTATATTTATTTATTAAGTATATTTATTTATATTTATTTATTAAATTTATTTATTAATTTATAATTTATTTATTATTATTTATTATTTAGATATTTATTTATTAAGAATAGGCACCGCAGCGGAGATGAAATATCTCAGAAGAATATTAATCCGAGCTCGGAGAGATCTTACAAGAAAGGACAGAACTAGGGAGGGATTAAGAGTGAAACCCTTAACTGAGATATTGGAGAGAAAGCAATCAAAGGGGTTCAGTCTTGTGTGTCGAATGAACAAAGAACACAAACTATGCATGTTTAATTATGGTATTGCCGGTCTGTGGGGATATTACCACAATTTGTTTATAGTTGTTACGCTGGGTTTTTATTCGTATTTTCGCCGTAAAAAATAGACTATTGCAGTTGGTCGTAGGTCGGCGGTGAGCGGCGGGACTGCGTTTTCTATCCGTTTCATAACCCCTAGAGCACGATTATGAAAGATTTGGAAATGTCTGATATATATATATATATATATATATATATATATATATATATATATATATATATATATATATATATATATTTATTAATTCAGATCGTTTACTTTTAAATGACATTGAACAACTGTTTATTGGGTTTTGTTATAAATGAAGGTTGTACTAATCAGCAAACTTGTTAGTAAAATATTTTATAGTGATTCTGGGAGTAAAAGACTCGAATAAAATTCTATTTTGTTTTAGGTAAGCTTGTATATTTTGTATTGCTTGGGAATAATAACAATTTAATTGATTGTATTAAAAGTTACTGAATAAACTATTTTGTTTTAGAAAACGTTTACGGTCGTATTCTTTCTAAATCGCAGAATTACACACACACATATATATATATATATATATATATATATATATATATATATATATATATATATATATATATATATATATATATATATAGTAACGAGATACATAGAGGGTTATTGTATACAAACTACACTCTTCTGTAAAGAGATACCTATATTTACAATGACTATTTATAATTGGTGTAACGAGATACATGTAGGATTATTTCCAATACACATAAACAATACTCTTCTGTAAAGAGATACCTATATTTACAATGACTATTTATAATTAACACACAGTTTACAGAATGTTCCAAGTACACTATTAATATCTCTTAACAGTCCAGCAACGATAGAGAAGGTAGGAGAGCAAGGAGAGGAGTAACAGTTGGACCACCACAGTCAACTCACCACAGTCACCGGTCGTCAGTCTCAAATAGGCCCTCTTAGCCCCACTCACTCGCTCTCCCCACTCTCAAGTATCAGCCCCCACCATCTTCGATGTCACGTGCCATACTCATCACTCCTTCGAAATTCGATAATTACGGCTTTCTTCGAGGCAGACGATACCATTAAAGAATGGGTAAATTCCAGTCAAAATTTCGGTATGTTTACCAGAAATTTCGGCGTTTTTAGAGTTTTGCGCGTCTCTACAGCTCCACCATATTAGTTTATAGGGCTGAAAATTTTTTTGTGAATTGAGTTGGTGGGAAGTATCTTTTGGGGTCTCTACTTGGTTCTCCCTCCCCTCGGGTTTTCCGATTTTTTAAAACATTTGCGCGTCTTTAAAACCCCTCCAAATTGAGTAAGTGGGCTCAAAACCTGTTGCATTTGAAAGGTAATTAAATTACCTATAAAGCGGTCCCCTTTGGGTCAAATGAGCTGAAATTCGGTATGTAGGACTTTCTTTATCGAAGGGCATCGAAAAGTGGCAGAAGCATATAATTAAAGTATGGGCAAATTTCGGAATGTTAGGGAACTGTCTTCTGTGAGTCAACTTGTCTTTTACTCCCCCATTTTTTAAATATTTCTTTAAAGTGAAAATACGACTTTAGTGACGGAGTTTTGCTGCTCACGGACTTTTTTTTTTTGGAGTGGACTGTATTAAATGGTAAAATAGATCTGTTGTCAAGGAATTTTATATAAAACATAGTTGTGAATGACTGACCTAATAACTAGATTACATTTGGAATAATGTGGTTCTGTGCCAAATGTAGGTACATTTTAGATTAATTTTGTTAGTAAATTTGAAAAGTGAAATAAAATAAAATACATATACAATTTTAAGGAGTTTATGGTATCGGTGGACGTTAGGTCGCTGATGTTCTCTGCGGTCTGGTGCTATGAATATATTTAGTTTATTTCTTCAGTATTCATCTTGTTCCTCATCCCAGCTCTCCCCTCTTCCTCCCCGCCTGGCCTTCCTGGAGTCCTGGCTCACTCCCTCATGATCCTGATTTCAAAAGGCCTAAAAACAAAGGGCCTTCAGCTCAGCTCAGGCTTCTGTTCTGGTCAGAATTCAACAGGGATATTCCTCTTGTTTAGACCTCCTGGATCCTGCTTAAATCTTCTAGTTCTTTCAGTTCATGCCAGCTGCCCAGAGATGGCAGAAGGGTCACTTCCTCGCTTTAAGAGTTGAATTGAAATAATGATTCTGCCCTTAACAATGCAAGTTCCTGGAAGACCAACAGGCAAAAGATCAAGGATGTCGTCGATGGCCTGAAGAATGACGCGATTAGGAGAGAATGAGAGGAAAGCGGTAGGATTTCATGAAGGCATTGGCAAAGAGCCGGGACGTTTGGCATGCTTGGATCGAATCACATCCACGCTGAGAGGCACAAAGGAGGAAGAAAATGAAGAAGCAGAAGAATAAGAAAATAATTGGTGTGAAAACACACCTTGAATTTTTGATTATTGATTTATTCTCTACTTTTAGATTCACCAAACTTGCAGTGTTAGAAGCTGATAAGTAATGATGTTGAGAGTGTATTTTTTTATATCTGATTCCAATGTTGTATCATCTATTAGGGCGAATAAAAAAATGACCGTTTCATGGGTTAAAATGAAGTTTATTTTTTTCTCATATAAAATTTCTTCAATTTCTGAAATAAAATTTATTTCAAAATACAGTTCATTATGTTCTATGGTTAGTTGCCATCTAGAAGCCAGCTGTTCGATTCCCTGCCGATAATGACTCTTTGGGTTTCGACTGGATTAAGTCTTCTACTCCAATTTTTATCTCCTCCAATGTTTGAAATGTTTTCCCTTTAAGAAAATGAGCCATTACTCGGAAATGATAAAAGCTCAAAGGCGCTATAAGGGTGTGTGCTGTAGGAGTTCGATGGCATCCATTTCAGAAAGTTTTTGACGGGATATTTCCAGGCGACGTTCGGCTTGCCTTGTTGAACTTCTCTGCATGCTCTCTTCTTTTTACCTAATTAGTCTAAATGACGATTCACGCTGGACTGTGACAAATCCAGTTCGGAGGATAGCTTCCGAATACTTTTTGTGGGATCATCTTCAATAGCGTGTCGTAGAGCCTCGCCGTCCACAGCAAGCTTGTAGCGCCACTTTCAAATTTGGCGTACCACCTCCTCACCCTCCACTCATTAAGGTTGAATTCCTCTAAACTTCTCATTTCAAACACGTGGTTTCGTCGGCTGAAAATTTCCTTTTCCAGTAATGTCGCAGAATTACTTGAATTTCATAACACAACGTCACATTGATTGAAAGAATGCCAAAAAGTGCTGAGCCTCACAGAGAGATATTATCTTTAATGGTGATGATCAGTATAGTATTAGGATTAAAAATATACCAATAATAAATTTTTTTTTACTCCCCCAATAATTGAATATTTTTCGCATCTTCGTCTAACAAGACCGAATCATCGACATATTCAAGCAGAGAAATATTACCACCCACCTGGTAATTAACACTTCTTTTAATACGAATCGTTTTTATAATAACATCTCGCAGTGCTAAATTAAAAAAAACTGGAGAAAGGCAAGATAATAAACCAAAATAGAACACACTAAAATTGCTTTATTTTATCTCTCGAGTTTGAAAAATGATATTGACATGATTTTTCCAGAAAAAACAGAGTATATTTAAGGAAAAATATAAACTTTAAAAAATAATTGATTTTCGGTCAAATAAATTTTAAAAAGTGTTAAAATTATTAAGTATACTAGCTTAGAAATTTTTCCACTTCAAAAATAATGGCAGATTTTGATTCAGCACACCAACAAACCTTAAGGTTAAAAAAAATCAACATTAACAAAAAAAATTTTATTTCAGTTCCGAGGGTGCTCAAGATTTTTAAAACCACAAAATTACGTTTTGGTTTGAAACTCTGTATCTTGCCTTATTGAGTGAATATATAGAATAATGTCTTATATAGTGAGTAATCTGGGCTCACTCCAAATTTCTCGGAAATAATAAGTATTGATTCCAACTTTATTAAATTTTTCCTACAAGTAAGTACATCCTTACTGCAGACTAGATTCGTTGACATACCTCGTTCTATAAAAATAAAATGTAACTTATTCTATCATTTTGGAAGGAATGAAGTTCCTCGATAATTATTGTGATCCATTCTCATTCCTTTTCAATTAATTGGAATTAGTATAGATTTTTTTTCCCTTTGAGTATTTTTTAAGATCTATTTTTCTAATATCCTTTATCAGTTCAGGATATTCTAGAATATTGCCCTCCTCAGTGGATTATATTAGCGGTTTCGAACTTCGTTATGTGGAAGGAGGGGATATGTAAACCATCCTGTACATAACAACAGTATTTACAGAAAAGGTGTGAAACAATCTTTCACATGACAGACAGGAAGATAGCCGATAGCGATTATAGGAGTTACAACCAACAGGATCGTTTGACAGGCCATTATTAGGGGCCGTCCGATTGGCCAGCCAGTCGGCTATACCTGACCAATCACATCCACTGATCCAGCTTATCAGATCCTGTGATGCCCTAATCCATTAATGTATTACGTTAATTAATTGAGATATTATTTCGTGTTTGAAATGTCTCACTCCCAGCGGTATATCATTTTTTGGAGTTTTGTTATTTTTTTATTTTCCCAGTTACGTTAACCTCTTATAGAACCCAGTTATATATGTTTTACCAGACCCAAATACGTAAATTAGAATTTTGTAAATAGTTTCATTGGGATCTACTAGATGGCAGTAAGACAAGAAAAATACGTTAAGGACTCTACCACGACCAAAACAGCCGGTAGAGAAAGATTAATATACATTGTGTACCAGTGAATGTAAAGCGTTTGTCCGCTTAATACTCATTAATATTAAATAATTTTAATTCTTTTATACTATTAAAACTATCTGAAGTGGGCACCGCATGACTTCCTTGTACGCCAATTAAACTATAAATCAGTGGCTTAAAAAGTGATCCTGAATTAGGTTACTAATTTTTGAAGATAGTGTCTCAAAAACAACACTTGGCGTCGCGACGTCTATTGGACGTCTACTGACAGAGACCATTTTAAAAATGTTAAAAACGGTTAGTACGGACCTAGAAACGAGCTTATCCATGAAAATCTAGATTTGTGATTTTTAGCATGATTCGTATTTTTCCCTTCTAAGAAGGCAGGTGTTAAAAAAACAAAACAGTTTCAGATAAATTACATTTCCGGCTAAAATCTAGTATATTATTTATATTGATATAAAAGTTTTGTAAACCGAATTTGAGATGTTTTCTATTATATATAAATATAATTTTGAAATTTTGAAATTCTACCTCAAAGTCAAGTACCGTTTCCGGTGTGTCAATTTTAACCAAAATATAGTGTGGTATTTATTTATATTAATATATGAGTGTTATATACCAAATATGAAAAGTTTTGCACTGTATTTTAATATGATTTTGAATGAAAATCTAATATGACCTTCAAGTAAAGTACCACTTCCGGTGATCATGTACTGACCAAAAACAGAGGTTCGCAACTATATGTTACAACAATCCTAAATAATTTTTTTTAACTCTCTATGGCTGACTGTGAACTGAGTTATGCGAGATATGAATGAATGTAGAAACGTACGTACTAACGAACGTACAGTAGTCAAAATGGATTTAGGGATGATCAAAATGGATATTTCAATATTATTCGAAGCCATTTTTTCTCATTAGATTTCTCGGCAGGATAATATTTCAATATTATCGAGGAAATCGGCACGGTTAAGTGAAAACAACATTGGTAAATTTTGGAATTTTTTCAAATTAATTATTTGAATAATTTCATTTTTTATTGTCATTCCAAAGTATTATAATGTAATTAATATTATTATTAATTAATTAATATCTAATTTCAATATATGTATATTCTACTTATAATTAAGTTCAAAACACTAATAGAGTTATTAAGAAATACATTTTTAAAAATTTGAAACGTTTATTTATTTTCAAATACAAGAAATGATGAATTTAAAACTCACCTATACAATTGTGGTTCACCAAATTCACTAGTGACCTCGTAACATAACGCTTCTGCAAACATATACTGAGCCAGCCTATTATTTCCTAACTAATCCTTTTTTTTTTAAAAAACAGAAAAACAAATTTTATTTTTTTTCAATGCTCAATAGTTTTTCCTTATAAAGGGTTAAGTAGATGAAATACGTGAATCCGTATTTTGTTTTATATTCTAATTTAAAAAAAATATAAATCAAAATATAGTTCTATCGATCGCCCAATTTACTTCATTAAAAGTCCTAAATAAGAGAAACATTGTTGGGAAAAATATTCCGGTATTGGCATCTAGATAAATTAAGTATGACAGGATTTTAAAATTTCAGAATAATTAGACAAAGTGGAAAAATCTAACTAAAATAAGGGCTAAAATAGATTTTATAATTAAACACTGGTTCCGATTTAACCTGTTGTCAATACTAGAATAGTTAACTGGAGAGTTAGGGCGGATAACTGGTATTTTAAATATTAAATTAATTATTAATATATTCAATTGATATTAGCTATGAATGTATTTATTGTGGTCCAATTGGTGCCAGTTTCGCCTGACAGCTGGTAAATTCAAATGAGCCGCAAAACTCATTAATTTATGCATTTCAATTAATGTTGAAGTGGTCACTACATCAGTAGTGATATAAAACTATCGATAGTATCGATACATTTAAATTATCGATAGTACTATCCAAAATAAATAAACAATTATTTTTATATTCTTTTTTAAAACAGAAATAACATCAAAAACTTAATTTCCATGTATATAAAATGTAATTATTTTGTGGAGAGAATTTATAATTAGTTTTTTTTTACGCGAAAGTATTGCACATGAACAAAACACAGATAAAACATAGATACTTAATGAAAGCGAATGGATTCATGAATAATAAGTTTGAAAAAAGTCGATAAAAAACTGAAACATTAATTTTTAAAAACACCGGATTTTCCTATAGATGTTTCTTCACTATCCAATTCTTATAAAATCAGTGTTGCTGTGTCTGTCATGTGTTTTCCGTCTGAAATTATCTAAATTTTCTCCTCAATCCACCAACTTTAATGCTAAATATTTAATTCTTGTTTTTCCTTAATTTAACCAAAATTATGCTCAATGATAAGATAGGATAAACGATATGTAATTAAGATTTATTAATTTTTATTAAACATCTTTATATACCATCAATTCAATATATTACAAAAAATTACTTAAATCAGTTATACTAGTTGAAAGATCAGTTCAAATTAATGACTAAAAACAAATCAACACAAACCTAAACCAACACAAAATAATATAAATAAAAAATGAACATTTAATAAAAAAAAAAAAAAAAGCTCGGAAATTATTAGTTCAAAATTCAGGTTGAACCAAATTATTTATTGAATATTTTAATTAAGTCTCAATGCTAGAAGATAAGACTGTAACGTTACAATAAACATTAAAACATGTTTTGATTAGCTTATTACTCTGCACATTAGTAAAAACGTGTAAAATAAATGAAATAATCATAAAAACTCAAGGTATATTTTCAAACTTTTTTTTTACTTAATTTTTATAATTTTTTAGTTTCTAGTCTGATAATAATGGCGAACGAATTTAGCATTATATAAATCCCTCTCCCCTCTCCCCCTCCTCCCCCCAAAATAATACTCACCCTAAAAGCAGAGGGTAAAAAAAGAATCTGAATATGGTCGGAAAAAACCAACTTGACAATAATTTTTAAAGCTATGGATAGTATGGATAGTTTAGGTATTATTGGGACTATTAATGCTATCATAAGACTGCCTTATAATGTAAAACTATCGACATTATAAGTCAGTCTACAAAATGGTTACTCCATAATGCCTACCTAGGTGCCTTCAGAACTGCTTATAATAAATTTATATTTATTTTTTAATTATTCAAAACCACAAATGGATACAACTATAAAATTTTATTATGTATCATAGTTAGGTTTTTGGTAAGAATTTTTATTATATTTTATTTTATTTTGAATTGCTTATTTTTGAATTTTTTGTGTGTTTTTAGAACTGAGGATGAATGTATAACATTCGAAACTAGTTTTCAATAAAACAAATTTATAGAAGTGGCAAATAATTTATCAATCCCTAATTAGATTGATCCTTCTATACCATCATGCGGATGTCAACTGGCATAAATCCTTATTATTCTTTTAATGAGAAACTAATTCGCTATTTTTTATATAATTCATTACAGTAGTTCGGATGCAATCAAATAATTATACCACAATGAATAAAAATAATTGACTGATAATAAATTTTTCTGTAGTTCAATGCGCCAATGAAATTCAGTTTTCACGTTGCCTTTATTTGAAAATCCCAAAATTTGAGAAATTTGTGACTTTAGAACCTATTTGTCTGCGAAAATTGTGGTGAAACATCTTACTCAAAGAATTACTAAAATTTAAAACCAATGCCGTTTCTTTTAAGTTTAGAAATTGGGATTTTATCGCTGCTATGTAAGTGTTTGCATGGAAAAAAAAAAATTGTCAAATATCAACATATAACACAACAAGAAATAAATGAAAAGTTCAAATTCGAAAGAGTTTCAAAAATTCAAATATTTCATAATGGAATTGGAAACATAAAAATTTTGAGAAATCCCGCGGAAATTGTTGGGAAATTTTAGAATTTACTAAAAAAACAGTGAAAATTTGAAGCATATCATAAAATAAAAATCCACTAAATATGTTTATTCTCTTTTGATGATTTGATGATTAATATCTATATTTTTTAACTTAATTAATTTACAAAAGAACAAAGTATGATGCTAAATCAAAGACTAAAACTATTATACTTCTTTCAAGAGGTGCAAAATTGAAACTTAGACATGCACTGAACACTTACGTTTTCAAGTCTATCTGGACCTACCCTTTACAGATAAACGGGGACTGCCAGAGGGGCACACATACAAAAACTTTTAGGATTATCACTAAATACTCATGGTAACTCACTAACATAACCTTATATACAGACCTTAATATGACGACAGTTAACGAACACGTTCGGATCCACTACAAACGATTTCACAATAACTTGCACTGCTATCCGAACTAACAAACTTCTAAAAGACATGGCTATAACTAACATGCCTGACAATACTCGCAGAAGGCTGAAGAGGAGCTGGGAGGGATCTCCTTGGCAAACTACATACAATCAAATGACGACATGAATCATCCCATGCCTTTCATGCCACCATAACAAATTGACAATAATAAATATAGAAAAATAAAGTGAAAAATAAAGGAATAGTAAAAAAATAAACAAATGTAGGTTATTCATATCAATAATTTTGTTATGTAATAAAACATTTTATGTCAATGTATTGATAAAAATTAACGATAAACATTAAGTCAAACGGCTGATTAAAGCACTATGTATTGGACTTCAAGACAGATTGAATTGCAGCCGCTCCATATCACTCCGAAAAATCCACCAAGAATTTTACACTAGCTGTCGTTCCACGTTCCGTTTGCCGCGGCGCGGTTTGAGTCTAGCAAGCGTCAGTGGCCTCCTTTGTAATTTTAGTTCAGAGAATGGTGTTGAAATTTCGAATGAATCATTAAGAAATAAATTGTTTCAAAGCTATTGGATGCCTTAGGTTTGCTAAAAATATCTTGCTAAAAGACACATCCATCACTTTAAGCTGTTGAAAAATCAAAGAGTATGTGAGGGATGACATTTAAGATGTCTACGTATCATATAAACAGCTGATTAATATACAATAGATCGTATCTTACAAGTTATAATTACTAAGTTGTTACATAAGTTCTTGTTCATTAGTATAGCTTTATTTCAGATTGCATATTTTAAACATTAATGAATACTATTCTTCAAAGTAAAGTCCATTGTTTTCAGCTACTTTCGCCCATCATTCTGCCAGTAATTGAATTTGATGTCGGTACTATTCCTTTGGTTTTGAGGCAATGATTCTTCACATCCAATTTTTACGTCCTCGTAATTATCAAAGATCCGGCCTTTTAAAAAATGAACCATTGATCTAAACCAACCATAATCTGATTGTGCAATATCTGGGCTATAGGCAGGATGAGGCAAAACTTTCACTCCTTGCAGTTCCGATAATTTTTCCTCGGTCAAACGAGAATGATGTGCGGAGGCATTGTCGTGTGCGTTCCTGTTGACAAAAGCAGGGTTTGCGCTTAAACCTTTTTACTTCCTGGTGCGAAGTAAAGAATTTATAGTAATCGCGAACATTTTCAGTTTTTAGATTTCAACGGAAATATCCATTTTGATCATCCCTGAATCCATTTTGACTAGTTTCGTCGTGACGTCTGTACGTACGTACGTTCGTATCTCGCATAACTCAAAAACGGTTAGCCGTAGAAAGTTAAAATTTTGTATTTAGGATTGTTGTAAAATCTAGTTGTGAACCTCTCTTTTTGGTTACTACATGATTACCAGAAATGGTGCTTTACTTGAAGGTCATAATTGATTTTCATCAAAAATTATGTTAAAATTTAATGAAAAACATTTCAAATTTGGTAAATAGGACTTCTATATCAATGTGAATGTATTTAATAGAGTTTGATTAAAATTGGTGAGCCAAAAAGGGTACTTTACTTGAAGGTCATAATAAACTTACATCAAAAATTATATTAAAATTGAATACAGAGATCATGTGGTTTGGTAATAAAGGTTACAAACGCGATTTTGTTTCCACACCAATGAAATATTTTTATTACTTGCTTTAAGTGTTAAAATTGAGTGTAAAATACCGGTTTTTCACTCCATTTGTGAGATCAAAAAGTCTGGAGCAGGAGAATAAGATATAACTTAAGTGGGTTCTTTTCCTTAAAATGTTGAAACTGCCGATTTAGCTGTATCTAGTGATATTGACCGTTCTAATGTCCTTATGGAACATGATGAAATCTCTTGGAAACTAGTTACCTATTGAAAGAAAATGACATATAATAACGGAATAAGATCCCCATAAAAAGGAGTATGTGTGTATCAATAGATGGATGTTGCGACGACGAGTGTCATTTTTGAGATACTGCAATCTTCGAAAACTAGTAACCAAATTGAGGATCACTTTTTGAGCCACCGATTTATAGTTTAATAGGCGTACAAGGAATTCATGTGGGGTCCACATCACATATTTTCCAGGAATGTCTCAAAAGACCGCGAATCACGATTTTTTCTTCTGTCATTGCACGTGCGTTTTAAAATGTTAATGACATCTTAAAGCCAACTCAAGTCACAAGGAATTAAAGGATTAGTCAAAGTAAACATTGACATAAACAGTAGGAACAAAAACATTCTTATAGGATAATTATGAGAGTTGTAATTAAGGGTTGTGTTCATGCACAAGAATTTTTGTAACAACCTAGTATGTTGCGTTACATTATTATTAATTATTGATGTTAGTAATTTTATTACCACTGCAATAGCTTTGTATCTGCTGTAATTGTTAGAACTACTAAACAGATAAAGCATCGCGATTTTATCTGCCTATTCCAGAGAGGAACGCGATTCGGTAGCCTATCGCGTGTTTAAATAGTCCCGGACCTTTCGTTAAAGATTAAATCGTTCCGAACGATGAAATATCGACACGTCATGTTCGATTAGTGCTTCTATAGAAGGGAAATCCTCCATCCCCTCCTACTCTCTCATCTCTGTTTCATTGCCTCGATGTTATTAATGACTGCGAAATCAGCGTCAACTAATCTATTACCACCGTATTACAAACGGATTTATTTGATTTATTCAATGGCTATCCGTTGATATTTAGATCGAATGATTCGAACCTTTGGTAACAAATCCAGGCATTTACCAATTATCCTATATTGGATTAATGAAATTAGATTAACAGTATACCCGAGCGAGAACTCTCGCATTAGATGTCAATCCTTCTTCTAATCCCTAAATACATTAGAAGTATAAGCGATGTTAGGGAAACATATTTATTCGTGTAAAAAATATAATATTACTAAAAAAGTTTATTTAGCACACACATTTGGTGAAGCTACATAGTTTGTAATGACTGTTTTCATACTTTATTAGTAATTAGCTTACGCCGCTGGAAAACATCTCTTAAGTTTAACAGTAAGGCGATAAGATTCAGCTACACCGTTTTCTATGTGTAGTATTCATATTTAACAGTTAGGGTTGGAAATGAGAAACAATATTTTATTTTCCACTCATTAAAAGATTCTGTAAACAGACTCAAATTGATATAAAGTTGCCATGACAACGGCACTTACGCAAGATGGCATGAGGCCCGTGCGGACCTATATCGTGCATTATCTCGAAAACGGTAGGTTTTTAAACTTTAAAACGCTGGACCAATATGATCCAAAGGATGATCCAACTTGTCCCCTCTCGATCCGTCGACTCTTAGTCGTCAAATCTTTGAAACCTCTCTGTTTTCTTTTAGCCCTAGTATGAATTTAAGAAACAAAATTTGAATTCGTCACATCTCCATGAAATTCCCTTTCTTTCGATACCTCACTCGTCAAAATCCATCGCTCCTGAGAGCCCGAAAAGGGATCTATACTACCCTAATAATATATAGCAGTGATTTTATTTCATTTTCATGCTTCAGTGATCCATTCAGACTTGCACGGCATTTAGCAGAAGGGAACCAATCCACAAAATTTGCAAAAATGATTTAGAGGCTTTGAATTGCATTAGTGGTTACTATTTATATATGAAAAGAACTAGATATCTTCAATGAAAAAACGAAGGTGAAAAAAATATTTGGAATAGAATGCGACGTTTCTATTTCATGAAAAGAATCAAACTACATTTTCGGACAAATTACAATGTTGTCATATTGTAGAATAAAATTAGGTTTGTGATAAAAAATAAAATAAACTTATGAAAAAAAAAAATATGGTGCGGTGCGCGCATCACACAACTTTCCCTTATACCATCCTATAATAATTATCTTTTTAATATAATTTTAGAGAGTTCACATAAACAATACTTGAAATAAACTCAGCAGCATCCACTTCTTCACATCTTCTCCAATTTAAGTACAATAAAACAGTTTTTTAAACACTACCCATAAATTTTAAGTATGTCAAGTTGAAAATATTTTTTAAATGTTTCGGTTTAGTTTCCATGGAAACATTTTTTTTCCATTAAATAATATAAAATTAGAAATTATTAAGTTAATTTCCGCTTTTGTATTATTAAATTACATTATTACAAGAGATCGGCGGATTGATAAGAGGAGATACGGTCGCATCCGTCTCCTTCCGGATGCGCTCGGTTATCCTTCTGTGGTCTTGTACTTCTCATAAAATACACTTTATATATGCTAATACTGGTCCGTCTTTAATAATTCTTTTTTTGTTTTTTAAATAATTAAATAATCCTCCATACAATTCTATACATAATTTACTATAAATTGCATGCTTTTTAAGTTAAACAAAAATAAAATATTCTTTTCGTAATAAATTTTTTCTCTATATTTTTTCGTTGATATACTACATACATGAAATGTTTAAAGTCTTTATGAGAAATAATTTAGGCAAGTTTCATCAAAATCGTTGGGACCGCTTACGAGAAAATTGTAAAAAAATGTAAAATCCATGATATAATAGCTATTTCCGGCTAGTCCAATGCGCTGTATCTTTACTAATACTGGTTTGATTTTGATGATTCTTTTATTGTTTATTTTTATTTGCCTTTCATACAATTCAATATATAATTTACCATAAATTGCATACTTTTTAAGTAAAACAGATAAAATATTCTTTTCATCATAACATTTTTCCCTGCATTTCCTTGGTGATGTACTACATAAAGGAAAAGTTAAAGGCCTTTATGAATAATAATTAAGGCAAGTTTCTTCAAAATCGTTAGAGCCGTATTCGAAAAAATTGTAAAAAAGTGTAATATCGGTTATATAAAGTGGCACTTCCGGTTAGTCGATTTTTACGAAAAAATTGTTGTAACATCACAGCGATATACTTACCTTAAATGCGTAATTTCAGTATCGTACGACTGTTTGTTTTTGAGCTAGGCTACAAACAGACACAATGGTTCTAGTATATATATATATATCCCTCAGATCTAGAACATCTCGTTCTTTACCGTCTAGTTAGTCATACTTGTAGCTTCCTATAGTTGTAACGCTATTTCAGTATTGTAAATTTTCCTTAAATAAAGTTTTTAAAAAAGGTAAAAAGTGTCCAGTTATTTAATTGGCGCCCAAACAGAGACTGGTGCGCTTCAAGTCAGAAGAGAAGAAGGTTGAATTACATATTCAAGAAAATCTGAAGAAATAGTTCCATTGTCTTTGTACGGACAACAGGATTTGGGATATTGATTCTAACACTCTAACGAACTGGTCAGGAGGGTCCGAAGAAATATTAACAGGATCTGGAGCAGCTCACTTGAAGGTGTATTTAAATACTTCAGCATCAGTCAGAAGAAATATTAATCGCTGGACATCACTTCTAGAATTTCACATCTTTATTTAAGGTAACGCTTATTGTATTGTTAAAGTAGTTATAACTATATGCCTAACGACAAATTAAAAGAAATTTTAAACAAAAATAGAGTAACTTTAGATTCAGAAGAAATTAATTTAAATACAGTAAATTCAGATGAAATTAATTTAGATACAATACAAGAAGAAATTAATACAATGGTTATTAAACAAATGACAAGAGGATGTTATGACCATTTGCCTAGCTATGATGGTAACTTGTATTCTTTATTAAAGCCTTAGAATTAATTTATGATGCTAATTGTCATGAAGGAATTTCTAATAGAGTTGAGAACGAACAATTATTAGTACAAAAAGCTTTATTAAAATTGCAAGGTACAGCCAGACATTTGTGTATGAAAATCCTCTTCAATTAGTGAATTAAAATTAAGATTAATCAATCAATTTAAGGACAGTAGGACGATAACTCACTTACAATATGAGGCTTCACATATTACCATTCAAAAAAATGAACATCATATAGATTTTATTAACCGGGTTATTCCATATGAAATTTTAATTAAAAATCGTATAATAATAGATACATCAATTGAAAATAAACCTCATTATTAAAATAATGCCGCATTATTATGGAAGGTTTATACACCCAAGCCCATGGTAGAACTTCGCCCAAACAAACACCCCATAAGGAGCATAAAAAACCTCGAGATAATTATCAACATAAAAATCAAAACCCCGCATTTAATAGATTTAATTACCCAAATTTTAGCAATGATTATCATCCGGGATCAATTCAACAAAGATTCCGTCATAATTATAACACGCAAAACTATTACCGGGAACAACAACCACAAAGAACCTTTAGTAATCAAATAAGAAATTCCAATAACCAAACGCATTTCAATTTTAATAATCCTCAGCAACAACAAAATTTTAATTACCCTCAGCAGCAACAAAATGTAAATCCTAATTCACAAAATACTGTCTCAATGAGAACGGTGAGGAGTAAGAATCTCCACCACTTACAAGAGGAAAATTATGAATTGAAGGCAAGACTAGCCTAGTTAGAGAACAAATTTGAAAATGTTTTAGAAATAAGCCGGCCGGAACCTGGCCCGTCTACTGGTTAAATCTTTTGAAGGAGTTTCTAACATTTTGTGACAACCTCGGCGACCATTGGCTCATTGATACAGGCTCAGAAATAAATTATATAGACCCACGTTCCGTACCCGTAGGAACTCAAATTATTTCGGAAGGATTCGTTGTTATCACTCCAGCCGGAAGCAAGAGAGGAAATAGTTGTGTACTAATTGATCTTGCACCGAGACTAGGTTTGGAAGACGAATTTTTAGTTAAGTTTAAAGTATTTAAATTTAGTGATAGGTATAGATTATTGTTAGGGATGGAAACTATGAGAAGTTTACAAACAAAAATTAATGTAGGAGATACAAATGAATTTATTAAAATAAATAAACTAAAAATAAAAATTGTGGATGAAAAAATAATTAAGGAAGATGAAAATGAATTAAATATAATAAGAAATAGAAAGGAATTATTTGAACTAATTAGACATGATCACATAAATAAAGATATTAAAGAAAAAATATTTAATATTATCATGAAATATCCGGAGATAGTAAAATCGGATGATGAAAAATTAGAACCTACCAATCTTTTGAAACAGTCCATTAGACTTAAAACAGATAAACCCATTTATACCAGAAATTATAGATATCCCCAACATTTCAAAGAAAAAGTTGATGAAGAAATCAATAAACTATTAAAGAACGGTATTATCAGAGAAAGAAATTCCCCATATAATAGCCCAATATGGATAGTCCCTAAAAAAGAAGACGCGTCAGGTCAAAAAAAGATCAGGATGGTCATTGATTACAGGAAATTAAATGCAGAAACAATTCCAGACAGATTTCCTCTTCCAAATATTGAAGATTTATTAAATAAATTACATGGATTTAAATATGTCTCAACAATAGATTTAACATCGGGATTTCATCAAATTGAGATGTCTGAGGAGTATATAGAGAAAACTGCATTCTCAACAGACACAGGTCATTATGAGTTTCTAAGAATGCCGATGGGATTGATGTCATCACCCCCCACCTTCCAAAGGGCAATGAATTCTATGCTATCTAATACTGATAACACTCTCGTATACTTAGACGATATTATAATTTATTCTGCCACACCTGAAGATCATCTAAAACATATAGAAATTGTTTTAAAGAAATCAAAAGAGCATTCCTTAACTATACAACTTGACAAAACGGAATTTATGAAATCTGAATTACCTTTCTTAGGCCATGTATTGACCAGAGACGGTATTAAAACAGACCCTATGAAAATTGAAGCAATTCTGAAATTCCCTTTACCAAAAAATATTAAAGAAATTAAGCAGTTCCTACAGAAAGTCAGGTTACTAGAGAAATTTAATAAAAAATTACGCTCACATAGCAAAACCTTTGAGAAATCAATTGAAAGATGAAATTAATTTTAACCCTAATAATTACAAAAATGCTTTTCAACAACTTAAATTACATTTCATAAATGCACCAATATTACAATATCCAATGATTTTAACAACAGATGCAAGTAACATCGCACTGGGAGCGGTGCTCAGCCAACTTAGACAGGGGAGGGATCACCCTATTGCATTTGCCTCTCACACTCGATGCTGAGAAGCAACAGAACAAAATATTCCACCATAGAAAAGGAACTCTAAGCTATAGTTTACGCATGTAAACACTTTAAACCATATCTGTACGGAAAAAAATTCACATTACTAACAGATCATAAGCCTTTATTGTGGCTATTCACAATGAAAAACAATAATACACGCATTATGAAGTGGATTTTCTTATTAAGTGAATTTCAATTCGATATAAAACATACAGATGGTAAAACCAATGTAGTAGCTAATGCTTTAAGTAGAGTTAATATAGACAGTAATTATAATTTACATGCATTAACCGAAATGGAAATAGATCCAGAAGAAGAATTAGACAGAATATTACAGGAAACAAGTAATGTAGAATTACCACCAATACCTTCGGAAGATCATGATGAAATTAAATCCTAATCAAGATGAACAATTAAGCATGGCTCCAACACATTCCCAAGACTCCAGCAATGAACAAATTTTAATAGTTCCAGAAGACAGAGCGATAAATGTAGAAAATTTTCAAATTTTAATTCAAAGAGGTTCAGCTAAACCCATTATTACAAAGCCTTTCGGTAAAACTCGGATTTGTTTAGAAACTTCCCTACCCTTGGAAGAATAATTTAGAAGAAACTCTCATTGAATTATTAAAGCCTAAAACAGTTCATGGTGTCTACTGTGAGAACCTAATGTAGAATCAGTCAGAATTGAATTTGAAGCTATTTATAAAAAAATAACTGAAATTATAATTGATAAATTCCCTATCGTTAAGATTAAGAGATACAAAAAGAAATTGATTGATGTATTGCAAAAGGAGGAACAACAAGAACTTTTAGAGAACTATCACATAGGAATAATAGAGACACACGAGAAATTGAAAAGAAATTATTATTGGCCAAATATGAAGGATGACATATCTGAATTCATAAATAAATGCTCTACTTGTAGACAAGTTAAATATGAACGAAAGCCTATTAAAACTAAATATCAAATTACACCCACCATGGAAAGACCTTTTGAAGAATTAATGATGGATATATTAAAATTTGATTCTCATAATATAGTGACAATAATAGATACATTCTCAAAGAGACTTTTTGCCAGATTATGTGAACACGTAAATGCAATTAATATATTTCAGACATTAACAGAATATCTAGCACTGTTTCCAAATCCCATTAGAATAAAAATGGATAATGGAAAAGAATTCAATAATAATCTAATTCGTAATTTTCTAGAATCTTTAGGAATAGAGGCATATTATACAAAACCAAATCACCCTAATTCCTTAGGACTCCTAAACAGAGCGCAATCAACTCTAGTAGAAACATTGCGAGCCTTAAAAGAAGAAAATCCTAGAAATGATTTAAAAATTAATCTAAATCTTGCTACATTAACCTTTAATAACTCTATTAATCAAACATCTAAACTCACACCAAATGAAATAACATATGGCGTAATAAAGGATCCAGACAAAAATGAGGAGATAATTAAGGAACAATTAGTTAATGAATATCACAAAAACATGAACATTGTTCATAAAAAACTCAAAACCGAAATAAATCAAGAAAAGAGAACTAATAAATTAAATAAAAACCGCGAAGAACCAGAGGTTGAACAGGATAGGCCTTATGTTAAAAGAAGAATAAGAAACAAGGGTGAAAAGGTTTATAAACCGTTACTACCTTTTATAGATAGTAACCAGAAAATTAATGTTCATGCTGACAATATAGCAAGAAAAAGGAAGTCCAAACGAAAATCTAAGAAGAAATTAATTACTGTTTCAGATGGAGAGGTGGGCTCTAGTGATCTCAATGATATTGACAGTAACTACAGCGTATAAAGTTACAAACGTTCAGCATTCATCAGGACTAATAACATTTAAAGTTCCGGACTCAAAACTGATATCAGACTACAAAACGATTGTTCATTTTTTAGATTTAACAAAATTAATCAATGAATTAAATTCACTAAGGCTATCACTGAAACCCAAAAGTATTTCAGTAGTTAATACAGTAGCTCAAGAAATTGCAGCTAAGTAATTAACTTTCCTAACAGATAAAATTAATAATATCATTCCCAAAAATAGAACTAAGCGTGGTATTGTGAATGGCTTCGGGAGCGCCCTAGGATGGTTGGCTGGAACAATGGACGCTGAGGATAAAGCCCACTATGATAATGTAACAGAAACTTTGGAAAAAAAATAACTACCATATGGAACATAATATTGCTAATGAAATAAAAATCAGTAAACAATTAACGGAAACATTTGAAAAAGATGTTAAATTATTAAATAAAAATAATGAAAAGATGAGTCAAGTTATGGACACAATGGACAGAATACAAATGACATTGTATTTTAATGAACTGTATAATGTTCTCACCTATCTAACCATTCAAGTAATTGACATAGAAAATTCTTTAGAGATGTGTAGAATGGGAATTCCCCATTCTAATATAATTAAACAAACAGATATTGATGATAAAACCTTTATTTCAAACGATTTAGAAACAATTTGGTTAACAAGCAAAATCTCTTGTACGGTTAGGCAAAATATCATTCATTATATAGTAAAAATTCCAAAATTATCTAAAATCTTTAATACAATATATCTTTTATCAGTCCCTATTAAAGAAAATAATCAAGTTATAACTACTCTTGTTAAGCATAACCTAATATTGTATAATTTACATGAAATGTTTACTGGAAATTGCACATTTGTTGAAGATAATTATTATTGTACTAACCTTAGAATAGTTAATGATACTTGTATTCATAATGCCTTAAGAAATAATCTCTCTAATTGTATTTCTACTAACATTCTTAGTATTTCTCCTTTTATTAAATATGTAGATATTATAGATGCTTATGTAACTTTATATATATATCTTTATAATATATCCTATGTTGTATTGTCTAGCAACGGAACAATCCCTGTAAATTTGCCAACTACCTTTATTATTAAGTTAGGACGTAACGAAATAATTGTAAATCAAACTAGGAAATTTTATATCAACTCCGATACCTTATCCATTAATCATAAATTAAATAAACTTAAGAAATTAAATATTACATTTGATAAAATAGACTTACCTGTAATCTTGCATGAAGAATTTGAAACATTAGATATTATTGATAATCCCATATTGTACTACACAGCTCTATTAATTGTATATATTACTGTATCTTATTTTATTGTAATCCACATACTCCAAATTTATTTTAGGGTAGTAAAATATTGTAAACAATGAACCTTTCCTAGCCCACCAATTATTGTATCCCTCTTATCGTACAAAATGAAAATATGTTCTTCCAGAGTTCGAATCTTCAGAAGGGAGGAGTTATGGACTCATCCAGTCCTCAGCAACCTCTGAGTCAGCAGTATGATGGTTCTAGTATATATATCCCTCAGATCTAGAGCATCTCGTTCATTAGCGTCTAGTTAGTCATAGTTGTAACGCTATTTCAGTATTGTAAGATTTCCTTAAATAAAGTTTTTAAAAAAGGTAAAAAGTGTCCAGTTATTTAATTGGCGCCCAAACTGGGACTGGTGCGCTTCAAGTCAGAAGAGAAGAAAGTTGAATTACATATTCAAGAAAATCTGAAGAAATAGTTCCATTGTACTTTGTACGGACAACAGGATTTGGAATATTGATTCTACCACTCTAACGAACTGGTCAGGAGGGTCCGAAGAAATATTAACAGGATCTGGAGCAGTTCACTTGAAGGTAATTTGAAGGTGTATTTAAATACTTCAGCATCAGAAGAAATATTAATCGCTGGACATCGTTCTAGTATATATATCCCTCAGATATAGAGCATCTCATTCATTACCGTCTAGTTCAGGGGTCGGCAACCTGCGGCTCCGGAGCCGTATGCGGCTCTTTTGGAAAATTTTTTGGCTCTCTGAAAATTAAATATTTCTGTATAAAACCATTCCAAATTTTAGATACAATCTTTTTAAGACATTTGTTTTCTTTACATGCAATATTCAAAGTGCCACAGAAGAAAATAAAATAAGCACTTCTATGTTTTTATGTCTTATTTGTTAACGCCGAATGTTGATGATGGTTGCATCACTTTTCGAATGTTTACTATTATGCCCTGATTTGTTCCTGCTTGCTGTTTACTCTAAGGTACTAAACAGGTTTTGTATTGTTCAAGCACAATTCTCCAGGACTAACAGACGATGGTTGGCTCTAGTAACTGCAAGGAAAAGGGAAACTGCATTCTCTCTTTTAGAAGAAGTAATTTGTTTCGAAAAAAAGTTATCTGTATTTGTGAATGATTTACATGCAGGAACATTTTTACATTTTATTAATTTACAAAAACATAAGAACAATAAAAACGTTATTAATGTTAATTTTTTTGCTCAAACTATTGTTAACATGCAAGAAGCTTTTGGTGAAAGATTTAAAGAATTTAGAAAATATAAACCTACACTAGCTTTTTTTACAAAATCAGTTGAAGCAGGTATTTATACACAATTTGAACTTAAATTATTGGATTTAAAATCCAAAGATTTATGGAATAATATATTTTTATAACATAATTCTCAACTAGAAGGTTTAGAAAGAGAAAAGTGCATTTTATCTTCTCAGCATAAGTGAACCGAAATAAGTTGAAGCTTGGAACCGTCTTTCAGGATCGTTCAATTTAAAAAATTATGCTTTTGGACAATTGACAATTTTCGGATCCACATATTATTGCACGCAAGTCTATTCATATACGAAATTAATAAAGAGTCACTTAAAAAATAATCTTACTGGCCTAAAACTTAGTACTGCCTTAAGTTAAAGATTACTGAATATTTACCAAACATTGAAATCTTATCGAACACTATATAGGAGCAATCATCTCATTAAAAAAATATTATTATATTGTAATACACTGCCAAGTGCAGTAGGTATCACAAACTAATTTATAAATAAATTAAAATAATTTATTGTAAAATTTAATTATTTTGAAATAAATAAACAATTTTGATGATTTTTTCTTAAATATAATATTTATTTTTTGGCGGCTCTTCCATGTTTTTTTCCATATAGATTTGGCTCTTTGTCACCAAAAGGTTGCCGACCCCTGGTATAATTAGTCATAGTTGTAGCTTCCGATAGTTGTAACGCTATTTCAGTATTGTAAGTTTTCCTTAAATAAAGTTTTTAAAAAGTGATTTAGTGTGTCCAGTTATTTAATTGAGACTTGGTTATTTGGACTAAGGGGACCTTAAAACCAGCATTCCCGTTGAAAACTCGAATTCGAAAATTTTCGCGATTTTCGTGAAGTAAAAGAGGGAAAGTAAAAAGTCCTCAGAATTAAAAATTTCACTCGGATTTTTGATATTAGACAAACTATTACATCAGAATGGTAAGTAACCGATATCAACCTGTTACTTATTTCTTTAGTTTTCTTAAACCCAAACATAATTTTTATGTGACCTTGCTTATATTCTCACTTGGGAATAATATTTTCTATAGATTTTATTTAAATGAAATTTGAAAATTGGAATTTTATTTAAATATGTGTTTTGTGTTATTAGGGTGATTATACAGTAGAACACCTTATTCCTTCCACAATTCTTTAATACCGAATCGTAAGCAGATGTAAAAGCCAAAAAACAATTCCAGGTCTAGTATAATCAGTAAAACTAATCAGAAAATAAATTTTATATACAGAACAAACCAATGACGCTGCAACTCACCAAAAATACAACAGCTGGCGAGAGGTATCTAATGGGTTTGATTCTGAGAGATATGGTAAACTAACTAATATAGTAAACTTAAATAATATAGAATATAAATAATACCTAAAAATACGTATCAAATTAACATAAAGGAGAAATAAAATATTAGAGATAATTGTGACTGTAGCAAATCCATTTTACACAACCTATTTGCTATACGGTTGTAACCTTCCATAACCTCACGATTGGTTTCATTGATTCCAAAGATAAGATTGGTTTTACTGGTTTTCACGTTGTGCGAGTTTCCCTTAGTAATGCGATAATTTCATATGGTCCATTGGAGGAGTGCCAATATCGATATATATATATATATATATATATATATATATATATATATATATATATATATATATATATATATATATCGAATAAATCGGAATACTAGTTCGATATAAGAACAATTATTATCGATATTTCGATACATCGGACCACGATATTTTTAATTTTTCAAACCCTCTCTTTTAAAAGGAAGAGACTTTCGTATGCTGGAAAAATATCGAATTATTGATATTTTAAATGGAATTTTTCGATATTTTCGTCCGATAGTTATAATTCAATATTAAAATTTGAGTATCGTACGTTTTTTCCCCCCAAAAAAAGTCTACAAGGTTGATCGGTTTCAATCATTATTAATTCAATTGTAATTTTTTTTCCATCTTTTTTTATGTTCTGCAATTTCATTCATTTTTCTCTAGTTTTTAGGAATGAGCCTTTTCAATTATAAATATTAATTTGTACTTAGATAGTTTTTTAGTAATTCGTTCAATATTGATTTTTTTCCGTTCTTTTTATTTTTTTATGTTTAAGCAATTTAAATAATGTTATCTCTAGTTTCTAGTATGCAATAATTTTTTTATTTATTGACAAATATAAATAAATGAATACATTTTTTTGTTGTGATAAGTTATTTATAAATATTAAATTGTTGCTGTTAAAGGTATTAAAAATCTAAGGATCGTTAATGTATATTACTCTATCCTTCAATTCAATGTAAAAAAACTCTTCTTCTTCTGTTTTCAAATATTAAAACAATTAAATATCGTTATTTTTCAATGGTATATAGAACTACTGTTCCGGTATGTTTGAAAACTATCGATAGATATACATATATCGATGTTTTTGTTCGATATTTACATCCTTAACCTGACGAACACAGCCACTATAGATAGTAACACGAACACACCACACCACATGTTTTTTTGGTTCTGTGTTTCTTGAAACCGCCGTTCTTCGTTAATGTCTTTTATTTTTTGGAAATCGATACTCAAATTTTAATATCGATATTACGATATATCTAAGCTAACGGACAAAACTATCGATATATTCGAAAAAATGCACCGATATATCGATATTTTTCCTTAAGTCATAGCGGTGTGCGATCCGTGTTTTTCTCAGAAGTGTATAAGTGAATTTGGCTTTATTTTTAGATATAAATAAATTTTGAAATACAATGTAAGCCTTACTAAAAAGATAGTAGCCTCAATCCTTGAAATTTACTTATCCTAACCCCCTCCGAATAAATGGATAAATTATCTCGAATGACGACCCAGGAAATATGGCCGCTGTTATTATAAAGCTCTCCAAAGTTTTAGTTTATCATTAATGTTAACATAATTACTAATGTAGTAATAATTAGAAAAATTATTCAAAATTTGACTTGTGATCCTTGATTTAAGCAACAGTTCGGTCTTACTTTTTTTGTAACTATTTGTCGATAACTAAAGGCATTGAATTCCGAGGCTGTCTAGTCCATATTTGTAAAGTGCTCACAGCTGTCCGACTGAGGTCATGAATTTGTGTTATCAGTACACAGCTGATGTTATTTTTTATTTTATTTCTTGTTACTGCCTCTTAGATAGTTTTCCCTACATAGTAATAAAATAATTTCTAGACATTTTTTTTTTTACATGCAACTGTCAGCTAAACAGTTTTTGTAGTTGTCCGATTTTTGTGGACACCGCGCGACTTCCTTGTACGCCTATTAAACTATAAATGGTTGGCTATAAAAGTGATCCTGAATTCGGTTACAAGTTTCCGAAGATGGTAATATCTCAAAAACGACACCCGGCGTCGCGACGTCTATCTTTTAACATACACACTGACTTTACAACAATTTGGAAGAAATCCTTTCACCAAATGATCATTTAGTAGAAAAACTATTAAAAATATTCCTTAAAAAAATTAGAAAATGGATTTGGGTGCTTTTAGAATTCAACGCTTCACTTGATCAAATTACTTTCATAAGTTAACTCTATTCCTCAATGCTGGCTTGTTAATAATTTTCCAGAGATACAAGTATTAGGAAGTTTAATAAAATACCTTCAAACTTCTACACACCTTTATTAAAAGTTTGACGCTTCGGACGAGCTGTCCTTTATCAAAAACTTCCATCTGTGTATATTAATATTCTGCTATCTAATTCACATAAAATTTTCTTTTTTAACATACTTCAGAAAAGGAGGTTATCAATTTGACATTATGTTCTGTGTATGCCCAGGCATAACTTCGCCGGTCTTGAACCTATTTCTGTGCTTATTATTTTAATCGAAAGGTTACCTCCTGATTGGTTCTATAACCTCCTGGTACCTCTCCTGATTGGTCTTATTTAAATTTTATCAGAATTCGATGAAAACTCTGTTTTTATGTATGTTCTCTCATATCTTCTTAATTTTGGTGGTTCCGTATAAATTTCTCTAGGATCCGATGACAATGTTTAGAGATGGAGTATTTTTTTAGTTTTTCAAGTATTTGCTATTTATATTTTATTACATATCATCAAGAAGTTATAAGTGATATAATAAGAAATAGCAACAAAAAGTCGTGAATACTTATTCATTATAAAATATTTTTTCAATACTGTTGGAGATAGAGAGACGATCTTCTCAATGGAAAATAGGTAACGACACGCAATAATTATTATTAGTTTAATTTACAGCTACATTTCTAAATCTATTTGTTTCTTTTCTTTCTGAATAAATAAAACTTTCATTTTCCCATCTGTGGGACACACTATTGACAATTAATAAACATGAGTAGGTACTTAAAAAAAAAATGTGAATCTAACAATTTTCATTTTATACTAAATAAATAAATAAGCTAATCTTTCAGTTCAGTTGACATCCGCATGATGGTATAGAAGGATCAATCTAATTAGGGATTGATAAATTATTTACCACTTCTATAATTCTGTTTTTATTCAATACTAGTTTCGAATGTTATACATTCATATTCAGTTCTAAAAACACAAAACAAAATTAAAAAATAAGCAATTCAAAATACAATTTGGTATTATTATACGTATTTTATCAAGTATAATATAAATTAGTATATTAAAATATTTATCAATTATAAATTTAATTAAGACAAGAAATCAAATACATGTTGGTACTCAGCAAGGTTTAAGTAGATTATATCAAACAGAAAAGGTTGCTTTTGTTTGTTCTCGCACTGAACTAGTAATGGAAATGACTATAATGGAAGAAAAGTGAGGTGTTTGTAGGTAAATGATAAGGTTTAGGGGTCGGAGTTTTCCCAGTAATGCCGGTGAGTAATTGTTCTGATATGGATGGGAATAAACTTAAGATTGGACTATTATGAAGGATTTTATTATTTCAAGTGCTTTATATATATTTAATTTGACACTGTTTTCTACGGGATGAATTAATTTAACTCCAGAGTCTTTGATGAATTTATGATTATTTTCATTTAAATGAATTGCAAAGTTGGAATTCTCTGTCTTATTATGATATGCACGCATATGTTCCTTTAATCTCTGATTTAGCGATCTTCCAGTTTTTCTCGTTTATTTGGCTGCACAATCATTACAATTTAGTTCGTAAACTCCGCTTTTATGGAAAAGGCCTATTTTGTGTTTAGGAAAAGGAAAATATGAGGATAGAGTTTTTTCTATTTTAATTGCAGGGTTTGATCCTAGTTTTTTCAATTCATTTCCGATTTTGGTAGATATAGGGCCGTAATATGGAATCAAAACATAATGTTTCACGATCCTTCCCCCTAAACCGTACCATTCAGGTAGAAAACACCTCACCTTTCTTCCATTACATTCATTTCCATTACTAGATTATTGGGAGAACAAACCTTTTCTGTTTGATATAATCTAATAATTGATATAATCTAAACCTTGGTGAGTATTTAAATTCTTGTCTTAATTAAATTCATAATTTATAAATATTTTATAATACTAATTTATGTTGCATTTAATTTAATGTGTATAATAATACCAAACTCTATTTTAAATTCCTTATTTTTGAATTTTTGTGTATTTTTAGAACTGAAGATGAATGTATAGCATTTGATACTAGTTTTCAATAAAAACAAAATTATAGAAGTGGCAAATAATTTATCAATCCCTAATAAGCTAATCTTTTCTGTCTCACAGAAGCAACGTATTCATTATCCATACATTTCGTATTTTAAATTTACCAACTGAGGAATGTGAAAAATAAAATACATCGAAATGGTACCCAAGAACCACTAAAATGAAATCAATAAAACTTTTAATTGAAAAAAAAACTTCAAACCTGTTTTTTTTTATAAATATAATTTATTCCATAAATAGTATTATATTGAACATTTATAATTGAATCGGGATGCACCCTTATACAATACATTTTTTTATACAACTTAATTGGACAAAAATTATATTATATTTATTGGTAAAAATAAAAATGAGAAAGAAAAAAAAAACCCAACACTGTTCTTAAAATTAATAAAATATAGGCTGTTTAAATGAAATATAAATATTAAAATAAAATACAACCATTAAAGAGATATAAATTTTTTTTTTTTTTTTACAAAAGTAAATTATAAAGTAAAATTAGTAACGGTTCCAAATCAACCTGAACAGTACACTAAGTTAATATTTCCAAGCCATTCCACAACTCGAGAATTACGAAGAGAAGATCATAAAATAAGATAATAGTTGAAACGAACGAGACGTGTGCCACTGTTGGTGGCCTGGCACCGACATCAACAAATATTAACTCATTATACTGTTCAGGTTGATTTGGAACAATTTCTAATGTTACTTAATAATTTAGTTTTCTCAGTAAAACTATCTCTTAAGTGGTTCTTGTGTACAGTTTGAAGTAGGTTTTTTTTTTTTTTAAATAAAAAGTTTTTATTAAGCTTTCTTATTGGTAGATGTGTGGCTATAATATTTTAAATTACCCGCTTTATACCAGTCTTGTTCCAAACTGAGCAAAGAAGAAGAAATACCCAATCCCAAATAAACTCTCGAGAAGTTAGTGATCGGTGAACTTGGACGATTGTCGGAGTCAATCGGTTGGAAGACCGTTGTGGATTTTCCAGACGATGAGAGTTCTCCAATAGTCGTCGCCCTTCCTGGAGGCCCCAAGAGAGAAGAAGCATCCTTATTGGTCGAGGACTATCTCGACCGGAAACATTCCTACCGAGTATTGCCGAAGAGAACCTGTGGATCGAGCAATCCGGTTGGTTGACCCGTGCTATTTGCTTTGTTTACAATTCTCTCCTTCAAGTTGCCTGCTTCGTTTATGTTTCTCATTGCTTGTGTATCTTGTCTCTTCACCTATAATACTTGCTTATCTCTCATTTGTCTTCTTTAGTTTTGGTTTTAAAATTATATTCTGGCGTATAATTAGACGGGGAGCCGGCATGCTTAGTGTCGACTATTTTTTGGAAAGCTTTATTATACCAAGTGCAATGAAAATATAATAGAGTAGAATATATGAATATATATATATATATATATATATATATATATATATATATATATATATATATATATATATAAATGCTAAATAAATAATGATAAGGATGGATTAGTACAGGAGCTGTGTGACGATGAAAATATATGTAGTGCACACTCCTAGCAATGTTTTTAAATCATGTAGAACTCAGTTTTTCTTCAGTTGACATCCGCATGATGGTATAGAAGGATCAATCTAATTAGGACTTATTTGCCACTTCTATAATTTTGTTTTTATTGAAAACTAGTTTCGAATGTTATACATTCATCTTCAGTTCCAAAAAAAAACATACAAGATTTCTAAAGTAAGCAATTCAAAATACAGTTTGGTATTATTATACATATTAAATTTGTATTACATTTAATTTAATATGTATAATAATACCAAACTGTATTTTTAAATTACTTATTTTTGATCAATTGACATCCACATAATGTATAGAAGGATCAATCTAATTAGGGATTCATAAATTATTTACCACTTCTATAAATTTGTTTTATTGAAAACTAATTTCGAATGTTATACATTCATCCTCAGTTCTAAAAACACACAAAAAATTCAAAAATAAGCAATAAGAAATATATATTAAATTAGATGTAATATAAATCAGTATTATAAAACATTTATGAATTATGAATTTAATTAAGATAAGAAATCAAATACATGTTGGTACTCAGGAAGGTTTAAATGAATTATATCACTTATCATTTTGTGGTATTAATTGTTTCTATTAAAATGGACGAAATTAATATGAATGTATACAGACAATCGGAGTTTAAAGGTATTTATAGTATAAAATAACTTATGTGCAACATTCTTATATAGATTATTTTGATTGTTGATTTGTTGTAATTTATTTTTATAAAAAAAAAAACATGAGAATGTGGGAGTACCCCGAAACTTTGATGGTACTATGTAAAATATACCAATGTTGAGATATATAGAAGAAATCATTCCAGTAATACATTACTACAATTTTTCTTCTTCCCATTATTACTAGTATTAAATACTTAGAAGAAATACAGTATACATAGGATATAACGAACTTCATAGAACCGTCAAATTTTTCACGTTATTAGCAGTATTAGCAGTATTAGCAGGTTTTAGCAGTATTAGCAGTTTTCATAGCCAATATATTAGCAGTATTAGCAGTATTCATAGCCAATATATTAGCAGTATTAGCAGTATTAGCAGGTTTTAGCAGTATTAGCAGTATTAGCAGGTTTTAGCAGTATTAGCAGTATTAGCAGGTTTTAGCAGTATTAGCAGTATTCATAGCCAATATATTAGCAGTATTAGCAGTATTCATAGCCAATATATTAGCAGTATTAGCAGTATTCATAGCCAATATATTAGCAGTATTAGCAGTATTCATAGCCAATATATTGCTTATAGTGAATAGTTCGTAATATCTCAACATCACATCCAATTCATAAATATATCTGTTTGCGCGAAGTGAAGTTTTCATTATGCGCAAGTAATTCAAAAATGATTTTTAAGATTTTTGAGGAAATTCAGTATTGTAACCTAATAAAGGTATTTATTTACATTAATTTCCTTTTGTAAGGATTCCTTCATTTATTTACATATGAATATCCTTTGGTATCTTAAGGATAGGACCATTGATGGGTATGTTGTTCGCTCGTTGTTGTTTGAAATAACTTCGAATAAAATAGACTATTGCACTGGGTCGAAGGTCGGCGGTGAGGGGTGGGAGTGTATATATGTATATATTTTTTTCCCCACTACATTTGAGCACCCACCGGCCCCCTCTATATCAAATGAATTGAAATTCGGTAGGGTCTGAACTTTCTTCTCACTCCTTGGTTATTTTAATATTTTTTATTTAATGAAAATACGACTTTAGTGGCGGAGTTATCCTGCTTTATGGCACTTGTTGCATTGTTCAATTACATCATTTTTTTTTTTAAATTTCCGATTCTAGACTGCTCGCACAATTTCCCGATTCAATTCGAGAAATTATTCCGAATTTGTTCTCAATACAAGATGACTGGCGAGACTTTATTATTCGTTAAGAAAATCAAATTGAGGGCCAAGCAAATGTTGCCCCAGAATCTAGAGTTCCAAACATAGGAAATTTCTAGAATTAATTTGGCAGCTGTATATAATCTCACTTCCTGTAGACTATATCCGATATCAAACAGCTCAAAAGATCCTGGAATGTGTTCCATTTAACCAAGTTGCCCATTAAAAACGGTTCTACCTTATAAACGGCTCCTTCCCTATGCATTTTACAGCATATTAATAGCAGTTTTTCAAAAGCGACACTCGGCGCCGCGACGTCTATTGGCGTCGGCTACTAGTGACAGTAACCTGAGTCGTAATTCTAGATGCGTTAGATTAAAAAATATATTTTCTAAAATATTTATTTAACGCTTTTATTTCTAAAATTTCCGTCTAATTCAGGCGGACTGTATTAGCTAGTAGAGAGACGTAGAAAAAACGCTAAAATAGTCTATTTTAGGATAGTCGAATACTTCTTCGCGTATATTTATGACATTATTAATCTTTAGTAAAAGCTATTCCATTAAATAGTTCTAATTCTTCTCATAGAATTAATTACATTTGTATTGCTGAAACATTTTTGGTGTGGTGATATTGGTAAGGAAAGTGGTGGGTTTGATATTATATGGACCAATAGTACTGTTATTGATAGGCTAGATGTAGCCGTCATGCAGTGTCCATATCAGATTTTTTTTTTTGTAATAAGCTATATATAATGTTTTAATTGTTGCAATTAAAGTTATTACAAATCTAAGAGCAGCTCATTCATATTACCCTATCTTTCACTTCAATGTAAACCCTCTTCCTTTTAAAGATTAAATACAACGAGGCCCGATATTTTTAATTGATATATCGAACTAACATTTCGATACATGTATTTGAAAACTATCGATATTTACATCCCTATGGAGGACTGCGGCATGGCAAGCTTCTTACACAGTTGAGTGGCTCAATCCGCAATGCATTCACTTCTCCGAGTTAAATAGACTCCTCCCTTGACTCCTATATCCATTTTGTACTAAAAAATACCGTTATTAGGCTTTATATTAGAAACAAAAAATCAGAAGAAATATCGCAATTCAGCATAAATAATATATTTGTTTACAGTTTCTACATTTAAAAGAAATTTTATATTGTAACTTTAATTTTATTGTGAATAATTGTAGAAACTGACGTACCTATGAAAAAACCAAAACAATTTTATCGGTTTTAGACCGGATTTTTTCTTTTTGTTTAAATTATCATTAGCGTTTTGCAAGTAATGATTCAGTCTAATTTTAAAAGATAGTTCTCCGATTGATGTTATAAGTGAAACTTTATGATTTGCCTCTTCCGAAAATTAGGAATCGAGTAAGGAAGGGTGGAGTAAGAGTCTGGGGTAAGAGGGGAGAGGAGGATAAAATGTATACATATATTGTAACGTTCTTAAAATAATACTAGCTTTGGCGAGGATAGAGGTCCTTCGAGAGGTCCTTATTTTAAAAATAGTCGGTTTTTACATTGATACAGGCTTGGATAGATCCTGCCTAGTTTTAAATCGGAACGGACTATATTAGCGAGTAGAGAGGCAGTACAAAAAAACTTTAAATTAGGATATTTTAATAGTCTACTACTTCTTCGCGTATATTTATGATATTTTAAAATATTTATATTTTATAGTACATTTATTATAAAATCAGAGACTTAAAGTGCTGGTAAGTTGGCAGGAGGTGAACGTTCTTGTTCCACTGCTGACTGTGTTTTTAGCGGGTAGGAACGACTATGGTTTTATAACCACACCAAAAATGTTTCACCAATACAAATGCAATTAATTCTATGAGAAGAAATAGCAATTAAACTAGCACTATTTAATGGAATAGTTTTTACTAAAGATTAATAAATATATGCGAAAAAGTATTCGACTATCCTATAATATCCTATTTTAGCGTTTTTTCTAATGTCTCTCTACTCGCTAATACAGTCCGTTCCGATCTAATAACTAGCCAGGATCTAGTGAAGCCTGTATCAATGTTAAAACCGATTATTTTTGAAATAAGGACATCTCGAAGGACCTCTATCCTCGCCTTTCTACAAATTTTTGAAAATTATTTTTTAAATACTTTCTTGGACGCAGCAAGGAAGTAATGTAGTCGCGAAAATTTTCGGTTTTCAGAATTCAACGAAAATATCTATTTTGACAATTCCTGGATCCATTTTGACTAGTTTCGTCGTGAAGTCTTTAAGTTCATCATATCTGGCATAACTCAAAAACGGTTTGCCGTACAAAGCTGAAATGTTGTATTTGAGATTATTGTAGAATCTCGTTTAAACCTTTTTTTTGTTACTACATCAGAAATATCAAAATATCTGAAATTTAGTATAACTTTTATATTAATAAAAATAATATGCTAGCTTTTGGTTGAAATTGGCATGCCGAAAGTGGTGCTTTACATGAAGGTCATAATAAACTTTCAAAAACTTCTCAAATTTGGTATATTAAAAATATGTAAATTAATATAATTAACATACTAGGTTTTATTTAAATTGGATAACCGAAATTAGTTACTATACTTGAAGTTCGTAATAGACTTTTTATTATTTTCATAATGAATGTTTTAAATGGTTATATTTTAATTCAGTCCGTTCCGATCTAATAACTAGCCAGGATCTATCCAAGCCTGTATCAATGTAAAAACCGACTATTTTTAAAATAAGGACCTTTCGAAGGACCTCTATCCTCGCCAAAATTATTTTAAGAACGTTACAATATATGTATACATTTTATCCTTCTCTCCCCCCTTACCCAACCCACCCTTCCTTACGCGATTCCTAATAGGCTTTCGGGGCCAATTCGCTTCGACGGGTATGAACTTGGAGATTGTTAAAACAGTGGCTTTTCGTAGCTTTGAGGTATATCTCTCGTATATGTTTACGGTTACATATATTTATTAAAAAATATAACTTTAACTGTAAAATCGGCAGTTAGTATATATATATAATTAAATAAATTAGACGTTCTCAACAAAGAATAGTCGTTATTTCCGATTATTATAGTGTGATTGAAAATTTAAGGGGGCATAATAAAAATATCTGCCGCGTCCAAAGCCACCACATTCATTACCACTTTGGATTATAGTTATATACAAAAAATGTTTGCTGATCCGATTAAGATTTTTGTTTATTTTTTTTTTTTTTTTTATGTTTAAGCAAAAATTGCTCAATACCAAATTTAAAGAACGTAAAAGTTCCTACATGTTGGTATATAATAATATTTTTGAAAATTCGAATTCTGAGATACGAGGCTATGGAAAGCTGCAAAAAGTTAGATATGTCATTGATTTCACATTAGATATGTTTTATTTCAAGCACGCGTAAAACTACTAAAACCTCATATGGTAAATAAGCTTTGTCTGCCGACATTAATAAGTGCTGGTTTTCAAACTGGTTTTTCACCCATAATTCCTTAACGGCACAATATTTCGAAAAAAAAACATGGTATATTAAATTAGAGAGCATTAAAGTTATCGTATGAGTACCACAGCATAATAATTTAGGTAACTGGGGTGGTCGAAAATTACGTTGGCAGGTATGAGTCTGTGTTTTTGTCAAAATCGTCGTTTTTGACCGTGGTTTTTGACTATAACAGGAAACCAAATTATTGTTTTGTGAAGATCATTAGTGTCAGATTTTGATGTTCTTTAATTTAATATACTATTGTTTTTTCGATCATTTCGAAAAATCGCTAAGAAGAAACTTTACCAAAAAAACTCGTTTCCCGTGCATTTAAGGTAATAATTTGTCATTACCAGTTTTGAAGAACCTTCAACTTTGAGATACGGGACCGTGAAAATCTGCAAAAATGTTCAAAAAATTAAAAAAAAGTTGGATAAGGTAAATACGTTGGTTATATTTCTTAATTCCTAAAAAGTTAATAAGTGCTGAGCCGCCTGGTAAATGTCCGAGGTAGTGACCGAAATGTAGTTGGGAGGATTGCGTTAAAGGTGATCTTACGGATTAGGATTTGGATGGTAGTCGACAGTCCGAGGTAGTAGACAGCGATTTGTGGTATCGGGTTCACTAAGCCTTTATTATCACAGCTTTCTCGATACTATCCACAGTGTAGAAATTATATGTTAAAAAAAAAAAAATTTTTTTGGTCGCAGTTTTGTATTCCATAAGTTGACAGACGTCCATTTTTCATTTCGGGTCTATGAACATTCCCTTTTTTTTTATGCCCAAACCTTTGTATTAAATGGGTAGTTTTTTTTTTTCAGGGGATCCCGGACTATTACCTATTTGGTAAGGTAAAAAAAAAATATATTAAAACGGTGTATTCACCGGACTAGTGCCCGACAGTTTATTGTTTGAAAAAAAAAATGTTTTCCTTTATCCCGGTAAGTCCTCGATTCAATACAGGGAGGATATTTCGTTAGGGGGCCGTGTTGTCCAGCCCCGGGGGAGGGGAGCTGACATTTTCTAATTTATATCTCTCCCAGGCAGCGACACCTTCAATATCCCAACGACACGGCAGCCGACATGGCTACCTTTCTCTGTCTCTGTCTCTCTTGTATTTCTATATTGAATCCTCCCCGGTCTGCTCCCCTCCCCTTCCCTTCGCAGTCAGCCCTAAATAAAACTATATTCTTTAAATACAATAAAAAACAAAAACATTGATTCCTTTTGTGATGCTTGGGGTGAGAATAAAATAACACTATTCTGGACATATTCCATAGTCTGGAACAAAAAATGTGATCAAGTCTCAACTGCTATCTATAGGAACGAAATTAAAATTATGGACCAATAGAATCTTTATCTACAAATGATTGCCGTAAATTGAAAGAGTTCGAAAGTAACTGTATCAGAGCAAGTAGGCTAAGATGGGCATGTATCAGAATGGAGGGTAAAATGGTATTATTTTTTTCTTGATCGACAACCAAAAGTTTTTTTCAATAATAAACCAAAAGGAGTGTAATGATAATTTGACGAGGAGGAAGAAAGACCATTTGTCCTGTCTTTGATAATAATTTATTCTGTATTCAGTCGTGGATAGACCCTGTGGGATCGGGGGACCCTCCTGGGGCTCACCCAGCCTCTATAAAGTAAGTACCCTTAATTGGGAGAAAAACGCAACGGTTGAGTGTGAATCACGTCTCGGCCGAATCACATCCCTGCACAATCGTTGGCCCAAAACAGTACAGTCCTTACCAAGTACTGAGACCCTTCACGGGTTGTAGTGGTACAGGTTTTTTTTTTTTTTTACTCCTGTCTTTGCCGCTTTTTATGAGGGGATGCATTGGACTCTTTTTGAGGATTTTCACTTATAACTCGAAAATTATGCATCGTACAGAAAAATGTGCCGTATCCAAAATTAAAGCTTGTAATATTTCCTTTCAAAATGTTAATGTTCATTTCCTTTGAATCTGTTATAGTTTTCGAGATAATCGCCGATGAATGGCCGAATTACGGGAAGAAGATATAAAATCTCTAATCAGCCTCCATTTTGAAATGTAAAGGCAGATTGTACTGTCGAGTTCCGAGGATCAGTCTGTGACTTTGGTGCTGAATCTCAAGAATCAGTTCAGAAGTTTCGGATAGCCGTGGATGGCGAACGGACTGTTTTTTTTTTTTATTCGATATTTAGATTCTGCGTATCTTGAAATGTAAAACCTCAAATTTTGACGGGGGTAGGTTTAAAATTAAAATTTCTTGGTCGATTACAATGATAGATTATTGAAAATAATAAACCATAAAGGAAGGGAATTGAAACTAAACAAAGAAATGATTCCAGAAAAGACATTATAGCAAACAAATAAATAAATCTAATTAAAAAAATAAATCTATCTGAAGAATAAATCTATCTATGCTGTTGCATAGTTAGATAATTCGGTTGTACAGGGTGGGACAGAAGTAACTGGTATATTTTTAAAGGCTGTAAAGAAAAAACCAATATCTCTGTAAAAAAAACAACTTGTTTTTGTATTTAAAAAATACATGGAAATAGTTTTATTTTAGTGAATTTTAAAAATTATATCTTAGCAAATTTAGGTCGTCATTGGCTATGAAAACGTTCACAAGGCTTCTGATGACTTCGGTGTTATCGGTTCGTTCTTTTGGAGGAAGGAGTAACTCTGAATTGTAACTATGACGTGCACATGTTGGAGACTATCCTTAGTTTTTTAGTGATGACTTGGGGAGAGGAATAATCTTCTCTGAGGATATCTCAAGGACAAAGTGTTCAAACACCGACGTAGTTCTCTGGATGATTTAAAGTAGAGCAATTGGAAAGAAATCAATGCCATTCCACCAGAAATATCTCAAAGGGTCATTTCCGGAAACGTATTCGGCAATGCGTAGTCAACATTTGGAAGTGGTATTTTCAAAATCCACTGGTTTATTTTTAATGTATTTAAGGAAGAAGTGGATCGGGGGTGCGGTCAAAAAGTAATACTTATTTATTTTGTGCCAACGTTTCGGCCTAAGTTTTAGGCCATCATCAGGGCAGAGAGGCGTGCGCCAGCTGAATCGTCTGAAGAACTGTCCATTATTACGATTCAGTTGGCGCTCGACTGGACGCCTCTCTGCCCTGATGGTTTAAAACCTAGGCCGAAACGTTGGCACAAAATAAATAAGTATTACTTATTAAAGATTACTTTTTGACCGTACCCTCCGACCAACTTCTTCCTTAAGTATTTTCAATGTACTTCATGAAAATAAATCATTTATTTTTCTAAAGGCATTAATTTTTCACAAACCTCCAAAATATTTATTCCTGCCCCATCCTTTATTTAAGAAAAATGAAATCAAGATAATTTTTACTATGCATTGAAATTAATTTTTATTTTTTTATTTTATCTCCTGTGTGGCTTAGTATTTGAAGTAGATCTATAAAATTGCTAGTTATTTCTGTCCCATCATTTATATCAGAATATCTGATGTGGGAAACACATGACTTCCTTGTACGCCTATTAAATTATAAATCCGTGGCTCGAAAAGTGATACTGAATTTGGTCACTAGTTTCCGACGATTGGCACTCGGCGTCCCGACATCCATCTATCGACACACACAAAAAACACACTCTTGTCACTAGAGGTCTCATTCCGTTATTACATGTCGTTTTCCTTCAGTAGGTAACTAGTTTCCATGATATTTCTCCATGTTCCGTGAAAACAATAAAAAATGGGGATGAAAACCAGTATTTTACACTAAATTTTATCACTTTAAACAAGTAATAAAAATATTTCATTGGAGTGGAAACGAAATCACGTTTGTAACCTTTATTACCGAACCATATGATCTCTGTATTCAATTTTTACAAGCTTATTACGCCCTTCAAGTAAAGTATCCTTTTCGGCTCACGCATTCTAACCAAAATTTAGTAAATACATTTATATCGATATAAAAAACCTATTTACCAAATTTGAGATGTTTTACATTATATTTTAATATAATTTTTGATGAAGGTCTAAAGGGTCTGAAGGTACTTTACCTTCAGGTAACGAACGTACGTACGTACAGACGCCACGACGAAACTAGTCAAAATGGATTCAGTGATGGTCAAAATTGATATTTCCGTCAAAATCTGAAAACCGAAAATTTTCGCGATTACAATACTTCCTTTACTTCGTACAAGGAAGTAAAAAATGATATCAATAAAATTTCCATTATACATACATTGAAATTAATTTTTTTTTT
Source organism: Rhaphigaster nebulosa (assembly GCA_948150685.1). Classification (NCBI taxonomy): domain Eukaryota; kingdom Metazoa; phylum Arthropoda; class Insecta; order Hemiptera; family Pentatomidae; genus Rhaphigaster; species Rhaphigaster nebulosa. The sequence goes on from OX411308.1 coordinate 181,167,063, forward strand.
CATTTTCCTTCCAGTGTGTCGTAATATTTGAAATAGATCTATGAAGTTGTTATCATTAACGAGGAAGAAATAACGGGTAAACAACTTTGGGTTGTATCGAGACGTACATGGGGTGATAGCATAAAGTCTCATCTTGGTTACATGAGTTTTGTAAATTCTCGTCTCTTCAGTCTCATTGTTACTATTATATATATATATATATATATATATATATATATATATATATATATAATTATTCTGCCTGATATTGGTATGAGGACTTGTAAAATGATTTAGCTTAAGAGAGACTGTAAATTAAGTTTCATTTGATTTACTTAAAAAACTTTCCTCTGTACTAACTATATAATATATTAAATAGGATTGATGAAGACAGGACGATACAAACATGGTGAATCACTCTTCATTTTGAGGTACTCTCGCGGAAAACTTTTCTCTATCTATCATCCAGATTTATTAGCCATATTGAGCCCTGACAAAGTTGTTAGTACCGTGTCCTTTGTAATAATATGGGAGGGAAGGGGAGAAAAGATGGACTGGCTATAACTTACTACAAAATTTAATTACTAATTGAAAATAATAGCGTCATATTTTAGATTATTTATTGTATTCATCGATTTAAAAGTTTTTTTTTATTAAAAATTAATGTATACCTGTTTATTTGAAGAAAACAATTGTAACTGTTGATGTATTATTTTCAATAATAAATCTTTAGTGTGATTTTTTAGAAAACAAAATTAACACCCCCAAAAAATTTGAGGTTTTACATTTCAAGATCCTAATAACCCAAAAATCGAATTAAAAAAAAATCCGTCCCTCTGCCACCCGTGGCTTTTCTCTCTAAATGTTCGATTTATTTTAAATTTAGCACCAAAGCCTAGGACGATACTCGGATATCAATGTATATGTATGTATATATATATATATATATATATATATATATATATATATATATATATATATATATATATATATATGTATTTATATATATATATATATATATATATATATATATATATATATATATATATATATATATATATATCGTGAGATTTAGTCCATGGGATTCAGATTAATGATGGCAATGTCTCGACATGTATAATATATATATATATATATATATATATATATATATATATATATATATATATATATATATTATATTATATTATAATATATATAATTTATATATAATATTATATTATAATATATATATTATACATGTCGAGACATTGCCATCATTAATCTGAATCCCATGGACTAAATCTCACCAAAACGCGGTTGAAATTGGTTCATTCTCTGAGATAAAATAATTTGGGTAATACGAAATACCAACTATTATTAAATAATTGTTATGTATCATTCCTCAAAAAGGAGGAAAAAAAGGGGTTCGAAAAGGAAGTCTACAGAGGATACTCAAGTATCTGCAAGATCTCCGAGCAGAGATTTATTTATAGAAGATTGTTACAAAGGTGCTTGTCTATTCGTATAGCTATATTTCAGCTTAGATTATAGTTTAAACATTATTGAATACTGCTCTTCAAAGTAAACTCCATTGTTTTCAACTACATTCACCCATCTTTCTGCCAGTAATTGGATTTGATGCCGGTACCACTCCTTAGGTTTTGAGGCAAAGAACTCTTCACATCCAATTTTTACGTCCTCGTAATTATCAAAGATCCTACCTTTTAAAAAATGAGCCATTGATTTAAACAAACCATAATATGATGGTGCAATATCTGGACTTTACGCAGGATGAGGCAAAATGTTTATACTCATAGGTCAAACGAGAACGATGTGCACAGGCATTGTGGTGTTGCAAAATGGCTTGGTCTCTGTTGATCAAAGCGGGGTACTTTGCACTCAAAACTGCATAAACTCTGTCTAAATGTTCACAGTAAAAGTTTGAGTCCCTACTATGGCCGATAAATCACGAGTAGGTGCCTGTGGGTCCTGGTTCACACATTCAAGAATAACGTCATCATCAACGATCTATGGGCGACCATATCTGGGTTCTGCGGCAATATTTCAATGGATAATTGACTCTCGTTCAATGTCACAAATTTCTTCGGCGGCTGCTTTTGCGGTTAAACCTTTTTTCCATTAATTTCTCGAAAGACCGCGAATCACGATTTTTTCTTCTGACATTGCGCTTGCGTTTTTAAAATGTAATTGACCCCATAAAGCCGACTCAAGTCACAAGGAATTAAAGGATTAGTCAAAGTAAACATTGACATAAATAGTAGGAGCAAAAACAGTCTTATAGAATAATTATAAGAATTGGAATTGAGGGTTGTGTTCATGCACAAGGACTTTTGTAACAACCTAGTATGTTGCGTAATATTATTATTAATTATTGATGTTAGTAATTTTATTACCACTGAGATAGCTTTGTATCTGCTGTAATTGTTAGAACTACTAAACAGATAAAGCATTGTGATTTTATCAGCCTATTCCAGAGAGGAACGCGATTCGGTGGCCTATCGCGTGTATAAATAGTCCCGGACCTTTCGTTCAAGATTAAATCGTCCCGAACGATGAAATATCGACACGTCATGTTCGATTAGAGCTTCTATAGAAGGGAAATCCTCCATTCCCTCCTACTCTCTCATCTCTGTTTCATTGCCTCGATGTTATTAATGACTGCGAAATCAGCGTCAGCTAATTTATTACCACCGTATTACAAACGGAATTATTTGACTTATTCAATGGCTATCCGTTATATATGTAGATCGTATGATTCGAACCTTTGTGTGTGTGTGTGTGTGTGTGTGTGTGCATGCGTGCGCGTGTGCGTTTTATCGATACTTTTAGGATATATCGAAATAGTACTATGATCTATCCAAAAAAGTATTTCGATATTGCGATTCGAAATTATATTGCATGATATAATTTCGAAATATCTATATATATATATATAATTTAGATATTGTTTTTATTAAGTCATTTACTGCAGACTTTAAATATTAAGTAACAGGTAATTTCCTATCCTCCTTCCAATTTCTTTTACAGTTACAGTTACAGTTACAGTTACAGTTACAGTTTAGTCCGATTACTTTTATAGTTACTTTTTTTTTTAATTTTTTTAAAAGCTTAAGCTTAAAACGTTTATGCTCGGATTGGAGCACTTTAATCAGTCATTATACATTTAACTCTTCGAGGTATTAGCTAGAAATTTGGCTTTCAGATTTATAATTTTATTTTTTAACAAAATTATTAATTGTATAAAAAAGAGAGACCTTGAATAGGATTTTAATTTTTTTTATTTATTTATAATATTAAGGTATGTAAGGCATTATAATAAGGTATGTAAGGTAAGGTATATTCATGATATTATTAAGGTATTATTTATAATAGCATCTTGATCGTAATATTCGCGTAAATCACCAATTATATCTTAGATAATACCGACGTCGTTTTTTGAAAAAGGCTTAAGTACCTAAAATTATAATAAGAATAAGAACATTAAATAGTTTAATCTTTAATTCCTCCCAAAAAATATAAAACAATACTGGAAATTTTTAACATATTAGAAAATACAAATCCACTAAAAATGGTCATTTGCTTTTATTTAATAATTATATTTTTTAATATAATATTTCTGTAACATATTTCATGCATTCAATATCATAAATTTTAAAAATTCTGTATTTAGTGGCCAAAATTTGTTATTATAGCACAACCTAAAAACTGTACAGCAGTCCAACGTTCCACTCCAAGTTTTTTACACTCATGTTCGGTTGGAGTGATTGGAATTTTGGCATGCCGTGATGGAGCTTAGGACCGATGGAAGTACAGCTGCTCCTCATTACTCCTTAGAATTTCACACTCACGGTAGTTCCGCGTTCCATTTGGCTTGAAGCTGTAGGAGTGTTGCGATCGTCAGTGACCCCCTTAAAAAGAAATAAATATATTTTCTGAAGCTTGGATAACGATCTAAGATAAATTTGCACCATTAAGAAGAAATACGTTAAGATGATCTAGATATATGTTGAAAAGTATATTCCTATGTTTTATATACGATCTTGATACTATTTTCGAAGTCATTCACAGTTAAAACCAGTTTTATTTCTTTAGTAGAGATTTTGTACTACAAATTTATATGTAAAAATATCTGATGTGGACAACACATGACTTCCTTGTACGTCTATTAAACTATAAATCGCTGGCTCAAAAAGTGATCCTGAATTTGGTTACTAGTTTCCGAAGATTGCAGTATCTCACACACACACACACACACACAAATGGGGAGGAAAACCTGAGATTTGCATTCAATTTTAACACTTAAAATAAGTAATAAAAATGTTTAATTGGATTGGAAACCAAATTGCGTTTGTAACCTTTATTACCGAAACATATGATTTATGTATTTAATTTAAATATAATTTTTGATTTAAGCTTATTATGACCTTCAAGTAAAGTACCCTTTTCGGCTCACCAATCTTAACCAAAATATAGTAAATACATTTATATCGATATAAAAGTCCTATTTACAAAATTTGAGATGTTTTACATTATATTTTAATGTAATTTTTGATGAAAGTCTAATATGACCATCAAGTAAAGTACCACTTCCGCTTTGCCAATGTTAACGAAAATTTATTATATTATTTTTATTAATATGTAAGTCTTATAGACCTAATTTGAGATCTTATACATTATATTTTAATATAATTTTTTGATGAAAATCAATAACGACCTTCAAGTTAAGTACCTTCACTACTTCCGGTAATCATGTAGTGACCATAAAGGGAGGTTCACAACTAGATTTTTCAACAATCCTAAATATAAAATTTTAACTTTCTGCGGCCAGCCGTTTTTGAGTTATGCGAGATACGCACCTACGTACAGACGTCACGATGAAACTCTGTGTGTGTGTGTGTGTGTGTGTGTGTGTGTGCGATTGTTGATAAGGTAGATGCATCCAATAGTTCATTGTCAAGGCGTATGCATGCGGCAGTTACCCTGAGAGTAGCTGTCAGTGTCATTGTCGCGATCAATCCTGATAGTGTGACAGAACTGCCACTGGTTGCCATGGGTACAGAGAGCTATTGTGATAATGGCAGTAAACTATCATCGTGTGAATGGGCCTTGGCAGAAGGATTTATAAGGTTTTTACTTCCTTGTACGCAGTAGAGGAAGTATTATAATCGCGAAAATTTTCGGTTTTCAGATTTCGACGGAAATATCCATTTTGACCATCCCTGAATCCATTTTGACTAGTTTCGTCTTGGCGTCTGTACTTACGTTCGTATCTCGCATAACTCAAAAATGGTTAGCTGTAGAAATTTGTAATTGTGTATTTAGGATTGTTGTAAAATCTAGTTGTGAACCTCCCTTTTTGGTCACTGCATGATTACTGGAAGTGGTACTTTACTTGAAGGTCATAATTGATTTCCATCAAAAATTAAATTAAAATACTATAAAAAACTTATCAAATTTAGTATTTATGACTTATATATTGATTTAAATAATATAATTAATTTTGGTTAACATTGGCAGACCGGAAGTGGTACTTTACTTGAGGGTCATATTAGACTTTCATCAAAAATTATATTAAAATATAATGTAAAACATCTCAAATCTGGTAAATAGGACTTTTATATCGATATGAATGTATTTACTAGATTTTGGTTAAAATTGGTGAGCCAAAAAGGGTACTTTACTTGAAGGTCATAATAAGCTTACATAAAAAATTATATTTAAATTAAATACATAAATCATATGTTTCGGAAATAAAGGTTACAAACGCAATTTGATTTCCAATCCAATAAACAATTTTATTACTTGTTTTAAGTGTTAAAATTGAGTGTAAAATACTGGTTTTCCTGCCTATTTGTGTGTGTATGTGTCAATGGATGGATGCCACGACGCCGAGTGTTGTTTTTGAGATACTGCAATCTTCGGAAACTAGTAACCAAATTGAGGATCATTTTTTGAGCCAGCGATTTATAGTTTAATAGAGGTACAAGGAAGTCATGTGTTGTCCACATCAGATATTTGTATATTATCTTTTAGTTTGCTAAATTGGTTAGAAACTAGGTTATTATATTTCCATGTACATAATTATTTTTGTTCTATTGAAGCAATGATCAATAAGTAGATGGTAATGAAAACTAAAAAAATTAAGGCCAGCTTTTTCTTCGTGTCATTGCTATTGAATTATTTTGATGTTATATATGTTTATAATAATACTATTATACATATCGTTATTGTTGTATTTGAAGTTTGTAATTTGTAATTGAACATGTTTTTTCTTAGTATCTATCAGGTCCAACTTTCGTTTTATGGAATTTTGTATCAGTTTATATTTACATTGTAATACTTTTATTTTCTTTATATTGTTCGTTTCCTCAAATACATTCTCTTTTTCTCTTTTCGTTGATTTCTGTTCTTTTATTTTGACATTCCCTTACCTATGTATGATATATATATATAGCAAAGGGAAGTATTGCGATCGTGAAAATGTTCGAATTCGAGTTTTCAACGGTAATACACGTTTTGAGGTCCCTCGAGTCCAAATGACCAAGTCTCGCAAAATGGTCTGTGTGTATGTGAGCAACCTAGCTCAAAAACGGAAAGTCGTACGAAACTGAAATTACGTATTAAAGGTACGTATTTTCATGGGATATTACAGCAACTTTTTTTATCAAAATCGACAGACCAGAAATGCCACTTTATATAAATGATTTTACACTGTTTTAAGATATTCTCGTAAACGGTTTTAACAATTTTGATGAGACTTGCCTAATGTCTCCTCCTTAAAGCCCTTTAACTTTTCATCTACGTAGTATATCAACGAGAAAGTATATAAGGGGTACAAGTTATAACGAAAAAAAAATTTATTTGCGCATAACTCAAAAAGTGAGCATTTTATGGTAAATTTTGTATGAATTCTTATGAAAGGTAACTAAATTCCCTAAAAAAACAAAAGAATTATTTAAATCAGGGCTATATTAGAATAGATACAGCGTATGTCATAAGGACTACCAGACCTTAGAGGAAAAACCGAGCGCTTCCGGATGGAGACGAATGCGACCGAACCTCCTCCCAATCAAACGGCCAATTGTTAACAAAACGCTCTGTAACAATGTGTTGTAATAACATAAAAGTAGAAATTAATTTAATTATTTCTACTTTTATATTATTTAATGGAAAGAAAATGATTCCATGAAAACTAAATGGAATTTCCATAGAAAGTAAAACGAAACTTTTAAAATATATTTTCAGCTTGAAAAACCAAAAATATTTAGTGTACAGAATTGTGATACTAAAGTTATTTAAAAAAACTAATTTATTATAGTTTTGTGAGAAAAAAACTTTAAGAAGTGCATTCTGATGAATTTAATTCGAGTACTGTTTATGTGAACTCTCTAAAGATTATTGTTAGAGATTGATAAGGGAAAGTTGTGTGATGCGCGCACCGCATCAGATTTTTAAACAATGAGTCACAAAACTGCTAAGTTTTTTAATTTACCTCAAGGCTAATGGATTAGAGATAAAAATGCAATATGGAAGGTCAAAAATTGAAAATAATTAAGTAAATTATGTTATTATTATTGACAAAATAAGTTTTATAAGAGGCATAGATACAAAGAGGACGCTTTCCAAAGCCAAGATGTTGAGACAAGAAGAAGACATAAGAGCTGTTAGGGGACAGTCACTATCTGCTAGCGCCATCTATTGGGCTCTCTAACAGATTGTTCTTCCCGTATTTCTATTACCTCATTCCGGATTTCTCTCCTGCGATGCTTAACATGTCTCTTAGTGACAAATGGTTTCTCATATTGTTTGGAAATTGCTTCTGTCGTTTTTTACTTCCTTGTAATCGCGAAAATTTTCGGTTTTAAAATTTCAATGGAAATATTCATTTTGACCATCCTTGAATCCATTTTGACCAGTTTCGTCCTGACGTCTGTATGTACGCACGTTCGCTTGTACGTTCGGACTCACGTTCGTATTTCGCATAACTCAAAAATTATTAGCCGTAGAAAGTTGAAGTTTTGCATCGAGGATTATTGTAAAATCTAGTTGTGAACCTCCCTTTTTGGTCACTGCATGATTACCGGAAGTGGTACTTTACTTGAAGGTCATTATTGGTTATCATCATAAATCATATTACAATGTAATGCAAAACTTCTCAAATTTGATATATAAGATATAAATCTTAATCTAAATAGCATAATAAATTTTGATTAACATTGGCAAACCGAAAGTGGTACTTTACTTGAAGGTCATATTACACTTTCATCAAAAATTATATTAAAATATAATGTAAAACATCTCAAATTTGTTAAATTAGACTTTTATATCAATATAAGTAATATAATCGATTTTGGTTGAAATTGAAGATCCGAAAGGAGTATTTTACTTGAAGGTCATAAGAAACTTACATCAAAAGGTATATCGACATTTATTACAGAGATCAGATGGTTCGGTAATAAAGGTTATAAACCCGATTTTTTCCACTCTAATTAAAAAATTTTATTACTTGTTTTAAGTGTTAAAATTGAGTGCAAAATAGTTGTTTTCCTCCCCATTTGTGAGATGAACAAGTCTGCAGTAGGAGAATAAGATATAAGTTAAGCGGGTTCTTCCGCTTAAAATGTTTAAACCATTAATTTACAGTGCTGTAACTAGTGATAGATAGTTCTAATGTTGTCGAGGAACACGCATTACATGAATACTCTTTATCCAACTGAAAGATAACGACATATAATAACGGAATAAGATCTCAAGAAACATGGCCTATGTGTGTATGTGTATGTGTCAATTGAAGGACGTTGCGACGCCGAGTGTCATTTTTGAGCTACTGCTATATTCGTAAACTAGTAACCAAATTCATGGTCACTTTTTGAGTCTCCGAATGATAGTATAATGTGCGTACAAGGAAGTCATGAGGTGTCCACATCAGATATTTTTAAAGTAAAGTTTAAATTATTTAATGTTCTTGGCGTTGGAGAGGCACAATTTGTATAATATTAATTCTCAAAAGTTATAATAATCTGTAAATTGAAACATTTGTAGACTGTAAATATTAATAAATACATGTATACCAATTTTTTCAATTTTATTTTTAAAAAAGGTGATCAAAATTATCAATTAGGTATTGTGGGTAGCAAAGTTGCTAATTCCAATTTTGTTACTGTAAATATGATTTTCATAAAATTCAGAAATAATGTTTCTTATTATTGTCTGGAATTGTGGTATCCATGAGTTCGTAGTAGTTTTGAAAATGGCTTGTAGGAACGTGAGTGATTGTAAGTGGAGCCCTTGAAATCGTTTTCATTACAAGCACTCCAATAGTTCCACTTCATCGTTCCATTGTCCCATTTGGAGTTATCGTCTGTGCCCACCTTTAGAAATAATTTATTATATAAATTTGTTACTAACATTTTTTTTTTCTTCCTTTGAATTATATTTTCAGCTTTGTTGTTTTTTTAAGTGGTGCAAAGCAATTATATACAGTATGATGATGTGGGAAACTGCGTAATTGTCTCGTTAAATCCAAACCCTCTAGCTATTAAGGGCAGTCCTTTAGAGAGCCTTTATGAAGCCTTAACACTTATGTATCAGAAATCAACCACGAAAGTTCGCTAAGGTGGACTATTAGGAGTTGTAAAAATATTAGTTCCAACCTGTTGATAGAGTTGTGTCTTTCAAGTTCGGCTGTACCGTTGTATCGGTGTTTATTTACCAGCATGCTTTTTTTTTTTTTGCCGTAAGCGGAACCTGAAGAAGCTGTTCTTCGAAATACTTAAAGATAAAATATTTAGTGAATAACAGTTTTCCATTTTTTAAGCGCTTGTCTGCAATCATTCAGCAAAACATGACTGCAGAACTCTGTTGTGTGAAAAGTGGGTCTGATGTAAACTTACTATTACTATCACATTTTATCGAGGCAAATAAAGAAAAGCGAATTATAACAAAAAATATTTGATCAATACATTTATTCAATTATATTCCACATCTCAATGAAGATTATCAAATATGAATCTCAGACGAGCTTTAAATTTGTTTGATGGATTTAATAAGTATAAGAATCCTCCGAAAACGGAACTATTTTGGACTTTCCTCAAAACCGCTCCGCTTGGATTATGACTCTTCCAGATATCTTGTACGCACTTACCCCTTAAGGCAGGGGCAAGTGCGTGCTAAGTACTAGTCAATTAAATTATCAATCTCATCAAATATAATATTTAATATATCGTTAAAGGTAACAAACGATTAGATAATATTTCGGGTTCGTGACAAATTCTCCAGGACCATATCTCTCTCATGCGGTATACCACAAGGAGCAGTCCTGTCTCCCATTCTCTTCTCCATCTACACGGCAGACATTGTAGGCTGCAACTATAGAAAATCAACTATCGCCGCTTACGCTGACGATATAACTATCTATAGCAGCAGCATGAGCTACAGCAAAGCACTACATCAGGCCGAAACAGCATGCCAGGAAATAGTGGAAAAATTGAAACTACTGAGCATCCAGGTGAACCCGGCAAAGACGGACTGCGCAGTATTCGCTCTACAGAAGGAGAAGGAATCGAGACTGCCTCGGACGTTCCGAGTGGCTGACACCACACAAGCGCCATCTCACTCAATAGTCTACCTGGGAATGAAAGTGGACCGTCATATGACCCTATCCACTCATTGCTACAACAAAGTGAGATCCATCAGAAGAAGAACATATAAACTCCGCCACCTACTGTTAGCACCTGCTCTTTCACTCAGGCTCAAACTACAAATCTACAAGAGCATAATTAGACCGACACTCTTGTACGGAGCTCCGCTGTTCACGCACTTCCGAGACGGAACGCAGCGCCATCTTCAACAGTTTCAGAATACCATACTGCGGAAAATGGTAAGATCCACATCGATGAAGAAGATGAAGGTAGAAGCTCTTCACGAACACTTCGAATTGCCCTCCATTCCAGAGTTCATAAAAAGAAGACACATAAAATTCTTTGACTCCCTAAAATCCTCGGTGAATCCATTATTCAAGACGATGACACCGGCTCCAGTGCGCTGGCAGCGGACTGTAGAATAAGATTAGGTTAAGTATATGAATCGGGAAATAAAACAAAAATGAAGTGTGCCACAACACGATCCACAATCAGCAGAAAAACAATATCAGAACTCACTGCTTAAAATGTAGCAAAGCTACAGCAAAAGTATAATTCATGATAAGAAAATGATGTAAACATTTTTGATATATAGGGGTTAGGGGAAAAAAAAAAAAATATTTAAACATAATTGTCTAAAGAACATTTCTAAAATATCTGATGTGGACACCACATGGCTTCCTTGTACGCCTATTTAACTATTAATCGGTGGTTCAAAAAGTGATCCTGAATTTGGTTACTATTTTTCCGAAGATTGCAGTATCTCAAAAACGAGGCACGGCGTCGCGATACATACACCATCGCCGTACATATATATATATATATATCATCTATTGACACATACACACAAACTCTTGTTTCTGAACATTCCGTTGACTCTCATTCCGTTATTATATGTCGTTTTCTTTCAGTAAGTAACTAGTTTCCCAGAGATTTCTTCGTGTTCCGTGACAACATTAGAACTGTCAATGTCGCTAGACAAAGCATTGGAAATCGACAGTTTGGACATTTTAAATGTTTAATTGGAGTGAAAAAAAATCGCGTTTGTAAACTTTATTACAAAAACATATGATCTCTGCATTTAATTTTGATTTAATTTTTAATGTTAGTATGTTATGACCTTCAAGTAAAGTACTTAAAGTAGTAATTTGGCTCACCAATTTTAACCAAAATCTAGTAAATACATTTATATCGATATAAAAGTCCTATTTACCAAATTTGAGATGTTTTACATTATATTTTTATATAATTTTTGATGAAAGTCTAATATTACCTTCAAGTACAACTTACGGTCAGCCAATATTAACCAAAATTTATTATGTTATTTATATTAATATTTAAGTCTCATATACCTAATTTGAGAAGTTTTGTATTATATTTTAATATATTTTTTGATGAAAATCCGTAATGACCTTCAAGTAAAATACCACTTCGCGTAATCATGCAGTGACCAAAAAGGGAGGTTCACAACTAGATTTTACAATAATCCTAAATGCAAAAGTATAACTTTCAATGGCTAACCGTTTTTGAGTTACGCGAGATACGCACGTACGAACGCACGTACAGACGTCACGACGAAATTTTTCAAAATGGATTCAGGGATGGTCAAAATGGATATTTCCATTGAAATCTGAAAACCGAAAATTTTCGCGATTAATATACTTTCTTTAGTGAGTACAAGGAAGTAAAAAGAAAAAAGTCTAGCTTCAAATTTAAAATTTTACTGTCCTAGTTAAAATTCCCATAATTGTCCCAAATAACCCTATTTTTATGTCATCATAATTATGCGAAAAGTTGTTTTCAGATTTCTTGAAGTATATTTATCCCTCTTTCAGTTTTATTCTTGTAATGTTAAAAAGAAATTACAAAAACTCCTTCCTCATGTATTCATTTAATGACTGAAATGTTGACTTCGATTCAAAGAGACTTACTCAGAAAGCTCTCATCGGAATATATTCCGGGTTGCTTTGAGTCCGTTCGTGTTTATACCATATTCATCCTCTGATGAAATGGATCCGAGTTTATATGGTTCTCTTGAAACATATCTACCAAAGTTATATTACTTTACAACTCATCCTATATTCTCTTCTGGAAGATAGGATACCCTGTAACAGCATTTTTTTGTTGCAGCGTATTTTCGTTTTCAATATTTATCTGTATTGATAACTATAAGCAAAAAAATGATTTCATTCATTACATAAAACAGTGAAGTGGGAAAATCTGAATTTATTTAGACGCCAGATATCTTACCGAAACGGAAATATATATATATATATATATATATATATATATATATATATATATATATATATATATATATATATATATATATATATATATATATCTATTTTTATAATTTCAAGCCTTACTAAAGACTACTGTGTTATTGAAATTATCTTGAAAATCGGGTTTTATCACGCTTCATTGATTTATTGACTTCTTCTTAAGCTTTGAATGTAAAAAAAAAAAAAATAGAAACTAAATACATGCAAACTAAATAGATACTTTATTAACCCATATGGTACATAAGCCTCTCAGATTTATAATTTATCTTTTCAATTAAAAATATTAAAATTAATTACAAAAACTTGGTACGCAAACAACGAAAAAACAGTATTGCATATATATATATATATATATATATATATATATATATATATATATATATATATATATATATATATATATATATATATATATATATATATATATATATATATATATATAATATTTACTGCATTTAGTTGGACCAGGTATCACATAAACAATAAAAAAAAAATTAACAATTTATTTATTAACAATTTAAAAAAAAAAATAATAATGCCAGTATTACAATTGTTTTGTTTTTTTACAAATTGTAATTAAAACTTGACTAATTGACAATTACACGCTACAATCTATGACTAATTTTTTAAATATACAATATTTACAAATCATATTTGCTTACAAAATTAAATATCTAGTTATGTAGAATACATACGATTTTCCAAAAATTATCACAGTGAAAAAAAAAATATATATATATAACTTTTTATGAAGATGAAAGTTATTTTTTCAAATGGCACTCGATTGAAAATTATTAACAACTATAGTTTTCGTTAATGATTTGTTATTTAGGTTATGTATTCCTTATCCATAATACACTATGGATATGAATTATTATTCATAAGTTAGATAAGACTCAGAAAAGTGGTCCTAAAAATTTATAATAATCCATCTGTTTTATTGTTTTGGATTTATGTTGTAATGATTGCATCTTTGAAAATATTGTTTTATACTACTATATTTCCTTTGAGTTCTTTATTTATATTTATTATTTCTTTGTTGGATGTTATAATTGATATTATACAATTATACATTTTTTTGACATATTCCAATATTAGCTTTATGTATGAAAATTGTTTTATTGGATATTTGAGTGAAATATATGAAAATTTGAAGGATTTATTTTAAGCCTATCTTAGAAATGTGAAATATTTAAAAAATAAATAAAATAAAAGTGTATTACTCAAAATGTAAAACTGTTCACGATATTTCGTAAGGTATTGAAGATTGGTAATGGAGGAGCGGATACTAGAAAGTGATAATGATTGAGGAAGGGTTGTATTCGGTTTCCTGACCGGGAGATTTCTGTTAGGCTCCCGCCTCCGGGACAAATGAGCCTATCACCGCTCCTGAATCGGCAGTCGTAAACGGTATCGGAATATATATGTGGCCATTTGCGGGGGATTTCGGCATTGTACGTCACACCGGAGCAACCAATCATCGTACGTGATGCAGTTAGCAAACAGCCAATCCCTGTGTTTCTATCTTTAGCTGTCTCTCTTCGTTTTCGATATCGACTCTCAATTGTCGGCAATATATATATATTGTTGAAAATATTACAACATAAGGAAAATTATTCTTCACTGAGAACTAAATGTTTAAATAAAATAAGAACAGAAAATCAGATCTCTTGAATAATGAATATAAATACACGCATAACTACGAACAACCCAAAAATAGGTCTAATTAATATTCAGTTTAAATCTTGAATATTAACAGTCTTAGTTACAGACTTAACTTACGGCCCTAAGCGATGACTAGTAAAGAGAGAAAAAACGCGTGATCCTAAGTTCGAGTTAGCGCGCGCGCACAGGCGTACTTTATTGTTGAGCTTATCGCTCCATCTATGAATCAGTCCATTTGAAGCATTTTCTGTATCTCCGCAAAAGTCTTGCCTTTGGTCTCCGGCAGGTACAAGAAGATGCAGACAGTCCCGAAAGCAGTGAACGCTGTGAAGATGCTGTAGTTGATGTAGAGACCGAAATTGTCACCTATGACTTGATACATCTTGAGACAGATGAAAGACAATATTGTGATATGGAGGGTATTTATGCCGCAGGCTATGCCTCGGGTGCTGTTGGAAAACATTTCGCTCTGAAGAGTCGGTATGAGCGCTCCGACGCCGAAAGAAACGAAATTGGTGAAGAGGATGATCGTCACGTATGGGAACCATCCTAGTACGGACACGTCCACTGAAGTCTTCTCTTTGAGGAAGAAGTAGCAGGCACTCGCGGCCAAACATATTGTAGTCGCCAAGGACGATATGAGGAGCAAGACCCTCCGTCCGACTCGGTCTGAGAGGCAAGCGGACAGGATGGTCCCCAGGACTAAGGACACTCCGAGGAAGATTGTCACGCCTTCTGCTTCGTCCTGGGAGCCGGAGGTTTCGGCGATCGTCTCTGAGATGTAGCTGAGGACCGTTGTCAATCCGGACATGATCTCAGTCGTCGACAGTACTAAGACAATTCCTAGCGCCTTCCGTCCTGATTTTGTGCTCACTAGATCTCTCCAATTGCCTGAAATCAAATTAATGTAAATTTTTTAAAAAAATATTCTATATATATTCCTGCACTAATCCATTTATAATAATAATACCATTAATTAGGGGTTGATAAATTATTTGCCACTTCTATAAATTTTTTTTATTACGAATGTTATAGGTTCATCCTCAGTTCTAAAAACACACAAAAAAATCAAAAATAAGAAATTCAAAATATAGTTTGCTATTATTATACATATTAAATTAGATGTAATATTAATCAGTATTATAAATATGTATATAAACCAGTATTATGCTTATTTTTGATTTTTTTTTGTGTGTTTTTAGAACTGATGAACGTATAACAACATTCGAAACTAATTTTCAATAAAAAAAATTTATAGAAGTGGCAAACAATTTATCAATCCCTAATTAGATTGATCCTTCTATACCATCATGCGGATGTCAACTGATAATACTATTGTTAATAGTATTATCAATTTATTAGTTATTAGTTATTAGTATAGTGGGATTTTCTTTTTTAGAATGTTATACTTCCTTAGCTTAATAGATCGATAGAATATTCAAAACTACGGCTGCGATATAATAATAATAATAATAATAATAATAATAATAATAATAATAATAATAATAATAATAATAATAATAATAATAATAATAATAATGCACCTTAATATCGAGGATATACATATTAAATACATGGGAGATTTTATCACCAGCTCCAGCAAACTGAAATAGATAAAACTTTGTCTACTAGCTGGCTAGTTAGAGGAAGTCTGTTCCCCGAAACAGAAGGATTTCTTATAGCAATCCAGGATCAGGTCATAGCAACTAGGTCTTACTGGCGACACGTCTTGAAACAACAGAACGTATCAGACAAGTGTAGGCTCTGTGCCAGCACATACGAGTCTATTCAGCACATAACTGGAGGATGCGGTGCGTTGGCTGGCACAGAATACCTCAAGAGGCATGATGATGTTGCCAAAATCTATCACCAGGCGATAGGAGTAAAAAGAAAATTATTAAATGACTTGATGCCATATTATAAGTACAGTCCTAAAGAAATCGTCCAGAGGGTAGGGATAAGATTGTATTGGAATCAGTCGTTTGTAACAGACCATTCCGTGACCCACAACAGACCTGATATCGTGCTGATTGATGGTAATATGAAGACAGCAGAGATAATAGATATTGCTGTGCCGAATGATGGAAACGCTAATTCAGTATGTGCAGAAAAAATACGAAAATATCAAGCTCTAGCAGCTGAATTAAAAGATCTGTACAGACTGGATAAAGTGATTGTGAGGGCTATTGTGATCTCCAGCAATGGTCTGATACCAGTGTCCACTGTGGAAGCGACTGAACGGCTGGGTCTCTCGACGGCTGTTATAAATGAAGCCCAGAAAGCTGTGCTGTTGAATACCTCAAGAATTGTAAGGAGTTTTCTAAACATACAATAAAAACGACTAAACAAACAGTGACCTGAGTGGTTGGAGTTGATGCTCCCCCTCTCCAGGAAAAACCCTTTTTCGAAAGTGTCGAAAATTAAATAAATAATAATAATGCACCTTAATATCGAGGATATCTGAAAAGATAAAATAAATCGATACATGAGCGCGCACTGTTAAAATCGATATTATTTTCATATAAGCACCTTCGATAACCAAATTATGAGCCTGGAAATCGAAGAAATCCATAATGGTAAAATAAATCAATTAATATAAATACATTATTACCATATGATCATGAACATATTATTACCATATGATCATGAACATACTATTGATATAATAAGAAACATCAATAAAAAGCCGAAAATACTTAAAATATAATGAAATATTTCCTTAGTATTTTGAGCTCAAAATATTTCGAAACATTCAAGGGAATTTACTGAGAATTTGAGTCATCAAACTTAAAAATTGGTCGTACATTTCGTTCAAAAAACCGTTAGATACCCTCAAACTGTCAGTATTTTGTTTTCGAAATGTTTCATAACATTCACGGGATGACAACGAGTAATTTGACCCTTCATATTTGAAAATCAGTTGTCATTCTCTGAAAAAATCGTTGGAATCTCACATTGTTTAAAAGAATTATTCAATATATGTATATCATCAAAACCATAACCGTTTCTGCTACTATCCACATCTTTCGTTTTAGCAGTATTTATTAGAAGACCTAATTTCCAGCTTTCATCAATAGTTGTTATATTTAATGTAATAGTCCTTATCTTCAGCTGACAGTACCAAATCAACAGTATATCCTAAACACCGGTATTTTACTCCCCAGAATTAAACCTTTATGGGTACGAATTACCTTTCTAATGAATTATTTACTCTTATAAATAAATTCGAAAATTCTTGTCTTTGTTCAGTATATATTTACTTTTCTGCTTGCGCTCTTCAATGATGGAGTCATCGATGGCTTTGAGTTCGGGCTCGGCAGCATCCTGGCTCAGTCCTCGAAGCCAGGCCATTATCTTCCCGGCGTCTTGACGTCGTCCCCTCATGAGCAAGAAGTATGGGGACTCAGGACACCAGGCGAATAACGCCATAAACACCTGTGGGCAACAACATCTCTGTTTTATTGATTATTTATTTTTTATGTCTTTATTAAATATTTTTTTTAATCTGTTCGGATCTAAGTAAGCACCTCATACAGAACCATGTGGAACGTAAGTTCTCTGAGTAAATTGAAATTTATTTTTCCGGGGGGTTCTCCAAACTTTTTGTCCTGCGGGCCATATTAACACCTCCACCAAGTCTCGCATCGATAGATACATCGATACACCAAAGATACATCGATGTTCAAAAACATTGAAAATCTAACATCGATATATTTTGATTATTTACTGTAGAATTATATAATACAGGAACTTTTTACAATTATTTTTTAAAAATTACAAAACATATTTTTAGTTTATGCAGCAGTCTTATTTAAAAAAGAAATCCCAAAAATTTTCATATTAGCCATAATCTTATAATTCTCCGAAGCTGAATCCTTCGTCAGAATATTTTATTTGTGTCCTTTATTATTAATTATATATTATTTTAATATTTGCTATTACTCTTATTTGTTCCTTTTCGCCATATCATTATTGCGTCATTTTATTTTTAATAATTATTTAGTTTTTATAAAAAAACAATATGTAAAAGGAGTTTCTAGCTGTTAGTCAATTTCATTGTCACACTGTATTATTAGGTATTAGGCCTCTCACATTAACCTATATAATTTATTTATTAAATTAATAGTACAATTTTATATATTACATTACGTTATTTATTATAGGTATGTTTTTAGTATAAATCTCATATCAATTATTACACTTAAAATGTTCACTTTCACCATGTGTTTCATCATGGTGTCTTAATCGGTCGTTATAAAAACTTCTGATTATTAGTTTTTGGTGAGAATATGGTTGACCGTGGAAAAAAATACGGATTGATTATACGCCACTCAGCCCTGATGATGGTCTAAAACTTAGGTCGAAACGTCGGCACACATTATAATAATTTTTTTCCTATTGGTGTGTTTATTTATTGTCCGTGTTTATTTATTGAGTGTTGGCTTACTCAATTAGGTATTAGGACTCTCTCCGCCAATGAGCTTTGAGAGTTGGCTCAACCAATTAGGTAACTCGTTGCCAACGCTAAAAGTTTCGAGTTCCTTACACGGGATCCTTAGACCCCTACACAATAAAGATCTAACCTACTCCAGAATCGTATAAATATTAAATAATCTGTAAACCCATCAACTAGCGATTGCATTGTAAATTTTAAGATGTAATCAAAATAAACTTTAGCGGTCTGGTACCTCCACCAACCAGTACCTCTCCAGCGAATATAACTCGAAACATTTTCAATGGCATGGGATATATTTTATGATGGATTCTTATAGAAAATAGGATTCTAAAGTGATGTTGTATCGGTGAAAATACCGATCCGAAGCTTCAGTTAGGCGCTAATCACAAAATAAAAACCGCAACAAATCTCTTTTTCAGACAAATTTTAATTTTCCTCCAAAATTAAGCCATTTATCAAAAATATCTCAGTAAACAGTGTAGCTCATTGAAATAATTATAAAATTAACTTATGGGCAGATTCTTTTGTTAAGTATCAACTGAAATAATCCTAATTAGGGATTGATAAATTATTTGCCTCTTCTATAATTTTGTTTTTATTGAAAACTAGTTTCGAATGTTATATATTCATCTTCAGTCCTAAAACACACACAAATTCAAAAATAAGCAATTCAAAATATAGTTTGGTATTATTATACATATTAAATTAAATGTTATATAAATTAGTATTATAAAACATTTATGAATTATAAATTTAATTAAGACAAAATGTATTTGATTTCTTTTCTTAATTAAATTCATAATTCATAAATGTTTTATAATACTAATTCATGTTACATTTAATTTAATATGTATAGTAATATCAAACTGTATTTTGAATGGTTTATTTTGGAATTTTTGTGTGTTTTTAGAACTGAAGATGAATTTTTAACATTTGAAATTAGTTTTCAATAAAAACAAAATTATAGAAGTGGCAAATAATTTATCAATCCCTAATTAGATTGATCCTTCTATACCATCATGCGGACGCCAACTGAGATAATCCTGTTTGGACCTAAGCATATATTGTCATTTTGCTCAAAATTTCGGTGTAGAATTCTCAAGTGTGGTATCTGTTTGATGACCGTTTCTTACAGTACATTAAAAATAATACAATTTTTGTTCTTTGAAATTTTTCTCTGTCATTCGCACCGAAACGCAAAGGAACCCACAAAACATTGATTTTGTTGGTTGTCTTTTGTCATTCCTCGATATAGTATACGATATAGTCGTCATACTTTTCTGAGATTATTGCAACGAGCGCCACACTTGAGAATTCTACACCGGCCTTCAGCAAAACAGGATTATCTCAGTTAAAACTTAACGTAGTGTTCTGTACATGAGTTAATTTTACTGGTAATTTAATTAAATACAATGTTTATTATTGAAGTATTTTTGATAATAGTTGTTTTTTATTGGAAGAAAATGGAAATTTGTCTGAAAAAAAACTGATTTGCTGCGATTTTTTGGGATTAGCGCCTTACTGAAGCGTCGGATCGATATTTTAACCGATATAACATCGCTTTATAATTTGATTTCCTATGAGAATCCGACATAAAACATAATCCGTTCCATTAAAAACTCTAGAGTTATGTGGGCTGAAAAGGAACTGAAGAAAGTTAGGGAGTTGAATATGAGCTCAAAGAAAACTTCAGATGACACCATTGTACTCCACTAAGTTTCATATCTAAATTTTAAAAATTTTGAATTTTAAGGGAGGTGTCAATTGAGTATTGAACACCGTGTGTTCAGGTCGTCAGTCCCATGTCAATGTTAAAGTTACGAATCTGAAAGATTGGATTTTTCGTTTTTGTTATTTTTCGATAGTTTTTCGGTTGTTATAGCCTGTAATAAAGTTACGAAACTGTTACAACGTTTGAAAGAGCTGAAATCGCAGTTATGAATGTACGTATTATTATAAAGGTGAAACAATTAATACAGATGAAACAATGAGATAGAAGAAAAAAAAACCATCAAAAAAATTTATAATAATCTAAATCGGCCCTTATACACAGAAGAATGTAATGGTTTTTTTGCTCTCTTGAAAATTAATGATTTTAACATTGCTGAATTTACCATGGCAACGACTATGTAGTGTCAAAGTGTGAATATGGTATGTGCTTGCTAAAAATATATGCACTTGTGTTGTATTTATGATTTTAATTATCAGCTGTATAGGTTTAAGTAAATAAAAACTATCCTAGAATTATTTATATAGTCTGGAAAGAAATATTAGTATTTATCTCACTATGGGTGGACCTATAGAGAACCACGTGAGGCCCGTGTACCCGAAGAATGCGCCGATGACATACTGGTAGAGGACACCGAGGTACCACATTCCCTGGAAGACGGAGGACAACGCACCTCTTCTTGAAGGACCAGAGATCTCTGCGATGTACATAGGGAGGATCGTGTACTGCACCGACATAGCCATACCTGCAACATCACGGGGTTACCTCCGTTATTTTGGAAATGAGAAATAGCCTTTATAGGGAATAGATCTGTGACTCTTTTTAATTATTTTTATTCTTTATAATTCAATTTTATATATAGACAATTGAGATAAGACAGTGTACAACAGTGCAATACTTACGTAAAAAAATTAAATCCAAGAGAAAATATAAAGGCCAGATTAAATGTTGGTAGATGGGCTACGTATAATAGGGTCTACAGATCCAGAAGTCTACAGATGGGCTACGTATAATAGGGTCTACAGATCCATGATGCATGAGGCAATGAAAGAAGCGAAAATCCCTCCTAAGCTAATAGTTTTAATAAATATGACAAAAAATAACTCTAATTGTAAAATAAGTCTAAATGGAGAGATGGCTAAGCCCATGGAAATAAAGAACGGATTGAGACTCTTTGCTGTTCTCGATTAGATAACAATATTATTAATTAATTTATTAACATAGTTTAGCAGTAATGTGGGTAACAATGTATAAGGTAAAAAGCCTATCAAAGCAGGAGTACCCGAGGGCAGTGTACTGGAACCATCAAAGCAGGAGTACCACAGGGCAGTGTACTGGGACCATTAATATTCAATATCTTTATCTCATAATTACCCGAGTATGGTCAAACTTTATCGTCAAGATTTGCTGATGCTTAGAGCCCGGATTTCGTGCAAAAAGTGCACAAATTTGCAACGAAAAATAAAATTCTGTTATTTACGTCGTTTATACTTTAAAAAAAACTCTGTATTTTGTTTTATTTCATAAATTACTATTTTTCTTAATAAATTAGGTAGATTGGAGCATTGTTATGTAAAATGTGAAAATCTCACCAGCTCTTATTAGGGTGTGTTTTGCTCCTTTTCGCACGATCATACGTGATTCACGCACTATAGCAACGCATTTTCTGCCTACTTTTTTTTTTATTGCGAACTGATTACGCCAAATTTTAATGACGTATCGCATGACCAAGTGAGACAATCCCAAATTTCTGCGGATATATCGATAACTCAATCTTTGTCGAAAATGTTGAACCATTCATCTCTGCCGGTAGAACTTTGGATTCTTTGGATTTATGATCCATTTTGGTGGATTGTCTTTCAGTTCTGATCATTTTTCCCATTTTGGGTTTATATTTAAATAAGATATAATTAATTAGATGAAAATCATGAGCTGATCACTAAATAACTAGTTAATATCACAACTGTTACAGCATGAATAATTTTTTTGCTCGACCAATTTCCGATATTTGTTTCTAATCAGGTTGTACGGATTTTTAATTCTCTTCACTCGTAAAAATTTATGAGTGATGTTTTTTGTTATTATAACTACTGATTAATTTATTTTTAGTAAATTATTGAATATATTTTTTTTCCGAAAAACTGTGTGTATACATAATTATATTGCCGACTATTTACTGATTGTAGCACTGTAGAACATAAAAGGAAGTGAATGGATTGGTAAGGATTAACTGGCTTTCCAGGAATCTAAGTAGAGCAAAACAAATTTCAATTTTCAGTGTCAGTTCCAGAATTTTCCAGGAAATTGAATATATGGATGTGTATAACAGTAACGTACTGCTTCCTGAACCTCTTCTATGTAATTTGGTTCAATGTTTATATTTTCAAGCTACATATTTACAAATATTACTTTCCCTTACCTATATACGAAGTAAATAGTAAAGGGAAGTATTGCGATCGTGAAAATTTTCGAATTCGAGTTTTCGACGGAAATACGTCGTTTTAAGGTCACCTGAGTCCAAATGACCAAGTCTCGCAAAATGGTCTGTGTGTCTGTGAAAAGTTCAGCTCAAAAACGAAAAGTTGTACGATACTAAAATTACGTATTTAAGGTTGGCACATGCATGTGATGTTACAGCTACATTTTCGTCAAAATCGACTGACCGGAAGTGCCACTTTATATAATCGATTTTACACTTTTTTACAATTTTCTCGAAAACGGCTCTAACGATTTTGATGAAACTTGCCTAAATTATTCTCCATAAAGACCTTTAACTTTTCATATATGCGGTACATCATCGAGGAAATGCAGGGAAAAAAGTTATGATGAAAAGAATATTTTATTTACGCATAACTTCAAAAACGTGCAATTTATTGTAAATTATCTATAGACTTGTATGAAAGATAATAATATTATCCAAAAAACAAAAAATAATCATCAAAATCGGACCGGTATTAACAAATATACAGCGCATTGGATTTACAGGAAGTGGCAATTGCATCTTGGATTTTACGATTTTCTCGTAAACGGCTCTAACGATTTTTATGAAACTTGCCTAATGTTTTCTCCTTAAAGGCCTTTAACTTTTCATTTATGTAGTAAATCACCGAGGAAATGCAGCGAAAAAAGTTATGATAAAAAGAATATTTTATTTGCGCTTAACTTAAAAAGCATGCAATTTATAATAAATTATGTATGGAATTGTATAAAAGGCCATTCAATTATCTAAAAAACAAAATCATCAAAATCGTACCAGTATCAGCAAAGATACAGCGTATTTTATGAGGAGCACAAGACCCTAGATGGATAACCGAGCGCGTCTGAAAGGAGACGGATGCGACCGAACCTTCTCCCACCAATCTGTTATAAACAATATACTCTGTAATAAAGTAATTTAAGAATACAAAAGCGGAAATTAACGTAATAATTTCTACTTTCATATTATTTAATGGAAAGAAAATATTTCCATGAAAACTAAACCGAAACTTTTAAAATATATTTGCAACTTGACGAAGTTAAAATATATAGGTAGTGTACAGGATTATTGTACTAAAATTGTTTAAAAAACTGTTTTATTGTACTGAAGTGGGAGAAGATGTGAAGAAGTGAATACTGCTGAGTTTATTTTAAGCATTGTTTATATGAACTTTTTAAAATTATATTAAAAAGATAATTATTACAGGACGGTAAGGGAAAGTTGTGTGATGCGCGCACCGCACCAGATTTTTTTAATTAAGGCTAACTTTGCAATTTAATGTAGTAAAACATAAAACGTGCAATTTACCCAAAATTGTTTAAAATGTGCAATTTCGTGCAAAATAAAACTTACATATGTTAATCCGAATGCCTTAATTCGTGTAAATAACTGTCCTCGATCGATTTCAAGCAACCGACAAAAAAAAGCATTTGCAAGCTAACCCGGGCTCTAATGATGATACAGCTCTTCTGACATTCCACAAGAATCCCCTACTAGCGTATTTTATACTAAAAACAATCTTGATGAAATATAGTTGGGCTATCGAATGGAAAATAAAGATGAACAAAATGAAAAGTGTGTTCATTGTGTTCACACTCGATCATGGTTCATGAACTCAGGTGTATTTTAACAATGTGCCAATTTCTATATCTGAGGAAGTGTAATATTTGGGACTTCGCCTGGATAAAAGACAATGAAAACAACTGAACAAAAAATTTGGAATTATATTCAGATTTCTTGACAGACGCTGCCAATTGTCCTTAACTAGCAGACCTATAATCTACAAAGTACTGATTAAATCCTAATGGACATACGAGATAGAGCTGTCGGGATCTTTCAAAACTTTAAACATCCAAAGAATCCGTTCGTTCCAGTCGAAAGAATTGAGAAAAATATTGCCAACTATTTTCTCAATTCTTTCGACTGGAACTATTTGCAAAAACGATAATTATTTTCAATTTGATGGAAAATTCGTCAAATAGGAAGAATGCTTACCGATGGGCTCCCCTCTCTCACCCCTTCTGGCAGATTTATTTATGAACAAATTAGAACAAAAAATTCTTGGCCCAAACAATTCTCAGCATATCATATACTGGTATCTGAATGCGTTACATGCCTATGGTCTGGTACGACAAGATAAATAAACAATATTTTAAAGGAAATAAACGAAATTCACCCCTCGATTAAATTCACTGTATACCTGGAAAAAAAAAACACAAACTTTTTAAATTTGGAAATCTCAGTAAGAAACAAACATCATGAATTTGGAATTTACCGGAAACACACCCACACGGATATCGTTATAAACAATGAAGCTAGGAGACCGATAGCACAAAAACACGGAACCTTTAATAGCAGTATTAGAAAGGTAATTGTATTTATTGAAGATCGCTAAATCAGAGATTAAAGGAACATACACGTGCATAAAATAATAAGACAGATAATTCTATTAATCTATTCTATGAGACAAATGACTCGCTGCACAACGTTTTGGACATCCTAACAGTCTCAGTTAATGCCACAGAATACAACATTTTTTCCATAAGATAGTGAAGAATGTATGGATAGAGGAAAATAGCACAATTATTAATAAATCATTGCAAATAATGGCGTACGTAGATGATTTGGTGATTGTGATTGTGATTGAGAAAAAGCAGGCAGGCAATCGAGGAGGCCTATATATTCAGCCGATATCCGCATGATGTTCTAGAAGGATCAATCTAATTAGGGATTGATAAATTATTTGCCACTTCCACAAATTTGTTTTATTGAAAACTAGTTTCGAATGTTATACATTCATCCTCAGTTCTAAAAACACACAAAAATTCAAAATAAAGTTTGGTATTATTATACATATTAAATTAGATTAATATAAATCTGCATTATAAAACATTTATGAATTATGAATTTAATTAAGACAAGAAATCAAATACATGTTGGTACTCACCAAGGTTTAAGTAGATTATATCAAACAGAGAAGTTTGTACTGGTTTCTTCTCGCATTGAACTAATAAGGAAAGAAAGGTAGGATGTTTATAGGTAAACAGTTTAAGGATCAGGGTTTTTCCAGTAATGCCGGTGAGTAATTGTTTTTTTCTGTTATAGATGGGAATAAATTTAAGATTGGACTATCGGAGATATTTATTTGGTCATTTAAACCAAAATCTGGATTGGATTTGAAGGATTTTATTAGGTCAAGTTCTTCATATATATTTACTTTGAGGCGGTTTTAACATAATGTATTAATTTAACACATGAATCTTTGATGAATTTATGATTTTTTTCATTTAAATGAATTGCAGTTGGAATTCTCTGTCGTATTACTATATGCACGTATATGTTCCTTTAATCTCTGATTTTGCGATCTTCCAGTTTTTCCTGTGTATTTGGCTGCACAATCATTACAATTTAGTTCGTATAATCCGCTTTTTTGGGAAGGGTCTGTTTTGTCTATAGGAGAAGAGAAATATGAGGACAAGGTTTTTTCTATTTTAAATGCTGGGTTTAATCCTAGTTTTTTCAATTCATTTCCGACTTTGGTGGATATAGGGCCGTAATATGGAATCAAAACATAATGTTTCGGGATGGGCCTATCTTTGGGGGCTGTTGAATAGATATCGTTGTCTTTTTTTGTATTTGTTTTTTTAAAATATGATTGACAGTGGTTTTGTTGTACCCGTTATTTTTTGCTATGGAATATATTATTTCAATTTCTTTATTATAGTTCTTTTTATTTGATGGTATGTTCAAAAGACGCTAACCATTGAACAAAGTTTTCAATAAAACAAATTTATAGAAGTGGCAAATAATTTATCAATCCCTAATGAGGCTTATATTACCTTGAAATGGGAGGCAAGAAAGGCTAGTATCTCGAAGTAAATCTTGGAAAAACCAAATTGATGGTCATTGAGAAAATGAGACCACAACATCTACCGCACCATAACTTAGGCGGAGAAAATATCCAATTATTGTCGGCCTTTTCCGTACGTAGGATCCCTAATGACAATGAATCAGAATACGTTAAAAGATAAATCCTAGCAGGAACCACAGGTAATTTTACACTTCGATACTTAATAAAGAGTAGGTAATGTGATCTCACGCAAAACGCAAAACGAAGTCCTAATCAGACCGATTATTACGTACGGAGGTGAAACCTGGAGGCTAAATAAGACCGCATGTAACAGCGGCTTAACCCTCGAAGGAGGTTTCTTCAAGGAATGTTTGGTGGTGAGAATGGGATATGGCGAAGAACGAAAAATAATGAGGTTTATTATCTTTATAATGGTCTTCGCCTGCCAAATGCAACAAGGATGAGCAGGCTGAAATGGAATGGCCATATCAACTGAATTAATGAAGACAGACAGGTGAAGGAAGTAAATAAAGAGGAAATTTTCGCCCCTAGAGCAAAGAGACGATGAAAGGAGAAGGTGGAAGAGTACATGCGGCAGGCGGGCATCCGATTGGTGGAGGACAGAACCCTGTGACAGCAGATGTTGAAGCATATTATGTATTTCCTACTTGCAAAATTATTTTATTAAGGCCTTCCTTTCAGGAACTTTAAAGCTAGAATTTACATGAGATGTGGATCCTTATATTTAGAAAACACCAACGCCTAGCGGTAATTGAAAATAGAGTATTGCAAACAATGGCGAACGTAGAAGAGAGGGGGAGTCAGAGGGTTTTCTCTCCCCTCCCCCTCGAAATGTACGAAAAATATAAGATTAGTACCCACCAAAATATGATTTGTATCAGGTCATTCCATAAGTAATATCGGAATTTACGGAGTGATATAAGGGGTAAGAAAAAATCAATGAAACACGTTCAATTTAAAGTGTATTAACCATCTTGTTCTATAACAGTTTGCCATCTTGAAACCAAGTTTTTTATACCCTTTCTAAGCCAACGCCTCGTTTTTCACTTCAACGACTGATGAATGCCGCTTAGTGAGTTTTGGAGACTACGAAAACGTGATAATCGGAAGGCGCTATGTCAGGAGAAAATGTTGGGTGAAGTCCTGAAGTAATATCGAGAACAGAAGCGAGAGAAGGACTTCATCCGAAAAAAGTAATAATGTCCGCTTGGTGGAATATGGAAGGAATCCTTCATCATGAGTTCCTCGATATTAATCAAACTATCACCAAAGATCTCTTCTGTGATCAGCTGGGTCGATTGAAGCGGGCAATTGAGGAAAAACATCCCTCACTTATCAATACACATGGAATTTTATTCCACCATGGCAATATTGCAAAACAAACATTGCAAAAATTGAAAGACTCTAGATGGGAAATTATTCCTCATCCACCACATTCTCCTGACTTAGGGCCTTCGGATTATCGCCTTTTTCGCAGTCTCCAAAACTCATTAAGTGGAAGGAACATGAATTCAGTCGATGAAAAAAAAAAATGAGGTGTTAGCTTTCTTTAATTCAAAACTAAAAGAATTTTTCAAAAAGATATATAAAATTTGGTTTCAAGATGGCGAACTGTTATAGAGCAAGATGGTAAATACAGCATAGACTGAACGTGTTTCATCGATTTTTTTCCTATCCCATACATCACACAATTAAATACCGACATTACTTATGGGATGACCTGGTATTTTGAGTAATATTTTTGGTAATTTTAATAATAATTTTTGATCCAATATTCATGGTTATCCTTAACACTTACGCCAACTTTGGTGATTATAAACTTTGAGGTGATTATTTGCATTCTTCTTAGATAATCCCCATTACGGAAAAAAATAAATTAAATCCGCCTCCCCGAAATAAAAATCTGCGTACGCCTCTGATTGCAAAGGATATTTGGACAGATAAGCCAATAGGAGAATTTAAGACGGCTACACAACGCCGAATTGCGTGAATTGTTCCTGTAAATATAATTGAGGTGATCGCATTGCGGCGAATGGAAACGAAGGAATTACTAAAAAGATAATCTCCGCAAACTCGACTAACAAGCGTCCTAAGAGTTGGCCGACACGTAGATGGGAGCTTTTGTGTTAGCCTGACCTTGAGGATTTGGGTTTTGATAGAATTCCGTTTGTAGTAAGGCCATTCATTTATTTATTTTATAATCGTAAAAAATCCAAACAAAAACTTTTCATTTTTAAATTTTGATTTTGGAGATACGCATTAAATTTATATTACAAAGAAAAGTCAATGAAATAAATATAAAAAATCCTAGAAATCTTCCTGTTATCACTTTGATAATACATACTATCTTTATTAATATTGATAAAAAGTTATCGATAAAAGTCTATTATACATTAAACATGATTATGTAATTGTGATGGTGTATCGTGTTATGCAAACATGTGTGTTGGTATGAGATTAAAAGAACACTTATGATCTGATCTAAATTTTATTATTTCTTTAATTTTCAGTTCGAGAACAATTATTAGGTTATCGAGATTGTTGTTTATAAAAATGTGTGAATGTTTATGAAAGTGGAAAATTAATAAAAATAGGGAACAAACAGGCTAGAGACAGGGGACGTCATCCCTTCTTAATAATTTGAAAATCTAAAAAGTTGGTAATTTTGAGATTTGAGAACCTACTTCAAACTATGAAAATTGTGGTAAATCATTTTACTCAAAGAGCTACTGAAATTTAAAACCAATCCTAATGCCTTTTGAGGTAACAAATAAGGATCTTTATCGATACCATCTTGTGTTTGAATAGAAAAAAAAATTATTTTGTTTAAAGTGAGAGTTTTCTCAAAAATCGAGATCAGATTTGGATTTTCCACCCCAAAATTCACTTTTTTTCTAATTTTTATGAAAACAAAAAGTTTTTTCCTTAAAAAACGGCCAGCCGGTTTAGATTTGTTCAAGATAGTTTTACATATTTCTTCTGCTTCGCATATATAGTTATTTGAAATTTTGCACCAATATTACGGTGATATTAGGTGTTTAAAAAAAAAATTGGATATTTTCTAGGATCAGTAGATATACGTTTATAAGCATAGATAGAATCAACAACCACAACCACGGTTTTTATTTTAAAACCGGTTTTCAGTATTAAATTTTGGTCAGAAAATCAATTTTATATCCTTGTTTTATTCGTTACAGTTTACATTTTCAAAAGTTTGTTTAGTCTTTGAAATAGGTTGTTTTATTTTATTTTAGAAATTTTAGCCAAAAATGAAAAAAAAAAAAATCACTCTTGAACGGTGTTTATTCCTCCTTATCACAGGTTGTTATAAATAAAGGAAGGAAAATTCCGCTTTAACTAGAAATAAAATGAACAAACCTTTTAATTTCGTTGTTTTTCGTAAAAAATAAATATGACCTGAACCATTCTGAATTTTCCAATAAATAATTTTGAAATATCACATTTTTTTTATTATTATTTTTTAGAATGCAATGTCTCAAAATTATTCAATGGAAATTGCAAAATAGTTATAGTCATATTTATTTTTTACGAAATAACAATGAAATTTAAATATTTATTCACGTTATTTTTAGTTAAATGAAATGTTCCTTTATAAATTTACAAATACACTGTTTTTTAGAATGGGAAACCTGATCTTTATTTTTGAGGAATCTAACGTTTTTCTCCCAACCATCGATATTTTGAGGGCGTTTTTGATGTTTTTAGAATACTTGGAAGTAACATAATACTTGAATATGTTGATGTCTTGTTTTTGTGATTATTGCTCTTAACAATGGAACATTTTGATACTAAACTCATTTTTCTACCCTCATTAGAAACCAGAGATATAAAATAAAAAATGTTTTGCTCATGCAAACTTCGCGATTTTTTTCCAGAGCTCCTCTGGCGCGTTGGCCCCTAATATTTTATACAGTCCAATATTTTAAGGCCTAGATTCAATTAAAATAGTTTCATCAAAATGTAGGAGACACAAGTGGAATCCTATCCTTCTAAGTTAAAATATCTGATGTGGACAACACTTGTACGCCTATTAAACTATAAAACGGTGACTCAAAAAGTGATACTGAATTTGGTTACTAGTTTCCGAAGATCGCAGTATCTCAAAAAAAACACTCGGCGTCGCGTCATCCATCTATTGACACACACACAAATAGGGAGGAAAACCAGTATTTTACACAAAATTTTAACACTTAAAACAAGTAATAAAAATGTTTAATTGGATTGGAAACCAAATTGCGTTTGTAACCTTTATTAACGAAACATTTGATTTATGTATTTAATTACTACTATATATTATTACGGTAGTATAGATCCCTTTTCCGACTCTCAGGAGCGATGGATTTTGACGAGTGAGGTATCAAAAGAAAGGGAATTTCACGGAGATGTGACGAATTCAAATTTTGTTTCTTAAAATCTTACAAGGGCTTAAATAAAAGTGATGAAAAAACTGGAAGGTTTCAAAACTTTGACCATTGAGAGTCGGCGGATCGAGACGGGATAAGTTGGGTTTTAAAGATTTTGACGCGGGCATCAAGATCATATACGCTGCTATGGAGCGTATTGGTCCAGCGTTTTAAAGCTTAAAAATCTACCATTTTTGAGATAACGCAGGATATAGGTCCGCACGGGCCTCATGCCATCTTGCGTGAGTGCCGTTGTCATGGCAACTGTATACCTTTTAAAGCCAGTTGAGACTGTTAACAAAAACGTATTAATAACTGTGAAAACGTTTTGTAAATAAAATATTGTTTTTATGTTTCCATGAATGATAGAATACTACAAACAGAAAGTGGTATAGTAGAGTCTTATTGCTTAACTGTTAAACTGAAGGGGTTCTTTCCAGTAGGGCAAGTTACTTACATATTAAGTATTAACTATTACTTGAACATAGTCATTATAAACTATTATAAAGCTTCACCAAATGTGTGTGTTAAATAAACTTTCTTGATAATATTATATTGTTCATCGCTTATACTTCGATTTCATTAAGGAATCATTAAGATATGTAATGCGAGAGTTCTCGCTCGGGTATACTAGTTTAAATATAATTTTTGATGTAAGCTTATTATGACCTCTAAGTAAAATACTGTTTTCGGCTCACCAATTTTAACCAAAATATAGTAAATATATTCACATCAATTTACAAATCCTATTTACCAAATTTGATATGTTTTACATTATATTTTAATATAATTTTAGATGAAAGTCTAATATGACCTTCCAGTAAAGTACCGCTTCCGGTTTTCCAATTTAGACCAAAATTTAGTATGTTATTTAAATCAATATATAGGTTATAAATACCAAATTTGAGAAGTTTTTCAAAGTATTTTAATATTATTTTTGATAGAAATCAATTATGACCTTCAAGTAAAGTACCACTTCCGGTGATTAAGCGGTGATAAAAAAGGGAGGTTCACAACTAGATTTTACAGCAATCCTAAATACAAAATTTCAACTTTCTAAGGCTAACCGTTTTTGAGTTATGCGAGATACGAACGTACGTACGTACAGACGCCACGACGAAACGATATTTCCGTCGAAATCTGAAATTCGAAAATTTTCGCGATTACAATACTTCCTTTACTTCGTACAAAGATGTTTATCTATAAAAATTACCATCTATATAGTCATCGCTGTATCTCAGAAACTACAATACCTCTGAAACTGAAGTTTCTAGTGGTAGTTCCTCTTATGCTCGTGATGTGCATAAGGGCTGGACTTGATCTAAATAGTTGAAAGAAATTATTATCAAAGTCTACAACAAAATTAGTTTTTGGAATAACTCAAACACTATACATCTCCTGGAAAACTATAGGTACTCATTTGAAGTATAATTAAATTCTCTACAAAACAAAAACAAAACCGGGCCAGTGTTAGCAGAAATAATATAATACTAGATATAAAAGCATATTGGACATTGCATCCATGTTTTCAGTTCAGGTTCCTATGGAAACCCGTTCATTTTTTTACTTCCTTGTACGAAGTAAAGGAAGTATTGTATTCGCGAAAATTTTCGGTTTTCAGATTTCATCGGAAATATCCATTTTGGCCATCCCTGAATCCATTTTGACTAGTTTCGTCGTGGCGTCTGTACGTACGTTCGTTCGTATCTCGCATAACTCAAAAACGGTTAGCCGTAGAAAGTTGAAATTTTGTATTTAGGATTGTTTTAAAATCTAGTTGTGAACCTCCCTTTTTGGTCACTGTTTGATAACCGGAAGTGGTACTTTACTTGAAAGTCATAATTGATTTCCATAAAAAATTATATTAAAATACTATGCAAAACTTCTCAAATCTAGTATTTATAGCGTATATATTGATTTAAATAACATACTAGATTTTGGTTTAAATTGGAAAATCGGAAGCGGTACTTTAATTGAAGGTCATATTAGACTCATCAAAAATTATATTAAAATATAATGTAAAACATCTCAAATTTGGTAAATAGGTCTTTTGTATCGATGTGAATGTATTTACTATATAGTTTAGTTAAAATTGGTGAGCCGAAAAGGGTACTTTACTTGAAGGTCATAATAAGCTTATATCAAAAATAATATTTAGATTAAATTCATAAATCATATGTTTCGGTAATAAAGGTTACAAATGCAATTTGGTTTCCAATCCAATTAAACATTTTTATTTCTTCTTTGAAGTGTTAAAATTGAGTGTCAAATACTGCTTTTCCTCCCTATTTGTGTGTGTGTCAATAGATGGATGTCGCGACGCCGAGTGTCGTTTTTGAATACTGCAATCTTCGGAAATTAGTAACCAAATTCAGAATCATTTTTTGAGGCACCGATTTGTAGTTTAATAGGCGTACAAGGAAGTCATGTGTTGTCCACATCAGATATTTTTAATTCGGAAACGATACATTTTATATACACACACAGATTTTCATTCAAAAGGAAGGTAATTGAATTATTTGTAAAATATTTTGCCAATTTGGTTTCTTGGTGGATCCCGTTATATGCATTATAGAACTCAGTATACGAGGGCATATGATCGTCACTATAATCGTACTGATGTGTTTATCACCTTTTCAAGTAACCCGAAATGATATGAAATTGCAGATACCTTAAAAATACAGACAAAAGCCTTATGGCAGACACGATATAACACTCGAGTTCTTCATTTGAAAGTTGAAAAAATGATACATGTTTTGTCTAAAGGTTCCATTTTTGGTGTTACATGTACAAAGTTGGCGTTACATGCATTCTGTGGAGTGGCAGAGCGGGGTTTTGCACACACAATGCGAAAAAAAATTATTATATGCACTATAGTTATCCTTACAATAAACGCATATAATCGATTGCAATGATTGTGCAGCCAAATACGCGGGAAAAACTGGAAGATCGCTAAATCAGAGATTAAAGGAACATATACGTGCATACAATAATAATACAGATAATTCCTACTTTGCAATTCATTTAAATGAAAATAATCATAAATACATCAAAGACTCGGGAGTTAAATTAATACATCACGTTGAAAACAGCCTCAAATTAAATATATATGAAGCACTTGACATAATAAAATCTCTCAAATTCAATCCAGATTTTTTGCTTAAATGACCAAATAAATATCTCCAATAGTCCAATCTTAAATTTATTCCCATCAATAACAGAAAAAACAATTACTCACCGGCATTACTGGAAAAACCCTGATCCTTAAACCGTTTACCTATAAACATGCTACCTACCTTTCGTTCATTGTTAATTCAATGCGAGAAGAAACCAGTACAAACTTTTCTGTTTGATATAATCCATTTAAACCTTGGTGAGTACCAACATGTATTTGATTTCTTGTCTTAATTAAATTCATAATTCATAAATGTTTTATAATACCGATTTATATTAATCTAATTTAATATGTATAATAATACCAAACTATATTTTGAATTGCTTATTTTTGAATTTTTTGTGTATTTCTAGAACTGAGGATGAATGTATAATATTGGAAACTAGTTTTCAATAAAACAAATTTATAGAAGTGGGAAATAATTTATCAATCCCTAATTAAACGTATATAAATTAAACCGAAATGGCAGAAATGGAATATTCGCGTGCGAATCCGTGGACAACAGCTAGTGCAATATATGTTAGTTAGATACGGAGAACTTTTATAATTTGAAAGGTTTGGCGAGTGTCAAACGTGCATTCATTGTATCTGCAGACCTTTACATTTCAATTAATAATTTTTTTTTTATTATATTATGAATTACTAATTGCTAAATGTCTGTACTTTTTTCGATCCTATTTTGGAGTAATGTTGAAAAATCAATATATGACAATAGGCTTTCGTTATAAGTAGATTTTACTTTTAACTAACAATAAGACAATATTTTATTATCTCTTAGGTATTAAGCTTAGGGCTATAAAAATTTAATATAATTGTTCTAATGCAGACATATATGTGTTAATATATAATGCAAACTGGACCTGTTCGCCACTGTTTATTGAGGCCTGTATGGTTGACATTTCGCAATGCCACTAAGCCGGCTAAAGTTGTTTCAGTACTGCAGAAGCGTACTGCATTATTTGTTGGCTAAACAACAGAACTGCAGCCTTTGTTGACAATATCTGTTTGTTGGAATAGCCAGGAATTACACTTGAATAGCTCCCAATATTCATTAGGCTATACAAATCTAATTACAATAGAAATTAAGTTATTAATTGAAGTAAATTTATGAGAACAAAAACTAAAATATCTGGTGTGCCTACGACTTTTTTACCACTTAAGATTAAAGTCAAATACAAAATATCTGATGTGGATACCCCATGACTTCCTAGTACGCCAATTAAACTTAAAATCGGCGCCTCAAAAAATGACCCAAGAAAAAAGTTTCCGAAGATAGCAGCATCTCAAAAACGACACTCGGGGTCACGACGTCCATCTATTGACACATAGGGACACACACACACATAACCTCTTCTTTATGAAGGTCTTATTCCGTTATTATATCTCGCTTTATATCTATGTCACTATACAAAGCATTGGAAATCAACAGTTTCAACATTTTAAGCGGATAACTTAAATGTTATTCTCCTGCTGCAGACTTGTTCAGCTCACAAATTGGTAGAAAAACAAGTATTTTATACTCAATTTTAATACTTAAAACAAGTAATAAAATTGTTTAATTAGAGTGGTAAAAAAATCGCTTATTATGACCTACAAGTAAAGTGCCCCTTTCGGATCTTCAATTTCATCCAAAATCTATTATATTTTATATATCTTTTATCGATATAAGAGTATAATTTACCGAATTTCAGATGTTTTATATTGTATTTTAATAAAATTTTTGATGAAAGTCTTACGTGACCTTCAAGTAAAGTACCACTTCCGGTGATCAAGCAGTGACCAAAAAGGGACGTCCACAACTAGATTTTACAATAATCCTAAATGCATAATTTTAACTTTCTACAGCTAACCGTTTTTGAATTATGCGAGATACGTACGAACGTACGTACAGACGTCATGACGAAACTAATCAAAATGGATTCAGGAATCGTCAAAATGTATATTTATGTTGAAATTTGAAAACAAGAAATAAAAATGTTTGCTATATCTTCTCGTATGTTAGTTGGACTAATTTTATTTTTTTATTATTTATGTACCTATAGTTTTGTAAACAATCAAATTATCTTCCAAATGCACATCTAGAATATTGCAAGAAATAGATTTATCGATTTATCCAAAACTAAAAAAAGGTGGACTGGTGCCCATAGGAACGTGCGCAGAATATTTTATAACGTATACAAAGTCCAAAACGCTTCATCTCTGCTAATACTGGATTGATTTAAATGACGGTTTTTTTTTTTGGTTTTTTTATTATTTTTATATAAGAAATTTAATTACCTTTCTAATGATTTTGTAGTGATGATTGTCAAAAATGCATACTTTTCGAGTTATGCGCAAATAAAATATTCTTTTCTTCATAACTTTTTATACCGATTTTCCTAAAAATCGTTAGAGCCGTTTTTGCGGTACACTCTATAGAAAAGCAGGTTTTTCGGATTTTTCGCAGCCGCTATTGCGCACAGATTACTCGATTTGGTACACAGGCATTGAGGGCCAAACCCAACATAACAAATAAATAAGCACTAAAATAGGTTCACCCGTTCAAAAGATAATCATGGCCGAAAATGCTTTTATTCAGCTCAGGAGGGCTCTGGAACGCATAGATCCATTGAAAACAACACTTCCAATTGTTGACCCGATTACATAGAAGCGTTAGAAAATGTAAAAAAAAAAAAATATGAATGCATGAATGTAACCTTTTCGCGCGGTTGAAGCAAAACTTTTTTTTATGTTCTGGTAAATATTACGATCAAACTACAAATAAATAAGTCATCATAGAATTTAATATTATAATAATATGATTTTAGGTATTACAGTCTATATGATGCCCGAAATGGTTGGTTACTTTACTTCTATTAGAAATACTCAAGATTTTTCTTTTTTTTTGCAATAAGGCAATAATGAAGAAATTACAGTCTCTCTCTCTCATTCTTTCTCTCTTAGTTAAGTTTTTATGGATTAATTCATCTTGAATTCAAGATACTAATATGAGGAGATTCAGTACCACTAAAAAGCATATTCCAAGCAATATATCCATCAAAATACCTTGAACGATCCTCATGAAGTATAAGCTGGGTACCGTCCTGACGAACTGCACCAACAACCATGAGAGGACGTAGAGCGGCGACGCGAAGAGGAGACACGGCTTCCTGCCCCACTTGTCGACGAGGATACCCGCCGGGATGGGAGTGAAGAGGTTGCCCACCTCGATGAGCGACACCACCCAGGAGGACTCGTCCGCGGTCATCGGCACTTCGGACTCCGGGGACTGGAGCTGCTTGAGGAGTGGAGTCACCCAGGTGAAGCTGGCTCCGGAGCAGAACAGCGATAGGCCACCTGGGAAATAATTAAATATAAAATATAAACATATTTTTAACTTACACTATTTATTCAAAACTGAAAATAAACAGTATCTCGTAAATTAGATGAAAATCTCCTGAAAGATGTGACATGAGAGGCACGAGGAAGAACTGTATCCAGCGTCATCTTTTCCCGACTTTAGAACTAACATTGATTGATAATCCATGGTCCCCCTCTTCTTTAGCTTTAAGTGCCCTTACTCAAGCCCCAATGGCTTTCAATACTAGTATCGCGTATGGGGAGAAGCAATGCGACTGTTGTTCGGAGCTCCAGAGCTTTTTCGACTGTGCTTAAGATGATTTGTTTTAGTTTATTTATCTTTAATTGAAATTCTTCACTATTTTTTATTTTTATTTATTTATATATATATATATATATATATATATATATATATATATATATATATATATATATATATATATATATATATATATATATATACGAGTAATTATTATATATGAGCAGTTTACTTTGAAAGTGGCCTAAGACCAGTTATACTTAAATTAAGATATTAATTATTGATAATATCCGAATGGAGCAATGAAGGTAAGTTTAATTAATTAGTATTTAACAAATTAAACTCAGTTTTTGGACAATTGCGTTAGTTGAATAATCAATCAGTACCTTTAATTATTGCGGATTAACTAATTAAATATAAAACTTAAAATTTAATATTAAATTTTAGAAATGGACTTTCAAAATAAACGGTTCTTATAGCCGACTCTCAATAATTTGAAAATCAAGAGACCAGAGAAAATGTCAAATTACCAACAGTTCAAAAAAACTCTCAGGTTTAACCACATTATTTATTGAATATTTTAATTCCGTCTCAGCACTAGAAGGTACAACTGTAACTTCATAGTGACGTCACTATAACGGATAATTGCCCATGGCAACATCTTTATATTGCCCGGCTCATTTAGTATATGCCTGTAAAATACATTAATAATAAAAACTCATGGTTAGATAGATAGATATATCTTATCGATAGTTATTCATTCATCGATATATTAATGAAAATATCGTTATTTTTAACCTTTAAAAGAAGGAGAAAAAGATAGAAAGCTTTATTTACATATGTAAACTTTAACAATATTTTCAAATATTTTAACATGATTTCGGATAACTTATCCGTTTACATTGTATTAAAGGTAAGATAGGAATGTTGCTATAATTTCTTGGAAAGGACAAAATCTAAAATTTCCCAACTATAATAAATATTTTAATTTTCCCAATTATATTGTAAAATATTGTAATTTTCTACAACTTTTTTGGATTTGAAATTTTGACTTAACTGTTACAAATGTTGACACCATTTTTTAGTCGCATTTTCGCCGAAAAAAATAGAAAAAAATACCGAAAAACCGAAAAAAATAGTTGAGCGGCGGGACTGCGTTTTCTATCCGTTTCTATCCCTAGAGCACGATTATGGAAAATTTGGAGATGCCTGATATATAATATATATATATATATATATATTTTTTTTTCCCGCTACATTTGAGTACCTCCAGCGGCCCCTTTAGGAAATAAAATTACCTAAAAAAAAAGTTTCATATATATATATATATATATATATATATATGTATATTTTTTTTATCGAAGGTTAGCGGAGATGCAGAACCTTATAATAAAAATACGGGGAAATATCGGATTGTTAGGGAACTGTCTTTTGCGGTCTCGAATTTTTTTCTTACTCCCCCGTTTTTATAACATATTTTTTAAAGTTAATATCCGACTTTAGTGACGGAGTTCTACTGCTCATGGATTTTTTATTTTTCTATTCAAACACAACATTATATCAATAATATCTCCATTTCTTAACTCAGCAAGAAGAGACAGGAATATAGAAAAAAAAATTGAATATATATTTCGATATTTCCAGGCTCGATAGTTTTGATCTTTTAATGGGACACACACATATAGATATTTCAGTACCCATATAATTTGGAGGGATGAGATAATTAAGATATTGTTTTATAATATGAATATTTTTCTTTCGACATCCCATCTCTAGAATACAGCCGTTATAAATAGTACCCCGAACACTCCACACCACAAGTTTTAAGGTTCTTTCCTTGTCGAACCCGCCATCCTTGTAGATTTTTTATTTTTTTTAATTTATTTCTGCTATTTTTTTATTTATTTATTTGTTTACAAAGTATCGGTTTTCGATACTCAAGTTTTAATATCGATATAACTAATATATTCATTTTTCGATAAATAAAATCAAATGTTATTAAGTCCGCCATTTTGCCTCATTATTGCGGATAACAGTTTAATATTTCTAAATACCCTTTCGTAGCCTTAATATCTGATGTGGACAACACATGACTTCCTTGTAGGCCTATAAAACTATAAATCGGTGGCTCAAAAAGTGATCCTCAATTTGGTTACTAGTTTCCGAAGATTGCAGTATCTCAAAAACGACACTCGGCGTCGCGACATCCATCTATTGACACACTCACACACAAATAGGGAAGAAAACCTATATTTTACACTCAATTTTAACACTTAAAACAAGTAATAAGAATGTTTAATTGGATTGGAAACCAAATTGTATTTGTAACCTTTATTACCGAAACAGATGATTTCTCTTTTAATTTAAATATAATTTTTGATGTAAGCTTATTATGACCTTCAAGTAAAGTACCGTTTCCAGCTCACCAATTTTAACCAAAATATAGTAAATACATTCATATCGATAAAAAAGTCCTATTTACCAAATTTGAGATGTTTTACATTACATTTTAATATAATTTTTAATGAAAGTATATATATATATATATATATATATTTATATATATATATATATATATATATATATATATATTTAAATCAACAAGCTATAAATACTAAATTTGAGAAGTTTTGCATAGAATTTTAATATAATTTTTGATGGAAATCAATTATGACCTTCAAGTAAAGTACCACTTCCGGTGATCAAGCAGTAACCAAAAAGGGAGGTTCACAACTAGATTTTAAAGCAATCCTAAATACAAAATTTAAATTTTCTACGGCTAACCGTTTTTGAGTTATGCGAAATACGAACGAACGTACGTACAGACGCCACGACGAAACTAATCAAAATGGATTCAGGGTCGTCAAAATGGATATTTCCGTTGAAATCTGAAAACCGAAAATTTTAGCGATTACAATACTTCCTTTACTTCGTACAAGGAAGTAAAAAAACAGCAATATGATTTTTGGTCTAAATTGGTTTAGTCATTTTTCTATTACGAGCTGATTAAATATTTAATTTTTTATTCATCCGCCATTATTATAAGTTGATAGCTTAAAACATTCTTAAGATTCTATATTGTAACCGAAAGGAAGTTTCATCGAAATCAGTTCAGATTTTTTCTCATCATGATGAAAAAAAGAAATGTGACTTTGATAAATCGATTTACACGTGTTATTTCATTTGTAGCATTGTTATATAATGAAAAACAGAGTAATGCCACATATAATGGAAAAGAGTAATTAAAAAACAAGAACAGTTTGTATAATATATCAGATGTTATTGATGTTTGAAAACAAATTAT
Organism: Rhaphigaster nebulosa; assembly: GCA_948150685.1. Lineage (NCBI taxonomy): Eukaryota > Metazoa > Arthropoda > Insecta > Hemiptera > Pentatomidae > Rhaphigaster > Rhaphigaster nebulosa. Next base: position 181,208,668 of record OX411308.1, read on the forward strand.
TAAAAAGTTTATAAAATGCTATCTCTATAATTGCGCCTGATAAGAATCTTTTATGTCAACCTCTTAATAATTCGAAGGCTACGTTCCAAAAAAGAAATCGATTTGTTTTCATTTTGGTTAGACGAATTATATAACATTTCCTATCTAAAACTGAAAACACTAGGGCAAGGAAAAGAAACAATAATAATTTTCTGTATCTAACTGTTGTAGATTCTATATAACTTGTGATGTAACCATTGTACCATAGTAAAATAATATATTAGTTATATATGTTATTATAGAACAAAGATATTGTAAACTGAGCCATCAAGTATATTACACAGGCCAACGATGAAAAAACTTTTGTACTGAAAATACCTTATTCCTATAGTTTTTAGGGTGCTGAATCCAAATATGATATTAAAAAAGCTCATCCACAATTTTAACTATTAAAGCTGTTCAATTATTTAAAAATCGCTTAATTTAATAAATTTAACTATAAAATGTGAAGAAATTGTTTGGTGATTCTGCTTAATATCATATTTGGATTCAGCACCCTAAAAACTACAGGAATAAGGTATTTTCAGTACAAAAGTTTTTTCATCGTTTGCCAGTGCAATCGGAGCTAGATGAACAAGATGATGAAGAATTCCAATGTTTTATAGAAAATGTAGAGCCTAAACTGTTTACTCTAATCGAGCTTAACGACTTGGTTAGGGACCTTAACTAATCTTATCTAAGGGATGGACCTTAACCATGCTTATAATGTAACATAGTGTTTCATTAATTCCCCCGTATACCGTATAGGGGTTTATACTGTATAATACAAAGCATATTCCTAGAAAACTATGGGTTATAAAAAAAAACTAAGGCCAGATTTAGATTCATCACATAAAAATCTATACTGATCAACTATTAAATTTAAAAAAGTTTTCAAAAACATTTTGTTTGTTGGTCTGTGTTATTATTGGTGATAATACTGCTGAGTCCATGATGCTTTGAGTGCTAAGTCAAATACAAAAATTTTTCGCTTAATCTTTACTATTATAGGCCCGATTAAGATATTTTTTTTTTTTTATAAACTTTGTATAATCCGGGAGCTACTATAATTTTGGAATAAAATCTATTCGAGTTTTGGAGTTATTCGAAAAACTAAAAATAAGTGTACTGGTTTCCAGGAAAACATACGCAGAATACTTTAAAAACATGGATACAAAGTCCAATACGCCGTATCATTGCTAATATTGGTCCGGTTTAGACTATTCTATTCTGCTTTGTACAGAATTTAATTACCTTTCAAATGATTTACGTGATATTATTCACCATAAAATGCATACTTTTTCATTTTTTTATTTATAGCTTTTTTTTCTGATTTATCTCAGGGATGTACTAAATATAAGGAGAGGAGAAGACTTAAGACAAATTTCATCAAAATCGTCAGCCGAGTCGGCGCTATAGCCCATAGAAAAACATGTTATTATTAATGTTTTTACATCCTTGTACGCAGTAAAAGAAGCATTGTAATCGCGAAAATTTTCGGTTTTCAGATTTCAACGGAAGTATCCATTTTGCACATGCTTGAATCCATTTCGACTAGTTTCATCGTGACGTCTGTACGTAAGTTCGTACGTTCGTGCGTACCTCGCATAATTTAAAAATGGTTAGCCGTAGAAAGTTAAAATTTTATATTTGGGATTGCGGTAAAATCTAATTGTGAACCTCTCTTTTTGGTCACTAAATGATCACCCAAAGTGGTACTTTATTTGAAGATCATAACTGATTTCGATCAAAAATTATATTAAACTATAGGATAAACCTTCTCAAATTTGATATCTAAGATTCATATATTGATTTCAATAGCATAATAGATTTTGGTCTAAATTGGCAAACCGGAAGCGATGCTTTACTTGAAGGTCATAATTATCTTTTATCAAAAATTATATTAAAATGTAATGTAAAACATCTCGAATTTGGTAAATAAGACTTTTATATCAATATAAATAATATATTGGATTTTGGTTAAAATTGGTGAGCCCAAAGGGGTACTTTACTTGAAAGTCATAATAAACCCATAAAAAATTATAATAATATTAAATACAGAGATCATATGGTTCGGTAATAAAGATTTCAAACGTTACAAATTTTAAGAGTTAAAATTGAGTATAAAATACTTGTTTTCCTTCCAATTTGTGAGCAGGAAAATAAGATATAAGATAAGCGGGTTAAGTTTATCTAGTGACATAGACAGTTCTAATGTTGTCACGGAACATGAAGTAATCTCTTGGGAACTTGTTACCAACTGAAAGAAAACGACATATAATAACGGAATGAGACCTCCAGAAATATTGTCAGAGCTTGTGTGTGTGTGTGTGTCTCTGTCTGTGTCAAAGATGACTGCTATCTTCGGAAACTATTAACTAAATTGAGGATCACTATTGGAGCCACCGATTTATAATTTAATAGGCGTACAAGGAAGTCATGTGTTGTCCACATCAGATATTTTATTTTTGTATAGATATCATAAAAACAGGCTAAAATAACTCCAATTTACTCCTACTCTTTACTTATACTGTATAATGACTATTGTACTTTCTCTTTCGCTTTTTTTTTCAGTATGACAAAAATGTTTCATTTTCCCTCATTTATGATTCAGGGATGGTTAAATTGAACTCTCGTTAATCTCATCAAAGCTTAACGAATGTTAAAATGTAACGATCATTAGTGATATCGGAACTAAAATGTAACTAAATTTTAATGATGCGAATAAAAACAAAATAAATAATCTCTACGAGTTCCTTACAGTAAGCTAAACAGAAGATAGCATTGACATATGGAAGTTGATTAGGTATCTACTCTCTTTGTGGTTATTGCTTCCGTGAAGTTATCTCTACACAAGGTCTTTGTCAAGTTCAGTATCTCGCAGAGAAATTCGTAATAATAGAAAGGAGCGGAAATGTCTACTTATTAAAGCAGATACTGACAATCACTCCAAATGGAACGATGGAGCGGAGCAATTGGAGTGCTTGAAGTGAAGAAGGTTTTATCTATCTTTCCATTTTTTTTACCGCCTGGACAATTAATGCTCACGTATAACTTAACGAGTCCGGGTTAAATAACTGAAAAAAAAAAATAAAAGTTTTAAATAAGTACGCAACGAAAGATGGTTGATAACTAACTTTATTCAGCAAGTAATCCTACTTATATACTCTTAGGGAGTTGTTTATCTCACTAGTAGGATTAAGTTCTATTCTTAACCAGGTCTGGCTCTTAACTTATATGTATGTGCATATAATATTAATAGCCTTCAAATATTTAAATGTATAGATTTACAAACCTTTAGAGAATTAATGAGATATAAATAGTGAGATATAAATCTTTAATAATTAAACATTAAATAATTAAATCATTCCCCAAAAAAAGTGGAAAATTTTGAGCATGTAAGAAATTATAAATTCACTATTTTTCCTTTTAATTATAATACTACTTATAATTTTTAATAATAATACTGCTGTTAATATTTTTTATAATAGTACTTATAACCTAATTAATAGTAAAACAAAAATATCTGATGTGGACAACACATGACTTCCTTGTACGCCTATTAAATTATAAATCGGTGGCTCAAAAAGTGATGCTGAATTTGGTTACTAGTTTCCGAAGATTGCAGTACCTCAAAAACGATACTCGGCATCGCGACATCCATCTATTTGACACACACACACACATACTATGTTTCTGGAGGACTTATTCCGTTATTATATGTCGTTTTCTTTCAGTAGCTAACAAGTTCCCAAAGATTTATTCCTGTTGCTTGACAACATTAGAACTGTCAATATCACGAGATAAAACATTGGAAATCGACCGTTTCAACATTTTAAGCGGAAGAACCCTCTTAATTTATATCTTATTCTTCTACTGCAGACTTGTTGATCTCATAAATGGGGAGGAAAACCAGTATTTTACACTCAATTTTAACATTTAAAAGAAGTAATAAAAATGTTCAATTGGAGTGAAAAAAAATCGCGTTTGTAACCTTTATTACCGAACCATATGATATCTGTATTTAATTTTAATATAATTTTTGATGTAAGTTTAATATTTCGGCTCACCAATTTTAACCAAAATCTATTAAATACATTCATATTGCTATAAAAATCCTATTTATCAAATTTCAGATGTTTTACATTACATTTTAATATAATTTTTGATGAAAGCCTAATATGATCTTCAAATAAAGTACCACTTCGAGTGTGCCAATGCTAACCAAAATTTATTATATTGTTTACATAAATATGTAAGTCTTATATACCTAATTTGAGATGTTTTACATTATATTTTAATATAATTTTTGACGAAAGCCTAATATGATCTTCAAGTAAAGTACCACTTCCGATCTGTCAATGTTAACCAACATTTATATTATTATTTACATTAATATTTAAATCTTACATACCTAATTTGAGAAGTTTTGCTTTATATTTTAATATATTTCTTTATGAAAATCTATAATGACCTTCAAGTAGAGTACCACTTCCGATCTGTCAATGTTAACCAACATTTATATTATTATTTACATTAATATTTAAATCTTACATACCTAATTTGAGAAGTTTTGCTTTATATTTTAATATATTTTTTATGAAAATCTATAATGACCTTCAAGTAAAGTACCACTTCCGGTAATCAAGCAGTGACCAAAAAGAAAGATTCAGAAATAGACTTTACAGTAATCCTAAATACAAAATTTTAACTTTCTACGGCTAACCGTTTTTGAGTCAAAATGGATTCAGGAATGGTCAAAATGGATATTTTCGTTGAAATCTGAAAACCGAAAATTTTCGCGATTACAATACTTCCTTAATTTCGTACAAGGAAGTAAAAAGTTATTCATATCGATATTTTTGTAACGAATTTTATCTAATCAATATCCTAAAAATTTTAACTATAAGGTAATGTAAAAGTGCGTTTTCGGGGTAAGTTCATAATCGTGTAATTAAATCCAAATCCAAAATTTTATATCCTGTAAAAAAATTTACACCATTGGAAATTCTAGAGTCGCTTAAGGAATACTCCGGCAGGTTACGAAGTCGTCAATAGGCCTGAAACTAACTTCAGGTTACCAAAGTGGGATCTCCCAGATTTCATTTTGATATTCTAAACATTATAGTATTTAATGTTTATCTATGACTCCCTGTATATAAGCCTATATCTCGTTTTCCAATGTAATTATAACATATTTGACGCTTTTATTATAGTTCGCTTTTATTAAGCCTTTAATGGAAGCGGAATAGCTCAGTGGTAAGGCACCATGTTACCATATCCCAGTCCCGGCTTCGAGACCGACTGTGGCAGATAATTATTTATTCTGTTATCAGCCGTGGATCGATCCTGAGGGATCGAGAGACCCTCCAGGGGATCACACAGCCTCTATAAACTGGGTACACTTAATTGGGAGAAAAACCTGACGGTTGGGCGTGATCTCAGCCAAATCACCTCCTTGCACAACCGTTGGCTTAGAAACAGTATGGTTCTTCCAAGTACTGAATCCAAGACCTTCCATGGGTTGTAGTGGCACAGTTTTTTTTTTTTATTAAGCCTTTTCATTATCCAATTGTTTCTTTTTTTTTCGAATATGGACCAATATAGTCTTCTTTAGACTTTATACCGCGGTGAAGTATAACATTTATTCTCTCGTTGGCTAATTGGAAAAAAGGAGGGCTTAGACTAAATGCTATTAGGGGCAGACACAAAGAGAAGCAATAGCTCTCGGTTAGCAACGGCTAATAAACAAGCTTTTAGCAGATTGTCTCTCTGCCTCTGATATATGGATTGCCAGTCCTAGCCCTCTTGTATTGTCTCCGATATATAAATCTTTTTAGTCCTTGTAAACCTCAAGTTGTCCTTACCAGTTCTGGATGAGTAGCTATGGACTTAAAAGTTAGGTATTTGTCATTACTGATATAACAATTGATGACAGTCTCATCGAAACGTTCATGAAGTATTAATTTATATACAGGGTATACAGTATATGGAACCAGGATAATTCAGGAGCTGATTCGGCATCTCAAGAGCAACATAAAAGTTCATATAAACCATATTTTTTTTTTGTCAAATTTCGTCAAAGAAGTAATATCCAATTTCACCATCCTAAAGTAGATACAATTCCTTATAAGAAATATAGTTCGGCTTAATTAAATCTATTGTAAGGAGGTATTAGGAGGTTGATAGCGAAAAGTTGTATTTAATTTTTAAAATCTTACTTTAGAATGTTTTCCTCATCTACCCGTAGGGCTACAGTTATCCCACTTTCAGGAAAGCTTCACCTTTTAGTAAGCTTTAATTTCGTATGAATGAAGTTGAGATTTCTTTTGGGATTAGTCCAGAATTTGCCGAAAAATGTGGTTATGGAATTTAGGTTTCCCAGACAAAGAAGTGCTTTGAGAATAAGAGAAAAGAGAAGAACATATATGATGGGATTGCAATGGAGAAGTAATAGTGTACATTAAAAAATATCTGATCTAGACACCCCGCAACTCTCTTGTACGTCTATTAAACTATAAATCGGCGGCTCAATTGATTTACTAGTTTCCAAAGACAGCAGTATCTCAAAAACGAAACTCGGTGTCGCGACGTCCATCTATTGACCAATACAGACACACATAAGCTCTTGTTTATGAAGGTCTTATTCCGTTATTATGTCGTTTTCTGCCAATGTCACTAGACAAAGCATTGGAAATCGACGGTTTCAACATTTTAAATCGAAAAACCCGCTTAACTTAATGTTATTCTCCTGCTGCAGAAGTTCAGCTCACAAATGAGGAGGAAAACAATTATTTTATACTCAATTTTAAAACAAGTAATACAATTGTTTAATTAGAATGGAGAAAAAATGGTATTTATAACCTTCATCACCGAACTGATATGATCTCTGTATTAAATGATGACATAAATTTTGATTTAAGTTTCTTATTACCTTCAAGTAAAGTACTCCTTTCGGGTCTTCAGTTTCAATCAAAATTTATTATATTGCTTATATTGATATAAAAGTATAATCTGAGATATTTTACATTATACTTTAATATAATTTTTGATGAAAGTCTAATATGACCTTTAAGTAAAGTACTACTTCCGGTGATCAAGCAGTGACCAAAAAGAGACGTTCACAACTAGATTTTACAGTAATCCTAAATACAAAAGTTTAACTTTCTACAGCTAACCTTTTTTGAGTAATACGAGAGATACGCACGTACGTACAGACGTCACGACGAAACTAGTGAAAATGGATTCAGGGATGGTCAAAATGGCTATTTCCGTTAAAATTTGAAAATCGAAAATTTTCGCGATTACAATACATCCTATACTGCGTACAAAGAAGTAAAAATCACAAACATAAAAATATTTAAGTTATACAAGAAAAAATAAATTAAGTTATTCAAGTAAAAATTATATAAAATCAGTAATAGTAAATAATGTAATATATAATGCTTTTGAGGCAATGAAACGGAAGTGGAATTTAAAAATGTATCAGAGAGAACCGAGCAGTTGGTCAGCGTCGGATAAAAAAAAAAAAGATATAAAAATAGAACTATAAAATACAAAAACAATAAAGAGGGATGAGATATAAAAATAGAGAGAGAATAAAATGAAGAAAAATATTTTGCTCTTGGTCAGTAAATAGGAGGATGAGAATAAAACCTAAAGCATCGCTTACACCGTGGCAGTTTTCTGTCGTGGTAGTACTGTCATGACAGTTAGAAAAAAAGATGTAGAACAGCTGTCAGCTGTCAGTCGAACGCTATACTAAAAGAACAGCTTATGCTATGTTCATGTTAACAAAGGTAGCTAATTACAAAAAAAAAAAAAAAAATAATCTAGAAATTTATTTTAATTACTAATTTCATTTGAACTATATTAATAAAAATAGAAAATAAATAAATTATGTAGTACAATAACTGTGTCCCGCAGTTTCACCCGCGTTAAATGTGGATTATACGTGTTGTGTTTCATACATTTGATGAGCACATGGCCAAAGGAATAACACTCGAAATTTATATGGTAAAACAAAAGGACCAATCGTTAAATAACAACGGACTCGACAAAAAGTATCCTCAGTTTGACGGATTTATACTAACAAAGCATAAACTAAATACTATTATAAATAAAGTGTAAAATAAGGTATATTAAATAATACGTGTACTTCAGTGTAGTTAGTCCTTCCTTCCTGCAGTATGAGTATATACCGGTTTTGACCGCAATCTGATCTTGATACGGCAAGATACAGTTGTCCGTGGGAAAAACAGTCTTCTCTTAAGTCGACTACGATATACTTAAAAGTTTGTCCTTGTACATAATTTTTAATGATTGCAAACGATATCTTAATAAGAAATTACTACTTGTTAGATAAACTTAAAACTATATGGCAAATCCCTCGACATCTTTGAAATATGAGGTATGAATTCCGTTCGCCCAACTGTTGGTTCAGTCCAAAATATAGAAACTGTTACATTATTTAGATGAAATTATATTTGGAGGGTCCGTTCCAAGGACGATTGAAAAAAAAAATATTTATTTATTCCACTTCATTTCACAAAAAAAAAATAGATATATCCTTTTTTTTTTTTTATTTCGCCCCCTTTAATCTAATTAAACGTGTGCTGTGAACTTCCACGGGTATGAAAACAACTACCGTACGAAAGATTTCCAGATTGATTGACGTTTATGGGTTTACGGTTATAGCTCCGTTTTTATGGGCTGTAGCCTGATGTTATAAAGCCTAAAACCCGTTCTATAATGTCCTCTTTAATTAAAAAAAAAAATATCTGGTATGGACAACACATGACTTCCTTGTACAATTGGTGGCTCACTCGGCGTCAATATCACTAGAAAAAGCATTGGAAATCGACAGTTTCGGCATTTTAAGCGGAAAAACCCACTCAACTTATATCTTATTCTCCTGCTGCAGACTTGTTCATCTCACAAATGGGGAGGGAAATCAGTATCTTACACTCAATTTTAACACTTAAAACAAGTAATAAAAATGTTTAATTGGATTGGAAACCAAATTGCGTTTGTGACTTTTATTACCGAAACATATGATTTCTGTATTTAATTTTAATATAATTTTTTATGTAAGTTTATTATGACCTTCAAGTAGAGTTCCCTTTTCGGCTCACCAATTTTAACCAAAATCTAGTAAATACATTCATATCGATATAAAAGTCCTATTTACCAAATTTGATATGTTTTACATTATATTTTAATATAATTTTTGATGAAAGTCTAATATGACCTTCAAGTATAGTACCACTTCCGGTTTGCCAATGTTAACGAAAATTTATTATATTATTTATATTAATATGCAAGTCTTATAGACCTAATTTGAGAAGTTTTACATTATATTTTAATATAATTTTTTGATTAAAATCAATAATGACCTTCAAGTAAAGTACCTTCAATACTTCCGGTAATCATGTAGTGACCATAAAGGGAGGTTCACAACTAGATTTTTCAACAATCCTAAATACAAAATTTCAACTTTCTACGGCTAACCGTTTTTGAGTTATGCGAGATACGGACGTACGCACGTACGTACAGACGTCACGACGAAACTGTGTGTGTGTGTGTGTGTGTGTGTGTGTGTTTGTGTGTGATTGTTGATAAGGTAGATGCATCCAGTGTCAAGGCGTATGCATGCGGCAGTTAACCTGAGAGTAGCTGTCAATGTCACTGTCGCGGTCAATGCTGATAGTGAGACAGAACTGCCACAGGTTGCCATGAGTACAGCTATCGTGGTAATGGCAGTAAACTATCATCGTGTAAATGGGCCTTGGCAGAAGGATTTATAACGTTTTTATTTCCTTGTACGCAGTAAAGGAAGTATTGTAATCGCGAAAATTTTCTGTTTTCAGATTTCAACGGAAATATCCATTTTGACCATCCCTGAATCCATTTTGACTAGTTTCGTCGTGGCGTCTGTACGTACGTTCGTATCTCGCATAACTCAAAAACGGTTAGCCGTAGAAATTTGAAATTTTGTATTTAGGATTGTTGTAAAATCTAGTTGTGAACCTCCCTTTTTGGTCACTGCTTGATCACCGGAAGCGGTACTTTACTTGAAGGTCATATTAGACTTTCATTAAAAATTATATTAAGCTATAATGTAAAACATCTCAAATTTAGTAAATACGACTTTTATATTGATTTGAATGTATTTACTTTATTTTGGTTAAAATTGGTGAGCCGAAAAGGGTACTTTACTTGAAGGTCATAATAAGCTTACATCAAAAATTATATTTAAATTAAATACATAAATCATATGTTTCGGTAATAAAGGTTACAAACGCAATTTGGTCTCCAATCCAATTAAATATTTTAATTACTTGTTTTAAGTGTTAAAATTGAGTGTAAAATACTGGTTTTCCTCCCCATTTGTTTGTGTGTGTGTCAATAGACGGATGTCGCGACGCCGAGTGTCGTTTTTGAGATACTGCAATCTTCGGAAACTAGTAACTAAATTCAGAATCATTTCTTGAGGCACCGATTTATAGTTTAATAGGCGTACAAGGAAGTCATGTGTTGTCCACATCGGAAGTTTAGTTTCAAGTTAACCAAAGATCCCGTCGTAAACCAATCGCTAACCTGATCCTCAGAATAAAGAATATTAATGATATGATCTATGTGTTATGATTAAGACACGAATAAGTATGCATTAAAGTAATTTGTTTGTATAGAAATATAGCATTTTCGTTTAATATGATTAGATAATAGTAATTTTCTAATAAAAATGTTAATTACAGGTACGTTGGAGTTTGGCATCCTGTTGAAATGATTTGAAATCACAGTACTTGAGGTAATTAAAAATAAAGTAATTATTTAGTTATCTCAACCCAGAAGGACGATAGTCTACTAAATACCGGCGATAAACTCAATAATAAAATCTTGATAATTTCGAAACATTTTATGTTTTGTTTACTATGCTCTTATTGCATAGGTTTAAGGTTGGGGCTAATGCAATTCTTTCCTTATCGATAATTTTTTTATGTAACGAATGAACCTTTGTAAGAGAACAAAGTCACAGGTAACCCCCGAGTGATCTTCGGAACTCAATATTTCCATCAAGATTTTATTTTCAAAATTAGAGGCTTCACATACCCATATCTCAGCTATTTATGAAGATAAAGGCAAAATATCAAATATTTTGAAATCATTATACCAAAGCCTTAAAAAAAAATATTCAATTTTGTTGTTTTGTTTTTTTATCTTGGTATAATTTTTTATCTTGGTATAATTTCGAAACATGTTTAATCATGTTATTAACATGTTTTAATAAATTTAACAAATCGATAATAATTAACCATTGTGTAATAATTTTAAATTCTATTAAACCATCTTGGGAAATTTAATAATTTAAAAAAAAAATGACTTACTGTACCAAAAAAAAATATATAGAGGAATTTTTAATTAGAATACTTTGACCTGAATCGAAAACAAAATTTAATTTAAATTTAACATCTATAATTGTAACCATAAATGCCCAAAAATACTGATGTTGTTTTTTGAAAATGGCTTAAGTGCCAAAAAATCTAAATTTAGGTTTAAATTTATTATGGAACGTAAACACTACCTGTATCGATTCCCGCTCACGATGTATCGAAGAAAAAAAATTGGAAATGGTCTAAAAATCTACTGCTGGTAGTTGGTACCAAATACTGACAACTCTCAGTCGTCACTCTGGCCTTAACCTATGCTAGAAGCCTTAAAATATATTATAAATATAAAATATATTATATATTATATATATAATAAATTATAAAGCTTTGGCCACCTCAATAAACTCCTAATGTATACAATAAATAATAAAATTTAAACAAATATTTTGTAATTTTGGGAAAAATCGTTTCATATGTTTCCTCTAAATTTTGTTTAATGAAGTTACGCCTTTTTCAAAAAACGACGTCGATATGTGCATATAAATGCGGAAATAAAAATTTCCTGATAAGGTAATATCATATGCTAACAATCTGCGTATTTTATCTTGGCCTGTCACTTAAGTTTCCTAAAAACTATATCCTCTTATTCGTTTTGAAACTGAACGACGAAAAAAAAATATTTTTTTCCTTCAGGCTGACGAAATATTCCGGTATTTATTAAAGAGCCTTGTCGGAGATTGGGCAACTAGAAGTTATTGCATCAAATCAGCCTGTACACTTTGGCAAGAGCCTTTTTATAAGTACTTTTAGTAAAAGAACAGTTTTTACCTCTAGATAACTCTGTACGGAGCATGAGTTTTTACTTAGGTATTGATAAATTATTTGCCACTTCTATAATTTTTTTTTTATTCAAAACTAGTATCGAATGTTATACATCTTCAGTTCTAAAAACACACAAAAATTCAAAAACAAGCAATTCAAAACATAGTTCGGTATTATTATACATATTATTATGTATAATAATACCGAACTTTAAGAAGTGGCAAATAATTTATCAATCCCTAATTAGATTGATCCTTCTATATCATCATGCGGACGTCAACTGATATTACATGCTGTCTCAATGAAGGACAATAAAGAGATAATTCACATCATATTTATAGACATTTAAATAAATAAAATAATAGCAAAAAAATAAATATAAACAAAGAAAAAATATAAAAAAAATACCTTAAGCATCTTATATAATAAAATAAATATAATAAAATATAAGTTCATATTTTAAATATAATTACAAAATAATAAAATAAACAAATTAATATTAAACGCAAGCATTTTTATGGTTATAATATATATATAACTATAACATCATGCAGATGTCAACTAAAGAAATTTACGCCTTTGGTTCCCCTTCACACGGAAACAGTTTACTAATTACCACGATAGTGGCAGGCTATGCTAGCAATTGTAGCAGCAAATTCCATGGTGTTACCATCATGACAGGATTTACTGTCGCGGCAGTAACGACTTGACAGTGAACTGTCGCATCTTATATAGTGTGATAGTGATTCAGCGGGATAACATTGTTGCCATGGTAAACTTAACAATTTGAAAATCACTACTTTTCAGGAGAGCAAAAATACTGTTACATTCTTCAGTGTATAAGAGCAGATTTGAATTATTTATATTTTTTATGTTGGTGTTGTAATTGTTTTAACTCATAGTTTTATTTGTATTTATTATTTTACCTTTATAATAATACGCATATTGGTTACTTTAACATGAAAGCTTCAGACGTTTTTCGTAGAAATTGAACTTCGATTGGAGGAGTTACCTGGTGACTGACGTAACTGATTCGTAACTTTGCTACAGCCATGTTTCAAGCGAAATACTACCTAAAAATAGCAAAAACACAAAATTGAATTTTTCAACATTCGCGAGTTTAACTTGAGATCATTTCGATTAATATTTCGATTATTTCTCAACTTGAAATTTGTTCAACCAACGTTTTGATGTTATTCAATTCTTGGAGGAGAAATAAAAACTAGTATATATAATTTATTTTTTTTAGCATTTATTACAAATTTCGTATTTGTTTTTATCATTTAGTTTGTATTATCTGAGTTATTAAAATTAAGTAGTAATTTAAATTAATATATATTTTTTTAAATGAGTTCCTTTCTTAAAATAATCAGATAATGTACAATATAAAAATGCCTACATTGAAAATTCATATGTATATTTTATTATATTGTTATTATATTTAAAAGATGAAGTTATATTTTATTATATAAGATGCTTAAGTTTATTTTTTTATTTTATTTTTGTTTCTATTTATTTTTTTGCTATTATTTTATTTATTTAAATGTCTGTAAATATGGTGTGAATGATCTCTTTAATCATTATTACTATTGTCCTTCATTGAGACAGCATGTAATATCAGTTCACATCCGCATGATGGTATAGAAAGATCAATCTAATTAGGGATTGATAAATTATTTGCCACTTCTATAATTTTGTTTTTATTGAAAACTAGTTTCGAATGTTATACATTCATCTTCAGTTCTAAAAGCACAATAAAATTCAAAAATAAGCAATTCAAAATACAGTTTGATATTTTTATACATATTAAATTAAGTGTAATATTAATTAGTATTATAAAACATTAATGAATTATGAATTTAATCAAAACAAGAAATCAAATACATGTTGGTATTCACCAAGGTTTAACTAGATTATATAAAAAAAGAAGAAGTTTGTATTGGTTTGTTCTCGCACTGAACTAAAAATGGAAGAAAGGTGGTGGGGTGTTTATAAGTAAACGGTTTAGGGGTCCGGTTTTTCCCAGTAATTCCGGTGAGTTATGTTTTTTTCCATTATAGATGGGAATTTATGAATTTAATTAAGACATTTGATTTCTTGTTTTAATTAAATTCATAATTCATAAATGTTTTATAATACTAATTCATATTATATTTAATTTGATATGGATAATAATATGTATTTTGAATTGTTTATTTTTGAATTTTTGTATGTTTTTAAAACTGAAGATGAATGTATAACATTCGAAACTAATTTTCAACAAAAATTAAATTATAGAAGTGGCAATTAATTTATCAATCCCTAATTAGCATGTAATGTTACTCAATTAACTATTAAAAAAAATAATCATGACATCCGTAATAGTGTAGTATACAGCCAACTGTCACGGCAAACCGACAGTGTTATAGAAAGTACATTGAAGAGTAAAATTTTTAAGTTTTTTTAGAAAGTACTTTTTCAAGGATATATTAATTTTCTTCTTTTTCTTTTTGGCACTGATACGGGTTCTAAGTGCGTTTGAAGTTGGCATACCATTTGGTGAAAACTCGCAAACTTTTGAGAGTTCTGGCTTCCTTTCAAATAGTTCTAGAGTTCCTGATAGCTTAAATAAATAGTTTCGCTCATTAATGTAAAAACAAAAATGCTTCCATAGAAGTGAGACGCCACATTTCCCGCAGCATCTCACATTGGAGGCTTATAACTTCTTTGCTATCAACATTAGAGCTAAAGTTAATAAGGTTAATTTATAGAACTATCAGGGATTCCAACAGGACCCTCAAGAAAAAAATTGATTTCCGAAGAAAATTAAGTGCGAAGGAGTGTAAATTTTTCAGCATCCCGAGGAGTTCTATGTATCTGTAATCTGTAACACATTTTTCTCCACGGAGCGAAACAAAAAAAAAGTTCTGGCGTCTCGAATTTTCAAAATACGTTTCCAAATCCTTGACTGCTTATAACATCAGAGCGTAAGTTAATAAGGATAATTTTTAGAACTCTTAGGGATGCCAATAAAACCCTCAAAAATGTGTTAAATATTATCGATAGAACTATAGGGATGCTATCAGAACTCTTTCCGACTTTAATATTTCGTCATAAGTTTTGGCAAACATTTTCTTCGGAAATAATTTTTTTTCTTGAGTTCTGTTGGCATCCCTAAGAGTTCTATAAATTATACTTATTAATTTTAGCTCTAATGTTTATAGCAAGGAAGTTAAAAGCCTCCGAGTGAGATGCTGCGTGCACTTTTTCGGAAGCTTTTTTGTTTGTTGCTTTAATGAGCGAAACTATTTGTTTAAACTATCAGAAACTCTAGAACTATTCGAATGGAAGCCATTACTCTAAGAAGTTTGTGAGTTTCAACCATATGATATGCCAACTTCACACGCCCACGGGTTCTAAAGATCTGTTCTTAGTATTTCTTGGAATAGCATTTTTCTTTACAGGATCAAATGAAAAAAAAAAAAAATTTGAATTTAAAATGTAATTCATTCTTGAAACAAGTAAAATTTGCCATGCGAAGTGGAGTTCTGGGAACTGAAATAAAACTAAACAAAGTTAGGGGGAAATTTGATCGTATTTTAGAGAAACCGCTTTCATGTTTACGAAATAGCACTAACCACATTCTCTCTCTCTCTCTCTCTCTCTCAGCTAAATTTCTGAATATGTAATCCAACCCTTCGGCTAAGTGACTAGATAAACAGGAAAACGTTTTGGTAAGTTGAACCACTCAGTTAGAGCTCTGGCTTTAACCTCTTTGATGAATTATTTCAACAGGAATCTCTGAACGATCATCGTATATGGATTATTTACATAACACCTCCAAGTGAATATATCAACAAATGAAAAGATGGATCGATTTATCGATAGCAAAAACATCGATAAAACAAATATCAGCTGTGTCCATTGAGATGACTTTATTTACATCTTTGGACCCAAAGTCCTGGCACATCAATGGGCAACTCATACATTGATAATGGACTAGTGACGACATTACTAATTTGAATAGCGGATAATATTTTCAGTTTCCAATCCATTTTCTCTAAAATTGTTGGTACAACTTTGCAATCGGGACGCCATATCACTGCCCTTACCGAAGTTACCCGAAGGTCCCCGCACTACCACTCTCTAGTGTCTTTTGTGCTAACTAATTGCTTTCTATACAATTCTAGCAATCGTATTCATTGGAATTATCAAAATTATTACTGATTTAATTAGATTATAGTTACGGTGGTATGGGGAAGTTGTAGCCATAATTTAAATTACGGTAAGCGCCTGTAAAGGAATTTTTAGGGGTTTGTAGCGAGCGGAAGTCGATAGCTATGATACAATTAAAGCAGTAATAATTGAAATTAAGGTAAAGGCCCGACCTCAACTGAAAAGGATACGTCGGTGTTTATTTTATTTTATTTTATTTTTTTTATCTTTTGGGCGAACTTAGTCAGCGGAAGTCGACAGCATTAATAATTTTAAATATTATCTAATAAAAGCAAAAACAATTTTAATAATTTTAATTTTAATAATAATTACAATGAATACGAATGTTAGAATTGAATACAATTATTGAATTGAAAGCAATTAGTTAGTACTAATGGCGCTAGAGAGTGCTAGTGCGGCAATCTTCGGGTAACTTGGGCAGGGGCCAGTGATAATGCGTTCCGATTGGAAAGTTATACCAAATTATTATTTCAATGTACAACTTGGCGTCTCTTGAGAGTAATATTTTGGGTACAACTTTACAATCGGGGCGCGTTATCACTTGTTCATCCCGATCTTACCCAAATGTCACCGGACTAGCATACTCTAGCGCCATTTGTGCTAACTAACTGCTTCTTTAAAATTATTAGTCCTGTCGACTACTGCTCACTACGTTCGTCCAAGATATATAAAAAAAAACTACGACGGATCCTTTTCAGACGAGGTCGGATCCTTACAGTAATTTGAATTATCACTCCTTTAAATTATTACTACAACTTTCACAGACCGGAAGTCGACAGTACTAACAATTTTTAATATATCTAATTAAGACAGTAATAATTTTAATAGTTGCAATGAATAGGAATGTTACAATTGAATGCAAAGCAGTTAGTTAGCACAAATGGCGCTAGAGTATGCTAGTCCGGCGACCTTCGGGTAAGATCGGGAGTACCAGTGATAACGCGCTCCTCTTGTAAAGTTGTAGCATATTTTGAATGAATCTTGTAGAAAATTTAATCCTCTACAAGATTTATAATTATGTATTTTTCTCTAAACTGTACTAAAAAAATTGTTATTAAGGCGAAACCAAATCTAACTTTTTGGGTTTTTTGGACATTATACTTATTTCGATGGTTCCGTATCTAAGTAGCTGTTCCGAAATATAAAAAATATCACGTAAAAAAACCTGCAGCAAATTTAACGTGCTTTTAAGTTTATAACGACTTATTTTCACGTCATATGCACTGGAAGCGAGTTACTGAGGAATAACTGAAAAAAAAGAGCTTTTTCTGGGCGTTTTTTCAAGATGGCGGAAAACGCATAGGAAGGAGGTCGAAATCTTGGATTTTTCATGAGAGAGGCAATACACACAAGATACCTGGCAATCAAAATTACTCCATCTTTTGCAATCCAAAATGATATCTCTGCAGAGCTAATATGCTAATTGCCGGAAACCGGGAGATTGCAAACTTCGGGAGGTGACTTGACCGAATTTAAAAATTTGTTACTCAATGGACGCAGAATTGATGCCGTATAACTATCAATAGTTTCAACTACCGAACTATTGGCAACCCTACCATATACCTACTTCAAAAATGTGTTAAAAATGCACACAATGCCAATATATTTAGCCCAATCTGGACCAAGTCCAATATACAAAGTAGTCACTAAAAAACAATAATTAAAATAAGAACAAAAATAACAAAATTAAGATTAGGATCAAATTTATTATGCAAAAATTTCTATTATGTTAATAGAATTGGATTTGTTTATATATTATTACATTTGCTTTAAATCAACAAACATAGTTGAATGGTAAGTTATTTACCAACATTTTAGAGGCGTGAGGCTTTGTGTATTGGAATCTTCCAATTGTTTATGTGTGTATATATATATATATATATATATATATATATATATATATATACACACACATAAACAATTGGAAGATTCCAATACACAAAGCCTATATATATATATATATATATATATATATATATATATATATATATATATATATATATATATATATATATATATATATATATATATATGACATATGCATTTTTAAATAAGATTGAATTACATTTTCTTAGAATGCCGTTAGTAAGATAAAAATGGTACTTTGTCGGTTAGACATGTTAAGAGGAAAAATACTTTACCCAAAAGTAGCAATGGAATTCGAAATGAGCATATCAGTTAAGTAAACTATTGGATGCAGGGATCATAAACAAGATGGGGTAGGAATTGTTAGGAATAGAAAGAAGATAACATATTGTGACAATACACGATTCCAGTAAGCTTTGTGGAAGGGAGCGTGTATTCTCGCTTATCGAAATAGCTAACAGTATTCCCTCTGCACGCAGCATTGGCATAATAGAGCTCTTGGTTTCATCTCTTGTGTAAATTCAGCTTAGCAACACATTTGCCAAGAGACATTCTGTTGCTCTATTTCGTATGAAGTATTCACTAATCTATAATTCTGTTATTTAATCATGTAACTCAAAGTGCTTGATTAGCCATCAAGTAAAATAGTATATGTTTGCAATACAATAATTACTCAAGTAAACAGCTCTTTCAGAGAATATGCATGATAAGGAAAAAATAATAAAGAAAACAAATTCTCAAACATTCAAAGCTTACACATTTATTTGAACAGTTAAAATATAATTATCGCTATATCATTAATTATATTTCAGGAAAACAAACTTAAAATAAATAAAAAAATACAAACAAAGCATATAATTTAAGGAATATTACGATTTACATATGATCAATATATAAAAATAAAGTATATAAATTAAGATAATAAATATTAATTTGTATTAAAAAAATTGTTAGCCTACATATGTTTTAATATTTATTAAAAAAAAAAAAAAATGATAAACAGACAACAAGATGGGCAACAAATGTTGAAAATGAGTTTTTATGAAAAATAAAGAAAATTAAATTAAAATGGGAATGTTTTAGATTTGTTTTTCTGAAATATAATAAATTATATAACATAGAGAACCCTATCGAATCAACATAAAAAACACGGTACTGATTGAAACAAATCTTGATATTAATGACATTTATTTAAATAATATGCAATATTACTTAATGATTAAGTCTAAATAGATTCGCTACCTTTTACCAGAAATATCATATTTTACACAAAATACATACTGTTAAAGTAAAATTAGATCTGAAATCCATAAAAAACGTAGGAGTTAATATTAAGACACAATGAACTGAATTCATAAAGTTTAAATACTTATGAGAAACAAAAAGAATTATGTACATGTTTAAAATAAAAAATATTGGATTTATGATACGAACTAATTTACATATATAAATACTTTTAACAGATATTTAAAAAGCTAGGTTATTTTATTTTCTATGCATGCATATTAAATTGCGTAATTAATATTACGAATTAAATTAAATAATTATTAAATTTTATGTAATAAGATTTCGTATTAGTTTTTAATAAACGAAAACGGGGGAAAAAAACTCGTTTCGGATAATCCAGGTTTAAAATATGGCTGTTCTGAATAAGCTGGAGTCTGCTGTATTTTTAAAATTAGAGATACGTTGTAGATTTTTTCTAAATACAATTATAGATTTATTATTTTGTAATTATACAAAATCATGTTTGACTAATTTAGCAACAAATAATAGCAATATAATTCAACAAAAATTATACTGTAAGATTTTGCTAATAGGTACCTTTACTAAGAGGGTAGAAACTGTTACATATGTATAAGCGGTTCCTGCGTTAAGCCGAGCCTAACAAAAACTAAGTGGCTACTCTAGGGTCAACATCAGGGGAGGATAAAAAAGGGAGATTTACTTTGTCGAGTTGGAAGATATCCTCAATCCTTTACCTTTATCCGATCCTCAGGATCTTATCTCTCAGATTCCTTCGTCCTTTTGGCCGAGGCTAATTCGGATATTGGATATATTTTGAGGGGCATCGGGCTATTTACTGCTCTCTCTTTGGTTTCATTCATCCAGCTATCGCCCAAAATAGCCCATACGAGATTGTTTACTTTTTTTTTAATAAATCTCTAATTGTCTTTCGTAATAATTAGGAGAAAAATAGTAGAAACAAATTGTATATGTTTTAGATAAAATCGGTATGTAGTAACCTGGTGAAAAAAAAAAATTCAAGTTGCATAAAATTTTTGTTTGAAAAAAAAATAAAAATAGTACTTAATAGCCTGAAAAAATTAATTTGAACCGATTAAAGTCAATTAAAACTTTTTCTCAAAAAAATATTAAAAACCTCGAAACATGCCCATTTTTGGATATTAAATTACAGGCCTTGTAATTGTCGTAGGAACATATTTTAGGAATTAAATTATGGCTTTTAGTAATGCCTACGTCCTACAAAAAATGTATGCAAAAATAATAATAAATCTTCGCAGAAAAGGTTAAAATGCAAAAAACGGCCAAAACATGTTTTGTTTTTTCGACTTTTTAAGTGTGCTATGTTTTCTAGTTTGAGTTGAGCTTGATATCTATCTAGCTGCTAATACATTAGTCTATATATATAGGGATGCCATTGGGCAATCATTGAGGATGATTATCCCAAAATTGAGTAAGCTTATGAATACGTTTGAATTTCTTACCTTGTCCTCTAAATTGGATACCTTTCCAAGGGCCTGGTTGAGGTTACCATTATTTAATAATTAACCAAGATAATGTTCCTACTTTTAAGTTTAATACTAATGTTAATCAAAGTTACTGCTATCTTAATGAAATATATTTAAATTAAATATGGGGATGGTTACTAAAGAACTACCTCCTTGCTAACATTTATCTTTATTCTTCAAAATTAAAATAACAAACTATTACAATAAAAAGTTAACCATGGAATGATTCAGCCTAGACTTCTTAGCCATTAATTGTTTTAACATAAATCTCTTATCTGTACTAGTTGGTGTTGATGGTTCCTCAACAGTGTTAACTCCCTCGGGTTCCCCTGCATATCTTCAGTCATGGACCCCGGGCGCATTTCTCATCTTCAGAGTCGCAGTCTTGCATCAGCCCCTATCAGTCTCCAAGTCCTGCCTCAGCCTCGATCAGTTCAGAAGTCCTTCTTTTTCACCTCTTTCCTTCTATCCCCCTTTCTCTCTTGTTCTGCCTAAGAGGGGGTTGAAAACGTTGTTTATAGATGGACTAGTTTTATAGATGGAGGAAATTCTGGGATTTCATCGGATGGCTCCACCCCTTGTCCTGACAGCCGGTACCTTTAATATCAAGCTTAGCCATGATTATAGTGTTTCAAATGCAAGATATAAATATTTATAAAAAAAAGTAAGAAAGAAAATTTAAAAGGTATTCCAAGTTCAAGGGAGCGGGGTAGCTCAGTGGTAAGGCGCTGTGTTACTTTGCTCCCGGTCTCACCGGCTGTGGCAGATAATTATTTGTTGTGTTACCAGCCGTGGATCGATACTGTGGGGTCGGGGGACCCTCCTGGGGCTCACCCAGCCTCAATAAAGTGGGTACCCTTAATTGAGGATATAACATGGCGGTTGGGTGTAATCTCGGCCGAATCAACTTCTTGCACAACCATTGGCCTAGAAACAGTACGGTTCTTACTAAGTATTGAACCCAAGGCCCTTCATGGATTGTAGTGGTATAGGTTTTTTTATTTTTTTTATTCCAAGTTCAACAATAATAAAGAAGGAAAATTTAACGCATCCTTTAAATTTTTCAAAACATTTTCGGGAAACCTTGAAAGAGTGTATTATCTAAATATTTATTTTATTTAAAAATAATCATTATCAGAAATTGTAATATTGATTATATTTATCTGAAATATTTGGCACTTGTTAAGCACGTGAAATTCCTTATCTTGATCGCTTGTATGTCTGAGAGAAACACACCATCCACATAAAAGCCACAAAAAATAATCTTCCCCCCCCTCCCTACATCTTTATAAATTGCATATTCTTGTGTTTCATGTGACTAGTGATTAAAAAAAAAAACGATGTTACCAGAAAAAAAAAGTTGCCGCGCTATGCCGAAATGGCATCTGTTAGCCATCACCAGTATCCGGCTTGTTTCCATTATAATCTTATTTGTAGAGCAAATAACTGATCCTAAGTACTTGATCTGGCCTACGCTCTGGAAGCTGAACGAACCAATAACTATGGGTTCTTTTGACGCATTTCTGTCACTGTGGCCAACTCTCATGTACTTAGTCTTTTCTTCATTTAGAGATTAAGGAATGCGTCATTCAGTGCGTTGAGCGAGCGAGCGACTATATCATCCGCAAAGGCAAGCAGTTGGACGAGTCTGTCGTAGATGGTCCCTGTCGTTTGAATACCCGAGCTTCTTACTAATTTTTCAATGGCAAAGTTAAATGACAAACAGGCTAGGGCATCTCCTTGTCTCAGTCCTCTTTTCGAGTCAAATTCTGGTGACAAGTTTGACTGCACTTTGACTTTGCACCTCACATTTTCCATAGTCATTTTTATGATGCGTATCAATTTTAGTGGGATTCTGAACTCACGCAATGCTTCGTAGAGTTTGGGCCTCTTGATACTGTCGTACGCGCTCTTGAAATCAATGATAATATGATGAGCGTTATCCTGCTGTTACTTAGAACACCTTAACGGCTTCCCAAAACTGGGCAACACTGATAATTTCGCATGTTTCCTATCTAACTGTTCACAGTGAAGTACGGAGTTCGTAGAACATCCGTCAGAGCCTCATGGAGTCTTATCAATATCCACCAATGCTCACCATGAGCCCATCTTCCGTTCGAAGGACGTATCTCTGCTGATTTTTTTAAACCAACGCCGCGTAATACGATGGTCAAGGACATATTCACCTTCCGTTTGAATAGTTTTATGTATTGCTTCAATGGCTGTAGTTTTTTTTTTTAATATTATGAGTATTTTGTAAGAAACCATTTTTCTTGTTCTGCTGCAGCTGATGAACTAAGGATTTATTTAGGGATTGATAAATTATTTTCCACTCCTATAAATTTGTTTTATTGAAAATTAGTTTTGAATGTATGCATTCATCTTAAGTTCTAAAAACACACAAAAAACTCAAAAATAAGCAATTCAAAATATATTTTGGTATTATTATACATATTGCATTAGATGTAATTTAAATCAGTATTATAAGATTATGAATTTAATTAAGACAAGAAATCAAAACCATGTTGGTACTCACTAAGCTTTAAATGGATTATATCAAATAGACAAAATTGCACTAGTTTCGTAATATGTTATATGTAATATGCATAATAATACCAAACTATATTTTGAATTGCTTATTTTTGAATTTTTCGTGTGTTTTTAGAACTGAAGAAGAATGTATAACATTCGAAACTAGTTTTCAATAAAACAAATTTATAGAAGTGACAAATAATTTATCAATCCCTAATTAGATTGATCCTTCTATATCATTTTTTCAACTAAGGATTTATTGCAAGGGTCAAATGTTAAAAACAAGCTTACTTAATCGTTTACACGAGAGTATTAGTTATTGGTAAACGTTGAATAGGTTTTAAGTGCGTATTTACATCCATTGATAAACATTCGATAAAACGGTCATTACTTTTAATACATCCCATTAAAATAATAAAATAAAAAAGTTGTCTTAGACACTAAAAAACATAAATAAAGTAAATTTTTTCAAGTCACTCGCACTAAAGTTGAGATTTCAAGAGCAGGACTCCTAAACGACCAACAATATCGAAAAAAAAAACTAAAATTAAAAAAATGTGGAGCACTTATTCCTCTTTAAAAACCAATAGTCACTGCTTAAAATATTCGAAATGGTCCTTTCGAAAATCCACTTAATTAGTGTTGAAGCGGTATGGACCTGAACGCTTTCACTCTTCGCCACGTCAATGAGTCTTCATAAATGGAATATTTATCAGCTTGATCGACATCATTTGGTTTTATTAGATTAAGGAGTTTATATTAGTGTAATAATTTGAGTTCTAGTAACAATTACATTTATATCAATCAATCAAACCTAGAATCAAGAACCTCAAAAAGAAGAAAAACGATCTTATATGAACTAATATCGCTTACATTCGAAATATAAATAAACATTATAATAATTGAAATATTTTTATTTGTCTTTCAAGAGAGCTTCCATATAATTAGGGTTGACCTCGACACAAAATTAATTAATAATGTACTATATTTAATATGGAATGAATTTATTTAATAATCAAGGGACTACATATATTCCTCTAGCTCAGGCATGACAAACATGCGTCCAGCTAGAATATTGATAACCGATACAGTGGACCCTCATTATAACGCAGCTCGTTATATCGCGAATTCGGATATAACATGAGTCTAGCCCTGGTTCCAATATTAGTAAATTTATGAAAGAGAAACAATTGTATACACCAATCTACCTTATCGCATAGAAATTCATTGGTTTTTCAGTCAGAATTTTAAAGCAATTTTTTAATTTGTTTAACTAAATTACAGTTTTTTTTTAGAATCCAGAAATTATAAATGTGAATTATTAAAAGACGATGAATGTATAAAAGATCTTGGCTTTTTCAGTTTAAATTACAAATCATCGTCAATCAACTTAATCCCAAAGGCAAACAAAAAGTAGCAGAGCCTCTACAGGTAGAGACATTTGTAAAATAAATACATAAAAAGAAACTACCACGTTATTTGACAATATTAACGTTTTCAAAAAGATGTTTGGACTTCAAGAAATGTGGAAATCAATTTCAATTATTTACTTCTCTTTAGTCCGTTGATGTTTACACTGTTGATGAAAATTTATAACTGGAACTAATTGAAATTCTG
This sequence comes from Rhaphigaster nebulosa, assembly GCA_948150685.1. Taxonomy (NCBI): domain Eukaryota; kingdom Metazoa; phylum Arthropoda; class Insecta; order Hemiptera; family Pentatomidae; genus Rhaphigaster; species Rhaphigaster nebulosa. The sequence goes on from OX411308.1 coordinate 181,233,881, forward strand.
TGTGATTCCATATTGAAACAAAAATATATGGGTGTTGGGATTCCATATTGAAACAAAAATATATGGGCGTTGGGATTCCATATTTCTATAGTTATTTATCAACTGAACGATTTCCCAATGTGCTGTTAGCAATTAAACGTATTTTATCCATGCTCGGTAGTAAGTTATAAATTATTTTTAGCAGTTTTGTAGACCAATGTAGTGTTGTAGACCAATCGCTGTTTACAAACCTCGGTTCGTCGACTACCATCCAAACCCAAATCCCTTAGATCACCCTTAACACAATCCTCCCACCTACGTTTCGGTCTCCATGGACCCCTCGGACGTTTACCTGTCGGCTTAGCGTTTATTAACTTTTTAGGAATTCGTTCGTTACTGAGCCCAACAACTTTGAAAGCCCATTTCAACCGTGGCGATGATGTCACTTGGAATCATGTTAACAGGGTGCATGCTTCGCAATTCCGCGTTGTGTAACCTCCTAAATTCTCCAGTTGATTCATCCTTTTTCGGACCAAATATTTTACGCAGTACCATATTCTCGAAGATCTTAAGGCGTTGCTCTTCCCGGGGTTGCCGAGCGGGTTAGCGCGCTTGCAGAAGTGCACCTACTCACAAACCCAAAGGTTGTGAGCTCGAATCTCGGCACCGGTACTACTTTAATTTTATTAAAGTAATAATTCAAGAAATTTATCACCCCTCCTCCCTCTCAGCCTACTGGAGGCTACTCACACAGACCGGGCGTAGGAGTGATGACCCTACCCCGTGTACCTTAATTGTGAATCGCGTTGTAGACCGATTTGTCACTGTCCTTTAACCCGAGTGAGTCGGTGGGAAGGACACTGCCGAATTGGCCCCAAAGGGACCGGTTATGGAGCAATGGGCAGCCTGCCGCTGCACCATGGAAACCATAGTTCGCAGCAACGTGACGTTGAGTGACCCCCTCCGGGCTGTCTGTGCTTCCTCAAGCAATAAATGTCTGTAAGAACAACACATCGCGCGGCCAAAGATCTGAAAGGTCTATAGAGCCAACCGAAAAAAAAAATATCTATATATATATATATATATATATATATATATATATATATATATATATACAGAAATACAATTTGAATGATTTAAGGAGTTAAAACAAATTATGAATAATTTTGTAAGTCATTGTATTTGTGCAAAAACCTATTTTCCACTCTAAAATATAATAAAACTGGACAGATCAAGATTAACAGACGAGATTCGGATATTTGGTTAATGAAAAACGTTTCCAAGTCTCTATATATATCCTCTCTCTATATATATATATATATTCTTTTATTTAAATAATGTTACATTGGAAAAGAAACATATCTACATACTTATATATATTTTTTAATATTATTTTATTTTTTATTATTTTATATTGTATTATTGTTTATATTTATCGATTTCTGTATAAATAAAAGCTATGCATAATCTTTATTTCCATTTTTTTTTTTTTGTCGCAGCCCGCGATTTAATACTTAATGACCCTCAGTGGTTAACGAGTTTGAACCTGCTCTAGCTCATGAACTATTATACAAAATCATGCTTCTTAATAAAAATGTTTTATATCTGAGAAGCATTAAAATAGAGAATTGAGAATAGTGGGAGTCTAAGTTAATTTTTAATATTAATTATGATTTCAATTGATGATATCATTCTTTTAGGTATATATACAGTGCTTTAAGGTAAGTACTTTAAATATAAGATTTTTTTTTTCTCTCCCTCAAAGTTTTTTACAGTTTATTTCACGTTACAATATGTACAATATTAATATATACAGGAACATACAAATTGCTTTTACTACCCGAAGGTATTCTAAAGTTACAATTTTTATTTCTAAGTCCATTAGGATTTCTATTTGGCTTTGGTCTTTCTTTATCTATATACAAAGGATGGCATGGATAGATAAAAAGATTTTCTGCATAACACGGCATTTATCTTCAGCTATTTAACATAATTGTATCGAGATTGACATTCTAATTTTGGTTTGCTATTTACAATAATAGATCTTTGCAATTGACAAAGAAAAAAAAAATTAATCCTTCCCCCTCCACAAAATTTTTTTGCATTTCCTCCTATCGGTTAACAAAAAGCAGTAATTTTTTTTTTTAATTTGAGAAAGGCCTTGAGTGTTTAAAGCCGTCCTCTCCTAACATTGTACTCCTCACATATTTGAACTTCTAGGAAAAGAAAAAGTTGAGTAATCCGTTTGTTTACGGCTCAGCTACGCTGGATATGTCCTTGCTGAAGAAAAAAATTGTTGACTCTTTATGGTTTCCTTAAATATTTGAAATATTAGCTTTCTTGCTTGTTTATTATATTGCTACGCATATTTTATCAACTTTATTTTATTTGTTTTTTTATCAACAAATTAAATAGATCAATAAAATAAGTGATAAATCAATCAATACAAAAAACAAAAAAACAAAAAAAATATCAAGATTGAATAGCATTAATGATGGACATAGAAAATTCATTTGTACGGGAAATGAAAGTTTACTTCGCTATTTAATGGAAGCCTTTAATACCCTTTTATTAATGGAAAGTTAATATATATATATATATATATATATATATATATATATATATATATATATATATATATAATTATTAGGACATAAATGGAATATTCCACATCTCACATCAACAGTATAAAAGACATATCAACTAGAGGCAGTACCTCATTCCAAGCCATCTACACACATACTAAACGAAAAGGGAGGTAACACAACAGCTGGGAAAGGTTACATTAAAAAAAGCTGATCAGCAGAAAACAAAAAATACACAAAGGAAACAACCGAAAATACAATAATAAGATATAGCAATAAATCAAATGAATAATGAAAAAAAAGATAAATAATTTATACAAAAGAAATAATTATTGAAAAGATAAAACCTTCCTCTGCTGTGCATTTTTCTTCTTATTTTTCTTTTCTTTTCATTATTAGATTTTTTGATAGCATTTTATTACATTTTTTATTCTTATTTATGTGTAATTTCTGTTTTCTACTGATCAGCTGTTTTTTTTATATAACCTACTCCTTGTGTACGTCCCTTTTCTTTCAGTATGTGTGTAGATGCCTTGGAGTGAGAAACTGTTTCTAGCTGATGTGACTTTTTAGCTGTTGATGTGAGATGTGCTGCATTTAGTAGTTAACCGGTATTTTAGTAGCTGGAGGTTTTGTGTAGGAAATCTTCCGTTTATATCCTGATTTTTTTTTTGTTAATAACGATTGCAACTTTTTAACAATAAAACAGTTTAAAAAAAAAAATAAAATTAAAAATAAATATTTGAAGACGTTTCATTCATATTTACCTTATTAGCGACAAAATTACTCTTAACATTAATCCTTAAAGAATTGATAATCAAATTATACATGATTCTAATTTTACACGTTATAAATTAAAAGTTTGAGTTTTAAATAAAAGTTATTCTTTTTATGTTTAAATCAAATGTTTTCAAAACTTTAAGTCCATCAAAAAACAATCTATTTTTATTTATTATTTTTGCATCTTATTAGAAATTTTGAAATTTCTTAATTTTTTAATTATTTAAAAATATTCATTTAGCATATTCTAGTGATTATTTATTTATAATTAAATTCTGTTTATTGCATTTCATTAAAATCGTTAAAAGTTCTAAATATTTTTGTTATAATGTTAATCTTTTTTAATTTTTAATACTTCCAAGCTTCTTTAAATTTAATATAGGGCGGAAATGATCCATTTCGTTGTAAACCCCCTAAGAAATGTATATATAAATAAATATAAGCTTGCAAGTGTGGGATTATTGATGAATGTGTCAGAGTCAGCCTGAGTGAGCCATAAAAATCTATAACGCCTTGCCATTTTGTATCTTCGGATTTACATCAGTATCCTATTTGTGATACAAGAGAGAGGAAATTTGAGGATCGCTACATATGTATGATCGTTTGTTTGAATTGCATGAGTCCATTTTTTCCTTCTACGTCTTGCTATTTTTTTTTTATAAGTTATTACTTTTTTTTCTGTTTATTCAAAATAGATCTTTTCTAAAATATCCTATCAAAGCTATATCTTGTTCATAAAATACTCCGACTATATGAGTTATAAATTAAAAATATATATATTTTTTTTTCAAATATGATTTGAATATTAATTTATTAACTCTTAGCAATGATGATATTCCTTACATTTTTTACTTTATTTTCTTACATCCACTTCATCTACGTTTCGAGGTCGTTTTCCATCTTCAGGATAAATTTCTATAAATTTAACCAAACAAAAAACCATATTGCATCAATAATTATAATCACATCTTTACTTACACCATACAATACTCCACATTACATTAATAATTATTTTACCTTTTAGTCTTCATTATTATGTGTATAGGAATAATGTATATGTCCAAAAAGCTACCAAAAGGATATTAGCTCATATTTGTTAAAAGCTATGAACTGATCTTAATAGACTATGAACTCATGTTAAGCCCACTGTTCTATTTAAATACCCATCACATAAACAATAACCTACCACACATTATGTCCAAATTTACTAATTAGTGTGTTAAAATATTTTTTTTAAACTATTAATCTATATAATCGCTCTATTCCAACCAGTTATCGTTATTAATTTAATTTCACTTTTATGACTTATTATTTTTATTTTATTCTTATCTTATTGATTATATCTGCATAATGGGTCCCAAGTGTTTTTGTATCTGTTTTATAACTGACTGCTATTTTATCGTTTTTAGTAATGTATATAGATTCCAATATTTTTCTATTTCTTGTTTTATTTTCAATATCTAATATTTTTGGTTCTTTAAATTTGAATTTATGTTGCAGCCTAATCCTATGATTAGCTAAAGCCGATGCATTAATATATTTAGTATTTTTGTTTTGCAATCTCCACAGTCCAATTGGTAAATAACATTTTGTTTGTCTAACTGGTCTATGCTGTCTTTCATGTTACTAATATAAAATTTCAATTTATTACTATTATATAGACCTAATCCTAAATTGAAATGGTCATATTAGGCTTCCTAATGTGCTGTAATAGAAAAATAATTGAATATTAAGAGAAAAACGACTTGGGTGGTTCTTTTTATTTATTCATACAAAAATTTAATACATTTTGGTTTCTGTTATTTTCAATAATGAACCTTTGCAATCAACCAAGAAAAGAAAAAGAATTTTAACCACTCTTCAAAACTTGAGATTTCAAGATACGTAGAATCCAAAAATCGTATAAATATAAACCCGTCCGTCGGCCGTACACCGACTGCAGATTGCTACGCAATATTTCTCAACGAGACGATAATTTCATGTCGTAATTATTAATTAGTAATTACTAATCGTAATTAGTAATTATTATTAAATATATTATATCCTTGAAATTTACTTATTCTAACCCTCCTTAACCCATGAATGGATAACCTTTCCCGAATTATAACCTAACTCTTTATAGGGAAAATTGATCGAGAATTGCAAAAAAAAAGTTTATCAATATATTTATTTTTTTAGGTATCTAATATGTAGTTCTTGTGTTTTTTTTTATGAAAAAAATAAAAGTTTACTAGGAAATAGTTGGCTGGCAAATGTGCCAGTATCCATTTGCAGAAGCATTATATTACGATGTCACTAGTCCATAACTGTATAGATAAGTTTTAAATTCTTCATTTTTTGTTTTTGAAAATAAATAAACATTTCAAATTTATAAAAATGTATTTATTTATAACTCTAATAGTATTTTGGACATCTTTGAACATAATTACAAGAAAAATAGACCTATATTGAAATTATTTATTAATTAATAATACTATTAATGACATTAGAGTACTTTGGAATGACAAATAAAATATCTAATGTGGACAACACATGATTTCCTTGTACGCCCATTAAACTATAAATCGCTGGCTCAAAAAGTGATCCTGAATTTGGTTACTAGTTTCCAAAGATTGCGGTATCTCAAAAACGACACTCGGCGTCGCGACATCCATCTATTGATACACAGACACACACACACACACACACACACACACACACACAAATAGGAAGGAAAACAAGTATTTCACACTCAATTATAACACTAATTTATGATGACCTTCAAGTAAAGTACCCTTTCCAGCTCACCAATTTTAACCAAAATCTAGTAAATACATTCATCTTGATATAAATATGGCCTTATCCAGTACTAAAAACCTTAAAAATATATTGTAATTATAAAGGTTTTTCCACCTTACTAAACTCCTACTGTATACAATAAAGAATAAAATTAAATAATATATATATATATATATATATATATATATATATATATATATATATATATATATATATATATATATATATTGTTATGAAGGGAAAAATCGTTTCATGTGTTTCTTGTAAAGTTAGATAAATGGCGCATATGCCTTTTTCAAAAACCGATGTCTATATACACACATAAACTAATATATATATATAAACTTGTCAGTTTTCGTGTCAGATTATTTTTTTCATTAAAATATTAAACATATCTATATAAAATTCCAGCCTACATAAGTTACCACGTTCTAACACTGATTGAGAAAATCATGTATTAATTTGTAATATTTATTTATCTTTTTAATAAATATAATATTCTGTCACTTATACACTTTTTACTCATTTAATTAATTAACTTTTTCCATTTAGATTAGATTTATTTTTATTTTTTCTGCTTGCAATCCCATATATTCGTTGTTAAGTGAATAATTTAACAAATATTAGCGATGTGGCCCGCTGTGGAACAGTTTGAAACTATTTTCAAACTGGGATCTTGCTTTAGAAAATGTAAAATGCAAACCTATAGTACCTACGATCCTGTTATTTGATACAACAAATTCCAAGAGATTGTTTGTTCGTTATATAATCGCATTATCTATATTCAATACAGACCGACGATAATTGAAAAAGAAAAAGTAGCCTGAGCTGCTAGCTACTCAATTAAGGCAGAGAATGGGCCGACAAGAAATGGTCTATTGTCCAGAGTAACAAACAGCATTACTTCGCCATCCACTTAATGTTCCATTGTATCTTTAATGTTACCACTCAATGAGAGGCTACTTTCTAGTCTTCTCTTATTAAATTAGACCCTACTTTGTCCGCTAGGGTTTGCAATTTATTTCTCTTTTATTACTACGAATACACTTGTAAACTATAATAATACTGTTTTATATTATGAAATGAACAGAAAAAAAGACAGTATCTTACATCAACAGTCTTAAAACGCACGTTAACTAGAGACAGTAACTCACTGAATCAAGTATAAGAAAAGGAACTTACGATTTTAATACCGACTGGTAGAAACGGTTTGGTCTTTGTTAGTTTTTAATGTGAAATAGCATTGCCGTGAGACCAAATATAATATTCTTAATATTATATAAGAATATAAAGAATGATTTTTGTATGTTAATTTTTTTAATGTTTAACAATATTCGAATACCAATTTATCTTGAAGAAACGCTGCAAATTATTACACAATGGTTTTTTATTTCCAAATAGTAATATTTCAAAAATATGTAGTCTATTTATTCACAGGACTTTCCATATTGCTTTGTTTTACAGTTTAGATAATTAGATTATCTTTCACATGAGCATTTGCAGTGTTTCGGGAAAGAAATTTGGAGCTTGTCACTCTTTCTGCCGTGAGAGTTCGAACTGGGAGTGTTAAGAAGAAACTGTGTCAATGCAAGTAGGCTGTGATGGTTAGGACATGTAATCAGAGGGTAAAATGATACAGAGGAAATATTTGATATGCACTTCAGTAGGAAGAAATGAAAGGAAAGACTAAGGAAGCTAAAGGAAGTGCGGATATAATCCAAGGAAGGATACAGAGAGATACGAGGAAGTCAGAAGCACAATAGATAAGTCAGGAGACCTAGGGCCACGATGACCAGCCGCGTCGAAGAATTAGTCTACGAAGTTCATTACGCTGGATCTCACTAATACTGGTTCGATTTAAATGATGTTTTCCCCTATTGTAGGGAATTTCATCAGCTTTCGTTTGAATGCGATTTATGAATGGCCGAGTAATGGGCTTATAAAATCTGTAATCGGCCACTATTTCGAAACAAACACGGATGGTAATGTCGAGTTACGTGGATCATCCTGGGGTGACCTCTGACTATGATGCCGAATCTCAAGAAAATCAGTTCAGTAGTCTCGGATAAAAGCCGCGGACAGCGAACGATGGACGGCGGACGGTGGAAAGACGGATTTTTTTTAGTCGATATTTGGATTCCACGTATCTTGAAACTTGAAACCTTATATTTTGAGAGAGGGAAGGTTAAAAATTGTTTTTCCTTGGCCGATTACAAAGGTCTTTTATTGAAAATAACAAACCAAAAAAAAAAAAACTATAACAAACAAAATGGCGCCCGCAGCCTGACTGATAACCTATAAAAATGTGCCCTGTCTTAGAAAAATGTTAGGGCTCCTGCTCTAAATTATTCTTTAAAGTTAAAAGAAAGAATCACAAAATACATAGAAAAATATATAGAACGAATAAAGAAGCATTTCTGACCTTGTTTAATTTAGTATAGTTTGCTTAACAATTTCGCGGTTCAAAAGAACCAATTTTAAATAAAACTCTGAAGTTTTGTTTCTTAAATACTAGTATGTATTAACAAAGTGAAATTTTAATATAAGCTACGCAGCAAAAAAAGCTAGACGTTTTTCCTATCCAATTTTTCTTTACAGTGTATTTTATAATTTGCCATTGAGATGGAAAACCCTTTTGAGAACCGTTGAAGCGGCCATATCTTTGAAGAGCTATTGATGTCGGGAAAAGTCCTTGTTAAAATGTCAGTAATTAATACAACTCTGCCCTTTTCTTTACAAAGCTAAACAGCGGTATTTAACAAAGTCTCACAGAATAAATCGATTGGATTGCTTCATTAAAAGATGAATTGATTAATAAGAGGACAGTCTTAAAAAAAAAAAAAAAAAAAACGCTAGAATATTATTAGTTTATATAAAATAGTGAGATGGTCCCTTACAAAAGGGCATTGAAGAAAACTTTCTATCAGTATTATTTATCCATTCCTTTATATTTATATGGTTTTGTTGATTAAATCCCTACAGATGGCACTGGAGCTCAAAATATTTTGGTCATGAATTCTATCAAATTTTATTTTATTCTCTGCCCATTTTACATATTTACTTTTATTTTAATTTATTATTTACAATTCTTCTTTTGGAATTATCTTTTTCTTCTCTTTTCAATATTCTTTTATTCTTTATGATTAACACCGAATTCTCGTGCAATTGCATTTTTTTTTTCGCTGGCTTGAAATTCTCTGGGACAAATTTATTTAGACGAATTTAGACATCCTGATTAACATATCCAAGTTTAATTTTGCATGAAATTGTCCTTTTTTAAATTTGTTGTGTAAATTACACGTTTTATGATTTTATTGCACAAAATTGCATATTTAGCTGTAATTAAAAAAAATATATTTAATTGCTTGGAAATGTAAACATTTTGAAATTTCATGAATTTTTTTTTTCTTTCCCTCCGTTTATTTCAAGTTTATTTTGAAATATAATATATACGATAATGATGTATGATAAAGAAGTAATGCATGGCTGTTTGTAACAAGCTAAAGAAGATTAAATTTTCTGAAGAGTTCTGTTATCGATATATCGGAAGAATATTGAAATACAAAATTAAAAAGTATAAAGCCGGATCAGTAGGAAATAAAAAACGTTTTGTCACAGTTTGTAAATAACGTGAATTCGTGCGCAAAATAGCCATAAATCCTGAAATAAGTGCTCCTGGACTATGACGAAAAACAATTATTTATGTAAAAAAAAAAATAAATAAATGAGTAGATGTAATATTTTTTCCATTGAATGGCAGGATTTTAATTTTTGTTGGACATTTCCGCACGTTTTGGCGTTTTACAAGTTTTTTATTGCACGAAATCCGGGCTCTAATAATGATAATCCTTGCACTGCTCACTGTCTTTTCTATGAAACTATTATGACATTCTAAATTACAACCCTTACGTCATCTTATTAGGAGCGGAGTAGATCAGTGGTAAGGCACAGTGTTACCATGCTTCCGATTCCGGGTTCCAGACCGCCTGTGGTAGATAATTATTTATTCTGTTATCAGCCGTGGATCGGCCTTGTGGGATCGGGGGACGCTCCTGGGACTCTTCCAGCCTCTTTAAAGTCGGTTTTTTGATCTGATATTTGCTTAGTCACTCCTTCACCACACTTTGAGCTTCAAGATGCTAAATTTTGTCTGGTTATTTATTTTTATTTTCCATTTTACTTATTTATTACAGTAACTAATTTTTTCAGTTATTGTTATTATTCTATCGGCTTATCCATTATTATTAATAGTCAGTTTTATTAATAATCAGTTTAATCTATTAATATTAAATAATTTTTTTAATTTCGAAACTTGTTTATTTAGCCCTGATGAAAACTTGCAGAGTTGCTCGAAACGTCGGTTTCTAATAAATAGTTTTTATTGCTTGTAATAAATTTTTATTTGACCGCCTCTCGGACCATCTCCTTCCTTTATATATTTTTTACGGTCAACTAGTGATTAGTCAATATTATTAGTTTATAATAGACGATTCAAAAACAATGCGTGAAGACTCTGAACTAGCAGTAAATAACGATTCAGTCAACGTTTGTCCAGTTCAGGCATCACTAGTACTGGGTAACATGAGATTAAATAAATACAGACGAGGAGGGGGCGGTATACTCCAGATACCGTGGGAATAAAAAAATCGAGAATAAAAAAATTACTATTAATGAAATTAGAAACTTTTTTATGATCTCATAATATCTAATTTTACGATGTAGACTACTCTTACTTACAATGTATAATACATTTTATTTTGTAAAATTTAAAAGAATAATTTTTTTTTTTAAATAAGTTAAAATGTAATCTCTCTACATATAAACATACAAATTCAACCTGACTATGTTTGTCTTTGCAAAACTCGAAAAGTAGCCGGTCGATTTTGATGCGGTTTTCGCAGAATTTCTTCCGGAAGATTTATACGCATTAAATTTTTCGAATATTTTTCTTTCGACACCCCATTTCTAGAACACAGCCACTATTGATAATATCACGAACACAGCACTCCACAAGTTTTTATGGTCGAACCCACCGTCCTTGTAGATTAAAAAAAAAATATCTGATGTGGACAACACATGACTTCCTTGTACGCATATTAAACTATAAATCGGTGGCTCAAAAAGTGACCCTGAAATTGGTTACTAGTTTCCGAAGATACCAGTATCTCAAAAACGACACTCGGCGTTGCGACGTCCATCTATTGACACACACACACACACACACACACACACACACACACACACACACACACACACACACACACAGACACACACACACACACAAACAAGCTCTTGTTTCTTGATGTGTTGTTCTGTTATCGTATGTCGTTTTCTTTCAGTTGGTTCCCAAGAGATTTCTTCGTGTTCCTTGACGACATTAGAACTGTCTATGTCACTAGATAAAGCATTGGAAATCGACGGTTTCAACATTTTAAGCGGATGAGCCCGATTAACTTATATCTTATTCTCATGCTGCAGACTTGTTCAGTTCACAAATGGGGAGAGAAAAAAGTATTTTACACTCAATTTTAACACTTAAAACAAGTTATAAAATTGTTTAATTTAAAAAAAAAATTGCGTTTATAACCTTTATCACCGAACCATATGATCTCTGTATTAAATGTAGATATACCTTTTGATGCAAGTTTATTTTGGCCTTCAAATAAAGTACCACCTTTCGGCTCTTCATTTTCAACCAGAATCTACTGTATTTTTTATATTGATATAAAAGTCTAATTTACCAAATATGACATGTTTTACATTATATATTAATATAATTTTTGATGAAAGTCCAATATGACCTTCAGGTAAAGTATCAAATTTGAGAATATTAACCCAAATTTTTTATATTATTTATATTAATATGTAAGTCTTGTATATCAAATTTGAGAAGTTTTTCATTATGTTTTAATATAAGTCTTGATGGAAATCAATAATGACCTTCAAGTAAAGTATCTCTTTCGGTAATCAAATACTGACCAAAAAGGAAGGTTCACAAATAGATTTTACAATAGTCCAAAATATAAAATTTTAACTTTATATTTATTTATATTTATACTTTATTTTCAAATAAAGTACCACCTTTCGGCTCTTCATTTTCAACCAAAATGTACTGTATTATTTATATTGATATAAAAGTCTAATTTACCAAATCTGAGATGTTTTACATTATATTATAATATAATTTTTGATGAAACTCTAATATGACCTTCAACTAAAAGACCACTTCCGGTTTGCCAATTTTAACCAAAATTTATTATGCTATTTATATTAATATGCAAGTCTTGTATATCAAATTTGGGAAGTTTTGAATTATGTTTTAATATAAGTTTTGATGAAAATCAATAATGACCTTCAAGTAAAGTACCACTTTCGGTAATCATGTAGTGACCAAAAAGAAGATTCACTGATTTCATAATAATCCTAAATATAAAATTTTAACTTTCTACGGCAAATCGTATTTGAGTTATGCGAGATACGCACCTACGTACGTACTGACGTCACGACTAAACTAGTCAAAATAGATTCAGGGATTATCAAAATGGATACTTCCGCTAAAATATGAAAACTGAAAAGTTTCGCGATTACAATACTTCCTTTAGTACGTACAAGGAAGTAAAAAAAAATGATTTTCGATACTGGAATTTTAATATCGATATAACGATAGATCGAGAAAAAATGAGACAAAAATATATCGATACTTTTTTAACATCCCTAGGGCAAATTATCCCTGAAAGATCAAGAGAAATATATAGATTAAAGCTATTCAGTTTTATTTGTGACCTTGAAGTATGATTGCGAAGAAAACCTTCACCTTGTATATTTTCTTTATTACTTTATTATTTTCATTATTATTTATTTATTTTTTCTTTCTTCTATTTTCGGTATTATTTTTACAGTTTTTTATTCAGTTCGTACTGTTTCGTTCGCTATTGAAGCATAGATGAAAGTGGAAACTATTTATTTATTTTGTTTCTACTATTTTAGATGTTATTCTTATACATTTATTATTATAAAATCAACTTTTTATATAAATTAAATCTAAGTCTAGTGGTGCGTTTAATTGTTTTATTTTAACTTTTAGATTTTATTAAAACTTTTATTATAAAATAATAAAATATTTTATGTTTAAAACACGTTTGTCTGTTACGATAATCGATTAATCCACTCGTCACTGACTGTCATCTGGAACAAGGCCAACGATTCGGTTTTACTCAGAGCCATCATGTTGATAAGAATCAACATTGTGCGGCATGTTCTGATAATATAATCGAAATATCATGATAAGAAGAATATATTTATATCAGAATATTAAAAATAATATTTTTTAATGGAATATTTGTAATACAAATATATACCGTAATATATATAAAATATATTGTAGTAGTAATATATCTATGCAAAAAAGAAATATGTTCGCTTTAAAATAGTTAAGAGAGAAACATGTAAAAATAAATATAAATACTGTTAATATGTATTCATGCCTCGTATCACTAAGACATCCATGATGGAACAAACTAAAATTAGATATTTGTTCAACTTTTACATTTATATTAAAGTCTGAAACGAATCGTCTATTCTTCTTTTTTTCAGAGAAAAAACTATTTTTATTGCCAAATATTAGCTCACAATCAGTTACCATTCAAAAAACATTTACAAACAAATAAATCATAAATAAATAAGCTAATAAAGATAATAGAAAGTAAACATGAAAAAAAAAAGAAAAGAAAACACAACTAACTTATGTACAAACAGAAATCCGAACCGAGTGTATATACTTCTTAAAGAGAGAAATACTTAAGTGAAAACCAAATCTAATTAGAGATTGATAAATTATTTGCCACTTCTATAATTTTGTTTTTATTGAAAACTAGTTTCGAATGTTATACATTCATCTTCAGTTCTAAAAACACAGAGAAAATTAAAAATAAACAATTCAAAATGCAGTTTGGTATAAAATACCAATAAAATGAAATGGTATAAAATACCAAACTGTATTTTTAATTGCTTATTTTTGATTTTTTATGCGTTTTTAGAACTGAAGATGAATGTACAACATTCGAAATTAGTTTTCAATAAAAACAAAATTATAGAAGTGGCAAATAATTTATCAATTCCTAACTAGATTGATCCTTCTATACTATCATGCGAATGTCAACTGAAAACAAAATCAGTTAATTACTATAAACGTGAGTAGATTAAATTATTTTTAAAGAATAAAATTGATCAATTCTATATTAGGTTCCTTCATTATTTGTGAATTTTATTTGATATTTCTAGCTTGAATTTTATATAATCTTTACAATTTTTTGCTATTGGTAATTGCAATTGTATTATCGAATTCCGCCTGAGGACTGAGGACAATGCGAACTGAGGCGAAAAAATTTTGTGCAAAGTCACGTTGGTATTCAGAAGATTTGCGTTATGATTCCAATAATTCAAAATAAAATAAGAATGCTCAAATTGTTTCGCGAGATCTACTGCTCACAGAACTTAATAAAGAAATTCTTATAAGATGTTCATTTCTCTTTAATTATCTCTACTTTATAAACTCACCGTCTCTTTTGTTAGCCAATGTAGCTTTATTGAAATATATTGTTCTAAATTCCCTGAACAGCCACTGGTAAATGGAAAATGTCGCCATACTCTCTCAAGTTCAAAATTAAACCAGAGCATTCCACATCTAGAGCTCTACTTCTAATATGAAAGTAATAGTTTTAGTTCAAGATATAATTTCCTAAATTATCATATTCAATGTCGACCTATCGAATTCCGAGATTCTCTGTTGCCATTGCTACTTGTAAAAAATCTTTTTTATTCCTTGTAAGAAGTAAAGGAAGTATTGGTAATCGCGAAAATTTTCGGTTTTCAGATTTCGACGGAAATATCCATTTTGACCCACCCCTGAATTCATTTTGACTAGTTTCGTCGTGGCGTCTGTGCGTACGTTTGTACGTTCGTACGTTCGTATTTCGCATAACTCAAAAACCAATTGCCGTAGAAAGTTGAAATTTTGTATTTAGGATTGCTGTAAAATCTAGTTGTGAACCTCCCTTTTTGGTCACTGCTTGATCACCGAAAGTGGTACTTTACTTGAAGGTCATAATTGATTTCCATCAAAAATTATATTAAAATACTATGCAAAACTTCTCAAATTTAGTACTTATAATTTATATATTGATTTAAATAACATACTAGATTTCGGTCTAAATTGAAAAACCGGAAGCGGTACTTACTTGAAGGTCTTATTAGACTTTCGTAAAAAAAAACATTAAAATATAATGTAAAACATCTCAAATTTGGTAAATAGAACTTTTATATCGATATAAATGCATTTACTAGATTTTGGTTAAGATTCGTGAGCGGAAAAGAGTACTTTACTTAAAGGTCATAATAAGCTTGCATCAAAAATTATATATAAATTAAAAGAGAAATCAAATGTTTCGGTAATAAAGATTACAAACGCAATTTGGTTTCCGCAATCCAATTAACATTTTTATTACTTGTTTTAAGTGTTAAAATTGAGTCTAAAATACTAGTTTTGATCCCCATTTGTGAGATCAACAAGCCATCATGAGAATAAGATATTAGTTCAGTGGGTTTTTCCGCTTAAAATGTCGAAACTGTCCATTTCTAATGCTTTATCCAATGATATTGACAGTTTTATTGTTGTCATGGAACATGGAGAAATATCTTGGAAACTAGTTACCTACTGAAGGAAAACGACATATAATAACGGAATGAGACCTCCAGTAACAAGAGTGTGTGTGTGTGTCAATAGATGGATGACGGGACGCCGAGTTTCGTTTTTACTGCAATCTTCGGAAACTAGTAACCAAATTGAGGATCACTTTTTGAGCCACGGATTTATGATTTAATAGGCGTACAAGGAAGTAATGTGTTGCCCACATCAGATATTTTTTTTCTATTAAAGTAAATTGTATTAAAAAAAATAATCTAAATCTGACATTAACAGACGTTTTGAAATCTCTCCTCTCTCATCAATACACTCTATTCAACTCTGTTATTAACTTAATGCTGTTGTTGTTAATTATTTCTAATTTCATTACTATAGAAGAGCCAAAATTTAAAAAGAGAAAAAAAAAACAATTAACAAATTAAATAAACTATACACAAGAACTAAAAACAGCATTCCTATAGAAATAACGATGAATGTTATATATATAAATTAAATTGTAAAAATTTTAAAGAAAAAGCTTAGTACGGACAAAGCTCACAGTGCTTAGAATAGCACAATACAACCAAAATTACAATGAACAAAAATATGTTTTTCATGTTCAATTAAAATATTATGTAATGGACGTGCATGGCCCCAAAACAATTAATAATAGCTAGGTATTTTTTTAAAATTAATAAATAGTTCTTTTTTATATCAAACCAAATACATATATAATGAGGGATTGATAAATTATTTGCCACTTCTATAAATTTGATTTATTAAAAACTAGTTTCGAATGTTATACATTCATCCTCAGTTCTAAAAACACACAAGAAATAAAAAAAAATAAGCAATTCAAAATATAGTTTGATATTATTATATATATTAAATTAGATTAATAAAAATCATGATTTATATTAATATAATTTAATTGTATTTAAACTGTATTTTGAATTGCTTATTTTTTGTGTGTTTTTAGAACTGAGAATGAATGTATAACATTCGAAACTAGTTTTCAATCAAACAAATTTATAGAAGTGAAAAATAATTTATCAATCCCTAATTAGATTGATCCTTCTATACCACCATGCGGATATCAACTGACATATATAATGCCTAAATAAACTAATATTATTTTCTTGGAGACTTGAAAATGGCTTAAGATGGCCGAAACGTAGTCAATATTTGAATTAAAAATATATATTGGTGTCCAATTGGACTGTTTTAAATTTTAACTTAGATAGATATATAAGATAGTCGTTAAAATATAAATGGAAGGTTCCACACACGAATCCTAGTCTTATACATATATATATATATATATATATATATATATATATATATATATATATATATATATATATATATTCATTAAAGATTTGCAAGCAATTTGAGTTACAGAACTTTTTTTTCCCATAGATTAGTTATTAGTCCACTTTGCTTAAAAACGCTTCATTTGCTGAGAGCTAGTGCAGGTGTAGAGCAATTTATTGACTATTTTGGAAGGTTCTTGCTGCGTCTACAACCTGATTGCAACGTCAACTGGACGTATTTATCAAAAACGTGTCTTTGACACCCATCGAAATAGCACGCATTTTCCCGTCGTGTCTCAGACCCACAACCTGGCCAGAGACATGATGGGTTTATTGCATAGCATTATCCAGAACCAGCAATGTCAACCACAATCTAGCATTATAATTTTATAATCCATAATATTTATCTAACAATCAGTCTTAATTTATCTTTTTTTTTTTTGTCTATTTATTTATTAATTACAAGCTATACCCAACGGCGTCTCTCGTGCAAAGAATTGCAAGTTAAATAACCTCCCAAATTTCAATTTTTTTTTTTTTTTTTATCTTTTAAACGATGTGAATAACAGAAGACAAAACTATTGTTCTTATCATTACTAATCATCATACTGTGAAGTTTGTACAAAATTTTTATAAATAATTTTATAAAAAAAACTCTGATGCGGTGCGCGCATCACACAACTTTCCTTAACCTTCCTATAATAATTATCTTTTTAATATAATTTTAAACAGTTCACATAAACAATACTTGAAATAAACTCGGCAGCATTCACTTCTCCCACTTAAGTACAATAGAACAGTTTTTTAAACAATTTTAGAACAACAATTCTGTACACTGCCTATATATTTTAAGTTTGTCAAGGTGAAAATATATTTTATAAGCTTCGGTTTAGTTTCCATGGAAACATTTTGTTTCCATCAAATAATATAAAAGTAGATATTATTAAGTTAATTTCTGCTTTTGTGTTCTTATATCATTTTATTACAGGGCGTATTATTGACAACAGATTGGCGGATTGGTGGGAGGAGGTTCGGTCGCATCCGTCTCCTTTCGGTTATTCATCTAGGGCCTTTGTACTCCTCATAAGATACGCTGTATCTTTGCTAATACTGGTCCGATTTTGATGATTTTTTTTTTTTAGATAATTTAATAACCTTTCATACAATTCTATACATAATTTACTATAAATTGCATGCTTTTTAAGTTAAGCGCAAATAAAATTTCTTTTTATCATAATGTTTTTCTCTGCATTTTTTTCGTTGATATAATACATACATATAAAGTTAACAGCCTTTCAGGAGAAGACTTTTGGCAAGTTTCATCAAAATCGTTATAGCCGTTTTCGAGAAAATTTTAAAAAAGTGAAAAATCGATTATATAAAGTGGCAGTTCCGATAAGTTGATTTTAACAAAATATTTTCTGTAACATCACATGGATGTGCCTACCTTATATACGTAAATTGTATCGTACATCTTTCGTTTTTGAGATAGGGTTTTCAATTTGCGATACAGACCATTTTGCGAGACTTTGTTATTTGGACTCAGGGGACCTTAAAACATGTATTTCCGTTGAAAACTCGAATTCGAAAATTTTCACGATCGCAATACTTCCCCTTACTACATACTTCGTATATAGCAAGGGGAAGTAAAAATGGAACAATGGAGTGGAGGGATGGTCAGTGGTGCCCTTGAAATGGTCTTCACTTCAAGCACTCCAGCTGTTCCTATTCAGTGTTCCATGGTCCATTTGGAGTGATCGTAACTGGCTGCCTTTAGAATCGTTCGATCTCACCAGAACGGCTGAGTATATCCCTTGTTGTGATTTATATATTGCCATATTCTATCGCTAATTTCGTTCGCGATACCCCCACGCCTTCCTAGAAATGACCACTTATCTCTATTGCCCTCAGCCCATAGCTCGCCCTGGTGTCTTAGTTATCTCTTGATAAAGCACTAGCTATAAATCCTAACGGATTGCGTGCTCTAATAGTAGAAATAAAGGACCTAATCAAAAGATAACTGAGTTGGAGAAGCCTGTCGAATTTATCTGCTCTCGGCTCCCGATAGTAAAGTGAGATAGCTTATAATGTAAATGTATCGTTAAAATCACAATCTTACATTAATTAAACCCCTGATTGTATTTATGTATGCATATGAATGTGTAACATATCTTAGTTCTTATTTCACTACGAAAAAAAGAACAACAAAAAAATGTTTAAAAAAAAACATGCATATTATTGCAGAATGGTTTATTATTTCCACTTAGTAATATTTCAAAAATATCTATTCTGTCCAAGCAAAAAAAATTAAGCAGTAGGCACTAAAGGAAAAGAAATTTGAAGCTTGTCCCAAGATGATCGCCGTGAGAGTGCCGAACTGGGAGTGTTAAGAAAAAACTGTGTCAATGAAAGTAGGCTGTGATGGTTAGGATATCAGAGGGTAAAATGATACAGAGGAAATATTGGATGTGCGCTTCAGTGCGAAAAAAAAAAAAAAAAAGAAAGACTAAGGAAGCTAAAGGAAGTGCAGATATAATCCAAGGAATGATAAAGCAGAGAGATACGAGGAAGTCAGAAGCCCAATAGATAAGTCAGGAGGCCTAAGGCCGCGATGATCAGCCGCGCCGGAGAATTAGTCTACGAAGTTCATTACGCTATATCTCAGCTAATACTGCTCCGAATTAAATTTTGCGGATAGATTTTTTTTTTTATTCCATATTTGGATTCTACGTATCTTGAAACGTAAAACCTCAAATTTTGACGGGGGGTTACAAACATTTTTTTTCTTTGGTCGATTCCAAAGGTCTTTTATTGAAAATAATAAACCAAAATTGGAACAAATAAAAAGTGTTTTACGCTCAAATCTCTTATCATTCTAAATAAGTTTTACAGTGATCGTGTTCATGCAATGACGTGAATCTTACGTATCCTTTGCTTCCTATTTCGAAAACCTTGAAATCCCATAAGCTTCTTCATTATGTCATCAACTGGGCCATTATCAGAACTGGACTTCTGCCACTAATGTATAATGAATGATCTTTTTTCTCTTAGCTGAATTATTAATAAGATATGTATTTGCGATTTATTTTAATCAGAACTAGCCAAGTAAACTGATGGGCACAAGATACTAGGCTACTACTTCATTTAAGCTCCTCCAACACAGCGGATAGGCATAATCTCTAGATATTAGGTCTTCATGGTTTTATTATTTCAAATAAACAAAAAAAAAGGTACATTAGAGGAAACCCATCAAAGTATAAGAATAATACCTAGTTGATATTAAAGGCTATTTAATTGTACATTGATATAACGAGTTTGGTCAAAATCGAGAAAATGTGAAAAATATATTATAAAAACGCTGCAAATAATTATTTACACTTAGTAATATTTCAAAAATATCTATTCTGCCCAAGTAAAAAAAAAGAAGAAGCCGGAGAATTAGTCTACGAAGTTCATTATGCTATATCTCAGCTAATACTGGTCCGATTATAATGATTTTTTTCTCCTTTTGTAGGAAATTTCATCAACTTTCGTTTGAATACAATAAAAGCACCAAACAAAATTTGCGTTTTCTCTCTATCTTTATAAATGGCCGAGTTATGGGCTTATAAAATCTCTAATCGGCCGCCATTTCGAAACAAACAGACGGATGGTGATGTCGAGTTCCGGAGATCATCCTGGGATGACCTGTGACATTGGTACCGAATCTCAAGAAAATCGGTCACGGAGAAAAGCCGCGGACGGGGGACGGACGGATTTTTATCTTTTTTATTCGATATTTGGATTCTACGTATCTTGAAACGTAAAATTTTTTTATTTGGTCGATTCCAAAGGTCTATTAATGAAAATAATAAACCAAATTGGCGTTTCCGGTTAGTCGATTTTGGTTAAAAATGTTGTCTCATCCCAGGCATATATATGTCTTACACGTGTAATTTCAGTTTCGTATAACTTTTCGTTTTTGAGCTTCGATGTCCAAAAACACATACACGCATACCATTTTGCCAGACTTGTTTATGATCGCAATAGTTTCACTATATTTCATAAATAGGTATTTGAAAGTAAAAATTTGAATAGGCTGTTTATCTATAACTAGAAATATTAAGAAATCTATGAGAAACCATATAGTTTTAAGAATATCAGAAATATCTTGATATTGATGTTGGTGTTTTTATTTCTAATCTTATCTTATACCTAGTATTAAACTAGTTCGTATAAACGGTTGAACTGCATTGACTCGAAATAGTAAACTATGGTGTGTGCCTGTATTTCGGATGGGTTAATACCTATATAAATATGGAAATGCAATCGTTTCAGAGTGGCAGTTAATTTAAAAACAGATTGTGATGGCTATATTAATTTAAATATAATTTTTGATGTAAGCTTATTATGACCTTCAAGTAAAGTACCCTTTTCGGCTTACCAATTTTAACCAAATATAGTAAATACATTTATATAGATATAAATGTCCTATTTACCAAATTTGAGATGTTTAACATTATATTTTAATATAATTTTTGATGAGGTATAATATGATCTTCAAATAATGTACCGCTTCCGGTTTTTCAATTTAGACCAAAATCAAATATGTTATTTAAATCAATATATAAATAATAAATACTAAATTTTAGAAGTTTCTCATAGTATTTTAATATAATTTTTGATGGAAATCAATATTGAACTTCAAGTAAAGTACCACTTCTTTATTATAATAATCTCCTTTATATTATTTTACTTTTCTTAATTATTACTCTACGTAAGCTAGACAGATAGTACTAGTACTGAACTTTTCTGTTATTCTAAGGGGACTAACAGTCCCAGAATAAAAATTTTTTTTCATTTATTTTCATTCATTCAGTATAACAGTATAGGTTTAGATCATGGCAATGCCTAAAGAAATAATTCAAGGGGATAACACTAAACTGTCCGGGAAGTGGACTATTGAAAATTAACAGGAACACAATAGCACAATATTATGTGTTCATTGTAATCCAAGTTGAGCGGGTCCTTCCAGAAAGTTAGTTCGATGCAGGTCAGGAAGAAGGGGAGAGGGAGGATTGGAAAGGAGCGGAGGATAGATAACATAAACGCAGACCAAAGATAGTACACCTCACTTCATCAATTAAAATATCTGATATGGGCAACATATGACTTCCTTGTACACCTATTAAATTATAAATCCGTGGCTCAAAAAGTGATACTGAATTTCGTTACTAGTTTCCGAAGATTGACACTCGGCAACCCGATAACCATCTATTGACACACACACAGACACACACAAACACAATCTTGTTACTGCATGTCTCATTCCGTTATTATATGTCGTATTCCTTCAGTAGGTAACTAGTTTCCAAGATATTTCTCCATGTTCCGTGACAACAATAAAACTGTCAATATCACTAGATAAAGCATTGGAAATCGACAGTTTCGGCATTTTAAGAGGAAAAACCCACTTAACTATTCTATTCTTAACTACTCTTCCACTCATGATGTAGACTTGTTGATCTCACAAATGGGGAGAAAAACTAGTATTTTAGACTCAATTTTAAAACTTAAAACAAGTAATAAAAATGTTAAATTGGATTGGCAACCAAATTGCGTTTGTAACCTTTATTACCGAAACATATGATTTATGTAATTTAATTTAAATATAATTTTTGATGTAAGCTTATTATGACCTTCAAGTAAAGTACCCTTTTCCGCTCAGGAATCTTAACCAAAATCTAGTAAATACATTTATATCGATATAAAAATCCTATATACCAAATTTGAGAGGTTTTACATTATATTTTAATATATTTTTTGGCGAAAGTCTAATATGACCTTCAAGTAAAGTACCACTTTCGGTTTTCCAATTTAAACTAAAATCTAGTATGTTATTTAGATCAATATATAAGTTATAAATACTAAATTTGAGAAGTTTCTCATAGTATTTTAATATAATTTTTTATGGAAATCAACATTGACCTTCAAGTAAAGTACCACTTTCGGTTTTCCAATTTAAACTAAAATCTAGTATGTTATTTAGATCAATATATAAGTTATAAATACTAAATTTGAGAAGTTTCTCATAGTATTTTAATATAATTTTTTATGGAAATCAACATTGACCTTCAAGTAAAGTACCACTTTCGGTTTTCCAATTTAAACTAAAATCTAGTATGTTATTTAGATCAATATATAAGTTATAAATACTAAATTTGAGAAGTTTCTCATAGTATTTTAATATAATTTTTTATGGAAATCAACATTGACCTTCAAGTAAAGTACCACTTCCGGTTCGTCGTGGCGTCTGTACTTACGTACGTTCGTATGTTCGTACGTACGCTCGTATCTCGCATAATTCAAAAACAGTTAGCTGTAGAAAGTTGAAATTTTGTATTTAGGAATGCAATAAAATCTAGTTGTGAACCTCCCTTTTTGGTCACTGCTTGGTCACCGGAAGTGGTACTTTACTTGAAGGTCATAATTGATTTCCATCAAAAAGTATATTAAAACATAATGTAAAACATCTCAATTTTGGTAAATTGGACTTTTATATCGATATAAATGTATTTACTAGATTTTGGTTAAGATTGGTGAGCCGAAAAGGGTACTTTAATTGAAGGTCATAATAAGCTTACATCAAAAATTATATTTAAATTAAAAGAGAAATCATATGTTTCGGTAATGAAGGTTACAAACGCAATTTGGTTTCCAATCCAATTAAACATTTTTATTACTTGTTTTAAATGTTGAAATTGAGTGTAAAATACTGGTTTTCCTCCCTATTTGTATGTGTGTGTGTCATCAGATGGATGTCGCGACGCCGAGTGTTGTTTTTGAGATACTGCAATCTTCGGAAACTAGGAACCAAGTTATGTGTTGTCCACATCAGATATTTTTAAATTCGAACTAACATCTTGATTTATTCCTTAAAATTGAAAACTGTAATGATAAACTAATTACAAAATACGTATTTTGTAATAACTGATTGAATATTTTTGTTTATTAGATTAAAATTGTATAGTATCTTTTATTTCCAGTGTTATAAAATATTACCGTTTAATGTTGAATTGACCCTCAGTTGAAACCCGCTTTGTGTTTTCGTTGATTGATGAAGAGGAGATTGTTTTTATTTGCACTCCATGCAAATAGGTGGCTTAATTTGATTGGATTTGTCTAAATCAATCAAAATAGAGTGTGTGATTTCGATAAAGGTAAAACAGAAATGAAATAACAGTAGGGGCCTGAGAGAGAATTTCATTTTGTTCCCTTTATATGATTTTTTACACATAAAAAATTCGATTTATTATATATATTTATTATAAAAAATATCTGATGTGGACAACACATGACTTCCTTGTACGCCTATTAAACTCTAAATCGATGGCTCAAATAGCTATCCTGAATTTGGTTACTAGTTTCCGAAGATTGCTATATCTCAAAAACGACACTCGGCGTCGCGACATCCATCTATTGCCACACGCACACAAATAGGGAGGAAAGCCAGTATTTTACTCTCAATTTTAACACTTAAAACAAGTAATAAAAATGTCTAATTGATTTGGAAACCAAATTGCGTTTGTTTAACCAAAATATAGTTAATACATTCATATCGATATAAAAGTCCTATTTACCAAATTTGAGAAGTTTTACACTATATTTTAATATAATTTTTGATGAGTCTAATATGACCTTCAAGTAAAGTACCACTTCCGGTTTTCCAATTTAGACCAAAATCTAGTATGTTATTTATATCAATATATAAGTTATAAATACCAAATTTGAAAAGTTTTGCAAAGTATTTTAATATAATTTTTTATGGAAATCAATTATGACCTTCAAGTAAAGTACCACTTCCGGTGATCAAGCAGTGACCAAAAAGGGAGGTTTACGACTAGATTTTACAGCAATCGTAAATACAAAATTACAACTTTCTACAGATAACTGTTTTTGAGTTATGCGAGATACAAACCTACGTACTTACGAACGTACAGATACCACGACGAAACTGGTCAAAATGGATTCAGAGATGGTCAAAATGGATATTTCCGTCGAAAACTGAAAACCGAAAATTTTCACTATTACAATACTTCCTTTACTTCGTGCAAGGAAGTAAAAACAAACATTACTTCTATAATGAAAATCGATAAAATAATAATGCCAAGTGAAGATGTGGAGTATCCAATAATATTTCCATTAATGATACTCGGATATTAGTTTGAAGAAATTAAAATTATTAATATTATTATATATTGAAGAAATTAATAATTTAATTCTTAATTACAAATGCTCATGAATCTATTTCTGGAATTACAAGAGGTTGCGATAAATTTGTCTAGGTTTGTTTATTCATGTTTACACGAGCCTTATCAGGATGTCGAAAATCTTAAAAAGATGGATTAAAATCCTATCGGTCATTCTATTTATTGAATTATTTTTTAAAATGGATTTTCAAGTGATCCTTGAAATTTAGAACATATTTTTGGCGTTAATCAAAAAAATATTTGGTTTGTTATTTATTATAATCAGAGACCGGAGGCTCCCATGTTATTGCACATTTTATTCCCTTGTTTGAACATCTTTATAACCGATTTTCTATCCGATTCACGATCTATGGAATAATGTATTAAAATTTAATATTGCACAAAATCACTCATTTTGTTCTTTTTTTTTTTTTTTGGTTTCATAAAACTGTATGATTTGCACTTTTTGGATTAAATTAGATAATTTCGATTTTAATTATTATTGAATTTTAATAAAATTCAATTATTTATTAAAATTGAAGGTTTTAACCAAATTTCTCATATTCAAGATGAGGAGTTTACTTACAAAAAAGGGAAAACACCAAATTCTATAATAAAATTTTGCTAAAGCCTCCCAAAAAAATACTGTAAATTGTTTGTCATAGATAGAATAAATTTCTGACAGGTCGGTTGGTATTTTGCAGATCAAATGAACTTAAATATTTATTTTAGAACTGTCTAGAGCTAGGATAAAAACAGTTTTGAATTTTCGAAAAAAATGGAGTTATCCCTTTTTGCTAGAAGACGCCTTATACATATATATTTTGGGACCAATTCCTTTTAGTATAACAAATAATGAACAGAAATATAATCATTGTTTCTGGCCCATGAAAAATATTATATAATCAGTTGACATCGGTATGATTGTATAGAATTATCAATCTAATTAGGGATTGAAAAATTATTTGCCACTTCTATAATTTTGTTAAGTTCAGTTCGAGGACAAACCAATACAAACTTTTCTTGGATATAATCCATTTAAACCTTGAACTGAAGATGAATGTATAACATTCGAAACTAGTTTTCAATAAAAACAAAATTATAGTAGTGGCAAATAATTTATCAATCCCTAATGCCACATTATATAATAAATAAAAAACACTTCAAACAAATCGTAACCAACAAATCGTAAACACTTCAAAACGAAAATAATAAAAATATAATGTAATATAAATATATTCAATAAGATATATATGTATGTATATATATATATATATATATATATATATATATATATATATATATATATATATATATATAGGATGTAGATATTTATTGTTTTAATTTGATTTTATTAGTTTTTTCCCTATGTGTTACAGCTCTTTTTAGTCTAGATTTAATTCAACAGTAATACATTGTTGTATTAGAATTAGTTGTGTTTTTTTTCTCACAATGCTACTTTACAGGTAAATTTAATAAGATTCTGTAAGTCTAACACAAGGTTAGGTAAGCTCTCCATGTATTAATTGCATGATATAATTTTTGATTGATGTTTAGAGTGTTGAACAATTTTACACATTTTTTTTATTCTTACTGCACGATTTTGCACATTTTGTTTTTTTTTTCTGCACTAAAATCCGGTTTCTAATTATAATTTTCGTCTCTTTACAGATTAAATCAACTTGTCAACTTTTTAAAAAAAAATTAATCTGGATTTATGATGTCAGAGGAGAATAGTAACAATCATAAAATTTTATGATAAAATTGTTCTGACATGGCATCAGCTCCTTTTTAATTAATTAATTAATTAATGGGCATATTAAATGTTGGCATGTCTGCATAGTTTATAAGGTTGTCCAGTTGACATCCGCATGATAGTATAGAAGGATCAATCTAATTAGGGATTGATAAATTATTTGCCACTTCTATAATTTTGTGTTTATTCGAAAACTAGCTTCGAATGTTATACATTCATCTTCAGTTCTAAAAACACACAAAAATTCAAAAATAAGCAATTCAAAATACAGTTTGGTATTATTATACACATTAAATTAAATGTAATATAAATTAGTATTAGTGTTTTATTTGTTTCTATAAAAACAAAAATCATAGAAGTGGCAAATAATTTATCAATCCCTAATTATAAGATTGGTGGTCGGTTTAAGTCGTTGAGTAGAGTTTTGTTATTTACGTACCAAGAAGCTTTGTTATTAGTCTTAAAATTTTAGGTTGTGCAAGTTTTCAGTTTTTTAGAGTCTTTTTAAAAAAAATTTATTTCTGAGAAGTGTTTGTACGTACATATATAATGAGAAGAACCGGTCTTTTTATATAATTCACAACTAATTGATATGAAATGAATCAAATGGGCCTACTAAATGTAAATGAACTGATACCGGATTACTATGGATCCATAGTAAGCCATACTATGGCCAAGGTTAAGTGGGTCTAGTCAAGGTTAAGTGGAAATCTCTTATATAATAATATATATATATATATATATATATATATATATATATATATATATATATATATAATTATATATATATCGCTACCAAAACCACTATAGCGTAACGAAGGTCGAATACGGCTTGAGATAAACATCTAAAGAATGCCCCTATCCAATTCATAAACATTCTTTTCTTCAGATTCGAAATATTTCGCAATAGAAATACTAATCAATAAATATTCATTACCATATATTAATGTTAATTATAAAGGTAGGCAAACAATTACCTTTCAGCAATATATTCGCACCTGTCTAACAATAGTGTGACGATAAGCAGATGTACAGACAGAATAGACGTAAGTGACATGAGGAAGGATAGCACCCAGCAAAACTTCTTCTCGTTCTTGAATCAATCCTTTAATTCAGGAAAGGAGATCTCTCATCCAGCTCCTTTTCAGCCTTTTCCAAATGGTCATGTCAGCCCTAGCGATATCGTCTATCAGTCTGTTGTGATGTCCGTGAAGGTTCTTATAGAATAAAGTGTAAGTATGTGTTGGTCAGTAGTTGGTTGTTGTAAGTCGGTATGTAGAGTTTTGTTGTGTACGTATAAAGGTCATATTAGAGGTCATAGTTGATTGTTACCGCTTTTCCTCTTTTAAACAGACCCTACAGAAAACAAAACATTTCCTCTACTCCAAAATTAATTTTATGGTCCCTTCATTTTTTATTTTATTAATTATTTGTTGAGATTCTCTTTATCCTTTAACAAAAAAAAATCCTAATTAATCGTTTTTTATTTTTAAACATCAGAAGAAGTATTTTATTACTTTTTTTAGATATCATTATTTGTTTTTGAATTAATCAGTATTGGAAATAAAATAATTAGTAGAACATTGTTTTTTTTTTTTAAAAGACATAATATACTTTGAAAAAAATTATAAAAAAACATTGAGTGAAATAAATTACTGCAGTCGTTAGTTTAATTAAACGATTTTCGCCCTTTTTAATTTCCGTTTTTTCCCCACCGGTTGCTTGTTTTTTTTAATAAACAAGAATTTTTCTGATATAAAAAATGACGCTGAGACCCAAAATTTTAACCAAAATTCTTTCGCGGTATTTCGAGACCCTGAAGACATGAATTGCCCTATAATTAGTGTAAAAAATAGTGTCATGAGTAGTTTTTAAAAAAGAGGTGTTTATATGGGTTATTTCACGAAAATAGGGCATTTTGGTCAACATTTTAAATTGCTTGTTTTATCTTTTTTTTTTTTTTTTACAAACCCATACATTATACGTATATATATTGATTCTCCATAGCAGCATTCATTTATTTGCTCGAATAATGTTATTTATCATATTAATTATTGTTGACAAAGGACTAAGGTAAGGGCCCAAAGGACTGAGAATGTTAAAAATATGTTATCAAATTTCTACAAAAATTCTTTATTTAAACACCAGAATTAAAACATAATTAATCTCACATTAAAATCCCAATTGAATTATTATAAAATTAATAATTAATTATATTAGTAGCTAAGATATATTCTGCTGTGGCTTCAAAGTCATAATAAACAAATTTTGGTATAAGTATCCCATACGACGGAATAAATAATACATTTAGGAAAGTGGACATATAAAACAATTATTCAGAATGGTTATACTAGCGAAAACTGCCACTAAAATGTTCGAACAAATTCTCACAAATAGCCTCCCAATAAACATTTTAGTGGTAATTGTTTGCGGAAATTTCAGTCATGCAAAGAAGCGTTTCGAAGTGGTTCTGAACACATTCAAATAATTATTATCTGTGCAAAAATTGTGTGGTAATAAAGCTATGTAGAATGCTATGTGAAAACTACAGTTTAAAACCCTCTCCTTCTCAAAAAAGAAAAAATAAATAAATAAAATAACATTTAAATAGGATACTCTCAATTTTACTATTACTGAAACAAAGGACTGAGAACGTATTTTTAGAAAATATTACATTATCATCAATATTAACAAAACAACTTTTTCAATGTGAAAACATGCAATCATTCAGCAACGAACTACGTTTAAAAAACCAAGTGTACCTACCTTCTTCTAGGACTCCAGTACAGGAAAAGGACTGAGAAAATGAAGTGATGTATTCAAGTAAACACAAACACGTTGTATCTTGTACAATACTACAAAGCTTTTTTAGTAACATTGGAGGTTATGCTCCTTAGGCGGGAACTAACAGTGATGCCAACACGCACATAACCAAAGGATTAATGCAAGTACCTTCCTGCCGCCAAAGGACTTCAAGTTTCGACAAAGGACTGAGGCCTACACTTGAAGACATGCACAAAATGCATGTCTACACTGAATTGTTATAGATTTAGGATCAGAACTCCAACGCAATAAGTTAGAAGGATTTGCATTCAAAATAATATAGCAACCAGCGTTTTCAGGTCGGAGGTAAGGTTTGCAGATAACCATAAAGAGGAGCACCCGAGTGGAGAGACATGACAAACGACAGAAAAATGCATAGAATTATTTTTTTTTAATTCACTTTTGATGACTTATTGATGACAAAAAATAATGGAATATGTAGCATAAAATTAGTGGAATTTATTATAATTTTAATAGTCCATCATCTAAGGGTGAAAATTTTGCAAAGACATAAATTGACCCAAGTTAGTGAAATGATTCATATCTGAGCTCATTTGTTTTCTTTAAGAGTCTCAAGTCAAAAGACCTTGCCATTTTTTGCGGTGGCTTCAACTCTATTTGAAATAATTATACACTAGCTTTGATGTTTTTTTTTGTTTTTTTTAACTTTTCCATGTTTGTATTGCATAAAATCAACCTTGATACATGCCACATAATAATAAACAAAATGGAAAAGGCAACCTAGACCGCCCAAGCTAATTGGCAAGAGTTGATTTTCACATTTATTTTCCATTTCAATCATTATTTTGCTTTCTTATTTCGCATCATCTTGATTTGTTATTAGGATGATTCAAACTGTAATGACATTTTTTTTTCCTAAGCCTTATTACTTACTACTGCTACGCTACTGCTTGATTTGAGGGTATTGTGACCCTGCAAAACGTAGAATCGTTGAAAACTGGACGTCTAAAATTTGACCCGATTACAATAGGTTCCTGATCTGTTATTAACTGTAGCGGTAGGAAAATACAAACATGGCGTCAATATTCACTGCGTTGTATCCTTGCTTAGAAAAGTCCGATTTTGATGATTTTTTGTTTCTGTTTTGATGGAAATTTAATCATCATTTAACTGACCGTATAATCAGCGAAAAATGTATAATTTTCGAGTTATGCGTAAATAAAATATTCTTTCAATTGTTTTTTAATGTTTACATTTTTTCTGTAATATAATTAGAAAAAAAAACAAATGTTTTGCTGGAAAAACTGTGCCGATATCATTTTTCAAACTCGAAAGATAAAATAAAGCAGGTTTTCTTAGCTCCTAGGGTGTACATTAGATGATTTTTTAAAATATTTTTTGTAGAAAATTTAATTATCATTTAAATGAGCATTCGTATAATCAGTGGAAAATGTATAATTTTCGAGTTATGCGCAAATAAAATATTCTTTCCGGCAGAAGAAGTGTTTTTTCAGCTTATGCGCAGCCGCTGTATGGATAGCGGCACATTTTATTATTGGAAAACCATCTAAGAACTATGAAAATGATATAATTAAAATTTGGTAAATATTGGTCCAGTTGTTTTCTAGGTTAGCCCTTACAAAAGAAAAAACGGGCGGTTCTTTTATATAATAGTATGATTTATCATGTGGAAGCTACTATTTCAACATTAAATTATTTATTAAAGAATTAATCTTTTATTAATGTTTCATGCATAAATATAAAGTACAAGGATAGCCATTCACGTCCAAAAAAAAAAAAAAAAAAATATTGTCTAAACAATACGTTCTCCAAAGAATTGCCATTGAAATATATGCATTCTTGGAGTCGTAACTGGAAGCTTTGGGTGGCCTCTCGCAGTCGCAGCACATTGAAGATGAGGCGGGCGAAAAGTCATAACTATCGAAAATACAATCGATAGTCATAACTATCGAAAATACAATCGATAGTCATAACTATCGAAAATACAATCGATAGTCATAACTATCGAAAATACAATCGATAGTCATAACTATCGAAAATACAATCGATAGTCATAACTATCGAAAATACAATCGATAGTCGTAACTATCGAAAATACAATCGATAATCGTAACTATCAAAAATACAATCGATAGTCGTAACTATCGAAAATACAATCGATAGTCGTAACTATCAAAAATATAATCGATGGCAATGCTGACATCACACTTTTTCACAAATTAAATAAAACTTATAATTAAAGAAAGAGGCTTGTTAAATTTAAAAACACATACAAGGTTCGGCTTATTTACAATTCTTAATCTAAATACTACACTATAATCCTCACCTCTAATAGTACGTGTGTGCGTTTTATAATCCTGATTTAAGCCTCCGTAAAGCTAAGAAGATAATGTTTTTGAATGCGAAAAATTGCTTGAATAATTGTTCATTATATTTATGTTAATTGAATAAAAAAATGATTAATTAATAAAACAAATAATTTTGTAATATACTTTACAATTAATAAAAAGTATCCCCTACATAAAACCTAAACATTAATAGCCAAAAAGCAGTTTATTTAATTAGGATATTTGTTTTATATTTCCCTAGAAAAGTGTAGAAGGATGGGAATCTAAACCCCCCTTCCCGATCCTCTTCAATAAGTTTCGATAGCTACATTCGATATTATAGAAACAATCGATATTGATGATGTGAAATATTATGTTTAAAGTGGAGTCATTTGTCCACCATTTTATGTCTATACCCAGTCAGAATGTTTTTTAGAAAAACCATAAGTGATATATTGTTCATTGTGTAATTGCATGGCTATAACTTTGTGTTGTTAAAATAAAACAGTGTTATTGTTAAAATATGCCTTATTTAATATTCAAAACTTTGTTAGTACACTCATTAAAAATTAAAAAAAAAAAATTATAATATGTGCAACAAATTGCTATTCTTGAACTTTATAATTATACATGAAAAATTAAGTCTTTGAAAAAATTTACTTGAATATTAACCAAAGAAATTCTTGCGTCAAATTCTTAATTTGTCGGAAAAATAGTTTGCCTTAAAAGGGCTTCAATGGTCTTTATGAAAATCAAAATTACCCTACATTAATTATACATATTATAAATTAATACCATATTGCAAATTCGTAAATTTGTATTCCTCCAATATCGGACTCAATTCTGGTCAAAAGATTTTCGTCGGAAATTACAGGTTTTGATTACATAAATATTCCTAAAAGATTTTCAAAAGAAATAACTAGTAATTAATAATCAGCCATATTGAAAATTACTATTTTAAAGACATTTTTGAGACTTACGTTTCAGCTACATCACACATAGTTCGCGAACTAAGGCCAAAAAACGTGTCTGATTTCAAGAAAATACTTGATCATTTAGGCCGAAAGTACTCTCATAATAGACTGGACAAATATTTGTAATTACTCTGAAAAGACGCAAAGAAATATTAAAATAACAACTTCAGAGAAAGTGGAACTTTTTCATATTTTCCTCAGTAACTCGCTTCCAATGCATTTTAGGTAAATCTTTGAAATAACCAACTTTAAAGAAGGTTAAATTTTCTGCAATTTTTATACGTAATATTTTTTAAAATTCGGAACAGCTGCTGAGATGCGGGATCGTTAACGTCTGCAAAAGTCATAAAAACGCAAAAAGTTGGTTTTTTGTATTCTGTGGTTTCGTCTTAATAAATTTTTTTTAGTGCAATTTCGTGCAAAATGCGTAATATCCAACCTTGTATGGCATTAAATTTTCTATAATATCCATACAAAATATTAGTACTTACACTCAACAGACGCCAAGTAATATTGAAATAATAATTTTGGAGAAAGGAAAATTGTTCTTTCCAAATTTTTTGGCGTCTGTTGAGAGTAATTACAGATATTTTGTATGGATATTATAGGAAATTTAATCCTCTATAAAATTGGTTATTATACATTTTGCACTAAATTGCACTGGAAAACAGTTATCAAGGTGAAACCAAAGAATATCCAACTTTTTACGTTTTGTGACATTTTGCAGATTTGTACGTTCCGGTATTTCATTAGCTGTTCTGAATTAAAAAAAAAAAAAAAAAAATTACTAAATATAAAACTTA
Organism: Rhaphigaster nebulosa; assembly: GCA_948150685.1. Taxonomy (NCBI): domain Eukaryota; kingdom Metazoa; phylum Arthropoda; class Insecta; order Hemiptera; family Pentatomidae; genus Rhaphigaster; species Rhaphigaster nebulosa. Next base: position 181,267,888 of record OX411308.1, read on the forward strand.
CAGGAAATTTAAGGTTCTTTAAAATTGCCAATGTGAAAATTTTACCGAAAATGCACTGGGAGCGAGTTATTGAGGAAAATCTGAAAAAAGTTACGAAAATGATGAATTCTTTGACCTATAAAATTTTATTGCAGACCTAGGGTGGCAGATGTTCACATTTCCAGTCTATTGTGAGAGTTCTTTCAGCCTAGATGGTGAAAAATTTTCTTGAAATCAAACATACATGTTTTGGTCCCTGTACATGTTTTAATATTTGGATTAAAAACTGAAATAAACAACATACTAGTTAAAATCATTATTTGATTTAATATTTTAAAAGTAACAAACATTAAAAAATGAGGTACTTTTCTTGATTTTAGATTAGAAAAATCAAGAATTAGTTCTTCAAAATACGTTTCCTTGAGTACAGTATAACCTCCTTTATCCATTATCCGGACAAACTGGGACCAAAGACCATTCGGATAATCCGCAGAATAAGCAAAACGAAATCGTTAAATAAGCATACTTACCATTTATTAGGATAAAACTATTCGTAAGCGGTGAGTCAATGTCATATGAGACTCTAGTAAACCTTTCTTAAATTCAACAATTTCATTACCATTACGTTCTCCAATGTAATTTAACATGATGGTGCATACAAAATATTCTTATACCAATTTCTACACCTGAAACGGTGCCTTCGATTTTGTCTGATGTTTCAATTTTGTGTAGTTCTAAATTAGCTAAATTTTCTTCACTATTTCACCAAACCGGGCAGCTCTCAAATAGCTCTAGATTCTATAAGTTAAATATAGCACGGATAGCACATTATGTAAGCTAAATATAGCACAGATAGCACATTATGTAAGCTAAAGCTCGTCAGAAAAGTTTTAGTTTGATATCGATGGTTTAGCATTTTTCCACGATTGCTTCTGAAACAATGCCGTTTTTAAAATTTCAGATACATTGATTATTAAAAATATCTGAAGTTACACCACCTTCATCCTTTTACGCCTATTAAACTATAAATCGGTGGTTAAAAAAAAAGACGGAAAGTAAAAAAATAAAATAAAAAATAATTTAAAAAATCAAATTTTTTTTAGGTTAACTACCACTTTCGCTAGGCCAATTTTAATCAAAATCTGCTATGATATTTATATCGACATAAAAGTCTTATGTACCAAATTTGAGATGTTTTGCATTACATATTGATATTATTTTTGATGAAAGTTTATAATGACCTTTAAGTGAACTACCACATCCGGTTTGCCAATTTACAGAAAAATCTATTATGTTATTTAAATGAATATATAAATAATAAATACCAAATTTGAAAAGTTTTACATTATATTTTAATATAACTTTTGATGAGAATCTATTTTGACCTTCAAATAAAGTACCACTTCCAGCAATCCAATTTTAACTAAAATCTAGTATATTAATTATCTTAATCGTTATAGAAGTCATTTATGTTAAATGTGAGAGGTTTTACATTATAATTTAATATAATTTTTTATGAAAGTCTAATATGACGTTCAAGTGTATGCCACTTTCAGTTTGTCAATTTTCACCAAAATAAAGTATGTTATTGTTATTAATATATAAGTCTTATATACTAAATTTGAGAAATTTTGCATTATATCTTGATATAATTTTTGATGAAAGTTTATTATGATCTTTAAGTAAAGTACCACATCCGGTTTGTCTATTTACAGAAAAATCTATTATGTTATGTAAATGAATATATAAATAACAAATACCAAATTTGAAAAGTTTTACATTATATTTTAATATAATTTTTGATGAGAATCTATATTGACCTTCAAATAAAGTACCACTTCCAGCAAAACAATATCAATTAAAATCTAGCATATTATCTTAATTGTTATAAAAGTCTTTTATACTAAATTTGAGATGTTTTACATTAAAATTTAATATAATTTTTAATGAGAGTTTATTAGGACGGTCAAGTAAAGTATCCCTTACAGTAAGGCGATTTTTACCGAAGTCTAATATTTTATTTATATTGATGTAAAATTCTTATATACCAAATTTGAGATGTTTTTCATTATATTTTAATAATATTTTTGATGAAAATCTAATATGACCTTCAAGCGAATACCACTTTCCGTTTACCAATTTTCACCAAAATAAAGTATGTTATTGTTATTAATATATAAGTCTTATATACCAAATTTGAGATGCTTTCCATTATATTTTAATATACTTTTTGATGAAAATCAACAACGACCTTCGAGTAAAGTAGCACTTCCGGTGATCAAGCAGTACAACTAGATTTTACAACAATTCCAAATACAAAATTTTAACTTTTTACGGCTAATCGTTTTTGAGTTATGCGAGATACGAACTAACGTACGTACAGACGTTACGACGAAACTAGTCAAAATGGATTCAGGGATGGTCAAAAGGGATATCTCCGTTGAAATCTGAAAATTTTCCTTTACTTTGTACAAGGAAGTGAAAACAAATATATATGTATATATATATATATATATATATATATATATATATATATATATATATATATATATATATATATATAAATATATTGATAAAGAAAGACCCGTAATTATTATTTAGTACATTTTATTATTTATTATCTTGAAAACCTGATGTTAACGACTCTGGTTGTTCGGCAATAAATACCGCCATAAATGTAAACAAATAAATATCGTGTTGAAATAATCATTTTAAAAATTATATGGCTTAAAATTTCGCAATCTAGTTATTAAGTTATTTATATGGGATAATTATATATTTTCGGAGTGTCGAAATATTGCACGAGGTCTAAACAAGGTTAGTGCTACAGGTGGTTTCTCTGGTAATTAATAGCTTCACCTGATAAGGCTGCTGTTTTTGTTTGTTTTGTGTATTCAACTATTGTTGTCTATTATCTGATCCCAATGGTTAATAACCTCATTCTTCCATACATAGCTAATGGATCAGTAAATAACGAGTCAATTTATGATATTAGGGATTGATAAATTATTTGCCACTTCTATAAATTTGTTTTATTGAAAACTAGTTTCCAATGTTATACATTCATCCGCAGTTCTAAGAACACACGAAAAATTCAAAAATAAGCAATTCAAAATATAGTTGGTAATATTATACATATTAAATTAGATTAATATAAATCAAAGATTCATGAGTTAAATTAATATATCACGTTGAAAACAGTCTCAAATTAAATATATATGAAGCACTTGAAATAATAAAATCCTTCAAATCCAATCCAGATTTTTGCTTAAATGACCAAATAAATATCTCCAATAGTCCAATCTTAAATTTATTCCCATCTATAACAGAAAAAAACAATTACTCATCGGCATTACTGGAAAAACCCTGACCCTTAAACCGTTTACCTAAAAACATCCTGCCTATCTCTCGTTCATTGTAAGTACAATGCGAGAAGAAACCAGTACAAACTTTTCTGTTTGATATAATCCATTTAAACCTTGGTGAGTACCAACATGTATTTGATTTCTTGTATTAATTAAATTCATAATTCATAAATGTTTTATAATACTGATTTATATTAATTTAATTTAATATGTATAATAATACCAACTATATTTTTTGTTAAATAACTAAAAAACTATTTAAGTCATGTAATTTCTAATTGCAGTACTAAACTATACAAAATGGTCTTTAAAAAGTAGTAGAAGTTTCCTTTAGTAGTCTTTGCTAATTAACTTTAGATTTGTAACAGAATAAACTTTAAGTCTATGCTAATTAAGTTGAGATTTGTAACCGTATAACCTCTAAGTCTATGATAATTAGCTTGAGATTTGTAACAGAATAAACTTTAAGTCTATGTTAATTAAGTTGAGATTTGTTACAGAATAAGTTTTAAGTCTATGTTAATTAAGTTGAGATTTGTAACAGAATAAGCTTTAAGTCTATGTTAATTAAGTTGAGATTTGTAACAGAATAAGCTGGGATTCGCCTTCGGTTTTGTGAAACAATCATGCGAAATGAAATTCTCTCTCCTCAAAATAATTACAATAAATTATTACAAAACTTTTATTTCTTCTTTTTTACTTCCTTGTACGAAGTAAAGGAAGTATTGTAATCGCGAAAATTTTTGGTTTTCAGATTTCGATGGAAATATCCATTCTGGCCATCCCTGAATCCATTTTGACTAGTTTCGTCGTGGCGTCTGTACGTACGTTCGTACGTTCGTATTTCTCATAACTCAAAAACAGTTCGGCTTAAAAAGTTGAAATTTTGTATTTAGGATTACTGTAAAATCTAGTTGTGAACCTCTCTTTTTGGTCACTGCTTGATCACCTCCCCACCTCCCCTCCCCAGAAGTGGTACTTTACTTGAAGGTCATAATTGATTTCCATAAAAGATTATATTAAAATACTATGCAAAACTTCTCAAATTTAGTATTTATAATTTATATATTGATTTAAATAACATACTAGATTTTGGTCTAAATTGGAAAACCGGAAGTGATACTTTACTTGAGGGTCATATTAGACTTTCATAAAAATTTTTATTAAAATATAATATAAAACATCTCAAATTTGGTAAATAGGACTTTTATATCGATATAAATGTATTTACTAGATTTTGGTTAAGATTCGTGAGCGGAAAAGGGTACTTTACTTGAAGGTCATAATAAGCTTACATCAAAAATTATATTTTAATTAAAAAAGAAATCATATGTTTCGGTAATAAAGGTTACAAACGCAATTTAGTTTCCAATCCAATTAAACATTTTTATTACTTGTTTTAAGTGTTAAAATTGAGTCTAAAATACTAGTTTTCCTCCCCATTTGTGAGATCAACAAGTTTTCATCATGAGAATAAGATATTAGTTTTTCCTCTTAAAATGTCGAAACTGTCCATTTCTAATGTTTTATCCAGTGATATTGACAGTTTTATTGTTGTCATGAAGAAATATCTCGGAAACTAGTTTCCTGCTGAAGGAAAACGACATATAATAACGGAATGAAACCTCCAGTGACAAGAGTGTGTGTGTGTCAATAGATGGATGACGGGACGCCGAGTGTCGTTTTTACTGCAATTTTCGGAAACTAGTAACCAAATTCAGTATCACTTTTTGAGCCACGGATTTATAATTTAATAGGCGTACAAGGAAGTCGTGTTGTCCACATCAGATATTTTTTTTCTGTGACCTAGAATGTACAGTAATAAATTAATTACTAAAATACACTTTTATTTATAAAATGTATATGAAATAAATAAAATGAGGAGTTTTATATAAATATGTTAGTTACTATCTCCACTTCTCAAAATCAAAGATTTTTTTTTTAAGAATTAATAATAATCCACATCTAAAAATTATTCAGTGTATTTCAAATCTAAAATTTCCCATTGTCAAACAGGTATTACAAATGAAAATTTGCCTTATCTCCGTGAGATGACCACCTAATAATTTGTTTCTAAACTTTTTCCAAAAGTGGATTTATTGACTTTTGACAAAAAACAAATGAAATTCTCTTTTGATATAATTTAATAATATCGCTTAATTCTTTTATTAAGTGACAAATAAATCGTTAAAAACAATTATTTTCATTTGCTATAGATGTAACTTCATGTTACATTGTAGTGGTATAGATCTTTATAGATATAACTGAAAATATAACCCAATACCAAAAATTCTCTCAAGTGTTGGGAAATGAATGTTTTGAATGAGTATTTCAATATGTGAGTATGTATTATACACACACGCACGCACGCACGCACATACACACACTAAAATGCATATTCATTCATTTTTGAGACACTTGATTGCTAATTTTTTTTTTTTTGCACCTTATTGCGGGACCTGCATTCTGTAAATACAATTGAGGTAATAGTATTGCGGCGTGTGAAGTTGTACTTAAGTGTGTAAAGTTCTAGAAGTCGACCGAAACGGAGGATCTTCAGGATTTGGGTTTTTTTTTTATGAAATTCGGTGAAAGGTGGTTTGTAGCTGATGATAACGGCTAGGAACCTTCGGGTTTATAAAATCTTTATTTATTATTTTTTCAAATAGAACGTTTGCACAATGCAATAAACAGCAAAACATTGCGGTAGAAAGAAAAAAATAAGAAAGAATGAAACATTTGTAAACAACCTAGCTCATAATTAATTGCATTGCCTAAGCGATTCATGGAATCAAATTAATAAACTTTCTCATTCCAAAGCTGTCATGAAGCTATAATTAACGTATCAAAGTTATTATTTTTTTTTATATTGTCTTTAATTTTTAGGACAATTATTAATAAAATATTTAAGCTCATTTTTTTTCTTTCAAAAATATGTTTTTATTATCCATAATCCCTAAAGATTTTTTTTTTAACTGCCTCAATTTGATTCATGATTTATGATTAAATAATCGAAAAATGAAAATTAACTTGCTTTGAAAAGAAAAAATTAAAGTACAGGGGAACCTCTATATATCGATCACAATGGTTCCTTGAAAAAATCGATGTATGAAATGTTTCTCTCTTTTCATGCTAAAAATGAGTACAGCTGTTCAGTAGAGTTAAAGAATTATCAAAGGTAATTTTTTGGGGATTAATGATGTAACAAAGGCAATTTTTTATGGTTAAAGATAAACAAAACTGAACGATCAATGACATTTATTTGATTAATTGTACAAATTACATTTGTGATTGCAGATTTTTTACAAATGTACATTTTTAATTTTATAAGGACATGCATTAAAAATATGGAAACATAGATAAAAATTAATTTATTTTTGTTTCCGCCCAAGATAGCATCTAATGTCTATTTGTGTATAGTTCATCAAGGATGTCATGTTTAGGAGCAATGTTCACAACATGAAAGGCAAAGTTAAACTGAATTTAAAATAAAAATTTCCATTGCTTTGCAAACCAGTAGAATATTATTTTTTTTCTTCTTTAATTATTACCCATTTTTATGTACGTAAAGTAAAGGATCTTTATGATGACAATCACATTTAATATTTTTTTAAATGGGAATTTTTCGGTCGATATATAGAAATTTTATTCTATTTTGGGAATATTTTTTTTTTCTAATGAAAATTCAAGGTTCCTAAAAAAAAGTTCGATGTATAGAGATTTCGAAGAAATTTTGATATACTCTGGTAACACTGTAGTATTGACTGATTAACTGATTGATTAACTGATTAACTGATTAACTGATTAACTGATTAACTGATCTAGTATTGACTAAGAAAATTTCCTAAGATTTTTTATCTGTGAATTGAGGAATAGCGATAAAACTAAATAGTCAAACTCGTGAATTTTTTTAGCTCGTTGTAAACAACTACAAATCCCATGTCCAAATAGTAGATTATACATATATATATAATTCCTTCTCTATACTAATAATTGTACATCAACAACAATTATATATATATATATATATATATATATATGTAAAACCACTCACCGATAGACGCGACTAAGAGCTGCCTTCGTGCTCCTACCGACCACATGATTGCCTTCGGACTGATACACTAGCCACCTCGATGTCTGTACTATCGTGTGGAGGGGATGACAGTTCAACATCTATCAGTCGATGTTTGTACATTGTATTTATAGTGTGTCAATATGTTATACAACAACTTTGTATGTTAGGGCTCTTCTTTGTTCTGAGGTAGATCGAAGGGTCAACAATAAAATCATAAAAAATTTTCTTCTATATATAAACCATACATATAAGAAGATTATTTTAAAATATTATATACATCCATTTATAAAGCTTACTATGTGTATGTGCAAGTATTACATATTGTAAGTATTATAAGTGACATAATAACGCGAATAAAAATATAAAAAAATCTGGTGCGTTGCGCGCATCACACAACTTTCCCTTACCGCCCTATAATAATTATATTTTTAATATAATTTTAAAAAGTTCACATAAACAATGCTTGAAATAAACTCAGCAGCATACACATCTTCTCCCATTTAAATACAATAAAACAGTTTTTTAAACAATTTTAGTACAACAATTCTGTATACTACCTATATATTTTAACTTCGTCAAGTTGCAAATATATTTTAAAAGTTTCGGTTTAGTTTTCATGGAAATATTTTCTTTCCATTAAATAATATGAAAGTAGAAATTATTAAGTGAATTTCCGCTTTTGTATTATTAAATTACTTTATTACAGAGTATATTGTTTGTAACAGATTGATGGGAGAAGTTTCGATCGCATCCTTCTCCTTTCAGATGCGCTCGGTTATCCATATAGGGCCTTGTGCTCCTCATAAAATACGCTGTATCTTTGCTAATACTGGTCCGATTTTGATGATTCTTTTTTTTTTTTTTTTAGATAATTAAATAACCTTCCATACAATTCTATAAATAATTTACCATAAAATTCCTACTTTTTAAGCTATGCGCAAATAAAATACTCTTTTCATCATAACTTTTTTCGCTGCATTTCCTCGGTGATGTACTACATAAATGAGAAGTTAAAGGCCTGTAAGCAGAAGACATTAGTCAACTTTCATCAAAATCGTTAGAGCCGTTTTCGAGGAAATTTTAAACAATTACAATATCCATGGTATAATTACCATTTCCGGTTAGTCCGATGCGCTGTATCTATGCTATTATTGGTCCGATTTTGATGATTATTTTTTTGTTTTTTAGATGATTTAATTACCTTTCATACAACTCTAAATACTTACTATATACTTCGTATATAGGCCAGATAAAGTATAAAATATAAAATATTCAATTCGAACTTCGGGATTCATTTGGCATTTTAACACCGCTATTTTCGGACGTTGTTTGGGTTTATAGACAATCACGTGCAATAACAAAACAGAATTAAAATGAAAACCAATAACGCAATAACCCACCCTCCCCTTCTAGACTGTTTCCTCTAAAGTCGAAATTTTTATCTATCTAACAATTCCAGTTTTTTTTTTTTAATTATGTTTTGTTTGCATTAAATAACATTAAAGTAGAAATTATGAAGTAAATTTCTACTCTTATTTTATCACATTACATTATTACAGAGTGTATTGTTGACAAGAGATTGGTCGATGGTGGGAGGAGGTTCGGTCGCAACAATCTCCTTTCGGACGCGCTCGGCTTTCCACCTTTTTTATGTTTTTTAGATAATTTAATTACCTTTCATTTTGATCTTATATATAATGATTATAAAATGGATACTTTTTGAGTTATGGACAAATGAAATTGTAAATTCGTCATACTTTTCTCTACATGCACGACATATATGAAAAGTTTAAGAAGTCGTTGGGCAATTTCCATAAAAAATGGTTAGAGTCGTTTTCGACAAAATTTTAAAAAACTGTAAAATCGTTGATATAATTTGCATTTCAATTAAGTCTAATAATACGCTGTATCTTTGCTAATGATGATCCCATTTCGAAGATTTTTTTTTCTGTGTTACCTACATATAATAAATTAAAAACTATAAAATGCATATTTTCTGATTTGCGCACAAATAAACATTTCTTTTGCCCATAACTTTTTCCCTTCATTTTTTATGTACTAAATATATAAAAAGTTGAAAGATTTGAGGAGAATACGTTAAGCAAGTCTCATCAAAATCGTTACAGTGGTTTTCGAGAAAATTGAAAAAATAAAAAATATATATAGTTACGGTTTCGGTATGTGGATTTTTGATCGAAAAAGTTTTTATAACATCCCAAGCATATAACTACCTTAAATATGTAATTTCAGTTTCGTATATCGTTTTTGAGCTAGGCTGTTCACACATTCACACACCTTTTAGTGAGACTTGGTTATTTGTACTCCGGGGGCCCTTAAAACATGTATTTCTGTTAAAAACTGGAATCCCAAATTTTTCACGATCTCGACACTTATCCATACTATATATTTTATATATAGGTAAGTGAAAATAAAAACTATTTCATAGCCAATTGTAGCATCGTAAACTAGAAAGTTTCTTTTAAAAATACTAGAACTTATCTTTGTTAAAATCAAGCTTTCAACCGATTGAATTTCGAAAAGTTCTGTTATTCGTTAAACCATGGATTAATCGTGATTTTTTTTATCAACCTCAAAGTGGACAACAGATCCTAACTTTTAGAAAAACTTTCTACTTTTATGAGCTCTAAGCCAGGTTAAGTTAATTTAGTTGAGGTCTGTTTCAGAATAAGTTGTTGCTTATACCTAAATGAACTTTTCTGTTGTATTTGTGGTCTACTATACGTATACAGTTGAGATCCCTATCGATCCCTAACTATACGCATAGACCAACTATTGGAAAACACAGAGGTTTGACGATGAATTTCGGAAGATGAATAATGCCTATCGAATTATGATCCAGCGAAACATTCGGAACGCAACGGAGGAATATGGGAAGAGAAGAAGAGCAGCTTAACTGTTGCGCAGAAGAAAGAAAAGGAAATCGGGAAAATAACAGCTGAAAAACATCGAAGAATTTCTTCGGTGAAATAAGGAATTTCTTCCAGCTTGAAAAGCTCTTTCTATTGGGTAAATGAAGAAGGACAAATGCAAACATCAAACATGTAAAAAAAAAAAAAAAAAAAAAAAAAGTTGTAAGGAAAAACAAATTGAATGTTTTAATTTATTTCAAAAAATTACAAAATATAAATAAATAATAATAGTTCAAAATATGTGATCAAAAATCTGATGTGGGCAACACATGACTTCCTTGTACGCCTATTAAATTATAAATCCGTGGTTCAAAAAGTGATACGGAATTTGGCTACTAGTTTCCGAAGATAGCAGTATCTCAAAAACGACACTCGGCGACCCGACATCCATCTATCGACACACACACACACACACTCTTCTTAATGGAGGTCTCATTCCGTTATTATATGTCCTTTTCCTTCAGTAGGTAACTAGTTTCCAAGATATTTGTTCATGTTCCTTGACAACAATAGAACTGTTAATATCACTAGATAAAGTATTAGAAATCGACAGTTTCGACATTTCTTATTCTCCTGTTGCAGACTTGTTGATCTCACAAATGGGGAGAAAAACTAGTATTTCACTCAATTTTAACACTTAAAACAGCTAATAAAAATGTTTAATTGGATTGGAAACCAAATTGCGTTTGTAACCTACATTACCGAAACATATTATTTCTCTTTTAATTTAAATATAATTTTTGATGTAAGCTTATTATGACCTTCAAGTTAAGTACCCTTTTCGGCTCATCAATTTCAACCAAAATCTATTATATACATTTATATCGATATAAAAGTTCTATTTACCAAATTTGAGATGTTTTGCATTATATTTTAATATAATTTTTCATGAAAGTCTAATATGACCTTCAAGCAAAATACTGTTTCCGGTTTTTCAATTTAGATCAAAATCTAGTATGTTATTTAAATCAATATATAAGTTATAAATACTAAATTTGAGAAGTTTTGCATAGTATTTTAGTATAATTTTTAATGGATATCAATTATGATCTTCAAGTAAAGTACCACTTCCGGTGATCAAGCAGTGACCATAAAAGGAGGTTCACAACTAGATTTTACAGCAATCCTGAATACAAAATTTCAACTTTCTACGGCTAACCATTTTTGAGTTATACGGGATACGAACGTGCGTACGAACGTACGCATAGACGTATAGACGAAACTAGTCAAAATGGATTCAGGGATGGTCAAAATGGATATTTCCGTCGAAATATGAAAACCGAAAATTTTCGCGATTACAATCGTTCCTTTACTTCTTTACAAGGAAGGAAAAAAGTAATCAGAACTCTCGATTACTTAATGAAGATCTCTTTGTCAAAGAAAACTTCAACAATAACAATAAATCGAAATGTGCATGAACGATATAAAATACGATATTAAAGTTTGCATTATCGACCTTTGAAACCTTATAAACCATCCCTATGCTGATGAATTCTGCAAAATTAATAATTAATTTTGAATACTCGTGCTTGAACAAAAATAGCAACTTCGAAATCCTTATAAGCCAACATTAAATCGACTAAATGCATGCAAAAAATAATAAAAATAAATATTCAGACTTGCCCTATCCATTAACTGTTCTAACATAAATCTCTTATCTGTAATAATTGGTGTTGATGGTCCTTCAGCATCTCTCCATCGGGTTCCCCTGCATATCTTAAGTTATGGAGCCAGAGCATCTTTCATCTTCAGAGGAATACCTAGTAGTTCTCCTCCTCGAAGTCTGCCCCACAGCGAGATCAACCAAGAAGTCCTTTTTTCCTGCCTCCTCGGCTTCTCTCCCCCTTTCTACCTTGTTCTTCCTAAGAGGAGGTCGAAGACGTTGTTAGTTAGATTCCCGGCAGTGGGCGGTACCCTTGTCATTAATGGCCGACTAGTTTTATAGAGAGAGGAAATTCTGGGATTTCAACGGATGGCTCCATCCCTTGTCCTGACATCCCCTTGGTGGTCCGGTCTCCGCGAATGCATTAAGATATCTCTAATCAAATGACACCCTTCCCACCGCCGCCTCCACTTTTTCCTCGAGGCCAGCCGAGATCCAAGAGGGACTGTTTTCTTAAAATTGATTAAGTCTTCCAAGATAGACCACCTCTCGCCTTTGTCGCACTGCAAACTTCTCGGTAGGTTTTTAAATTACCTTACTTCTTATATCTGAGGGTAAAAGCTGTGGTGACATCTGTCATCGCCTGTCAGTTGCCTTTCTACCTAACTGCTCGTCCCTTATCATCTTTTGTTCGCACCTGTTGCTTGTTATATAATCTTAAGGATAATATTGTCTAAAATCAATACATATTAAGAGTAAACCTCCTGGATTTTCCCATAAATTAAATATTATCAGGATCCGACGAAAACGTCTTTAAATGTATATTCGCTCATTATTCTTCGCCGTTTTTGAACCGATTTCTATGATTCCTGTTTTAATCAAAAGGGCACACTAAGTCAAACTATCAAGTTGATTTTGATATTTGTATGTATGTAATATATGTAAGTTAAACTAAGTTTTACTTCAAATTATTTTAATGAAATTATTGAATTTTTGCTATCAAATTCCATAACTTAAAAAAAGTTATCGTTTTATAGACAAAAAATGGTTAAGAGTTGTCGAGCGACTTGGTACTAGACATCAAAAAATATTATTGTACTCTTTAGGTTGATTTGGAATAGTTATTTAAGCTATTTAATAATATACTATTGTCAGAAAAATTATTTATTTATTTTTAATGTTTCTTGCGTACCGTTTTCAAGTATTTTTTTTTCTCAAACATTTTCTGACTATACAGTTACAGTATTAAATTGAAATAAGCATTTGAAATGGAAAATATCAAAACCATAGTCTTATAACTACTAAGGTCATTAAAATTATAAAGAAAATGAAAGAACCAGAAATGCAATAATTAATTCCATAAATTAACAGGTACAATGTAAACATGTGTTAGTTATTATTAATTGATTTCATGAACTTCTTCCTTACGGTAGTCTATTAAAAGTTAATTTATTGTTTTCGTTTATTTTCAATTGAAAGCAGTTATAAACCTGTCAGTCGATCCTGACCCATCTTTGTTCTTATAAAAGTTTTAATTATTTTCAATTTAGGAAAAAAAAACGCTTTGCTTGTGCTTTTACTGTCTGAAAACAGTACGAAAACTAATGAGCAAAACATGACGCGAATCCGAATGAAATATTACTTAATTTTTTATGAAATGGGGGCCAAAGCATTGCCCCCGTTGCCCCTGGCTAGTTAGGCCTCTGACCTTAAACTTCTGGTTAGAATAGGTGGGTAGCCTGTAGGAATAACCCGTCCCGTTCGCCTTGATAGGATAAAGAAAATACGTTAAACACCAATTAAAAAAACAAAGCAAATAGACACGTGACCAAATTTGGTCCTTGGTGTCTAAAACGTAAAACGCAAATGTGAATTTTCGATTCTAAGAACAGAACAATCCTTCACTATTTGCATTAATACAAGAATTGTTTATTTATTTAAAGTAATTATCCACTGTATAGTTTAGGAGTGAGTTTGAAAATTTCGTGAACTGAAGTAGTTCCGCAGCTAGGCCAACTGATGCCAGGGGCAAACTTCGATTTGTCGCCCCCAGGCTCGGACCTAAGAAGGCGAAGGGGGCACTTGCCCCGGGCGGCAGAATTTAGAGGGCGGTAAATTTTGAGTAAATGTTCATTATTGCACTAAGTAGATAGTATTTCTTTCCGCTTTTTGATACTTTTATCTTAATTGAGGCAAACAATGAGTTAATGTTACGAGATATTTATATCGAATGATATTTATTTCGAAATATATTACATAAAGTACCGTTATAAAACATTAGAAATTTTTTGGAGAGTGGATGAAAGAAGGGCGACAAAATTAAGCTTGCTCCCTCCTCCCTGGGCAAAAATCCTAGTATCGCTTCTGCCGCCCTCTGCCATAATTCAAAGTTGTCTTGTTCTAGGTAAATACTAGGGATTGACCGATACAAACATTTTAGCCGGTACTGATATTACACTGATATATCGGCCTATCGGCCGTTCGCTTCTTTTCTTTGTGGTCACAGAACAGCAGGGAGTAACAGATAACAGCTACTGGTAAAAGGAGCAATAAGTAACAGATAACAGCTACTGGTAACAGGAGCAATAAGTAACAGATAACAGCTACTGGTAACAGGAGCAGTAAGTAACAGATAACAGCTACTGGTAACAGGAGCAATAAGTAACAGATAACAGCTACTGGTAACAGGAGCAATAAGTAACATATAACAGCTACTGGTAACAGGAGCAATAAGTAACAGATAACAGCTACTGGTAACAGGAGCAATAAGTTAGGGATCTGTAGTAGTAGGCTGCTGGCAGTCTTTATCCGCATAGTCTAAGTAATGTCGAGCATGATGTGGTCATTGTTTTGAGTAGATTACGAATGTCATGATCCGTAAATCGAAATCTGTATCTTTGTTATAGATTTTGTCAATATAAACAGTAATAGAAGCAATTTTTTTTAGTTTGTAGTTGTGTTTTTTTTCAGGAAATTTGTATTTTACAAAAAATTGTTAACAACGAAAGTTATTCAACCTGGACACATTTTAAGCTAAAACTCGAGATAGCAGACCGACAGAACGTAAAACCTGTGAAATTTTCGTTATTTCAAGAAACCAACTAAAGGTTTTTTGAGTTGTTTTTTTTTCTTCAGAAAATACACATTGTATCAAAATAATTTTCAAATAAAAGTTGTTAGGTAGGTGCAGTTAAATTTAGGGATGTTAGGTTTTCATACCTGTGAAATTTTCAGTATTTCAAGAAAAAAATCTGCTTTAAGAAGGTTTACTTTTTTCCAGGAATCTGCATTTTATAAAAAAGAGTTTCAAGCAACAGTTATTTGATAATCAATAAATACAACTGATTTGAACCATATAAATATCTAAATTTTATATTAAAAAAATTTATCGATATTTTAGAAACAATATCTTAATTATATCGTCCCACAAGTATCGATATTATAAAATAAAACTCCATTATATCGGCACAGAAATATCGATATAATAAAAACATCTTTATTATATCTTTTTGTTTTCGATATTCACATCTCTAGTACAAACTAGTGTCCGCCATGAGAAACATCTGTTTGTTGGGTGTTCCAGCGAATCATGCGAATGGGTAAGTGACTTGTAATGGAATTTTCCTAATCAAAAAACTGTTTCGGCGAAATACAAACGAAAAAGTTTTATGTTAACTGATAACACGTATGATGTAAACCCAACCGAAAAAAAAATAATGTATCGGTCTTTCGGCCTTTTCGCCGATAAAAATATCGGTATCGGTTGATCATTGAAGTACTTGAATCAAATATTCTACACCATTTAGGTATCGAACGGAATATTTAATTAGTGGTATCGATTGCAAAACTATACGGTATCGAAAGGAAAGTATCGATACTTCACTTGTATCGATCAATATCGTACATCCTTATCTGCTTATTATATACATTATTTCATTACAATTATTTAAACGTATGCTCGACCATTTAAATCCAATAAAATTAATTTTCTTTTCTGAGTCTAAAAAAAGAAGATAAAAAATAAATTATTAAAAATTATTTTAGGGTATTTTGGGGCCCCTTTGCTGTAGGGTAAGGTTAAAACCGGATATTTTTTCTGGAGAGGGGGTCCATCGGAAAAACGCTTGCAGCAGGGCGTAAATCACGCCACTGTGACGGAGTATGCAGGCAGTTGTTAGTTTTTATTGTATCTTTGGATTCCCTGAGACTTTAGGAATATTTGAATTACCTCGCCCATTCAAAATTTGAGATTCTACGTTTCAAAATATGCAGGTTTTAAAAATCAATAAAAAAAAAAATTAAAAAATCCGTCCGTCTCCCCAGGAAAACTAACATCCATCCTTTTGTTTCAATACCCATATCTCGGACGTTTATGGAGATTAAGGAAACATATAAAGTCCAGTTAATTTGACATAAAATAAAGGAAAACGTAGATGTTTTTATTATGATGGATCGTAAACATCGATATTTGTCCTTCGATATTTAATTTGTTTTGTCAAAAATATTTAAAGGTCTTAAAGGACTTAAAGGTCTTCTACTATTTGATGAATACTGGACAAAATATTATCCCTAAATATCATTTCGATTTCAGAACTAAAATATCTGATGTTGTCAATCCAATGACTTCCTTGTACGCCTATTAAACTATAAATCTGTTGCTCAAAAAGTAACCCTAAATTTGTTTACTAGTTTCCGAAGATAGCAGTATCTCAAAACGGCACTCGGCATCGCGACGTCCATCTAAGACACACACACAAGCTCTTGTTTCTTCCATGTATTGGCACATACAGACCCAAACACACACGCACACGCTTACAAGTTCTTGTTTCTTGAGGTCTCATTCCGTTATTATATGTTATTTTCTTTCAGTTGGTAACAAGTTCCCAAGAGATTTCTTCGTGTTCCTTGACAACATTAGAACTGTCTATGTCACACAAGATAAGGCATTGGAAATCGACGGTTTCAACGTTTAAATCGGAAGAAACCGCTTAACTTATATCTTATTCTCCTGATGCAGACTTGTTCAGCTCACAAATGGAGAGGAAAACAAGTATTTTATCTTCAATATTAACACATAAAACAAGTAATAAATTTTTTTAATTAGAGTGGATGATAAAATTGAGTTTATAACCATATGATATCTGTATTTAATTTTAATATAATTTTTGATTTGTTAACTATGACCTTCTATTAAACTACCCTTTTCGGATCCTCAATTACAACCAAAATTTATTATATTACTTATATTGATATAAAATCGTAATTTACCAAATTTGAGATGTTTTACATTATATTTTAATATATTTTTTAATGAAAGTCTAATATGACCTTCAAGTAAAGTACCACTTTCGGTTTGTTAATTTTGACCAAAATTTATTAGGTTATTTGCATTAATATGCAAGTCTTAAATACTAAATTTGAGATGTTTTACATCATATTTTAATATAATGCTTGATGAAAATTAGTAATGACCTTTAAGTAAAGTACCACTTCCGGTAATCATGCAGTGACCAAAAAGGGAGGTTCGCAACTAGATTATAGGATAATCTTAACAAAATTTTAACTTTCTACGGCTAACCATTTTTGAATTATGCGAGATACGTACGAACGTACGAACGTACGTACAGACGCCACGACGAAACTAGTCAAAATGGATTCAGGGATGGTCAAAATGGATATTTTCGTTGTAATCTGAAAACCGAAAATCTTCGCCATTACAATACTTCCTTAACTGCGTCCAAGGAAGTAGAAATAATTCTCCAGTTCAAAACTACGCTATAGGAAGCTTAAGAATAATTTTTATCTGTATTACTTGTACAAGCGAACAAAAAATCTTTTGGTGTAGGCCACATGGGAGTTATTGTACTTGCAGATGTAATGGTTTGTATTGTTTTTGGTAATCTGGGCCGGATCTAGGATTTTGTCCAGAGGGGAGAGGGTAAGCATAATTTTGCCGCCCCTTCTTTCATCTCCCTACCCATTAAAAAATGCAACAGTTTTATAATTGTATTTGATGTAATAGGTATAATTAGAAATAAATATCATATCATAGCATTAACACAGTTTATTCACTTAATTAAGGTCTAAACAAACAAAAAAACAATCAAACAAACAAAAATAAAATATGAAAATGATGAATATTTACAAATAATGGCATTAAAATTTCACTTTCCTATATTTTTTTGCTCCAAAAATCTTTATGGATATCTTAGTTTATGGAAGCAGCTCGTTTATATTCAGATTTGTTAACCTTTGTTGAGCAATCGTGCTCCTCAAATAGCTGTTAATCTGTTTCAAATTGCTGGAAACTTCTTATTCCAGAAGAAACAGAAATTGGGATGGTAAGGAATATTGCTAAAGCTTCAGTAAGGTGAAAATACACCTCTTTCAGTTTATTTTTATAAATTAAACTTGATGTGGATGATCCAGTGGCACCTTCCAAGTAGACCGGTTGCTGAGGCCAAAAACTGGTCTAATTTCAAGAATTTTTTTATCGTAGATTTTTATTAGTTTTTTTTTAGTAGAATTTTATTCACCATAGACTGGAAATATCTGGAAACATCTGCCACTCTACATCGGTTGGAATCAAACTTTAAAGGTCAACGAAATCATTATTTTCCTAACTTTTTCAAATTTTCTATTAAGAGTAAATTACAAATATTTTGTTTGAATTTTGTAGAAAAATCAATGCTCTAAATGAATTGTTACAATGCATTCTGTACTAAATTGGACTTAGTTATAATTGGAAATAGTTATTAAGAAGAAACCACAGAATATCTAAATGTTTGCATTTCTTTACATTTTGCAGATATTTTTACGGTACCAAATCTCAGTAGCTGTTCCGAATTTTAAAACATATTACATATAAAACTTGCAGATAATTTAGCTTTATTTAAAATTGGTTATTACAGCGTTTTACGTACAATTCACTGGAAGTGAGTTACTGAGGAATATCTGAAAAAAGTCCACTTTTCCCAAAATTGTTATTCCAATATTTCTTGGCGTTTGTTGAGAGTAATTATAAACATTTTGTAGTGACGTTTTGTAGATCTTTAACCATTATCTCAGTAGTTATCCCGAATTTTTTAAAATATGAAAGAAAATTCTTTTAATAAATTTCAAATTGGTTATTTTCAAGTTTTACTTAAATGCATTGAAAGCGAGTTACTGAGGAAGATCTTCAAAAAATGAAGAAAATGACAAATTTCTTTGGAGGCAGACGTTCACATTTCCAGTCTAACTAGTTTCGAATGTTATAAAATTGTACAATAATGTTATACTGTACAATCATTACAATTTATTTCGTATTGATTGTGCAGCCAAATACACGGGAAAACTGGAAGATCGCTAAATCAGAGATTAAAGGAACATATACGTGCATATAATAATAAGACGGAGAATTCCAACTTTGCAATTCATTTAAATGAAAATAATCATGAATTCATCAAAGACTCAGGAGTTAAATTAATACATCACGTTGAAAACAGCCTCAAATTGAATATATATGAAGCACTTGAAATAATAAAATTCTTCAAATCCAATCCAGATTTTTGCTTAAATGATCAAATAAATATCTCCAATAGTCCAATCTTAAATTTATTCTCATCTATAACAGAAAAAACAATTACTCATCGGCATTACTGGAAAAACCCTGATCCTTAGACCGTTTACCTAAAAACATCCTATCTACCTTTCGTTCATTGTTAGTTCAATGCGAGAAGAAACCAGTATAAACTTTTCTGTTTGATATAATCCGTTTAAACCTTGCTGAGTACCAGCGTTTATTTGATTTCTTGTCTTAATTAAATTCATAATTCATAAATGTTTTATAATATGGATTTATATTAATCCAACAATAATACCAAACTATATTTTTGAATTTTTTGTGTATTTTTAGAACTGAGGATGAATGTATAACATTCGAAAGTAGTTTTCAATAAAACAAATTTATAGAAGTGGCAAATAATTTATCAATCCCTAATTAGATTGATCCTTCTGTACCATCATGCGGATGTCAACTGATTATGATGAGAGTACTTCCGGCATACACGATCGAAAATTTTCTTGGCCTCAATTCCTGGTCTAAATCCTCTCTATTGCCAGCACATGGTATATGAAACTTTTATTTAAAAAAAAAAAAAAATGTCTTCCTTATTAAGGTTTTCGATATTGCTATCTGGGAAACCACTTTTATCATAAACAAAAAAAAAAAATTAAAACGTTCGAATATAAAAAATCCATATTTTATAACTACATTATAACTATATTATAACTACAAGTTGCTGTATTTGACTAACTTTGGGATCGCTGCTTGCGCAGTTCTAATTATGGGTTGAAAAGAAGAGAAAGAGGATGCGTGACATTTTTGCGAAAGGTCTTTGTTATGGTTGCAGTTATATTATAACTTGGAACACATCATATATTTGGATCAGTTATTCGAGAAAAAAAAAATTATACGATTTTAAATATGGGATTAGCCACTTCCCACAATCAAAGTCACTTCTTCCATAAATAGCAACACTTTCCTTGTATTTTATGTCGGGTGGAGGAAGATCAAAGAAAATAACTCTGGAAACCTCGCCTTCTGAGACGTCCACCAAAACAAAAACAAAGCTCAAGATTTTCTAATGATTGTATCATTGTCTCGTGTCTTCCAAACGGGAATATTGAATAGTGTTGCTTATTGATTGCACTTGTCTTACATGTCTTCAGATGGACAATTATTAATATTAGAATTGAGAGGATACAATTGGAAGATTCCAAACACAAAACCGTGCGTAAATTTCAATATACCTTTTGATGTAAGTTTCTTATGACCTTCAAGTAAAGTACCCCTTTCGGATCTTCAATTTCAGCCAAAACCTATTAAATTACTGATATTAATATAAGAGTCTAATTTACCAAATTTGAGATGTTTTACATTATATTTTAATATACTTTTTGATGAAAGTCTAATATGACCTTCAAGTAAAGTACAACTTGCGGTTTGCCAATGTTTACCAAAATTTATTATGTTATTTATATTAATATGCGAGTCTTACATCCCGAATGTGAGAAGTTTCGCATAATATTTTAATATACTTTTTGATGAAAATCAGTAATGACCTTCATGTAAAGTACCACTTACGATAATCATGCAGTGACCAAAAAGGGAGGTTCACAACTAGATTATATGATAATCCTAAATACGAAATAATAAGTTTCTATGGTTAATCGTTTTTGAGTTTTGCGAGATACGTACGAACGTACGTACAAACGCCACTACGAAACTAGTCAAAATGGATTCAGGGATAGTCAAAATGGATATTTCCGTTGAAATCTGAAAACGGAAAATCTTCGCCATTACAATACTTCCTTAACTGCGTCCAAGGAAGTAGAAATAATTCTTCAGTGCAAAACTACGCTATAGGAAGCTTAAGAAAATTTTCGCGATTGCAATACTTCCTTTACTTCGTACAAGGAAGTAAAAATATAAATAAAATTTCACTCGAAATGCCGCCCCCTAAATTTCGCGGGCCGGGGCAAGTTTCTCCTTTGTCTACCCTAGATCCGGATCTGTTGGTAATATTAAGCTGTATGATTCTTCATATTTATTGATACTTTTAAAATAACTGTTAAATATTTAGAGCGGATCTTCTATAATCTGCCTAAATATGGAATTATATTATTACCTCTTGATAATCCAGTGGTAATCACGTGGAATTTTAGTCGAGAGAGGGTTTTAGTCGTTTATTTTGCTAGCACAGTTTACCCAACTCGGCTTTTTAAATAAAAATAGGGGTTTAATGTTTAAGAAGAGGAAAAGGGTTCAGCGAATCATAAAATAATAATATTGTTTATTTTTTTTTTGTTTATACTTTATCTAAATTCAACTTTTACTAAAGAAAAATATGAAATAATATAAATTTCTAGTTGCTAACAATCATTTTGTGTGATTTTATTTGGTTTGAAGTTGGTTCATAATAATGGAGCGTATTAAAAAAAATCTGGTGCGGTGGGGTTATCACACCTCCCTATAACAATAATCTTTTAAACTTAATTTTAAAGATTTCACATAAACAATACTTGAAATAGATTAAAATCTTACAAAAGTACAATCAAGTATTTTTATTTTTTTTATTTTAGTATGACGATTCTGTACATTATATATTTTTGGTTTGTCAAGCAGAAGATACATTTTAAAAGTTTCGTTTTAACTTTTGTTTCTATTAAATCATATAAAAATAGATATTATTTAGTTAATTTTTACTCTAATATTATAACATTTAATTATTACAGAGCGTATTGTTGACAACAGATTGGCGGATTGTTGGGAGTAATTCGGTCGCATCCGCCTCCTTTCGGATGCGTTCGGTTATCCATCTAGTAGCTTGTAATCCTCATAAAATACGCTGTATCTTTGCTAATACTGGTCCGAATTTGATGATTCTTTTTTTGTTTTTTAGGTGATTTAATAATCTTTTATGTGATTGCATACATAATTTACCATAAAATGCATACTTTTTGAGTTATGCGCAGATAAAATTTTATTTCCGTAATAACTTTATTCCAAACATTTTCTCGATGATATACTACATATATGAAAAGTGAAACGCTTTCAAGAAGAAATCAGGCAAGTTTCATCAAAATCGTTAAAGCCTTTTACAAGAAAATTATTTTAAAAAAATTAAAAAAAACTGTAAAATCGATAATATAATTGAAACTTTCGGTAAGTCCGATACGCCGTATCTTTGCCATTTCTGGTCAGATTTCGATGTTTCCTTTGTTGTTTTTTCGATAATTTAATTCCCTTTTATGTGTTTATGTACATAATTTACTATAAAATGCCTAATTTTTGAGTTCTGTGCAAATAAAGTATTATTTTCATCATAACTTTTTTCTCAGCATTTCTTCGATAATGTAATATATATATATATATGAAAATTTGAAGGACTTTAAGTAGAAGAGTAGGCAAATTTCATCAAACTCGAAGATATAAAGTGGCACTTCCGACTAGTCGATTTTGATGAAAAAGTTGCTGTAACATCACAGGCTTATACCTACCTTAAATATGCAATTTCAGTTTGGTACAACTTTTCGTTTTTGAGCTGGGCTGTTCACATACACACGGACACATATAGACCGTTTTGGGAGACTTGGCTAATTGGACTCCGGATTTCTTGAAACGTGTATTTTCGATTAAAAATTTAATTCTAAAACGGAATGTAAGTAGGTATTTTAAACCTATTCAATGCTTACCGGTAATTGTACGATTAAGTGATCTTGTTTTTCAATATTTGATCCGTGCAATAAAGCCTCAGTTCATCAGTTGCAGTCGAACAAGAGAGATGGGGGTAATATTTCGAAATACTCGTAATATTAAGACATCATTGGATTTTTTTAAAATTATTATTGTTCTCGATAATGTACCATAGTAGAGCCTAATCAACCAAGAAATTTTAACCTGTCCCTCCTCCCATTTGAGATTTTACATTTCAAGATGCGTGGAATCCGAAATTCGAATAAAAGATTCCGTTCGCCCGCCTCTCGCGGCTTTTTTTAGATTTTTTTGAGATTTGGCACCGGTCACCCCAAGATGTCCTTGGAACATGACATTACCGTCCGTCACATCGTTTCAAAATGGCGGCGGATTAAAAGGTTCATACGCTCATATCTTAGTCATTCATGAAGGGAGGAAAAATTTGGAATCATTATATTAAAAAAAAATTAAATTAAATTAAAAAAAATTAATCTAAATAAATAACTATTTGAAAATAATATAATAATTAGCTTATTATTATAGGTTATTAGATATTTGTTAAATCATAATTCTCTTAGATTTATGGTCCTCAAAAGGGACAATAAATCTAATAAATCTCCCAATTATATATATATATATATATATATATATATATATATATATATATATATATATATATATATATATATATATATATATATATAAATACCTACTAATTCTGTACTCCAAGAGCAACAAAAAAGTTCATATAAATTACAGTTTGATTCCCCACTGTAAAGCATCAAATTTAAGTTTTGTGTTATTTTAGGTATTTTTTATTAAATAGGAAACGATAACTCAAAAACTATTCGAGGTAATTAAGTTTGAATTGTAGCATCTGAAATTAGACCAAATTTCCTTTAAGAAATCTGGTTTGGCTTAATTAAAACTTATTGTAAGGGGACTTTCTGGGAGACTACTAGCGAAAAGTTTTATTTTATTTTTAAAATCAGACTTTACTTGCGATTTTTTTTCTCAGTCTCCTGCGTGGCTACAGATATCACACTTTCAGAAAAATCTCTTCATTTATTAAGCTTTAATTTCGTATAAGTGAAGTTGAGGTTTCTTTTGGGATTGGTCTTAAATTGACACCTGATTTTCCAAAAAGGTTTTTTTTCAATTCTGATAAGGTATTGCGTAAAATATTAGGCACGAAAAGGGATGGATCCACAAGAGAATTTAGGAGGTTTCACAGCGCGGAATTGCGGAGCATGCACTCTGTTAATATAATCCAAGTGATATCATCGTCACAATTGAAATGGGCTTGCAAAGTTGTTGGGCTCAGTAACGAACGAATTTCTAAAAAGTTAATAAACGTCCGAGGGGTAGACCGAAACGTAGGTGGGAGGATTGCGTAAAGGCTAGCCTTTCGGATTCGGATTAGTAAGGAGGTTTGTTGGCAGCGATTGATGGTATTGGCACCGAACCTTCGGCATCGAAAGCTGTATGTAAATTTAAACATGCAAATTCATCACAATGACTATATTTGACCAAAAAATGGCACAATGGTCGATATCTTCATTCTAAACGAGAAGAATACTCATCAAATGTGAGTGGTTTTGGATTAGAGTTCACAAAAAGTCCATCGAATGCCTGGAGCATTGAAGGTAATTAGCGATGGAGCCTCCAGTCTCCAGCCTCCAGCCTCCAGTCTCCAACTCTTTTTTTCATTATTAATAAATTAAAAGTAACACATAAAAAAAAAACTGAATTTATTTTTTCATATGTCTCATTATTTTTGGATGTTGTGTCGTTTCATCTTTTTAAATCGTTAATATATTTAATTTCTAAGTGGTATTTTATATAGAAAGGAATTAACCCCCTCCCCACTCTCTCTCTCTCTCTCTCTCGCTTCTTTAATTAGCTTTTGTAAATTGAGATGTTAAAAGAGTCTAATTTACGGTCTAATTAACGTTTCAATATCCCAGTCGTTAAATTTTTACGGTCAGCAGTTGACTTCTTTACCTCCAAACGTTTTATATGCTCTGTATTTTAAGTGTTATTTATAATTGAAGATTAACGATGTGAATATTTTAGCACCAAATGTTAAAATATTATTGAATTAATTAACGTAAGTGCCCTCATCCGGCCTTAACTGGCTATCAATAGCAATGACGCGGTTGAGCAAAAAGAGCTGGGATCTTCTGGGATTCTGTTTTTCCTTTGACATGGGAAAGGATTAGCTTGGTACAGAGTTCCCTAGGCTAATAGCATATATTTTATATGATTATGACTATATTGATGATGTTTTATTTTATATAGCACTTATACCTATTGCCCTTTACTGTGGCTGATTGTATTATTTCACAATAAAAATCATGTTTCATCGCAATTGTATTATTTTAATCATTTATTCATTTTTATTTTTCTTCTATTTTACTATTCTTATTTTCATTCTTGATTTTGTGACAGTAAACTGTGGCTCCTCATCAACCTATCAACCTAATCTTATCTTCTTATCGAATGCTTGTTTCGATTATTTCTGTACTAGCAATCGATTGTATCCAACTCTTTTGACATTATTTAATTCTTGGAAAAGGATAAAAACTATATACACAAATATATATATATATATATATATATATATATATATATATATATATATATATATATATATATATTTTTTTTTTTATGCTGACTTATAAATTACCAGTGTTCTGTGCTACTTCCGCCAATTTTTCCTCTGACTGTCACCAGATTTGCTGTCAGCGTGTAGACAAAGACACTACCACACTAACTCATGAAAATTGTCGCTGAGTAACGAGGCATTAATAGCTGTAGGTAGGATAACATCCTTGTAAATAATAACATTCAAAATTAATAATTATTCCAGTAAACATACAAGACATTTTTTCTGAAAGTGTTTTTTATTTTTCGACATAGTCTCCTTGTAACTCTACACACTTCTCCCAGCGATGCTCCCATCTCTGTAGCCCGTCCAAAAAGTACTCGGCGTTTTTCTCTGCAAAATAATTGTTCACGAAGTTGATTGCCTCTTCATTTGACGAAAATCTCTGTCCTCCGAGCGTAATTTTTAGATGAGGAAGTCGCTTGGGGCTAGATCTGGTGAGTAAGGCGGCTGGTCATGCAGCTCAAACCGTAATTCGTGGAATTTCGCCAAGGCAACCGCTAAGGTGTGAGACGGTGCGTTGTCTTGGTGAAACAGGATTTTCTTTTTTTGCAAATGTGGCCGTTTTTCATCAAGTTCTGCCTTCAGCTACTCAAGTAATTATGCGTAGTTTGTTCCTGCAATGGTTTTTCCTTTTTGAAGATAATCGATTAAAACAACTCAATGCCTATCCCGAAAAACATCACTTTGACAGTCGAGAAAATAGTTTTTGCTTTTTTTGGAGCCGGTTTCCCCCTTTGCAGTCCACTGTTTAGACTGTATTTTGGCGTATAATGGTGTATCCAAGTTTCATCTACACTAATTAATCGGCGCCAAAACTCGGATTTATTGCGCCTTAACTGCGCCAACAGAGCGTTGGAAATTTTCATTCAAACACATTTTTGGTCTAACGTGAGCAAACGCGGCACCCAACGTGCGGACAGCTTTCTCTAAATATTGATTTAATATGTAACAAACACGTTATTTTGACATGTTCATAACCTCTGCTATCTCTCTCACTTTAATTCACCATTTGGTGAACTTTGGCGATGCTTTCGTCGGTAGTTGCAGTTTTTGGACGTCCTGAACGTTCATCGTCTCCCAAGCTCTTACGGCCACGTTTAAGTTCAGCTGCCCAAAATTTCACTATGGTGAATGATGGTGCTGAGTCCCCATACACAGAATCCAACTCATCTTTGATTTGCGCAGGCGTATTGCCTTTCAAAAACAAATATCAAATGACAGCTCGATACTCGATTTTGTCCATTTTCACAAAAACACTCACTTCAACTCACTCAAACGACTCTTACATAAAAACTGCGCGTCCAAAATGGCTGAAACTTTGGTGAGTAACTGTCAACAGATGAACAACGAAATCACTTGCTTTTATTTACGAGTGCTGCCATCTTCACGTTGCGGTCGGAAACTTTTCAGACCACCCTCGCATATATATATAGTTCATAACCAAAATTTTACAAAACTAAAAACGACAAACTAAAAACGATACTCGACTTTCATACTCATCTACTGACACATAGACATACTCTTGTTTCTGGAGGTCTCATGATAACTGAAATTTCCAAGATATTTCTTCATGTTCCGTGACAACAATAAATCTGTCAATATCACTTGATAAAGCATTGGAAATCGACAGTTTCGACATTTTAAGCGGAAAAAGCCGACTTAACTAATATCTTATTCTCATGGTGAAGACTTGTTGATCTCATAAATGGGGAGAAAAACTAGTATTTTACAATCAATTTTAACACTTAAAACAAGTAATAAAAATGTTTAATTGGATTGGAAAACAAATTTTGTTTTTAACCTTTATTACCAAAACATATGATTTCCATATTTAATTTTAATATAATTTTTGATGTGTTTATTATGACCTTCAAGTAAAGTAC
Source organism: Rhaphigaster nebulosa (assembly GCA_948150685.1). Classification (NCBI taxonomy): domain Eukaryota; kingdom Metazoa; phylum Arthropoda; class Insecta; order Hemiptera; family Pentatomidae; genus Rhaphigaster; species Rhaphigaster nebulosa. The sequence continues at coordinate 181,295,633 of OX411308.1, forward strand.
TCTTTTCGGCTCAACAATGTTAACCAAAATTTATTATATTATTTATGTTAATATATATCTAATTTGAGAAGTTTTGCATTATATTTTAATATTATTTTAGATGATAATCAAGTAAAGTGCCGCTTGCGGTAATCATGTAGTGATCAAAAAGGGAGGTTCACAACTAGATTTTTGAACAATTTTGAATACAAATTTTTCACTTTATACGGCTAACCGTTTTTGAGTTATGCGAGATACGCACATATGCACGAACGTACGTACAGACGTCACGACGAAACTAGTCAAAATAGACTCAGGGATAGTCAAAATGGATATTTTCGTTGTAATCTGAAAACCGAAAATCTTCGCCATTACAATACTTCCTTAACTGCGTCCAAGGAAGTAGAAATAATTCTCCAGTTCAAAACTACGCTATAGGAAGCTTAAGAATAATTTTTAAAAAAACAAACAACAAATCAACCAATCGAACAAATCAAATCAAACAAACAAACAAAAAAAAAGAACAAAAAATCTTTTAGGCCACTTGGGAGTTATTGTACTTGCAGAGGTAATGGTTTGTATTGTTTTTGGTAATCTGGGCCGGATCTAGGATTTTGTCCAGAAGGGGGGAGGGTAAGCATAATTTTGCCGCCCCTTCTTTCATCTCCCTCCCCATTAAAAAATGCAACAGTTTTATAATTGTATTTGATGTAATAGGTATAATTAGAAATAAATATCATATAGCATTAATACAGTTTATTCACTTAATTTAGGTCTAAACAAACAAAAAACAATCAAACAATTTCAGTTGAAATCTGAAAACCGAAAATTTTCGCGATTACAATACTTCTTTTATTTCGTACAAGGAAGTAAAAAACACATACAACCAGAAATTCCAATCTTAAAAAGAAAGCAAAAGATGCTTACGAGTAGAACCAAAAACTACTACTCTACTAAATAATCTTATATATATATATATATATATATATATATATATATATATATATATATATAACATACATCAACTAATTGTTTACTCGAATAATTATTTATTAGCATGGATATTAATATTTCGATCCACACGGGCATTAGGTCTACATCCTAAACTGTATCTTTATCGAATTATGAGTTTTTCTGGACTATAAATGAGTTTCTGTAGCCGTAATAATTTATAATGAAGTCAATACCTTGTATTATTTTGTATGGTGATGAAGGGTCCGGCTGTGAAACGGAATGATTTCGAATTAATTTATTCATTAAAAAATCAAATTTTTATGTATAAATACAAAGTACGAGAATTGTCCTTTGATGTGCGAGAAAAAATAAAAAAATGTAAATGTTATGGGCGCCAAATATCCTACGCGAATGTAATGTTTATATTTTTGTGTGTGTGTGTGTATGTTTTAGGCAATATTGCTATTCTTTTAATTTATATTTATACATGAAGTGTAAATAAAAATTTATTTTTTGATAAATAATTTAATTTTGTAATCATCCCGTTTAACTGCCGGGTCCTGTATTAACAGGTAACCAGAGATGGAGAAAAAGTACACTTCAATATCGGTTAACTATTATTTTACTAAAATACTCCCACTAGCCGGAATTAGATACGACTGGGGGTGGATGGAGTAGATCAGTCTTCGCTACTCATTACATCCCCAGTCGTATCAATTCCCGGTTTGTGAGTGTATTCGAGTAAAGTAATGGGTACTCATTACACAGAGTACTTTTAGCCCGTCTCTATATTATCTTGATTAAGCTATCAGTCGAGCGGTCGAACGCCGACAGGCCGGTTAATGAGCTAACTGTGGCTCATTCCAGAATCACACATCTCTCTCCAAACAGATTCCCTCTGCTCAAATAACGAACCCCCCTCTAACTTTCTGACAACGTATCGCAGCTCTAACTTTCTCCGCTCTAATGAATTCTATTCTGGTAACTTGGCGAATGTGTATTTCCATCTCTTGGCGAAATATCATCTTTCCTGTAATGCTGCCTGGGAGGACTGCTTGTTTAGTTTTGCTATTTTAGCATGTACTTCATTCCTTTGCGAACACTTGTCGATAGTAAGATAAAATCGATTGTTCCAAACATATCGACATCGTAGAATGACCTATCGATTTATCAATCTTTTTAAAAAGAACTTAGTACTCTAGGATCGAGCCATGCTCCAAAATTATTTTATTTAAAGTGAAAAAAAAAGTACAATATTTATATCTTGTACAGTTTTGTATTTTACTATAAGGTTACTGCTTTGAACAAAGGAATATCAATACTGCTTTTTTAATCGTCCATAATAGGGTTGAGACATCGAAACGCGATACATCGAAAACTGATATTTTCTATCGATATCTTAACATCTGATATATCAATGGTATCGAGATTTTACGACGATGTGTCGATAATTTACAACTATATTCTATTAATAGCTGAGCTGTGCGAAAATTCGTTACAAACCATCTGTTTGTATCAGATCACTACTATATATTATTACGGTACTATAGATCCCTTTTCAGGAGCGATGGATTTTGATGAATGAGGCATCAAAAGAAAGGGAATTTCAAGGAGATGTGACGAATTCCAATTTTGCTTCTTGAATTCTTACTAGGGCATAAAAAAAAGTGATGAAAAATATCTGATGCCGACAACACATGACTTCCTTGTACGCCTATTAAACTATAAATCGGTGGCTCAAAAAGTAATCCTGAATTTGGTTGCTAGTTTCCGAAGATCGCAGTATCTCAAAAACAACACTCGGCGTCGCGACATCCATCTATTGACACACACACAAATAGGGAGGAAAACCAGTATTTTACACTAAATTTTAACATTCAAAACGAGTAATGAAAATGTTTATTGGATTGGAAACCAAATTGCGATTGTAACCTTTAATACTGAAACCTATGATTTATGTATTTAATTTAAAAATAATTTTTGATGTAAGCTTATTATGACCTTCAAGTAAAGTACCCTTTTCGGCTCATCAATTTTAACCAAAATATATTAAATACATTCATATCGATATAAAAGTCCTATTTACCAAATTTGAGATGTTTCACATTATATTTTAATATAATTTTTGATGAAAGTCTAATATGACCTTCAAGTAAAGTACCGCTTCCGGTTTTCCAATTTAGACCAAAATCTAGCATGTTATTTAAGTCAATATATAAGTTATAAATACCAAATTTGAAAAGTTTTGTAAAGTATTTTAATATAATTTTTGATGGAAATCAATTATGACCTTCAAGTAAAGTACCACTTCCGGTGATTAAGCAGTGACCGAAAAGGGTGGTTCACAACTTGATTTTACAGCAATCCTGAATACAAAATTTCAACTTTCTACGGCTAATCTTGTACGAAGTAAAGGAAGTATTGTAATCGCGAAAATTTTCGGTTTTCAGATTTCAACGGAAATATCCATTTTGACCATCCCTGAATCCATTTTGACTAGTTTCGTCGTGGCGTCTGTATGTACGTACGTTCGTATTTCGCATAACTCAAAAACAGTTAGCTGTAGAAAGTTGTAATTTTGTATTTAGGATTGTTGTAAAATCTAGTTGTGAACTTCCCTTTTTGGTTACTGCTTGATCACCTAAAGTGGTAATTTACTTGAAGGTCATAATTGATTTCCATCAAAAATGATATTAAAATACTATGCAAAACTTCTCAAATTTAGTATTTATAACTTATATATTAATTTGAATAACAAACTTGATTTTGGTCTAAATTGAAAAACCGGAAGTGGTACATTATTTGAAGGTCATATTAGACTTTCATCAATAATTATATAAAAATATAATATAAAAGATCTCAAATTTGGTAAATAGGACTTTTATATAGATATGAACATATTTACTATATTTTGGTTAAAACTGATGAGCCGAAAAGGGTACTTTACTTGAAGGTCATAATAAACTTGCATCAAAAATTATATTAAAATTAAATTCAGAAATCATATGTCTCGGTAATAAAGGTTACAAACGCAATTTGGATTCCAATCCAATTAAACATTTTTTAAATTGTTTTAAGTGTTAAAATTGAGTGTAAAATACTGGTTTTCCTCCCTGTTTGTGTGTGTGTGTCAATAGATGGATGTGGCGACGCCGAGTGTCCTTTTTGAGATAGTGCAATCTTCGGAAACTAGTAACCAAATTCAGGATCACTTTTTGATCCAGCGATTTATAGTTTAATAGGCGTACAAGGAAGTCATGTGTTGTCCACATCAGATATTTTTTTATAATAATTCATTACTAATAAAAATATTGTTTTTTTAATAATGATTATATTATTTCATAACCTTCAGGTTTACATTTTATTCACTTAATGCACTGTGTCTTATTTTTTTCATCCTTTTACTCAACGTCGATTTATAGATTATTGGTAGTTTGTTAGCGATTATCGGTGAATATCGATATGAGGTTTTGCGATACCGGACAAAATCGGTTATCGATATTTTACTTTCGGTAACCTAAGTCCATTTAATTGTTCCTTCATTTTTACTAAAATATTTATATTCATATATAGTAAAAAAAAGGGGAAAATAAAATTTTAAAAATTATAATATTGGCGAATAATTAATTTAATTTTTTTTTTTGTGATTTAACTGAAATAAATTACGGCTGTCATTAGTTTGGTTTAATGACTCACGTTTGGCTCTTTTTCATTTATTTTTTTATAACTTTTACGACTTCTTTGGCTTTTTTTTTTTTACTAAATAAGAGTTTTACCGGAGTAAACGATTATACTATTTTGCCAAGCATGATCAGTTTGACTTGGTGTTTGTGAAGTTACAGAAGTTACTCAACAAGTCGTTGGGAAATCGAAGAACGGAGGAACGGTACGGTGCAACCTTCCATCCGTCCACACTAATCTCACCCCGTTCCGAACATTTATTTGATGCGGCGGTGAAAAACCGCCAGTGGAGCGATCGGCCCCGATCCGTTCTTCCGAACATTATTTCATTGAAGTTTTGCCGCCCTGATCCTAGATTTGCTCGGTTCAGAGGAATGGAACGGTAGTTTGTTACAAGTGCGTACGAGGCCTAAGGCAATGAAATAATGTTCGGAAGAACGGGTCGGACCGATCGCTCCGCTGGCGGTTTTTCACCCTCGCATCAAAGAAATGTTCGGAACGGGGTGAGACTAGTGTGGACGGATGGAAGGTAGCACCGTAGCGTTCCTCCGCTCTACGGCACTTTGATAATTACTATTTCAAAAGAAACTTTTAAAAAGTGTATTCATTCTTCTGGCAATGAAACATATGAAAAATATACACTATTTTTTTTAATTTTCTGAAAGACCAATATGAGTTTTCTTAAATAGAAAAAAAAAATAATAACATTTATTGGAAACTAAAAAATAATAATAACATACGATCAATGAATAATAATATGAAAAATATTAATGTCATCAATGAATAAAAAATCTTAGGTTCCTGTAAAATAGGTACGTGATTTCCCAACGACTTGTTGAGTAACTTCTGTAATGATTCATTTTAATAAGATTCTTCTTATCTATTTTTTTATTAGAAGAAAACTATTAAAGTTTTAATATATCCATAAAAAGTACAATGATCATCATTCCAGTCTTTAGTAAACATTTTAAAACAACTATTAATTAATATTTTTATGTTACGAATAACTTTTACAAGAAACTTTATACGATTTTGATATTCTTGTGGTATTAAAATGGCCGAACAAATTAACTTGGGATTCAGAGCAGAAGGCTTAAGAAACAAAAATAAAACTTCAATGCTAAATTTAAAGATTTATTGTTAAACAACATGCTAGAATGCTAATAACAATATACTTACTGGCATGTAGTCTTCAAGTAACTCTTCCACTATCACTTGACATACTTCCGGGACGATGTCGCTGATTGCCTGTTTTGAGATCCTGAACAGATACTGTAAGCTTGTAAAGGAGTCACCCGTGGCCAAAAACCGTAGGCTCACCGCGAGCCTTTTCTGCACAGAAATTGATCTTCGAAAGGTCGTGTCCTGTTTCGCGAGTTTCGGACTTACTTTCTGTAGCAAGAATTCAAAATCCGTCGGATGCATCCGGGTAAAATTTTTGTACAGGCCGCTGACCTCCTGGAACTTCAACTCAGCCAATAGGCTGCTCCGACCAAATTGTTCTCGATTTAAATATAAGTTCGCTATCCACCAACGCGGTTTTTTCTTCTTCTTTTTCAAAAGATAATCTATCAAAATGTACGCGGCTGCTGCCACTTGCTGCTGAGATGCCATGATTGATACTGGGGCGAGAACTCGACCACAACTTCCGAAGAACGCTCGATTCTTCCGATCGCTTTCCCGTATCCAATTCCTACGAAACGATGCTCGGAACGATGTCTTGTTCTTATCGGTGGTACGGTACAGATAAACGGAACGGCAGTTTGTTACAAGTGCGTACGAGGCCTAAGAATGTCCGCTTGTTTAAACGTAGTACTTTTTCTTATTATGTTTTTCGAGATGGTAAAGTTTATTTTTTATATTCTTATCTTTGGGGAATAAAACAGCTTTGCTCACTTTTTATTAATTTACTTTAATTCTCTCAGCAAAGAGCTATTTTTAAATTTTTTTATCGATTTTATCAGAAGTGATAATTTTTTATTATGTATATCGTTATGATTATTATGTGTAGTATTGTGTTTAAAATATAGAAAATTATTTATAAAAATATTTAAGGTAATTATTCAGAATTGTTATCAAAATACACTTAATGGTTTCATTTCCTTAAAGATACTTCGCAACAATTATTTTATCGACTTCGGTGGATTCTCTTAGTTTATAGAGATGAAAAATGTTTTGTCTTTGAAGGTAGATGAGATCGGGCTAGGACAGGAAATGACTTATGTTTTTTACTCGTGCAGTATAAAAACTAATAACTTGGGATTATTAACGAAGAGAGAGAGAGAGAGTGAGGGAGTGTGTGTGATCTCTTGCAGCCAATCAGATTCCAGTACCCTAATTAGATTACCTCAGCCCTTCAAACTGACAACATTAGCACTTCACTTACTTATTCCAGTCAGTTTTATTTAACGCCTCAAAATGTCTACTTCTGTCCCGTGTCCGAGTCCTGCGGTTTTCATTACTGTTTTGATTTCACTTATTTTTATAAAGACTTATGATTTAATTGTGTTAAAGTTTTTCATTATTTGTGCCTAAACGATTTGTTTAATATTCGATTGTTATGTAACCAGGTGATGTATGACCCATGACGTCTGGAGGGGATGTAAGTTTTAATATTTTGCACTAATGACAATTTATTATTTTAAAATCATCAGAATATTTCGATTATACTAAATTTTAACAAACTTCGAAATATTTACCTGAATTTAACTTTTTAATTATATTGGTATGAAGACTTATCAAGGCTTTCAGAGATCGTATGATATATATAATTAGACCTATACTGGAAGATATAATTTTTCCGGTTTATCAAGATTAAAGTGAACTACATTCTTTCTTGTAATTTCATTCCGACTTACATCATTACGGGTCAACGCCTTATTTCTAATTTGCGAATTAATTAATGTTACAAATATGGACCCTGAGAATACGTTGGTCCATAATTATGTAAATCTGAATAAAATTACAAATAAGAATGTAGTTCGCTTCAATCTTAATAAACAAAAATATTTTTTTTATCTAAATAATTTTACAGCTTTCATGATATATGAACTATAATTATATTATAGTTATATTATGTAACATATATATTTGAATAGGAGAAATTAGCGTAGAGATTGAATTGTTTCTGTTTCCATTATTTCATTTATAATATTAATCAATATAAATTTGGAGATGAAAAAACTATTTCTAATCCATCCTCAAATTTTTTATTAATAAAACATTTTACAAAGTCATTATTTTTAAACCTTATTGTATTTTTTTATCGTTTTGGTCTTCTTTTACAAAATTATTGGCCATTTTCAAATTCTATTTCCTTTCACCAAAGTCAAAATATAAAATATTTTCTTAAACATTCTTACTAAAGACAGTAGGCACTTGGTATAATTTTAAATGTTCTTCTTCTTTTTTTTATGGCATATTTAGTTCATCTCTGTGATTTCCAGTATTTCTTAAAAACAATTTAAATTAATATTTTTCAACTCATGCTTAACACTTTCATTATTATTTAAAAGTCATAATTTAAATTTAAATTAATAATTGTGCAAAATTTATTTTATGAACATTGTTTAAATTAAGTAAAATCACTTTTATTTTATCTTTTTTTCCATATCTGAAAACACTATTTTTTAAAACAATCATTTTTACTTCCTGAGGTATAAATTACTATGATCCAAATTGATTTAGTTGCAACTGAAGATTCTATTAGCGCACTCTATCGGGATTCCTTTTGAAACTACAATATTTTAGTTTGCAAGATGTAAAAACAGTATTTCTAGTATTATATAGTATTAAAGTATTTAGTAACTCTGCATATGTTATATTAATATTGTTGAATCTGGTTTTTAATTAATTGCATTTTCCAGATTTCAGTTATAGCTTCTAATAATATTCTCCTGAAATTATTATTTTTTTGTATAGAATTTTAGCATTATCAAAACTTAATTTATGGCCATTTTCATGATATATTTAGGCTTTTTCTTTTGTTATTATATTTTCAATTTTTTTTTATGTTTACAATCAGTAGTGTGTTGATAAATCCTGTCCTTTATATATTGATCACTTTCTCCAACATAATATATTCCAGAGCAATTGTACACAGCAAACAGCAAATTGTATGTACCACACCTGCATTTTCATTTTATTCAATTTTATCTTTAATATTGCTGTACAAATTAGCTATTTTATTTATTCGTTTATAACCCAATTTATATTCTGGAACGTCATCATTTTTAAAATTTATTTATGTATGTGCACTTTCTATATTTTACAACATTCATGCTTAGTACTGTTTTAATTATACAATTATATTATTCAATTTAATTATTTTACCTTTAATTTTTATCAGACCTCTGTATATTAAAGTTATAATATATCCATATGATTATATATATATATATATATATATATATATATATATATATATATATATATATATATATATATATATATATATAATTTTAACTTATAATATATACATTATTTATTATAATATACCTAAATGAACCTATGTACGTTTATATAAATATTTATTTGTACAATATGTTATATGTTATACATGTACAACTTTCTTGGCGTTGTACATCAAACACCGAGATCCTAATTGATCCGCGATTCCATGTTAAAGCCATACTGTGCCGAGGATTTTATTTCCAGTTTATATTTTAATATGTTATTTTTTTTTTTATTTTAATGTTACACAGTAGGTATGTTATTTCTTTCTACATGAGAATCCGGTTTTTACGGAATTAAAAAAAAAAAATATTAATTGCAAAAAATATGTTTGTTCGACAGAGGCTGCTTGCTTTTTTTTTTTTTTTTACACGCTATATGTATCACGTAATACTACCACAAAATGCGCTTTGTTGTGTGTCAATGAAAAAAAAAAATAAATAAACAAATGTTGAAAAAACTTGGGGATTACTCTACAAGAGATGTTAATTAATATTTTACGCATGAGAAACAAAAAAGAATAGAAAGAGAGAGCTTCTATGGAAAATGTAATTTTTACTAGAATTATTAGCCTTTTGGGTAATCGCTTTTTTCATATGACTCATTTTTCTGAATTTCATATAATTTTTATTAAATAAGGATTTTCTATGAATGTAGTTCACTTTAATCTTAATAAACTGAAATATTTTTTTTAAATTTTATTTATCTAAATAATTTTACAGCTTTTATGATATATGAACTATAATTATATTATAGTTATATTATGTAACATATATATTTGAATAGGAGAAATTAGCGTAAAGATTGAATTGTTTCTGCTTCCATGATTTAATTTATACTATTAATCAATATAAATTTGGAGATGAAAAAACTATTTTTAATCCATTCCCAAATTTTTTTTATTAATAAAACATTTCAAAAAGTCATTATTTTTAAACCTTATTGTATTTTTTATCGTAATGGTCTTCTTTTACAAAATTATTGGCCATTTTCAAATTCTATTTCCTTTCACCTAAGTCAAAATATAAAATATTCTTAAACATTCTACTAAAGACAGTAGATATTTGGTATAATTTTAAATGTTCTGAATTTTCTTCTTTTTTTTTATGGCATATTTAGTTCAAGTCTGTGATTTTGGTGACCTAGCCTAAGATAAGATGACTTAAATTAAATATTAATTTAAATTAATATTTTTCAACTCATGCTTAACACGGCTTTTTTTATTTTATTCTTTTAACCACGGCTTGCCAATTCTCTTTCGCCCTATATCCTTGACAACAACACGCCTCAGTTACGTACATTTAAAATAATTTGCTTAATTTGGCGGTTATTTTTGAAATTGCGGGGGTATCATTTTTCTCTTTTTAGACTACATCCTATATTTTCAGAGGAACCTGTTGAAAAAATAAATATTATTAAAAGACCATAATATAACAACTATTATATCTTCTGGACTAAACTTATCCTAAAACTTTGGGGTTCAGAAAACACGTCCTCACTCACAAGATACAAACTACACAATCCAAAATTCTTAGAAAAGTTGTAAATTCCCCATGGTTTATGTCTAATCACACTATACACAATGACATCGACATTCCTACAATAAAATCTTACATTCAGGTCAAGTACACCACATTTCACTCTTCTACTCAAAATCACCCCAATTCTTGTTACCGTGTCTAACTTGACGGAGGTTAAAAAGGCAATGGCCAAGAGACCTTCTGGTTCACCCATAATACAAGAAAAACAAGATATTAGATACAAATGAAAAAAAAAAAAAAAAATTAACAATCAAAATTGAAGACACACAAACAGGTAGTTCGAGGACATAAAATAACAACATCAAATTTGTTGTGCCAAATGCGGTACAACGCACTTGAAAATACAATATTAAACAATTAATAAAAAAAAAAAAAAGAAAAAATAGGATGAATTTTACTAAGAAAAAGCGTATTTTTAATTTAATTAGGGATTGATAAATTATTTGCCACTTCTATAAATTTGTTTTATTGAAAACTAGTTTCCAATGTTATACATTCATCCTCAGTTCTAAAAACACACAAAAAATTTAAAAATAAGCAATTCAAAATATAGTTTGGTATTATTATACATATTAAATTAGATTAATATAAATCAGTATGTTAACGTATTTTTAATCGTCTAATGCCTGAGTGATGTGGATAACTGAGATGGGAAGTCGAAGAAATAAATTAAATAAAACCACAACTAAACCTATTATGTATATTTTTAATAATATCATACAAAATAAAATGAACCAGTAGTAGCATATCTGAGAGGGAGCGCTCGAGCGGTCTCTAGTGGAGAAATATATAAATATCGGACTCTAGAAACATCTGAGAATAAAATTGGGAATAATATGCGATATATATATATATATATATATATATATATATATATATATATATATATATATATATATATATATATATATATATATATATATATATATTCTGAATTAACTATTATTCTGAACGAAAACAAAATAACAAATAGGAGAAAACGGAAAAAAAAACATCCGTTGCGGATATTTCGCATTTTGTATAAGTGAATTTTTTTTAAAGTACTTTTGTATCAAATTTAATTTCTCATATCACTATTTTATTTTTAGTATGCATTTTATAGCAGACTTCACGCTAGCTGTCAAATATCAACCCTGAATGATGTTTATACGATCACCATGACCGGAGAAACGTCTTTGCCTCGAGCGGCAGAATTTAGAGGCCGGCATATCAAGCGAAAATTTATATTTAAGTTTAGTTTTAAAATATTTATTTATTCTTTGTTATTGTTTTGGCCCTAATTCAGTCAATAAAGTTTGTTAACGTATTTATATGATGCTATTTACTTCGAAATAAAAAAAAAAAAATATTATCTAAAGTGCTGTTATAAATGTGTTGACTAGTTTCAGCCCCGATACGAACACGTTGTGAATTTGTGCCGTTTATTTAAAAAAAAAATCATTATCTTATTCTGTTTTAACTATGAACTTAATCTATGTTACAGATCTGTTAAAAAACAAAATATATATGAACCTTAACTCAAAAAAAAAAAAAAAAAATGTAAAATATTATTACACGATATCCCCTGGCAAAATATTTCACGGTTCTTAATCAGACGTTTAATGAGCCGATTTATTGGGGAGGGGATTCCATCCCTTTTTCCACCCTTTAGTAATTATATTTATGCCTACATCCATCGTTTGAGCCATATTTTTATTTTTTTAAATTATTTGGAACTTAAATTGAAATTGAACACTTACAGTTACTTAAATTAAATTAATATCAGTGTGAAATAAGAAAAAAAAATAATATAAATTTATCTATTCAATTCCTATACAAGTGGTAGTGGATAATGCCTTTGAGTCCAGAATTAAGCATAATTTTAGGCCAACATCACAACCCCCTTATGTCAATATTCAATATTCACTTTTATAAAACTTTTCTGGTGAGAATCTATATTAACAGAACTTTTATCAAAAATTCTTTTTGATATAATTGTTTAGACTAGGCACTTTTTATTGAAAGGCTCTTTTGAACATTTATGTTAAAACTTTCATTGGAAAAGTTATTGAAAAATTGTTAAACTGAAATAATTTGAAACAGTTCAATAACTGTTTAAACACAGCTATATAGTAAAAACCTTGGGTACATAGGCAAGTAGATAGTTCCTTAGGTCAATGTTCATTAATTATTGATTCTTATTTCTCATTATGGGGAAGGGATGAGGGGGAAAAACATTTATAACATCTTTATTACTTGATTTTGTATTTGATGGAGGCAGGGGAAGGGAGGGGGTAATCGCCTTTAAAAATACGGGCTCTTATTTATTGTCATTGTAAGTACAGTCGAGTCTCTGTTTATCGAACTTCCAGTTTAACTTTTTCTTTCTTGTTGTGAAAATTGCTCCTAAACATGACTTCGGTGATGAATTATACACAAATAGACATTAGAAACTATTTTACGCGAAAAAAAAATAAATTAATTTGTATTTCTGTTTGCATATACACGTCCTTATTAAATTATAACTGTAAATTTATAAAAAATTTACAATCACAAATGTAATTTGTATAATTTTACAAATAAGTGTTATCGATCGTTCAGTTTTGTTTTTCCTTAGCCCTAAAAAATTGTCTTTGTTGCTTCATTAATCCCCTCCCCCTTAATCCTAAAGAATAGTAGTAATTGTTTTTAGCCCGAAAAAAGGTGAAAAATTACAATCTTTCTACATATCGAAATTTCTATATATCGATTTTTTTTCAAGGAACCATTGTGATCGATATATAGAGGCTCGACTGCATTTCATTATGTTTGTGCAACTATTGTTTGCTATGCTATCGATTTTCCATGTTTTTGTGAAAGAATTAGTTACGTCTTTTATATAACCGAAAATAAATTGAAATGCAAAAATTCCCTAAGACATGTTACCTTCAAATATTTATTTAAAATATCTGATGCAGACAATACATGACTTCCTTGTACGCCTATTAAATTAAAGTACGCCTATAAGTGGCTCAAAAAGTGATCCTCAATTTGGTTACTAGTTTCCGAAGATTGCAGTGTCTCAAAAACTACACTCGGCGTCGCGACATCCATCTATTGACACAAACACTCTTGTTTCTGGAGGTCTCATTCCGTTATTATATGTCGTTTTCTTTCAGTAGGTAACTAGTTTCCAAGAGATTTCTCCATGTTCCGTGACATCATTAGAACTGTCAATATCACTAGATAAAGCATTGGAAATCAACAGTTTCGAAATTTTAACCGGAAGAACCCACTTAACTTAAATCTTATTCTCCTGCTGCAGACTTGTTCATCTCATAAAAGGTGAGGAAAACCAGTATTTTATACATAATTTTAACACTTAAACAAGTAATAAAAATGTTTAATTGGAGTAAAAAAATAATCGCGTTTGTAACATAACATATGATCTCTGCATTTAATTTTAATGTAATTTTCGATGCAAATTTATTATGACCTTCAAGTAAAGTACTCTTTACGGCTAACCAATTTTAACCAAAATCTAGTAAATAATATTGATATAAAAGTCCTATTTACCAAATTTGAGATGTTTTACAATATATTTTAATATAATTTTTGACGAAAGTCTAGCATGACCTTCAAGTAAAGTACCACTTCCGGTCTGCCAATGTTAACTAAAATTTATCATGTTATTTGTATTAATATGTAAATCTTATATACCTAATTTGAGAGATTTTGTAGTATATTTTAATATAATTTTTGATGAAAACCAATAATGACCTTGAAGTAAAGTACCACTTCCGGTGATCGTGTAGTGACCAAAAAGGTAAGTTCACAACTACATTTTACAGCAATCCTAAATACAAAATTTTGACTTTCTAAGGCTAACCGTTTTTGAGTTATGCTAGATACGCACGTACGTACGTACAGAGGTCACGACAAAACTAGTCAAAATGGATTCAGGGATGGCCAAAATGGATATTTCCGTTGAAATCTGAAAACCGAAAATTTTCGCGATTACAATACTTCCATTAATTCATACAAGGAAGTAAAAAGGGTTCAAGAAATTATTAATACATTTGTAAGGAAACCTATAATAATCAGTGAAAATTGGATAAAATCTTCAAGCGCCATTTTTTCAAAAGTGCAACAATCGGAGTAAGCCGATTTACTTCCAAACCGGTCTCAGCGATATGCGACATAAATTCAAAAAAAAAAAAAAAATTAACAAAACTGTCACGTCAAAAAATTAAACTTGAAATTATGTTTGAAATAAAAAAAATCTTACACAACCTCTCGTAATCAGTTTAAATATGATTAAAACTTCAAGCGCCATTTTCTGGAAAGTACACCTTTTTGAGTTGTGCCGGTCTTATTCCAAGGCAGCGCGCACCAAACTCTTCTCATATATCTGGTGTAGGCGCAGCACACTTTGGAAAACGCGGTTGTTTAGAGTATACTATCACCTTGCTTCTTGTTCTTTTTTTTGGAAGTAATAGCTGGTTCAGAGTCATTATTAAGAACACTGAGTAACTAGGAGGTCCCTAGTGCTAGCTAAGTAAGAGCTATAAATCTTAGCGAGGCTCTTAAATGAACTTACTCGACCAAGAGACTCACTCGCTCTTAATAAATCATCTCAAATGAACTGGGAGCCGGCTATATATCTGTCAGAATAAAGTCCAAGAGATATACTGTCATGGAACTTTATTCAATTCTCACTGTGACTTTTATAATTTATTTATTCAATGTGAATCTGTGATACTGTTACTAGAATTATTAAGCTGATTAAAAGAGAATATGCATCATACAGGTTAGCATCAACCAGGGCTATGATCATAGCTGGAATAGGATTCCGTATTATTCCAACACATCACTCCTTATAGCATCCGTGAGTAAACATTCTCAAGTAGACTTCAACTAGCGGGATTCCATCAATCAAACTCAAATCAATCCACCGTTTTAACTGATTAGGCATCCGAATTCCTGCACATCAATCCATTATCAACAAGGAAAAATATTTGATTATTGAATCAGTGATTAAAAAAAAATTTAAATGTCTGGTGTATCCACTGATACGATTTTTCTTACAGCCTTGGATGCGAAGTCCAATGCAAAATATTGGCCCGATTAATTTTGTATTATTATTATTATTGTTGTTTTTTAAATTTAACTTTGTAGAACATTTAATTATCTTTCAAATGAGCACTTGGAATGTTCCGTGAGGTGTATAATTTTCGATTTTTTCGAAACACTAAAAAAAATAATAATTAAATAATACGGTGGCAGCATTGTTTTGTTCTTAACGGTCAAAATTCTGACGTATTCAGTTGGCCTGACGCTTGTACTACACGCCACTCAGTTATTCTCTTCCTTGTCATTAATTATTATTCTCCTTCCTCCCCATCTTGTTAATAATTTCCATCCTGTTAATTGTTTGTCTATCCTAATTGTTTTATTTTTCTTCCCCACATACGATAATTACTCAAGATTATATTACTCTTTAAGCTTACATAACTTTACATCTTACTAATTTATTTTACTTTGTTATTTTTTACATGCATTGCATTACATTTTACATAGAAAGATTAAGTAATTTTACATTACTTATATTATCATATTATCTTGAGATACTTTTCATACTCCTAAATATTCATTCCAGTGTTATAATTAATATTTTTCATGTATTTTACTATATTGAGACTTTTACTATATGTGAAGAAATTGTGGGCGATACAGCTTTTTTAATATCATATTTGGATTCAGCACCCTAAAAACTATAGGAATAAGGTATTTTCAGTACAAAAGTTTTTTCATCGTTTGCCTGTGAAGCTGTTCAATTCTTTAAAAATCGCTTAATTTAATATATATGTACTTTACTAACCAATAAATGGATTTGGAAATAAAAAAATATACTAAAAATATTTTATTGAATGCATTAAAGTATATAATAATATTTTTAAAATAAATAATAAACTTTCACTCATTCATACAGAATCAAAATTGATACCTTCTGATCATCTATAATAAGAATGATATTGCATATATATATATATATATATATATATATATATATATATATATATATATGTATATATATATATATATATGTATATACATATATATATATATATATATATATATATATATATATATATATATATATATATATATATATATATATATATATATATATATATATATATATATATTCGTAGGAAAAATGCCATAATGCCAAAAGTGGAATTTTACAAGAGAAGCTTTTGAAGTTTGCTTTTCTTTTTATTGCTGTCCCTCACTGATAAAATGCTAAGTCGGACATTAGTCAATACGGCTTAGCTTTTTTATTTTTAAAAATAAGTTAATCTAATCTTCATTTTTTATCTAGTAATCATGAACCAAATTGTGGCAGTTTTTCATAAAAAATATTGCAAGCTCCTTCAAAATTTATGGATAATTAAGACACACAAAAAAAAAACTTTATTAACCAATAAATGGAATTTGGAAATAAAAATAAACTAAAAATATTTTATTGAATGTATTATAGTACAAAATAATACTTTAAAAATAAATAATTATGCTTTAAATCATTCATACAGAAGTAAAATTGATATCTGTTGGTCATCTATAATATGAATAATATTACATCAAAAATAATTTATTACTATCTTTATCAAGGAGTCTTTATAAAGTTATTCTTTAATCACAACTTGAAGGAATTCATGTTTTGCTAATAAACTTATAATGGCTAAACAAACAAATAAATAAATATTGGAAGTAAAGATGGAAGGTTTCCAAGCAAAAGAAAAAAAAATTTAGTATTGTAGGACTCTTCTTTCGAACGAACGAATATATATAAATATAAATAAAAAGATTAAATGCTTTGATCTGCAACAAGTGAATCAAGATGAGCCTCCATTACCTAACTGCTAGTGACATCTAGCGGCAGCTGTGGGAGACTTCTTCAACTAATGGGAGAGCCAACATTTCTCTTTATTATTTACATAATTAAAACATTTTAATATAAATATTTTATCTCATCTAGCCGAATGTAGATTTTTATAATTTATGTTTTTTTTTTTTTTTTTTTTAAATTGATTCTAATTTAATCCATTTTGTTAAATTAAAATGAAGACTAAAAATAAATCAGCATAGATCAGGATGAGAAACCTTTTCAAATTATTTTTTTTACTTTCAAATTTCAATTTATAATTAAAATAATATTAATAACAATAATAATAATTTTTGGTCTTCCAAATATGGTCCTTAACTATTATATATACCAATAAATAAATAAGATATATTAATTAAAAACCTTCGACAGCTTCTAGACCAAGTATTTAAATCATGTACATAGTTTCATAGAAAATGTTTATTTTATTTTACTTTAATAATTATTTTTTTAATTATATCTTATTTATGATCGTTACTGTTTGGCATTATTTGTAATAAGTTTCCTATAAATGGATTAATTAATTACTATTACTCATCTCCCATTATTGTAGCAGGTTGTAATTGTCATCAATAAAAACAGGAGATAATAAGTCAGAAATATTTTACTCTGCGATTGAGTTCTTGAATTCTATAAAAGAATTGGAAAGGAAACGAAAACGGATCGTAAGAAGTATAATTCATGAAAAGGTGTGTGATTTTAATGATATAAAGGAATAGTTTTAATAATCCTAAATTGGCTAATTTTTCTATTAAGTTAAAAAAAAAAATATTGTGACTAGTGAATTATAAATTAACCATACAAAAAGAAATAATCATAATTTAATGATTAAATTTAAACATAATTGTACTAAGGAAATTTTTTTACATTATTAATGAGGTACCAAATAATACAAATATTTGTAAAATGGATGGACAATGGCATTCTGTAATTTTAATAATGGAATCAGAAAGTTCGATGATGAACAAATTAATTAATAAAAAGAACTTTGAAAGTATGATGGGATATATCAAGAATTTAATAAACAATTAAAAAAAAATGGTTTTATTTTTATTAAGAATGGTATTAATGGATTCATTTATTACTGGTACTCTTTACCATTTAAAAATAGATTCAAGGGGTGAACAAAAATAGGTTCATTTTTGTTTCAAGAAGCCAAATTATTAAACATTTAAAAAAAAATTAAAATATAAAATATACATTATTTTGGTTTCTTTGTTTATATATACGGGATGTTTATATATATATATATATATATATATATATATATATATATATATATATACGGGAGAGTAAGAAAAAAATTGAGACCCACAAAAGACAGCTCCCTATCATACCGAAATTTAGACGTACGTTTATTATATGATTCTGCCTCTCCGCTGACCTTCGATACAGAAAGTCCAGCATAAAGAATTTCAGTTCATTTGACTCAAATAGGGCCGCTGGAGGTGCTCAAATGTAGCAGAGTATCCAAATTAAACGGGTTTTAAAGGCGCGCAAATGTTTAAAAAAATCGGAAAACCCAGAGAGTGGGGGAACCAAGTCGATACTTCCCCAACACCAACTCAATTCACATACAAATTTTCAGCCCTATAAACTAATATGGTGGAGCTGTAGCGATACTGTAGCAAAACTTAAAAAACCGAAATTTTGACTGAAATTTACCCATTCTTTAATGGTATCGTGCCGCTGGAGGTCCTCAAATGTAGCGGGGGAAAAAATTATACACACATATATATATATATATATATATATATATATATATATATATATATATATATATATATATATATATATATATATATTAAAAAAAAATGGTTTTATTTTTATGAAGAACGGTATTAATGGATTCATTTATTACTGGTACTCTTTACCATTTAACCCCATACATACCATTCAGGCGCTCTTTAATTTTCGCAGGAGTAAGGCCCTCTTTACACAAGAATTTAATTACCACACGATATTCAATCTTGAACATTGTTAAAACGCAAAGATTCCTTCAAGGTTAGATACGGACTGACAGGACTGAAGAAGTGCGGGTGATGGGTATGGAGAGTGCTTGAAGTAGAGGAACGAGGCCTGCCCTATATATATATATATATATATATATATATATATATATATATATATATATATATATATATATATATATTTATACACACACACACACACACACGTTTCTCTCTAAAACATTATTGTTGCTGTAATAACTGTTTTTAGAAAAAAAAATTCTAAGCCGAATTTCAAATGATTTAAGTTCCATGCTTCAATTGGTGTAAAAAGTACAGTTTCGATCTTCATAAATTTTCCGGGGGAGAACCCCTATTAGGTATCTCTATCGCCAAACCCCCCATCATGTCAGCCTCCAAAATTAAATGGATGAATTCGCTAGTGATATTCAGTGTGTTTGATTTTAGATGATAGTTGTCATTGAAAACAGATGAGAATCGATCAGAAATATAACACTCAATAATTGAGTTCTTGAATTATACCTGATTTATTCACGCCAACATTTAATCAGTGACTCCTTCGTTTTATATAAAATGTTAGTTTCTTGAACCAGTTGCTTAGAGCTTACATGATTTATCATTAAATAATAAATTGAAGGGAGGTTTGCAAATAAAACAATGTATATTTATTTATTTTTTATTATTATTTTTTATTTCATAAATATAAAAATAATTTAAAAAAAGAAAAACCTCAATACTTCTCCACACAATCACAGCCACATTTAAATTAAGCTCCTGTTACGGATCTATGTAGCTTCGATATTCGCTATAACATTATTCATTTACAAAATTGTATTATGATTATAAATAATAATTATTATCTAAGTACGTTTTTAAAACAGCTGAGACTATTATACATAATTTGCAATATTTTGTTTTGTAATACAAAAACTCAATTTCAATTCAGGATTAGAACAGCCACCATTTCAATAGTTTCTAATTCCGTTATATCCACAAAAAAATCTGTTTTAGTAAGAATGATTAATGCTATTTATAAAATAAAGTCACGTTTATTGATAATCAAAATTCTCTTCTTGTAAGTACCAGGCTCACAATATCGTCACACGTAACCAATAAATATCTATAAACAACATGAGTAAAATAAAAAATGGAACATTTGGACATTATAGATTACAATTAACACATTCATACATCTGAAAATGTACACTATTTTTATAATATCAGAATTTATATGTACACAAGGGAATGTCAAGAAATTATTACTAATTAACAGCAACAAAGTACAAACAATAATGCTCCTAAGGGACTTTAATGTTCTTCCAAAGTGCTCAAATAATTCAAAGTATCTTAAATATTAATCTAGAAAGTATTATAGGATACGAAAAAATATCAAAAACTTAATTCTAGAGCGAGAAGGAAATAAATATATAATTAGCTCACGGAGCGGTGCATAACCACACTTCGCTCGAACGCACGGAGAATGTATTAGTGCATAATTGGCGTCGAAAATGTCATCAATGTCTTTGACTTGGATCACTTCACTACACCTTCATCGCGCTATCTTCGGTTTTCAAGTTCTTTATCGTCCCCGCATTCTCCACTTTCTCCGTGCTCACGAACTCCTTCTGAATCTGACCTAAACTCTTCCCCGCAGTCTCCGGCAAGACAATGTACATAAAGATTGTTCCAAAGAATCCGAAAAACGCGAAAATCCAGAAGTTCATGTATATGCCAGAGAAATCTTCAACGGACTGATATTGCTTCAAGTTTATAAAAGTCGCAACTGATGCAGATATCTCTGTTATCCCACTTCCAATGCCTCTGGTGTGCGATGGGAAGTACTCCGCTTGGATGGTTTGCATGAGGGGTCCTAAGCCGATGTTGCTCACTGTGCAGAATCCGGCGACGGAGACGAACATTATCCAGGAGTATTGAGAGACGTCGTATCCTTGCTGGATGAGGAAGTAGTACGTTCCCGTGATGATGTTGAAAACGACAGAAGCCAGTGTAGAGTAAATGAGTAGCGGCCTTCTACCGACTGAATCAGAAATGAATGCCGAGCAGAAGGTGGCAACGCAAAGTAGAACTCCAAGACCGATCGTCAGTACGTGGTCGTCGATAGCACCGTTCGACGACTGTGCGAAGGTCTGTGTCGCATAGGTCACTATAGCCGGCATCCCGTTGAGGTACTTGATAAAACAGACAGTCTGCACGATGAGGAAGGACTTTGTGTCCTTTTTAGTAGCGAAGAGGTCCCGCCATCCACCTTTGGATTTCATATCCTGCTCTATCGATTTCTTAATGCTTTGGAACTCTTCATCGACCTGCTCTGTTGCTCTAAGCCAGCTGAGCGACTTTAGAGCTGCTTTAGGTCGCTCGACCATCAGCTCGTAGTATGGTGACTCCGGCATCAGATAGAAAAATACGGCGAAGATAATAGGACCGATTGAGCATGCGTAGGCGTAGTTCTGGTAGCTGAGGTAGTGTCCGGTGATGTAGCTGTAGAGGATGCCGACGTACCACATGGTCTGGAAATGGCCCGACAGCTCCCCTCGTATCCTGGGCTCGGATATCTCAGCGATGTACATCGGAGCGACGGTGTAAACGATCGCAACTCCAGCACCCTGGATCCAGCGCACGACGTAGAGGACCGTCATGCTGCGGGTGGTGAGGACTAGCAACCAGGACAGCAAGCACAGTGGACCCGCAGATAGCAGCACTGTCTTCCGGCCGAACCTGCAACATTCAATGGTTCAATTATTGGCCTGCACTACAACCATCTTACCATACAATGTTAGTAATTAATTTCGTTATTGAAAACTAGAAAAAATTACAAAAACTGTGGCAGAATAACTCATGAATAGGTTAAGTAGCTGCTAATGGATTTTCTGTTGCTTGGCTAATGGCATTACAGAGATGTGATGTAGTCAGCATCCTTCTTCAACTGCCGGATTCCCTCACCTATATAAGAACCCGTTTTATAGAGGGATGATGCACTCCATGAAGTTCTTTCGTCCGATTCGCAGGTTAATAACAACAAATAAAATTTCTTTCTACGATGTAGTGGAATTTAGGACCAGCCAAAATCTTACCCGTTTCTAATGTAGCCACAGTATAACTTATCTTTACCGTAAAGATGTTCGAAATTATAGCAAGCTTAGCCTCTTGAGTTAGGGTACGATGTCTCTCTGCTCTTGAGCCAGGCTACGATGTCTCACTGTTCTTTATTTAACGATGTGATTTTTTTTCAGTTGTCACTGGTAATCAGCGGTTGGGATCACAGTATTACTTGAAAGACAGACAGATAAGACAGGCAGGGGAAGAGGATTCCCCGTGGCATCTTCTTCGGTACTATTGATGTTTCTTCTTCCTTATGGAGGTCACCTAAACAGTTCATGTTTGTTGTAGCGAGGTCTTGCACGGAAGTGTATTTGGGGTGACCTTGAAGTTTGTGGCGAGTAAAAGTAAGTCCTTATGTGTTCGATCACCTTGAAAGAAGCCTTACAAGAAGATATACAACAACCAAACTTGCTTCGATTAAAATTCGATACTTATAACGTTAGCAATCCTCAATATCCTCCCATTTACGTTTCGGACATCTCCAAGACTCCTGACTACCCTTTTAGTGATTTATTTCATATCCATCTCTGCAACTTTACTTTCCCATATAATTCGCTCAATACCTCAGTGGTATTTACTTGTATTACAGGCCACGAAATCCGTTCTTGTGTATTGTGTTCTTAAAGATTAGTTTATAGTATAATAGTTTCGTAAATTCTCATTTTCATGTTTCCAGACATTGGACTTTAACAGAGTTATTTTGCTAGGGAGAATAATTTTTTCGCCTTGTAGATGTTAAACATTTTTTTGAAAATATTTGTTACTTAACAGAGAGGAGGGAGGATGAGGTAGAGATAAAGAGAGAGAGATAGAGAGCTGGCTTTGGTCCAGGCACATGTGACCGCGAGGGCTATCCGAAGGCCCCAGAGAATCTACTCCATCTTCCCTCTAACGTATTATCTATCTACAATGTATTCACTACATTAGGAATAAACTTTGAATTGTTATTTGCATATATAGGAACCACGCGTCTGCTTTATATTCCGGTGAATTTTCTTTGGCACAGTTAGCCAGTATTATGAATAAATATGTTTTTTTTTTTGGTCCAGTGCCAGAATAAATTACCTAAATATTTCATTTTTACAACCATGGCCTTGGATGTGTAAATTCGTTCTTTTGATAATTCTTGAGTTTTATAAAATCCTGAATCCTGAATCTAAAATTAGTTTTGGACTATTGGCAACAAATGTTTGTTAATTCCATTAACATAATAACATTAACAAAATTTGTTAGTTCCCAAAATTGTAATGTATTTCATAGCTTTTTCGATTTCCTATTGATTTGCTTTGAATTTTAGTTTGTGTTATTATAATATCATTTATCCTACCACATCTTGTGAATTTAAAATTTTCTTTTTTCAGTCTTATGGAGGTAATTGCTTTATAGATTATTGGCATTAGATATATTTTTTGGAAGTTAGAATATCACTTAAAATGCTTCATGAAAATATTTAATTTTAGTTACTATAAACAACTTAAAATTAATTAAATAAAAAATAAACCTGTAGCAAAATTATTGGATAAAAATTGAGAATAATTGGACAAGAATAGAATTTTTAACTGGTTACTTGAAAATAAATAATCTTAATGTGTATTAAGTTTTTATTTATTCTTTGATATACATGTATTTAATTGTTTTTTTTTTCAAATTGGTATTGAGAATTTTAAATTAGATAAGTATGACCCATATTAACTCAATTTGATATGTACTACAATATGCAACCAATAGAGGTCAATAAACAAACATATATATTTTTTTTATAACCATTGAAATCTAATAATAATAACTATCTAATAACAATCTAAATAAAAAATATTTTTTTTTTATTTCTCTTAATTTTATGATATGATTTTATCTTATCAAATAATAAATAATCTTCTTCTAAATTTGTTGATCCCAATAAAATTCATTTCAATGTTTAAATTTATTTTTAAAAATATTAAAGAATATTGGAAATTATAAATATATAAGAAATTATAAATTCATTAAAAATACTTAATTCTTTTTAATTAACATTATATTTAATATTAAAGAAAGTTACAATATTTTTGTGACATATTTTATAAAATCAATGCCGTAAATTTTAACTACAGTCAGTTCTCGAATTACGACAGGGCTCCGTTCATCCACCTCGGTCTTAATTCGGACAAAACTGTTAAACACCAAAGTATTTAGTATATATATCTTAATTTTTTGGCTAACTTTATAGGAAAAATTTATATAATATATTATACTTGGATATCAAATTTGTTTTCATCTTATATCCATCGCTGACTCACGTGAATCTAATCAACTGGAGTGTTGGTGCTTTTTTTTTGTTCTTTTTTAACATGTCTATGTTTTGTTTTTATTTTTTTCTATTATTAATTTCAGCTGTCACCCTCCATCTTCTTCAAATCTTCGAAAAGACTAGGCGCTTTAGTTTTCATTGACATGACTAAAGACCGGATTTGTATTCAAATGCATATTTTATCTGATAAGTTTTTCAACGAAAATGATTGAATATCTTTAAAAATCAATTGGCGTAGATATATTAAATTTTATTGTGCACATTTTTACATATTTGATGGATTGTTGCATATTTGGCCAACATTTTTGTTTAAATAATTTTTCTGCATATTAATTTAGAATTTTTTTTTTTTTAACTTTATTTTTAAATTCACACCTGTCTATGAGACAACCAGTGAATGTGCTGGCTATGTACATGTTAACGTGGCATGAAAGGTACGAGAAAGAGTAGTACCCAGCGGCACCTCTTCCTGTCATGATAATCGGATATAGTTAATCTAGGAGATCCCTCATCCAGCTCCTCTTCAGCCTTCTGCGGGTGTTGTCAGGCATGTTGGTTGTCGCCATATCTTGTATGAGTGTGTTAGGATGTCCGTGTAAGTTATCGTGAAATCGTTTGTAGTGGGTCCGTATGTGTTCGTTAACTGTAGGCATATTGAGGTCTGTATGTAACGTAAAGTTGCTGATGTACCAAGGGGCTTTGGTGATAGTCCTAAAAGTTTTTGACTGAAAAATTTAGAGTTATTGTACGTGTGTTTTTTTGGCTGTCCCGTATATCTGTGAAGCATAGGTCCAGATGGGCTTGAGTAAGTAAGTGTAAGTGTTCAATTTATGTCTAAGTTTCAATTTTGAACGTTTTGAAAGAAGTGAATATAACAGTTTAAGTCTTTGGTTTAGCGTTTTTTGTTTATTCTTCATGTGTGGGCCCCATGTCATTCTTCTGTCAAATGTCAGGCCAAGGTATCGAATTTTGTCTATCTGCGGAATTACTACATTGTCGAGGTATATTGGAGGACAAGTTTCTTGTCGGAGAGTAAAAGTGATATGTTGAGATTTGTCTTGATTAAGTCTAATTTTCCAAAGTTTGCACCAATCCTGAAGAGTTGTTAAGTGATGTTGTAAAGTCTGTGAGGCGTGTGCTGGATTTTGATGTTTTGTTAGAATCGTTGTATCGTCTGCATACGTCGATATCAGAGTTTCGGTGCTGTTTGGAATATCATGTGTATATATGATGTAGAGCAGCGGAGCTAGTACTGATCCCTGAGGTACTCCTTCTAAGGTCGGTCGAATGACAGATAGTTCTGAGCCTTGGCAGACAGAGAAAAATCTTTCAGAAAGAAAGGATTGAAGAATAAGATAATAGGTAGGAGGAAGTATCGTCTTAAGTTTGAAGAGAAGCCCCTGATGCCAGAAAATAAATTATTAAACTAGTTTCTGATACACGTTCAATGCAGGATAAAGGTTTTGTTTTTTAATTTTTATTGAATTTATTAATTATAAGAGTGATAAACACCATCCACGATTAATAAAAATATTCTAGATTACTGTAAAAATAGCCTGGATTACTATAAAAATAACAATCTTAGTAAAGACAAAAGCTCACAAACAACTTCAAGTTGGTTTGATTACATATTTATAGTTTCATATGGTATTCTATGGTATTCATAGAAAATAATCTTTTTCTCGTAATTCAATCGATAGTATAGTTAGTCGATATTATCGAATATATAAACTATCGATATTCAGAGCTATCGAACTATAACCAGTTCTCTAGGCCAGTTGAAAAGCTATTATATAAAGCTAATAAGAGCATTAAGAGTTAAGTAATAACTATTGATATAAGTTTAATGTACATTGTAAGTTTTGGTTTTCTGAGGGTTTTTTTGGGTTGGTAGGTAAGAAGACCAAGGTTTGTGTTGACAGCGGAGAAGGGGATTCGATAAGCCTTATTGATGGTGAGCATCACTGTCGTACAAATAACAAAGCAATCCCCACCCTCGCACCCCAAACTCCATGGGGTGGGTTCGATTGTGTTTGTCCGAGAGTTCTGTTTATTCGATTAAGTTTTTGCAGAAGACAGGATATGATGGCATAAGAAGCGGCAAATATTTGGACTGCTGATGGGTTCCGGGTTCCCTTCTATTTTACATTCCTCTTCTCTCGAGCGAGAGAATATTTCTTTCTTTTGTCTATATCGCGATGCCATACACACATATCGATTAATATAAATTTTCAATCTTATGTTCATTTCGTAGAAATCTCTTTGTGATATTTAAATCTGGCTGGTGAAATGCCCATGCATGTATATCTTTATAACTCATTATTGTTAGGTGAAGATGCAGAAACTATGAAATTCAGTAGATAACTATAACACTCGTGGAAATTGGGTTAATATTTACAGAGATATAGCGTTTTGAACTTTTTGCACATGTTCTATAAAGTATACTGCCTATACTCTTATAGGAACCGGTTAATTATAATTTAAATGTCTACAAATCTAAACATAAAATGGGAAACTGCGTAGAATACTTTTAAAACGTGGGCACAAAAATCAATACGCTGTATCTTCGCTATTACTGTATCTTCGATTTTTTTTTGTTTTATAGAATAAATAAATATCTTTCAAATAATCATATACATAAAATGCATACTTTGTTAGTTATGAACAAATAAAATTGACTGTTCCCTATATTATTTTTCCGAGGATATGTATATGAAAAGTTGTAGGGCTTTAAAGAAAATACTTTTGGCAAGTTTTATCAAAATTGTAGCACAGTCAGTCGCTACACATATCTATAGTCAATAGTCATGCATGGGGGGGGGGGGAAGACAAAAAAAAAATTATCGATCTCTTAGTTTAAGAGATACTCGTGGCAAAGAAACATAGACCAATGCCTGAAAACGCGTTATTTGGACTCCGGGGGCTCTGTAACGAAATGGTCAGTTGGGAACTGAACATTGAAAATTTGACCCGATTATATACTTTCCTATATGTAAAAAACTATTCGAGAATAAAGTTACACCGAACGTACTAATGACATATGAATACTGAATAGGTTAGTCCTCACCTGTCCGCTAACATACCAGCTGGAACCGTTATCAGTACTTCGCCGAATTCGACGAAGGCCACCAGCCAAGAAGTGTCAGTGCTATCCATCGGGATCTCTGACTCGGGAGAGATGAAGTACTTCATCAGCGGCTCCATCCAGGAGAAGCAAGTAGCCGTTATTGCTACGCATAGTGTACCTGCGAAATAGAAATATAAAGAAATATTTATAATAAATAGATAATATAATAATAATATTATGTTTTAAAAGGAGACGACTTTAGATTTTATTGAACTGAGTTCTTGATCATCTCAATGTGAAGGATTATCGGGTTTTATCAGGATATCAAGGAAGCTCAGACAGATTATATACAGGATTTAATTTCTAGAATATTTGATAGTTTTGTAAAAAAATGTTTTTATAAAAAGCGAAAGAATGACCTACATAATTTCTTTTAACGAAATAAATAATAAGCTGTATTCTTGATGATTTTATGTGTATTCCATCCGTATGGTCCATTAAGTCCAGAAGTCTGTTTAATTCGAAACCAAAATTAGGGTATATTCTTGGGTGTAAACAAAAAACAACTAAGGTTACAATAAAACCACTGTGATTCTAATTACACCTTCACTCCTGTCTAAAGCCGGAATTAGACATTGAGAGTTTTCCTCGTGAATTTTAATAGCGGATATCCCTCGCGAGTCAGACGAAAAACGAACCGAGAATGTCAATTGTCGCGAGGCAGTGATGAAGAAAAAAAAATGTCGAAAAGGCATTCGGTGCATGAAAATCTATAATATTGAGGAAACAATAAACAATTGTACGAGAATGACTATGAATGATTTCGAGTGACTAGAATCACTTGGTTGTCCCGAAAATAGTTAAAATGCCTTTACGAGAGAAGCTATAACTGTGAGAGAAAGGCTCGCCATTTCAATGAAATTTCTGGACAGGAGATTCCTACTCAAGTTCGCAGTAAACAGTATTTCATAGAATGCCATACATTTAGGAGTAGCACAGTCATCAGTAGACTTAATAGTAGTTGTCACAAAAGTCCTTGTGCATTAGTATAGCTTTATTTCAGATTACATATTTCAAACATTATTGAATGCTACTCTTAAAAGTAAAGTCCATTGTTTTGAGGCAAAGAACTCTTCATATCCAATTTTTAGTCCTCGAAATTATCAAAGATCCGATCTTTTAAAAAATGAGCCATTGATCTAAACAATACATAATCTGATGGTGCAATATCTGGGCTATACGCAGGTTGAGGCAAAACGTTTACTCATTTCAGTTCCAACAATTTTTCCTTCCTCGAACGAGAACGATATGCAGGTGTATTGTCGTTTTGCAAAATGGCTTGGTTCCTGTTGGCCTAAGCAGAGTACTCTGCACTCAAAACTGCATAAACTCTGTCTAGCTGTTCACAGTAAAAGTTTGAGTCCCTACTACGGCTGATAAATCACGAGTAGTTGCATGTGGGTCCTGGTTCACACATTCAAGAAGAACGTCATCATCAACGACTGAAGGGCGATCTGATCTGGATTGTGCGGCAGAATTTCGATGGATAACTGACTCTCCTTCAATGGCACTAATTTGTTCGGCGGCTGCCTCTGCGCTTAAATCTTTTTTTCAATATTGTCTCAAAAAATCGCGAATCACGATTTTTCTTCTGTCATGGCACGTGCGTTTTAAAAATATAAATGACCCCATAAAGCCAACTCTTGTCACAAGGAATTAAAGGATTGGTCAAGTAAGCATTGTCATAAATAGTAGGAACAAAAACATTCTTATAGGATAATTATGAGAGTTGGGATTAAGGGTTGTGTTCATGCACTTTTGTAATAGCCTAGTATTTTATAACACATACAAACGAAATGGGACTGAGAAATCGGTGTGTAAACATGTAAAACATTACACATAAGTTATTTTAAAGTAAATGACTATAAAATATTGTTAGTATCAGACACATTATGACCTCCTTCATAAGATTTTGGAGGGAGGCAGGGAGGGATGCACTTTTGTAATAGCCTAGTATTTTATAACACATACAACCGAAATGGGACTGAGAAATCGGTGTGTAAACATGTAAAACATTACACATAAGTTATTTTAAAGTAAATGACTATAAAATATTGTTAGTATCAGAGACATTATGACCTCCTTCATAAGATTTTGGAGGGAGGCAGGGAGGGATGCACTTTTGTAATAGTCTAGTATTTTATAACACATACAACCGAAATGGGACTGAGAAATCGGTGTGTAAACATGTAAAACATTACACATAAGTTATTTTAAAGTAAATGACTATGAAATATTGTTGGTAACAGACACATTATGACCTCCTTCATAAGATTTTGGAGGGAGGCAGGGAGGGATGCACTTTTGTAATAGTCTAGTATTTTATAACACATACAACCGAAATGGGACTGAGAAATCGGTGTGTAAACATGTAAAACATTACACATAAGTTATTTTAAAGTAAATGACTATGAAATATTGTTGGTAACAGACACATTATGACCTCCTTCATAAGATTTTGGAGGGAGGCAGGGAGGGATGCACTTTTGTAATAGTCTAGTATTTTATAACACATACAACCGAAATGGGACTGAGAAATCGGTGTGTAAACATGTAAAACATTACACATAAGTTATTTTAAAGTAAATGACTATGAAATATTGTTGGTAACAGACACATTATGACCTCCTTCATAAGATTTTGGAGGGAGGCAGGGAGGGATGCACTTTTGTAATAGCCTAGTATTTTATAGCACATACAAACGAAATGGGACTGAGAAATCGGTGTGTAAACATGTAAAACATTACACATACGCTATTTTAAAGTAAATGACTACGAAATATTGTTAGTATCAGAGACATTATGACCTCCTTCATAAGATTTTGGAGGGAGGCAGAAAATGCCTTGCTCCCTCAGTGCCTGTCCTGTGACATGAATGTGAAATTAACTGTATAATCACACATAATTATATTTATGTAACCACAAGTTATTATTTCATTTAAGTTTATAAAAGAATGATTTTACTTAATCCTAAATGGGTCTGCTCCCAATCATTTCGGATAATCGGAACTCCGCTCTTCTAAATATTGATATAAGGAGCTATCTTAGAAACGAATCTCCGTTCATTAAACTGCATTATGTTAGGACCAGTTGATTCATCAGGCAATTAAAAAAAAAAGGTACAACTTTACAATCGGTTATCACTGACTCGGAACGAACTTACCCGAAGGTCGCCGCACTAGCACACTCTAGCGCCATTTGTGCTAATTGCTTTGCATTCTATTCTAACATTCGTATTCATCGGAATTATTAAAATTATTACTGCTTTAATGACATATTATTTAAAATTATTAGTGCTGTCGACTTTCTCGCAATAGGTTCACTCAAGAAATAAATAAAATACCAACAGATTCTTTTCAGTTGAGATCGGAGCCTTACCTTAATTTCATTTATCACTGCTTTAATTAGATCACAGCTGTCGACTTCCGCTCGCTGCGCTCGCTCAAGAAATGTACAGACCCCCAAAAGTTCCTTTACAGTTAAGTTCGACTACCGTAATTTAAATTATTACTGCTTTAAATTATTAATACAACTTCCCCAGGCCACTGGAAGTCGACAGCACGAATAATTTTAAATAATATGTGATTAAAGCAGTGATAATTTTAATAATTCCGATGAATACGAATGTTAGAATAGAATGCAAAGCAATTAGCACAAATGGCGCTAGAGTGTGCTAGTGCGGCGACCTTCGGGTAAGTTCGTTCCGAGTCAGTGATAACCGATTGTAAAGTTGTACCTTTTTTTTTTAATTGCCTGATGAATCAACTGGTCCTAACATAAAGCAGAAAAGTTTAATGAACGGAGATTGGTTTCTAAGATAACTCCTGATATAAATATTTAGAAGAGCGGAGTTCCGATTATCCGAAATGATTGGGAGCAGACCCATTTCGGATTAACGATTTTTTATTTTTTATGATTAAGTAAAATTAAGCACAAATGGCGCTAGAGAGTAGTAGTGCGTCGACCTTCGGGTAACTTCGGCCCAAATCAGTGATAATGCGTTGCGATTGGAAAGTTGTCCCCAAAACCAATTGTACTGGAATTATATATATCTGAATTTCTATTTAAAATTATTTTCCGTATTGATGCATTTGTCAATTAAAATCTTTTAGCCTCTCTCTCCTTATATCGATAAGAATTTCGTAGAAATCTCCATCCCATTTCTACGAAATCTCATTTCCATCTATCTGTGAAATTCCAGGAATAATTTTTCGATAAATAAATCAACGTGAAGACCCGGAAATATAAGCCTTGACGAGAGAGAAATGTTGGAAGACTTGATCCGACAGCTGAAGTCGGGAATAAAATATTTAGCGGGAAGTATGATAGAGCTTTGGAGGGGGGGAGAGGGAGGAAGGAGAGTGAGGGCTAAGACAATTATATATTAACGACCCTAGCGAGGCGAGATCAGCTGGTGGTGCTGTATTCATGAGGATTACCCGGAGAAGTTTTGCGATTCACTTCCCAGATGAACTTTCTTTGTCTCTCATAACGTCCTTTCCCGACTTCTCATTCCATCTCCAGAAATTCAAATCCCGACTGAATAATATTGCCTGGATTATATCATCTATGGCTTGGAAATCTCAGTGCTATAAGGCATTAGAAAAAAAAAATCCGTGAGCAGCAGAGCTGCGTCACTGAAGTCGTATTTTCCATAATCGTGCTCCCCTACATACTGAATTTCAGCTCATTTGACCCAAAGGGGGCCTGCTCAAATGTAACGCTGGAGGTGCTCAAATGTAGCGGAGGGGGATTATATATATATATATATATATATATATATATATATATATATATATATATATATATATATATATATATATATATTCATCTCCAATATATAGATAGATTCATATAGATTCATCTCCTATATATAGACATCTCCAAAACTTCCATAATCGTGCTCTAAAGGTTATGAAACGGACCTTGGATCCAGTTCAATAATCTTTTTTATTAGGAGAAAATACGATTCAAAATGTATTAAAACAGTTGAAATAGCCATATCTTTGCTAATACTGGCCCGATTTCGATGAAATTTCTTTTGTTTTGTAGATAATTTAATTTCCTTTCAGCCCTGTAACTCAATTTGGAGGGTTTTAAGAGGTGCGCAAATATTTAAAAAAAAATTGAAACACCCGGAGGGAGATTCCAAGTTGAGATTCCCAAAAGATACTTCTCTAACACCAACTCAATTCAAATACAAATTTTCGACTCTATAAACTAATTTGGTGGAGATGTGCAAAACTTTAAAAACGCAGAAATTTCAGGTAAGCATACCGAATTTATTGGAAATTTACCCATATTTTAATGGCATCGTTCTGCCAGGTAGAAAACCCTACCTAACGAATTTCAGCTCATTTGACTCATAGAGATCTGGCTGGAGGTGCTCAAATATATATATATATATATATATATATATATATATATATATATATATATATATATATATATATATATATATATATATCAGTCATCTCCAAAACTTCCGTAATCGTGCTCTAAAGGTTATGAAACGGACCTTGGATCCAGTTCAATAATCTTTTTTATTAGGAGAAAATACGATTAAAAATGTATTAAAACAGTTGAAATAGCCATATCTTTGCTAATACTGGCCCGATTTCGATGAAATTTCTTTTGTTTTGTAGATAATTTAATTTCCTTTCAGCCCTGTAACTCAATTTATACATATATATATATATATATATATATATATATATATATATATATATATATGGCGAAGGCGAGGGCCAAGTATAAGTAGAGTTTAATATTTAAATATTTACAGTAATTTATTTTTAGTTAGGTAGGCTATTATAAATTTACTTCCGATAGGACTAATTTTTTACGACTTATCCCATTTTAAATACACATTATTAATAATGTGTATTTAATAAAGAACATTATATATCATGAATAATATATATTAAAGATTACAATTAAATCCAATTTCATAAAATATTATTAAATGCTTTAATCCAATAATTATAAAAATTTAAATGAAGCTCATTTCAATTCTTAATACAGCTGCACCTAGTCAAGCATTATGACTTCCTTCAAACTATCATAGGAGAGTTACTTTATAAAGCTTATCTTGATAAAGGTAATAATACATTATTTTTAATTATATTATTCTTAGTCTAATTTGGCATCAATCTCCTTCTTTATGAATAAGTAAAAACATCATTATTTATCTTAAGAATCTTACTTACTTTATAATACTATAAAATATCTTGAGTTGATTTTTTTTTTTCAAATTAAATTAATTGATTATTGAAAAAGCTTATTTTTTTTTTTTAATGTTTCTTTAAAGGAGCTTGTACTTTTTTATAAATATAAATATAAAACCATAATATAATATAAAAATTTATAATATATTACACTACAATAATAAATAATATAATATATTATATATTATAATATAATATAAAATATAAAACTGTCACAATTTGGTTCATTGTTAAATGATCAAAAAATGAAAAATAACAATTTTTAAAAAGGAAAGAGTTAATTAGCATTGACTAGGAAATTGTCCGATTTGATATATAATTTCAGGAAAACAAATTCAAAACACTCTATTTTAAAACATTAATTTTCTTTATATTTCTTAATAAAACTTTACAACGATGTCTTCAAGTTGTATTATTTAAAAAATATATCAATATTAAAAGTTTATTAATTTTTTTATATTTTTTAACTATTACATTCATTAATTTAGAAATGTCTGTTTATCATTTTTTTTTATAAATATTAAAAATACATATATCTTCTGTGATTAGGCTAAAACATATATTTTTTTAAATTAATATTTATTATCTTAAGATACATTCTTTATTTTTATATATTGATCATATATAAATCGTAATTTTTCTTTAGTAATTATTTTCTGTGTTTTTTGTACTTATTTTTTCTCTGTGCCCGATTTGTTTTATCAGTGAGTTGAAAGGCTGTGATAAACGGAGTAGGCAACACTAAAACACCTGAGAAATGTTTTCTTTTAAAGATATTATGCAGAATGTAAATTTTTAATAATATTTAATTTGTATTAATAAAATAATCGTTTCAATGTATTTATTATCTTCTTTAAAATATGCGATTTTATAGATAAAATTTATTATTCAATTTCAAATGTAAATTTTATCAGATAATAATTAAAAATAAAACAATTTCAGTAGTGCAGGCTGTGATGGGCTATTTATTCTGTTTTATAAATTAGTAAAAACACTTCAATAAATTTCAAAACAAAAAATAAGTATGCCTGGTTTTAAATTGTCTAACGCATACACACTCATAGTGTAAGAAAATATCAAAACTTTCCATTGATATTATGTCCTTCAGAAAGAGTCCTTTATAGAAGCGATTATTGACATTGTCTGATCAATTGATCGACAAATCCACAATTGGCCGGACAAAGGCGGGAGCCAATTTTCGGCGAAAACACTTCCATCAATTGCTCATCTAGGACAAAACAACAGTTTCGTACGGCTTCGCATCGTGTGCTCTGGTACCATCTTTAGCCTTGAAGTCATTGATGTGTTATTTCTTTTTATGATGAAAGGAAAGAATTTTTAAATGTTGTATATTATTTTATGTTAGCTTTAGATAAATCAATAACCAGCCTGCTCTCTAATAATCTTGTTCCATTTTACGTTTTTATAATTATTTCTGACTGCGTTGACTAGTACTAAGTTCTGTACTGTCTGTACTGTCTGTACTGTCTGTACATGGAAGGCCGAGTCTGCCTCGAATAAGGTTGGTCTTCGATGTGGAAATCCAAAATCCAATCACTCCAACCTTATATTATTATCTAATATAGTTTATCTATATTAACAATTTATCATAACATTTTTTGTTCTTTATTTTATTTTTGTTAGTTCTTATAATTATTTTACGAAATTTATAGGCTGTAAATGATTTATACCTTGTTGTAGAACTTTTATAATATATTATAGGGAATATATTTATTCTAAAATGAGATCTTCATTTATGGATTCTAATTTAGGTGTATATATAATTTCAGGCCCTTTACCAATTTTAATAAATTATTAAAGTTTAATGCTAACAAATTAAAGATGATTATAATATAGTTACGAATACTAAAATAATTAAAAAATATCTGATGTGGACAACACATGACTTCCTTGTACGCCAATTAAAACTATCAAAAAAATATCAAAAACGACATTCGGCGTCGCGACATCCATCTATCGACATACACAGAGAGGCACACTCTTGTTTCTGGAGGTCTCATTCCGTTATTACATGTCGTTTTCTTTCAGTATGTAACAAGTTCCTAAGAGATTTCCATGACATCATTAGAACTGTTAATGTCACTAGATAAAGCATTGGAAATCAACAGTTTCGACATTTTAAGCGGAAGAACCTGCTTAGCTTGTATCTTATTCACCTGTTGGAGAATTGTTCATCTCACAAATGGAGAGAAAAACCACTCAATTTTAACACTTAAAACAAATAATAAAAATGTTTAATTTGATTGAAAACCAAATTGCGTTTGTAACCTTTATTACCGAAACATATGATTTCTCTTTTAATTTAAATATAATTTTTTATGTAAGCTTATTATGACCTTCAAGTAAAGTGCCCTTTTCGGCTCACCAATTTTAACAAAAATCTAGTAAATACATTCATATCGATATAAAAGTCCTATTTATCAAATTTGAGATGTTTTACATTATATTTTAATATAATTTTTGATGAAAGTCTAATATGACACTCAAGTAAAGTACCGCTTCCGGTTTTTCAATTTAGACCAAAATCTAGTATGTTATTTAAATCAATATACAAGCGATAAATACTAAATTTGAGAAGTTTTTCCTGGTATTTTAATATAATTTTTTATGGATATCAATTATGACCTTCAAGTAAAGTACCACTCCCGGTGATCAAGCAGTAACCAAAAAAGGAGGTTCACAACTAGATTTTACAACAATTCTAAATACAAAATTTCAACTTTCTACGGCTAACCGTTTTCGAGTAATGCGAGATACGAACGTACGTACAGACGCCACGACGAAACTAGTCAAAATGGATTCAGGGATGGTCAAAATGGATATTTCCGTCGAAATCTGAAAACCGAAAATTTTCGCGATTACAATACTTCCTTTACTTTGTACAAGGAAGTAAAAAAATAAGCAACCTGTTCAGAAAATAATCGTGTCACAGACCCACAGAACTGCTTTTTTTCGACTCTGGGAACTTAGGAACGCATAGATACGTTGAAAACCGCACACAAAATTTTGACTACATCAAAATACTTTTCTTACCTACAAGCGTTCGGAAAGTGAAAATGCGAATTTCTGCTAACATTATGTAATATAATTTCTTGTAAAAAAGAGTTTTTATTATTACAATAATATATAATAGTGTGAATATATTTGAGTATGCGGTTTAAGTAGTTGATGCGAAATGTGAGGACCGTACTCATCAATGGGTATCAGCTGAGAATTGCTCAAAAATTAAAAATTAGAATGTTGCTGGTCCATTGATTTTTATTGATTTTTTTTTGTATTTCCATCTGATTACTTATAAAGGAAATCGATTGAATATTAGCTATAGAGTCATTTTAATCAGTTGCGGATTTACGCGCAGGCAGATTGCAGAGGCGGAATTCCAGAAATTCCAGGAAGTCTTGTGTTATTGCACGGACAAAAACAGCTGCATTTAAGCCAAAAGTACGAATTAGTTGACATCCGCATGATAGTATAGAAGGATCAATCTAATTAGGGATTTATAAATTATTTGCCACTTCTATAATTTTGTTTTATTGAAAACTAGTTTCGAATGTTATACATTCATCTTCAGTTCTAAAAGCACACAAAAAATTCGAAAATAAGCAATTCAAAATATAGTTTGGTATTATTATGCATATTAAATTAGATGTAATATAAATCAGTATAATAAAACATTTATGAATTATGAATTTAATTAAGACAAGAAATCAAACGAATGTTGATTGAAACCGTTTATCTATAAATATCCCACCTTTCTTTCATTGTTAGTTCATTGCGAGAAGAAACCAGTACAAACTTTTCTGTTTGATATAATCCATTTAAACCTTGTTGAGTACCAACATGTATTTGATTTCTTGTCTTAATTAAATCCATAATTCATAAATGTTTTATAATATTGATTTATATTAATCTAATTTAATATGTATAATAATACCAAACTATATTTTGAATTGCATATTTTTGAATTTTTTGTGTGCTCTTAGAACTGAGGATGAATGTATAACATTCGAAACTAGTTTTCAATAAAAACAAAATTATAGAAGTGGCAAATAATTTATCAATCCCTAAAAGTACGAATGACTAATAAAATGTATATCAAAACATAAATATCTCTATAACTAAAACATCAATTTTCTAATATATTAGTGATAAGTATTTATTAGAAACTAGTTCATGTTTTTAGAGTAATTATTGAAAAATGAATTTTCAAATATTAAAGGTTCGTTTGATCTCCCCTCCATCCTCCGTATGAAGCAATATTCAGTAATAACCTCAAATAATCTGCATCCTTCCAACCATCCCTTTATTATTCCTCCAATACTTTTTTTATCTTCCTTGCCATAAGGGCCTGGTGAACCGTATGAAGAGATAACCTGGCAAAGGCAAAGGATCCAGTCCCCAACAGATCAAAGGTCCTTAATCTTGTTGACAGTCACTTCCCATCACCACTCGAGATCTGAGGGAACCTTCGGGAGGGCTTGGCGTTCTTCTGCTATATTGGAATATTTTCCCATCTTCTGCAAGACTTTGAAGAAGATAGTTATATTAGTACTAAAGATATTTTCTTCTTAATACTGAATAAACAGGCGCACGTAGACAGAAGCAAGATGTCTTTTTGAAGTAAATTGCTTCGTAACTTCGCCAGTAACATTTATTTTCATTTGGGATTGTAATAATAATTTTATCACAGTTAACTAAAACCTTAAAATATATCTGTAAGTCAGAGGTAAACTGTTGTAAGTCAAATTTTACTGAATTTAAATTTACTAATGTATTTGCATTATTCTGCCCATAATCAGTTGACAGTAGAAGTATCAATCTAATTAGGTATTGATGAATTATTTGCCAGTTCTATAAATTAGTTTTTATTGAATACTAGTTTTAAATGTTATACATTCATCTTCAGTTCTAAAAAAAACACAAATATTCAAAAATAAGCAATTTAAAATACATATTGGTATTATTATACATATTAAATTAAATGTCGTCAAAATACATATACTTATATATATTACATTACACGTAATAAAATTAAATAACGTAGTATAAATATAATATAGAAGGTATATATAATATAAACGTTATACGTACTATAAAACATAATATAAATTAAACCAATGAATCCTATTCTGAGTGATATAATCTACTTAAACCTTGGTGAGTTCCAACTTACATTGTATTAGTTAAATTCATAATTCATAAATGTTTTGTAAAACAAGTTTATATTACATTTAATTTAATATATATAAGTATATGTATTTCGACGACATTTAATTTAATATGTATAATAATAAACTGTATTTCAAATTGATGATTTTTGAAATTTTGTGTGTTTTCAGAACTGAAGATGAATGTATAAGATTTGAAACTAGTTTACAAAAAAAACAAATGTATAGAAATGGCAAATAATGTATCAATTCCTAATTATTCTAGCCATATTTTTCGAGTATAACTATCGTAAAGAAGCTGTAATTGTAATAAAATATAATAAACTTCGAACTTAAAGACTGACGACGACTGTACAAGCAATACAGTGCTGCGCTCTGAAGGTGCTTTTTTGCTCACCTGTAAAACTTTGAAAATGTCACGTAAAAGATTCTTTCAAAGGCCAAGTGTCAGAATTGGGAAGAAACGGTCAAAACACAATACAGAATATTCTCTCTCTCTCTCTCTCTCTCTCTCTCTCTCTCTCTCTCTCTCTCTCTCTCTCTCTCTCTCACACACACACACACACACACACCACACACACTCTCTCTCCCACACACTCTCTCTCACAGAGTGTCTCCCTCTCTCCCTCACGCTCTCTCTCCCCTTTTAATTCCAATTACGCCCTCAGCTCTAACTGGAATAACTGTTTTTTTTTGTAAACCTCTGATAACAATGACTTTTTGGTAATGTAATATTTTCACATTACGTTATTATTTAAAAAAAAAATATATTTTGAATATTTTAAATCAAGATCAGAAAATGTTATACAGAAGTCACAAAAAGTAACGTTTGATTTAAACTTCCAATTTCAGTAATGTAATTTTTTTTTTATTCTGAACTTTTACGCTCCCCTCACCCCTACCTTGGCATGCCTCTGGTCCCATTAATATTAATAAAATTAGTCATGTTATTATTCTTGTTCGATCCAACTTGTTATCTTCTTATTCTCATGTTCAATTTTTCAAGATGCTGTATAAAAGAAATTTAATTAGCTACAAGTGCCCCCTAGCAGTGACCCAACCTCCCCTAGCAGCCCGGTAACCCAAGCAGTAACACAACCTCCTCTGGCGCTATACGATCCCCAGGCATTATAAATTCCTGCCCCTCTTGGAAAGCTACTTTCCCTTCCCCCCCATTCCAAGACGTGTTCCCTTCAGCCAATTTCGGGGCTAACCCCCTAAATAGGGGGCACCCCTTGAAATATTTATAGAGGGTGAAATTACCCCCTCCCCTCTTTCCAAGGAGGCGAAACCTTCCCTTCCTCGCCTTGTTATTAGACCCAGTGTTTGTTTCCGTTACCAATTCTCACCTCCGTTTCTGCGGAGTGTTATGATAATGTAACACGGGAAATATTCAGATCCCGTATTAAAATAATATTTGAAAAAGAATATCATAATAATAATATAAGATAAGATTATATCTATAATATAATTTAATATAAAAGAGCAAACACTCAAGAGAGAAATAGATTTATTCCTAGAATACAATTAGAATATTTATGTATCATATACAAAGCCATAAGTCACTCAAATTGCTCTAAATAACTAACTAGTAAACGGTTCGCCAAGTCAGGCATCTTCAGGACATAATAAAACACTGCACATTGCACACAATTTGGACAATGCTGTAATTATAAGTCTGATAGTACCAATTTGAATTATTTATACTCCGAAACGTTAAGCATTTTAGACAAATCTAATAAATTTGACTAGATTTCCTTTTGCGCTTGATTTGTTTGCGGATCAGCTATTTTTAATTATAACCTTCCTCAGCTATGCATTTTCATTTATTTTTTCTTCTATATTTACTTTATCTTTCATATAATTTATTTTTGTCTTTTTTTGTTCTACTTTTTTTTGTTGCATGGCATGTGAATATTCAGCTGATCAGCTGTGTGAATATAAACTTTCCCAGCTGTTGCCATGTTAGGTACCCCCTTTTCCTTCAGTATGTATGCAGGCGTCTTGGAGTGAGGAACTGTCTCTACAATTCAATAATAATATATTATTTTTCTTTTACAGATCACTACTGTCCTGTTGCTGTCTACCGCATTCATCAGTTCCAAGGTATTTGGTTTTGTGATATAAATTTATTTATTTTTTTAGTATAGGATTATGATGAATTTTAATGTAAATGTGCTTTATCGAGAGCGTGTGTTCTCAACTACAATAGCTTCTGTGCGGAGGAATATTTTTTTTTTAATTTACGAAGCTTTTTCGTTATCGACGACCTTAAGTTGATAGCTAAATAAGTTAATAGCTAAGTTTGATCAAAAACAGATCAGTAATTAAAGAGAATAAGATAGCAAAAAGAAAATTGTAACAAAGGCAAAAAAATAAATTGCAATTACTTTTGTGGATTCTGTTACAGATCTCTTATTTGTGACGTTATCAAAAAATGTTTAGATGGGAACTTAATTCATTTTCCAAAAACCGGTTTACTGCATCGGTTAAAACCGATCGGCTATAACTTTAGGTAAAGTACTAGGAATATTCCATAACCGGTGTTTTTCACAATAGCCGACATCCCTACTACACATCTGTTCGTTTACTGGAATCGTGCCCGGATCGCTTGAGCCGTATTCGGCCGAACAAAAGGAGTTAGGCACTTTAAAAAAAAAAAATATATACCCAAAGCAAGTAATCAATTTTTTTTAACATTATTACAGCTTAATAATATTTATTAGTGCTATAATTAAACATGTATTATTTCATCTATATGATACTGTAATGTAATATTTTTAAATATTGAAAGTTCGGGAGACTAACTTGAGTTTCAATTAACGAAGTTCTTAATTTTATAAATTAAATTAGATTTTTAATATTTTTTTTTTTTTGGGTTGGATAGAATTGAAACAACATTATCAATAAGGCCGTAGCAAAAGATAAACTTGTAACTGATGGCCAAAATCGCTTCCTGTAGACGGTCAGGCTAAAAAAATCTAAAGTTATTTCGTAGCAAATATTTTAAAATAAAATTAAACAAATTTCGAAAGATTCAAAATTCGAAAAAACCCTACAATAAAACTGTTATATCAACTTTGGAGTGTATAATTAAAGATTAATAACATTACTAGATATGAAGTTAAGTGAATTTTTATTTTCCGAATTAGGAGCATTTAAATTTTTTAATTAAACAAACATATTTTTATCTAAAAAAATAAAATATTTTTCTTGTACGAGGATAAAAATATATACTAGAAAATTAGAGAATCATGTTGGTAGTTTAATATTTCAATATTTTCAACTGAAAAATTAATTAATTTTCTATATATAGAAGTAATTTTGTAAAAATCGTTCCGTCCTTCAATTGTTTATGCAAA
Source organism: Rhaphigaster nebulosa (assembly GCA_948150685.1). Classification (NCBI taxonomy): domain Eukaryota; kingdom Metazoa; phylum Arthropoda; class Insecta; order Hemiptera; family Pentatomidae; genus Rhaphigaster; species Rhaphigaster nebulosa. The sequence goes on from OX411308.1 coordinate 181,338,432, forward strand.
CTCATTTGTATTCCTTCATCAGTTCGTTTACATAAAACCAGAGGCGTACGCAGAATTTTTTTTCGACGAGTGAATTCATTTTTTTTTTCTGTGGCAGGATTTAATATGAAGAAGGCAAATAATCACCTAAATGTCTATAATCACCAAATTTGGTGTGATTTTAGGATAAGCATGAAAATTGGATTAAAAACTATTTTTTTTTATAAAAATATTACTTAAAACAAAAATGTTATGTTGGTGGGAATGGAAATTAATTTTTTTCGTACACTTCGGGGGGAGGAGGGGGGGAGGAAGATATATTCCCCTGACTCCCCTCGCCCTCCGGGCGTATGCCACTGCATAAAACAATAAAGTAAACAGATATAAACTCAATGAAACGTCTTAAATTATAAAACAAAATAAAAACAATTGCATCTCCCTCCATTTCCAGTTCAGCCACGTGACAGGGTTCCGAGATAAATCCATTTAAAAAAAGAAGAACCTGCCAACTTGGCTCCATAAATCCTTGAAGAATGAAAATATATCGGAAATTTAAAACAGAGAAAAAAGCTCCCGGTGATTCGTCACTAGTAAGGGACACTTCCAATGTCTCCAACTCAATTTTCTTTTTAAAAATTTAAATATTTAGAAATAATGCGATTTCTATCGGCCTCTTTACATAAATATAAATCTTATTATCAATTTATACTATCTCTTTGGGTAAGTCCTCGTTTACTTGAATTTTATTAAAGTCATATAAAAATTTATGATTTATACCATTTATAGTTAATATTTTTTAAACACTATCTTTGGAATTGACACATAAATATAAGTATAAGATTAATAGTACCAGAATTGTATTTTTACTTACGTAAATTTTCGGTTTTCAGATTTCAACGGAAATATCTGTTTTGATCATTCCAGAATCCATTTTGACTAGTTTCGTCGTGACATCTGTACGTACGTTGGTTCGTATCTCGTATAACTCAAAAAACCGTTTAACCGTAGATAGTTGATATTTCGTATTTGGGATAATTTTAATATCTAGTTGTGCACCTCCCATTTTGCTCACTTCATGATCATCAGAAGTGGTTACCTTGCTTGAAGTTCATGATATATTTTCACGAAAAATTATTCTATAATATTATACAAAACTTCTCAAATTTAGTATATAAGACTTATATGTTAATTTAAATAACTGACTGCGTTTTGGTTAAAATTGCGGACCCGAAAGCGGCACTTTAATTAAAGGTCATAATGAACTTTTTTTTTTTTTTTTTTGAAACACCACATATATTCTGCAATAATAAACCTTTGTAAAAAATTAAAATATTAATTACTAATATACCAAAGTGTTTTCAAATCATGATTTCCATTGTAAATAAGTAGGACGAAATCATGGGTTCACATCGAGAATACCCAGTTATTATTCTTGTCACTTAGCGTTATTAGGAACTGGTTGGTAACTCTTTGTTATTAGTAACTGCTAAACAGAAAGTGACCATTGTTGAGTTCCGCACCTCCACGTTTCATAAATATTTCGAAGCTGTTTTCTCTTTCTGTTCATGATTTTTTTAAATATATTATTTGGGTAGATAGAGATTGGAGTTCATTGGAAGTTAAAAGTTAATATTTAAAAAGAAAAGTATTTTTTAATAATTTGAAGTATTCATATTGAACGTGCATGTCCGAAACATTTAATAAAATTCGGATAAGGAAGATTTATTCCGAGAAGTGCCAAGTTAAAATGTTTAAAGCAGGACAATTTCCTTCAACTTTTTTATTCAATGTAACACTCGAAAATTTCATTAGATAGGCGATTCGTAATTCTGAGTGATAAACAACATGGATACGATCAAGATGCGATAATTACTAAATTAATTACAACGTTAGTGTAATTCGGGAACGAAATAGATCACGAAATGAATAAAACGAAAACATTAATAATGAAATATAAACTTTGTTGAAGAATCTGTTATGATTTCAGAGATGTAAATATATTATTGAAGAAATGTGAATAGGTATAGATATTTAAGTACCTGTGATTGGAAGAATTGAAAATAAAAGAAAGAGTAAGTAAAGACGCGGTTAAATGTGCACAATTAATTCACAGTTGCAAAATTACTCATAATCAGTTCAGATTGAGTTCAGAAAGTTAGAATTTATAAATATATAATAATTCCTACTGTTCTTTACTGGAGCGAAAGTGGTCGCTTAAATAGAAGCTGCCATTGCTGTTCACTCTAAATGGAACAATAGAACTGTAGTGTGGAGCGATTGGAGTGAAGATTTACCGACAGGTTGTGATTCTTGCTCATGTTTAAATGTATTATATAATAATTACATATTTAATATAACTCTTGAGAATAATATATAAATAATACCTGTAAAATAGCATGAAAATTAATTAATTTAATCTTTATCTAAATATTTAAATACTAGGTTGTTACAAAGGTCTTTGTGCGTTATTATAGTTTTATTTCAGATTACATATTTTAAACATTATGAATACTATTCTTTAAAATAAAGTCCACTATTTTCAACTATATATTAAACTAGCCGATCTTGGCGAACCCATTGCTTATATTTGCTAGATTTTTTTTTTTTAAATCCATTTTTCGTCACATATGATAATTTTTTAAAATGTTAATGACCCCATAATGCCAACTAATGTCACAAGGAATTAAAGGATTAGTCAAACATTTATATAAATAGCAGGAACTAAGACATTCTTATAGGATTAATTATGAGAGTTGAAATTCAGAGTTGTGTTCATGCACAAGGACTTTTGTAACAACCTACTAATTCTACAAAAAATGTGTAATTCCTTTTAATTAATATTTATATTTTTTAACATAATTAATAGAAAAAAAAATTGTGTTATTCATATCAGTATTTTTGTTCATATTTTATACAATGAATACCGTAAACTTTGCCTGTTTACGATTTGTTGACCAACAATTTGTATTATTATTATTGTTAAAGCCCAGTTTAAAAACTGAGCAGTCCTTCGTTCCATTTCATTAGTTTTCCACAATCACGAGGGATTGGATTTTGAAGTGGCGTGATGGAGTTAAGAACCAATGGAATTCCACAATCTTCATAACTCCAAAAAATCTACACAAGATTTTATACTCGTCTTCTAGAAAAGTGTATTGGGTAAAATTGGGCCGAAGAAGAATTAGTCCACTATTAGTCCACTATATGACTAAATGCGGATGATGCATCTTATATGTAAAATTAAGTTGATAGAAACGTCCGGATGGATAACGAACGATCACTAAAAGGATAATCTATGCTATTCCGAGAGGAAAGCGTCCTAGAGGTCGATCGAAACGTAGATGGGAGGAAGTCAAGACCGATCTTAGTATCGGACTCGAACCTTCGGGTTCGCTAAACCTTGATGTTATTATTTCTGATTCAAACAGAAAAAATGAAAAGGTTTTAGGAGTTGTTATTTAATAAAGTCCCCTTTTGGTTGGTCTAAAAATAAACTCTATTATTACTGAAGAAGGTGTCGCGTTTCCTGCTTTATTGACAAATAATGGCGAAGAAAAGACGAAGCGGCGAAGCGAAAGGAGCTTAGACCGAGAGCCGCAGAACCTTCACTAATTAAGATTTGAGATCCTAGAGGGTGTTAGTGATGATGATGATAGCGCGAGGAGCCAATCAGGATCCAGCGGAGCGGCTTGCCTCTGAGTCCTGTCTTCTTTGAAGTTCTCTCTACCGCATCCTCTCCTCTGTAGGCTTAGTTTATTATTGTAATCAAAGGTTAACAAAGTAACCAGCTTGTTAACAAAGTAACAATATTGTAGGATTGACATTAAACGAATTAATTAAGTATCAAGTTAGAGATAAATGTTATAATAAGAGTCTACCTATTGTATTATTAATGCATTATAATTTAAGGCTTATGTATGGGGTCGGAACTAGGAGATAGCAGCAAAGGGGGTACTTGCCTCAGGCAGTACGATTTTGAGGGCGGCAAATTCGACCGATTTTTTTTTTTTGAGGTTATGTTAAAAATATTTGTTGCTTTTTTACTTCCTTGTACGAAGTAAAGGAAGTATAGTAATCAGGAAAATTTTCGGTTTTCAAATTTCAACGGAAATATCCATTTTGACCATCCCTGAATTCATTTTGACTAGTTTCGTCGTGGCGTTTGAACATACGTACGTTCGCATAACTCAAAAACGATTAGCCGTAGAAAGTTGAAATTTTGTATTTAGGATTGTTGTAAAATCTAGTTGTGAACCTCTCTTTTTGGTTACTGCTTGATCGCCGGAAGTGGTACTTTACTTGAAGGTCATAATTGATTTCCATCAAAAAATATATTAAAATACTTTGCAAAACTTCTCAAATTTGGTATTTATAACTTATATATTAATTTAAATAACTTACTAGATTTTGGTCTAAATTGGAAAACCGGAAGCGGTACTTGAAGGTCATATTAGACTTTCATCAAAAATGATGTTAAAATATAATGTAAAACATCTCAAATTTGGTAAATAGACTTTTATGTCGATATAAATTTATTTACTAGATATTGGTTAAAATTCATGTGCCGAAAAGGATACTTTATTAGAAGGTAATAATAAGCTTACATCAAAAATTATATTTAAATTAAAAGAGAAATCATATGTTTCCGTAATAATAAAGGTTACAAACACAATTTGGTTATCAATCCAATTAAACATTTTTATTACTTATTAAAATATTACTTATTTTTTAAAGTGTTAAAATTGTGTGTAAAATACTAGTTTTCCTCCCCCATTTGTCAGATCAACAAGTCTGCAGCATGAGAACAAGATATTAGTTATGTGGGTTTCCGCTTAAAATGTCGATTTCCAATGCTTTATCTAGTGATATTGACAGTTTTATTGTTGTCACGGAACATGAAGAAATATCTTGGAAACTAGTTACCCACTGAAGGAATACGACATGTAATAACGGGACGAGATCTCCAGTAACCAGAGTGTGTGGTTTAGTGTGTGTGTCAATAGATGGATGTCGTGACGCCGAGTGTCGTTTTTGCTGCAATCTTCGGAAACTAGTAATCAAATCCAGTATCACTTTTTGAGCCACAGATTTATAATTTAATAGGTATACAAGGATGTCATGTGTTGCCCACATCAAATATTGTTTTATTTGAGTTAATGTTGTGAGGTGATTATATTTATTTCGATATATATGACATAAAATACTGCTATAAAAAAGTGACTTTTATTAGAGGACCCTGGGGGAGAGGGGTGAAAAAGGGGTCGGAATCTCAAATCAAAATCAACACTTAACTGCCCGTACATTCAAATGGTAGTTTCACGCTGCAAAAAAAAAAAACAGTAGTCCATATTATTATAGCACCCTGTGGTTTTCACTTTTTTTTTTTTAAGCGCTGTGTCCGAATCTGGAATTATTCAACAAAATTTCTTAGTGCGTTTTGAGATATACGCCACAAAAAAAAACAGGGAAATTTTCATTAGCCTTTTGCTTTCAATTCTGACTTCCATTTTTAATCTTCGTGTTCTAATAATCATTAAAGGACGAACCATTCGATGTGCTGGATAAAGGGAGAAGCAGATATATAACAGTTAAAATACTTTTTAAAACAAATTCGTTTGGGATTCTCTAATCCCATCTTCCTCCTTATATTTTTTTCGCTTATAATTTCAAAATGATGTGTGATAGCAAACAAATCATTATTACCTTGTTTAGCCTCGACTAAACGTGCCACAATGTGAGTTCAACTATAGCTCTGCAGGTCTAATAGTTCTCGAGATATAGTTGAAATTTTGGAATGATTGAAATTGAAAACATTAATATTATTAAATAATCTATAGTTGACCGTAAAACTTTATGAAGGAATGAGAAGGTCCGGGAGGCGGCCAAACAAATGGATACCAAATAGTAAAAACTATTTATTCGAAACTAACGTTTCGACCCAAATTACAGGTCTTCAGCAGTACTAAATAAAAAAGATACCAAAAAAAAAATGTTATAGACAGAGAATGATATTAAAATTAACAAAGTAAATAAAAAGGCATAACGAGAATTTTTTTTCTTATTTATCATTTTTTTTAAATTTGTTGTATCTTGTTTATTTAGCCCTGATGAATACCAGCAATGTGGGTCGAAACCTCGGTTCATAATAAATAGTTTTTACTATTCGTGATCCATTTTTTCACCGCCTCCCGCACCATCTCATTTCTTCATAAAAAATTAATATTTTCCAACCATTAGGCCTACACGCTTCAGTATGTGCTTAAATTAAAGCTAAGAAGGTTTGTTGCAACTTTACTTCTAACGATTTTCTTTGTAAGATCAGTATTTTTCCCAGAATTTGGCTCAAAATTTGACCCTTTTGGAAATAATCACCAATTTTTGAAGTACTGCATCTCGGGAACTATTGTACCTACAGAGCTCCAGTTGGGCTCAGATTGTATATAATTTATTCTTCTTTAAAAAAGAAAAAAAAATTCGCTCCTACAAAGATAATTTTGAAATTATGAGCGAAAAACCGAAGATTTGTTAGATATAAGGAGAGGGAAGGGATTAGAGAATCACAAAAGAATTTATAACTATTGTTATAAATATACCTTTAATGATTATTAAAACACGAAGATAAAGAAAGAATTTCACAATTAAAAGACAAAGGCTGAAGAATTATGTGTTCTGAAAAGGTGGTTCCTTTTCTCTTGTCTTAGTGCTTCGACAGGTACTTTGCACGGATGCCGACAATTTTTATAATTAAATTAAAGTATTGATTTAAATAAATAATCATGATGGAATAAGATGGCCCGAGAGGCGGTCAAAAAATGGATCAACAATAATATAAACAATTTATTAGAAACCAACGTTTTGACCCACATTGATGGTCTTCATCAGGGCTAAATAAACAAGATACAAAAAACAAAAAAATATAATGATAAATAAGTGAAAACAAATTGTTATTATGTCTTTTTATTTACTTTGTTAATTTTAATATCATTCTCTGTATATAACATTATTTTTTTTTTTTATGTAGTCCTTATGGAGCTCTGCAATGTGGGTCGAAACGTAGGTTTCTAATAAATAGTTTATACTATTTATGATCCTTTTTTTGACCGTATAATCGCTTCATAATAATTTTTACGATCAACTATTAAATATTCGATCTGAATAAATACTTATATAAATTATAAAAAATTAATTGGTTTGTTTTGTCATATAACTATTAGCAAGTACTATTTCCTCTAAGTGAAGGATGCCGCACACAAAAATAACGAATAGGAGATAACATAATCTTTCTATTTCCGGTCTAGAACGAAGCGTTCAATCGGTCTCTTCCATTCGTTGCACTCGACAGTATTCTGCATTTGACAAGCCCTCCTCCACCAGCCCACTGCAGCTGCGCTTCAATGCAATCCCTCTTCTAGGCATTTCAAGTCCAGCTTTAAAAACTTTCGGAAAAGTTCCATTCAGATTCAGATTGGTTAAAACATAAATTTTAGTAAATAAATTGGTCATTAATATTACAGTGAACCAGGGTACGAAACAGTTATTGAACTTTATCAAAAAAGTTTCAGTTTTAACTGTTTTACAAGAACTTTTACCATTAAAGTATTAACATAAAAGTTCTATACAAAAGGAACTTCTGATAAAAGTTACAATTTATGTCATTAAAAGTTTTTGATGTAAGTTCTGTTAATATAAGATCTTGTCAAAACTTTTTTTAAATAATTTTTTTGTTAATATAAATTCCTACTAAAATATTTCAAGTACAGTTGACATCCGCATGATGGTATAGAAGGATCAATCTAATTGGTCAGTTGACATCCGCATGATGGTATAGAAGGATCAATCTAATTGGTCAGTTGACATCCGCATGATGGTATAGAAGGATCAATATAATTAGAGATTGATAAATTATTTGCCACTTCTATAAATTTGTTTTATTGAAAAATAGTTGCGAATGTTATACATTCATCCTCAGTTCAAGGTTTAAATGGATTAATCCATTTGGATTTATATAAAAGTATAATATATTTTTCTTAATTGGGCATTAATATTTCATTCAACCCATCTGCTAATTGACACATGTCTTACTATCACAAAAAGAAGTAATTAATTAAAGTTCAGAGAAACAACATAATTAAATAATACCCTTTCAGGATAATTATTTACTTATTAATATTTATTCTTTAGGCTAAAATTAAGTAACATCAATAAGCTGGAATCCGGATCATCAACATCAATTATTACAGAAAAGAGATTTATGTTAGAACAGTTAATGGCTAGGTCTAGTCTGAACCATTCCATGGTTAACAGTTTATTGTAACAGTTATTATTTTCTCTTGTAACAGTATATTATTTTAATTTAGATGAATATAGATAAATGTTAGAAAGGAGGTTGTTCTTTAGTAACCATGCCCATTATTAATTTGAATACATTTCATTAAGTGTAATAGTAATAAATTTGATTAGCATTATGGTTATTAGTATTATAATTAAACTTATGAGTAGGAAATTCATCTTGGTTAATTATTAAATAATGGTAATCACAAATCAGGCCCTTGGAAAGGTATCCAATTTAAAGGACAAGATAAGAAATTCATATTTATTCATAATATTACATAATTTTGGGTTAATCATCCTCAATGATTGCCCAATAGCATCTCTATATGCAGATTAGTATATTATCAGCAATATATATATATATATATATATATATATATATATATATATATATATATATATATCAAACTCAAACTAGATAAAACATAGCACTTCTTACATATAATTCATAATCTTTCTTTTTATATTATTTTAATTTTAATTATTTGTATTTCTCAACATTGTTCATTATTTGTTTTATCATAGCTATCTTGATACTGATACTGGTGCTGTCACTTGTTATCTTGTTCTTAACCTTGGTCTAAAATATAGGCCGAAACATCGGCACACAAATATGTCTTCTTATTTTTTTTCACTGACTGCACTCTCCAATCAAGCTGCTCCTACTATTTAACTTATGTTTTTAGAAAAATCTATGAATTTCCGTTTAGATCGATCCATTTGCCGCTGAGGAAGACTTTGTGATCGAAAATGCCATCAGGAAGTTGTGACAAACTGTGGTAAGAAATATTCTCCGAAGGGGAAATGGAAGAATGAGACAAGAAGTATAGCGAGTTACCAATGACCTCTATTTCTGCCTCTCCTACTTTATAAATAGTACTTTATGTAGCTACTATAACTGTAAAGATGTCAACTTTACTGGTTGTTCTTTATCGATCCAATTCTCTCTCTTTAGAAAGTTTATAGTAGCCTATGTCCGATAAAAAGGAGAAATTATTTCGAACCAAATAAAAAGAAAAAAAAAATAAAGAATCTAATCTATATTCTATTATAAACCACAGCAGAACCCCATTTATCCGAAACAATAGGCCGATGGTTTTTCCGGTTATAACGTGAGGGGATTTAACTACCTCAAAACATACTATGTTGAATTATATGATGAATTATACTAAAATAAAGAAAATGAGAAACAATTTGGGAATTAACAATGAGACAATGGATTGAATTTATAGTTTTTAAGATAAAAGTTTTTATTAAAAAATAATACAAGCTGTCACACTTTAGAGATTGGGTTGCAAGTATCCAGTCGTACCATATACACGGAGCCAAGATAAATAATTAAAAAATAAAAAATAAAAATAATAATATATGCAAATCACAATTGAAAATAAATAGATAAATTAAATAATAGCAAAATAAGGAAACAACCAAGATTTAAGTTAAGCAAAAATAAAATAAATCATATTGAGAACATTCATACCATTGATCATTTATATTCTGCTTAGGGAACTACGAAACAAGCTTTGTCCTCCACATGTGGATGGCAAAGCAGAACTCCAGGAGATCCCAGCGCTTATCTCACAGCCGCGTCATTGATATTGAAATCCATTGGATACTAAGTGAGGGAACTAGACCCAGACACCTTAATTTGCATACGTTTGATTATGAGAAAAAAATCGAGGCAGGGTTTTACGAAAATAAGTTCAAACTCTATTTTCACAAAAACTGTAACTATCATATTATGTCTCACTTAACCAAATCAATACATACGCCTCACTTTTAAGAACTGCACATATTTTTTTTTTTATGAATTCATCTTAAGCTGGGTAACTAAAATTTTAATTTTCTGTAAACATTTTGGAATAAGATTTGGTCAATGAAAATAGTTCTGCGAAATCGTGGGAAAAAGGAAGAAAAAAGTGTTGAGAATAATCCGGGTTTCGGATGCACCAGACAGGCTGGGTTCTATTGTTTATTTTGTTATTCCACTCAGGTGAATAATATTGTAAAACAAGAGATACACCTGTTGATTGTAATGCGACTAGTTGCGAAACACCGTACAAGGACAACAGCTGCTTTTGTTACAATAAGCTACACAATGCTATTATTCAGCGACGACAAAAAATATTCTTCTGACAATTATAACTAGTAGTTCTGTGAATTAAATCTAAAATCTGCTCTTTATTGAAGCTTTGAAAGGATTAACCACTGTTGCCATTCATATTTACATTCAAAGAACATTGGAATTTACAGCCTTGAGATCATTGAAGTATGGCTAAATTTTTACTTTCCCTTACCTGTATGTGAAATATAGAGCTAGGAGAAATATTGGGTTCTTGAAAAATTTTGAATTCTAGTTTTCAACGGAAATACCCGTTTTAAGGTCCCCAGAGTCCAAATATTTAAGTCAATTAAGTCTCGTAAAAATGGGGTGTGTTTGAGCAGCCTAGCTCAAGAACAAAAAATAGTTCGGAACTGAAATTACATGTTTAAGGTTTCGACTAACCACAATATCATCGATTTTACTTCTCTCTTTTTTTTTTTTTTTGAGCTTTTTCAAAAATGGCGCTAACGAATTTGATGAAACTTGCCTAAAGTCTTCGCCTTGAAGCCCTTTGATTCTGCAAATATGCAGTAATTCACCGAAAAAATGTAAGAAATGACGAAAACAAACTTTATTCGCGCGCAACTAAAACAGTATGTATTTGATGGTAAATTATGGATAGAATCAAAAGAAAGGGTATAAAATTCTCTCTACCTCTCTCTCTCTCAAAAAAAAAAAAAATTATCTAAACCAGTATTAGCAAAGATGCCACTAGATGGAATTTAATGTAATCATGTATATGTAGAAATTATTAATTTAATAATTTTTGCTTTTATATTATTTAATGAAAAACTAAAAATTTTTATGAAAATAAATCGAGGCTTTTAAAATGTATTTTTAGCATGACAAACCCAAAATATATCAGACTGCCATTTTTTAAAAATCTATTTTTGTTGCACTTTTGTGAGAGAATGCGTAAAGAAGAATACTGCTGAGAATATTTCAAGTAGTTTTTATGTGAACTCTTTAAAAATTATTTTAAAAAATGGATTACTGTTATAGGGTGGTAAAATAAAGTTGTGAAATGCACAGACCGCATCAGATTTTTTTCATACTATATCGTTTCACACCATTACAAAGATTATTAACTCTTTTAAGGGTGTCGTGCATTATCGCTGATTACTGGAGTACACGATATTTCAATTAAAGTTAACCGACCAACCTGTAGGGTTTGGTATTGTAAAGATTTTTCAAAACGTTGTAGCTAGGAATTAAGGAGGCGAATTTTAGCACGCTGCCTCCACGTAACTTACAGTTAGAAGCTCTTTGTATTGTCTGACATAATCACTCCACAACAGACCCCAATGAAGGTCCTGGAATACTCCACTTCTCGAAAATCCTTCCCGATAAGAATCTCCTTCATCAGGAATACAAAGACAAAGAAGTTCCTCCTCCTTGGTCAGGACCACAAAGACTCCCACCCTCCCACTACGTCAATGGGTCAGTTACTATTGTTCCTACCCAGACCCAATTTCGGAACGGAACTCCAGCCGTTTGTCAGAGAGTCCATTAGCCCAGGATCGAGTAATCTGCTTAGTCTCGACCGAATAATGTAGGACTTCGTGAAAACTTAAATCACAACGAACAATCAGCGTAGAAATTGCGTGGACTATTAAATATTTCCACGAGTTTTTCCTGGATTTAGGTCCGATCTGTGTTACACTAAAGTATTTAGTGGAATCCGGAACGTTATCTGAATGCTTAACTCGATTTCCGAGCAAATCCTATCTTCATCCCCCTTTCCATTATTCTTTCAGTCCTTTCGACAATGAACAAGGCATGTCGGGTTTTGTGATAAAAAACAAAAAAAAACACGCTATCGGTTATTCCTGTGTTTTTTATCTTCAATTATAGCCGAACGACTTTAACACATACAAATCCCGTTGTTATAACTGAAATAACTTCGTATCAAAACATTTTTTGATGACGTCACGAATAACTGCTCCTAGAATTGTTACAGAGGTCATTGAAAGACCTTTAATCCAAGCAAATTACAATTATTATGAATTTTACAATTAATACAAAATAGTTGGCACAAATGGCGTTAGAGATCGCTAGTGCGACTAAGGTGGCTGTATTGTAAAGTACATTTTTTTTTTTTTAAGCATGAATTCCTTGTTCTGTATTTATTTTTTCTTAGGATATACTGATTCTTAGGATATATCAGTAGAGCTATACTGATTTTTTTAACATTTCAAAGTTTAAGTTTAAACTTTTTTTTTTACGAAATTTATTTTAGTAGATTTTTCTCCGTTTTTTGGATTTAAGGAATAACAAAAAAAAAAAACGATTATGACCGCTAGTGCAAAAAATATATGATAAAAACCAGTTATTCTATAACAAAAACCGGTTACAGTTTGAAATCCATAGAATGCATCCAATAATATTTTTAAGTGCAGATCATTTCTTTATCCAGTTGAAAAAACAAGGTATATAATAGAAATGGGATCATAAGCTTTTATTATCTAACATGTAAATGTTTAAATAATCAAATTTTATATAATTAATATAACAAGTTCCTCAGACAGATTCACCACAGATACCTTCAGCCAAAGAATGACTTGGGGCCCATAAGCTAAAATAAAATGAAAAATTCTAAACCCGTGGTTCTCAAACTTATTAGAGCCATTATCCCCTTCATAATAAAAATAAAATAAAACTCTCTAGGCCCCATAAAAATTATGTTATATATATATATATATATATATATATATATATATATATATATATATATATATATATGTATATATAGTGTTAATGTTTTGGATATAAATATTAATAAGTATATATGTATATCGATAGTAGAACGAGAAAACATCGAAAGTCCAAAAATCTCGTAAGTCTGTTAATAATAATAATCGGGACAGCGGATCCCTGTAAATCCCCGTTTAAAATATTACATCATTTGGTCCTCTCGTTTTCATTCTAGCGGGAAATAATGCGTAATGCAAATAGCTCCTAATTCCGTAACTTTCCTTAAAGTAGCCTAGTTTTTTGTGTCTCCTGTGAAACCTAGTGAAATAGACTTTCTTTCTCGTACTACTTTCGATATTTAAGTTTGCAGTTTGACTTTGAAAGCATTTTTAAATTTTTGACAGATATTTTGATATTAAAACTACTCGGAAAATAAATAATAAAGGTGAAAAATTAACTTACTGGTTTTAAATTTTAAGTGGTGGCATAAAAATAAAATATAAATAACCATATTTTGAATTTTGCTATCTATAATCATACAGTGAGCGCGCATCGCATCGCGGAAAACAAAGACAACTATAAAATACAAAGTATTAGAATACATTTCAATAAAATTCTGTTCATTAACTTATATTACATAACAAAACAAAATAATTATAATTATACTGGCAACCAAGAAGGAATAAGGATCCTTGTCACTTGGCCTTAAGGACGAAGGGCGAACCGGGCAACTTATATGAAGACGAGTGTAAGTCGGTTAAAATTGAAACTTGGAGCTGTTGGAAGCTGGAGCGCTTAAGAAAACCTAATACGGGAGCGGAGCTGGAATGATCAGAGGTAATAGGCTATTTTACTGTTCCGTAAAGTATCTAGTTCACATAGTGACAGGTAGTGTGAGCCGTGCAAGGTGAGTCGAGAGAGTGACTGACGGACAAAATTAGTGAAAAAAGTCTTTTTCTAGCTTTATTGGACATAAAGATCGTATGTGCGCATTATGCATTACGCTTGAACACGTATGGATTTTTTTAAATGTAGAATCACCAAAAAGAAATTTGATTGAAGTCTGTAACGGACACTCTGTGCAAGACAAATCAGCGGATTTTATCCTTGCTGTCTTTTAACATATAAACTTTTATTGACTTTTTTTGAAAATAATAGTTCCTGAATGAGTTATCTTGAACTGCAGTTAGCTCTGTTCTTCGACTGTTAGTCCAAGGTGTAAAGTAGGAACAGAAACAACAGTAAAAGATTAATAGTTTTTACCTAAGCTGAATAATATTTTTAGAAGGACATGTTGACCGAAAATACTTCCTGCTCACTTTGCGAGAACTGCAGGTGAAGGTACTATTTATGATGATGAGTGGCAGAGTGCCAACCTCATGTTCGGAGGTATATGCAAGATGTGTCGCATCCACTTGATGTCTTGGCCTATTTGCAGGATGATGATACAGCTGGGATCTTGGCAATCTGGGGAGGATAGATAGATTTCCTAGGATATACGGTAATTACAAAAATAGAATAGCAAAAAATTAATCGGGGACTTCGTCCTTTACAAATAACATTTATGTACATCAAACCTAAATTACTTGTTATAATATCTTATTTGAATATATTTTTTGTTAAATAAATATAAAACATATTTACATTGATGAGATAGCTCGTAATAATAAATCATAAATAAGTAAAAGAAAATTAGGCAGTCTAAAAGAAAAATAATCCGTTCCGAATAAAACTTTCTCTAAGTAATAAATGAAAACAAAATCTATTGCCAAAAAAAGGTCAATTAAGCGAATTTAATTTTTCATTTAACTGAATTTTAATTGAAAAAAAAAAAGCAGTACTACACAATCCTTGGTTCAGTATTAGATAAGGACGGTATTGCTTCGAAGACAACGGTTGTGCAAGAAGGTGATTTTTGCCTAGATCACACTCCACCGCCAGTTTTTCACCCAATTAAGAGTAATTATTTTATAGAGGCTGGGTGAGCCCCAGGAAGTTCGATCTACGGCTGATGTAGCAGAACAAATGATTAGCTGCCACAGTGCCTTAGTCACTTATTATTAAAATTGAAAACCTTTTCGCAGAAATTAAGCCGAAAATTTCTTCAAGCAATACAATGGTGGAATTAATATCAGTAGAGATGAATTTTTGTTCACAAGCTTTACCCAGCGATTTTTTGACCCAAGAGGACGAAAGATAATTACAGTGTTGAAGGCAATATTTACCAAAAATATTTAGTTAGCTAAGTATAACAAATTTCATCATTATTACATATTATTTTTTACTGTTTTAACAAATGTTCGAAAAATAATTTGGAATGAATTGATAACCTTATCAAATACCCCTGCGGAGGTAAGTATAGGCAAGTTCAATCAACGGGTCGGTGTTGCGGGTCTAGCTTATATTAAGTTGTGAAGGCGTAGATTAAATTTTAAATTGAGTATTGATTCCTCACTACCGAAGGTACACTAGCTTTGCATTCATGCAGGAAGTAAAAAAAAATATATTTTCCTCAGGACCGGATATTTCCACTCGCGTTTTGAATTTAGATATCAAGAAACAAATTTAGACAAATCTGTTTACAGTCAAATCCATGCGACGGACATACCCCACCTGAAAAATCCTGTATCAATTTTATCAAATTCCATCTATTAATTTTGCTTATGCATTCGCAAACCTAATTTCCTTGACACAACATTATTTCAATCCGATTCGGTTTAAAGGTAGAGAAAAGTTGGTTTTCCAAATGGTCCAGTATCAATTTCATCAAATTCCCTTTAACAATTCATATTTATATTTGGCTATATTCACGGATGATTTTCTTCTACAATCATTATTTTAGGAGTTTCCATTACATGCAGCAAAATAAGAGATACAAAATTAACCCAGATAGTTTATTTTAAACTATTGTGGCGTTATAAATCTAAAACAGATGAATATATTTTTCGAAGATTCGAAAAAAAACAACATTAAATTTGTTTTTTCTTAAACTACTTTTTCCTAATATATATATATATATATATATATATATATATATATATATATATCAATTAAAAATGGTGAGGAAGCTATTCTACTGACCCAGTCGGACTTTTTTTTTCGTATAATATAAAAAAATATATGATATATAATATATGATATATTAAAAAAAAAAAAATATTCTCTGGTTAAATCCTGATAATAACTAACGATATAAATGAATGTAAGTGTAATGCTTTATTTTGGAGGACAAGATTACTGTGGAATTAGTTTTATTGATGATGCTCATCAGCATATCTTGGCCGAAGAAATAAAAAAAATAACTACACGAGAGGGCTTTAGCTTGCCAACTAATTTTTCTTAGTGGCTTTATGGAGGCAAATTACGTAAAAGAATTGGAAAAGATTCTTCATAAAATTAAATTTTATAAAAGTTAGTCCAAATTACCGGTATTAGAGATGTTGAAGTGGGCTAGAATATGTAAATCATTCTTATATATGCTGCTGGCTTACCTTGAAATGTTTTGCCTTTTTTTAAATGAATCGTTGATTTGAGAAACCCCGTCAGAGAAACAAAATTTTCGAAAAACAATCAAGGCCGGAGCGTAATTGTTCTAGGCAATCCAAAACCTTTGTTTTCAAAACACTTACTTAATTTTTTTAATAATTAATAAAAGGTTGTAAATGTGAAATTAATTCCGATCAAGCCAATAAACTGAATTTATTTTTCTCCTAAAAATTATCTTATTTTTTTTTTCGTAGGATATGATTAGAAAATTCCAAACAAAAAGACTTGAGTTACATACCGGTAAGCAACGAACTAGTCAGCTTTTCGCTAATTAAGGGATCATCAGGACAATAACAATAAAATCGCAGACCAAATACAGCACATCTCACATCGACAATCTAAAAAAGACGCATCAAACAAGATACAGCATAATCACAAACTGAATTATTTTTTCAGTTATAATTTTTTTCTTATATAGGTATATAAGCAATATATATCTCTAAATAGCTCTGCACCTATTTTTGCACTGATATAAAATTAAAATTTGCTTCTGAATGTAGTTTTAATATTCTTACCAGGAGATTTCTAATATCTACATTTCAATTAAGCATTGATTATCGGCATCAAGTGAACCTATTTATTCTGATTTCTAAATTTCCTTTGTAATAGATTGCTTTCCACACCACCCTTCCCGGAGACCCATGTTATCAATATGGAGAGGTATCTTGGAATAATTTGATGTTTTATCGAATAAAATAAAACGGTTTTACATATATTCAGAGATATATTTTTGATATCAAACAGGCATGAATTTCGCTTTGGTTTCCTGTCACTCTACACACACTAGCGTAAAGATGCTGTCACTGGGTTAAGATGTCAGTTCAAAGGATGGAGTTGAGAGAGATATTGCCCTCTTAATATAGCCCAAGCCGTTTGTCAGGATACCAAGGTCCTTTTATCCTTCAGCATCCAGGGCCGCGTCGTCCAGGACGTCAACGAATAGCGAATAGTGGCACCAACTTGGCCCCTCGTCAATGAAGTGATTGTGAGTAGCCATTTTGCCGTAGTAACTACGCCATTGCTATAAATATATACTTATGTAATACATATATATATATATATATATATATATATATATATATATATAATGATATAATTGAGAATACTGGGATAGAAGGAAATCTTTAAGATTAAGATAAATTAAATAATGATGCCTCCTGGTTCAGTCAATATTAATATAAATAAATTTCATTTTCAAACAAAGAAAAGTGGGTTAGGGATCCTTGGTCTATACCTGTGGGCGCAGACCGCTTAAACAAGTCATAAATATAAGCGAAAGTAAGAGCACCATAAAACTAGAGATAGGCCCGGTCGACAAGGTATAATAAACATGCTGACCCAGGATACTACGAACAATAAAGGAAACAAGTTTAAACATTTCAAAATTTCTTATAGCGTCAAGCAATCAGAAGGTCCAATAGCAAAGTGGGGACAAAATGCATCTTTTCAAGAAGGAGGAGGGGAAAAAGAGGAGAACAGAGAGAGAGAAGTTCTAGCCCTTTCATTTATTGTGTATATTAATATCGAATCTTATGTGGCACCCGATTAATATCTTAAATAAGCAAGTTCTCCTGGTATTCTCAAATACATAGGTTACAGTCCATAGATTTTTACAATAAGAGTAATTTAGATTGTAAATTAGTAAACCAATAGTTTAATTAATAACGTAACTTAAATAAAGTAAGCTCTATCAAATTCCATTATTCTATTAATCCTGCATGCCATCATATAGTTTAATTAAGTGAAATAGTGAACACGACACCCTTGGAAAGGAACTCCAATGGTATTTATAATATCCCAAGCTAGTGACCATAGAGATTCTGCGGTCTCAAATCTTTTAAGTTAAAAGAGAAGTTGATTGATCGGTTTCCTTCTGGAACCGATGCAAATACATAGCATATTCGATAAGTAAATGTGGTTTCTGGAACCCCCACCTGCTTTAGAAAAGCAGTTTGCCAGAAACATAGCAACAAACAATAAAACACAGTCTCTGTCCCAGTTGGTGGTTTCTCTAAGAAACTTTATTCGTTATAACGATCTGATTTCCCGGTTATAACGCTCTGAATGATTTTTGTTTTACATTTATAAGGTTTTGTTTTGCAAATATGATTTAAATTTCGAATACAATAACGGAAGAAAACTGTAAAGCGGACAGAAACGTCAGACTAATTGATTTCACCAACGTATTTCCAAGGAATGTTCACTTTTGGAACACGTTTGAGCAGGAACGTGAGTTGAAAGGTTGTAAGTTTGACGGTTACGGATCCGATTTTACCACGGTTTCTTTGATCTAAAGGAAATACTTCGCGGAAATATATTATTATTAAGAAAAAAATTGATATAATTAGAGAGACAGCCAAATCTAATTTAAATCGAAAAAAAATTTGCCGTGTCTAAAAACGTGAAATGAAGAAGAGAAAGAATGGAGTCATTAAAAACAACTTACAGACGATTCGCGCATATTTTTCTACTAGGCGAAACTTTTGAACAAATAAAAATATCAGAAAATGCAGTTTTAAAAATAATTTATGTTGACTTAAGCAAAAAATTAAAAAGTAAAAATTATTTATTATTAAAATTATTATTTTAAACCAGAAACATAAAAAATGTATATTTAAATGTTTTTTTATGTTTGTAGTTTAAATAAATTATTACTGAATTTGTTTAGTTGTTTATATGACAACTATGTTTCCGGGTTACAGCGTTTTTCCGGTTACAGTGAGTGATCTTTTTCTCTGGCACACACATTAAAAAAAAAATTTCTTCGGGTTCTGATACAATTTATATCGTACCACTCTGGAGTTCAAGTCTGGCGAGGACATAGACAGAACATAATGCCAAACTGAAAACTTCATTTTTTTAAGGCGGATATTAAAATAATACAAACTTTTTAGAAAAAAAAACCGACTTCAAAATTGGACACAAGAACCAAGAAGAGATAGAAATAATGTTTTTTTTTTTGCAAAAGTAAATTATTAAGTAACGTCAGTAACTTTTCCAAATTAACCTGAACAGTACAATACGTTAATATTTTTTTGATGTCGGTGGCAAGTCGCCATTTTATAGATGCTGGGTATGCCCTGGGAGGGTTTTCCGACCACCGAAGTTGCCCCAAGGCTGATATAAACATGAAATAAATTTTCTGCCAGCAGGTGGCCTGGGTGTGTTGTATTACATATATATTTAAAATAAAAACCATTTTAATATATTTTTTAAACTTTCATATTAGGTAGAAAATAAATGAAATTGGTATTAATAAATAGTGTGCTATGAAATATTATTTTATTGAATTAATTGCATATACAGACACTGCTATCTAACCCTCTCTTGTGTAATTTCGCAGCAATCAGGAGCTAAGGGCTATGGTGAATAATAGCGACCAATTTACAGCCCATGAATACTAAAATGAGGTGCCCCAACGGTAGCGAAATAATTTCCAAAAATTGATCACCAATTATCGCCCTTTTGTCTTCTATAAGAGTCGATAATTGTGCTTTGGAGAAGGTCATTATCATTACAAAAGCCTTCATTCACTAATCTATTATCTCTTCATTGTGAGGGTAACAAAAATAATATGGGTCTCATGAAATATTCAATAATAATATCTCTTTTCCTTAATAAAAAAAAAAATGGAAAACAATGTTAGGGTAAACAAAATAATAAAATACTTCCAGTTTAAAACAATCGCATTTTTTCTTGTAACTTAGATATTGACTCATTATAAAGAGACCCTTGCCAGTCTGGCAATATATGAACAAAGTTATTATTCCAACAATCGAAACAACTATTAATATTTAAGAATAATTATTGCCTTAAGTGTCGAATAAAAAGGTTATTTGATTTTTAATTGAAATATTTTTGGCTTTAGGGTTACATCACAAACAGTTTAACAGATGTAGAAAGAGGGGAATAACGTTTCGATGTTGAATGCAAATAGAAATTAATTTCAGTTGATATCCGCATGATGGTATAGAAGGATCAATCTAATTGGTCAGTTGACATCCGCATGATGGTATAGAAGGATCAATCTAATTGGTCAGTTGACATCCGCATGATGGTATAGAAGGATCAATCTAATTGGTCAGTTGACATCCGCATGATGGTATAGAAAGATCAATCTAATCCGGGATTGATACATTATTGGCCACTTCTATAAATTTGTTTTATTGAAAACTAGTTTCGAATGTTATACATTCATCCCCGGTTCTAAAACACACACAAACAATTCAAAAATAAGCAATTCAAAATATAGTTTGGTATTATTATACGTATAAAATTAGATGTAATATAATATTGTTTGATATAATCCATTTAAACCTTGGTGAGTACCAACATGTATTTGATTTATTGTCTTAATTAAATTCATAATTCATAAATGTTTTATAATACTGATTTATATTACATCTAATTTAATATGTATAGTAATACCAAACTGTATTTTGAATTGTTTATTTTTGAATTTTTAGTGTGTTTTTAGAATTGAGGATGAATGTATAACATTCCAAACTAGTTTTCAATAAAACAAATTTATAGAAGTGGTAAATAATTTATCAATCCCTAATTAAAATAGATTCAGTTTAAAACAATCGCGTTTTTTCTTGTAACTTAGATGTTAACTCGTTATAAAGACACTCTTGTCAATCTGACAATGTATGAACAAAGTTATTATTCCAACAACCGAAAGAACTATTAATATTTAAGAATAATTATTGCTTAATTAATAATTATTGCTTAATTAATAATTAAATATTATTAAGTGTCGAATAAAAAGGTTAATTGATTTTTAATTGAATTCTATTTCGCTGTTGGGTTACATCATAAACGGTTTAACAGATGTTGTTAGAAGACCGAGAATAACGCTTCAATGTTGGATGCAAATAAAAACTAATTTATTCAAACGAATCAATTATTTTTTTAAATCACACATTTTTATATATTTATTTTGTTTACATATAGTGCGACGGATTGAGAATCTAACGGGACAAAAATCGAAAAATAAAGTTTAAGATTCTGATGAAATAGGCGTATCATTATATGGGATATTAATAAGCGAGAAAATACATGAATAATCCGAGGACTTTATTAAACAACTGACTTAACATTTTCAACTCTTTCATAGTTAAGAGATAAATTAATTCTTCAGTCTCTTAGCAGTGAACAGTATATAAGGATGTTATAGTTATTTCATATCACTATTTCAATATGGATTGCAGTTTTTTTCCTATTGAAGATAATTTTACCCATTCAAGAACGTTCACCTATACAGAAAACTGCCTTACGCTTTAGTCTGTAAATTTATGTGCGACTTAAAAGTTAATTTATTGTGTCTAACAACAAATATGTAAAATTAGCAAATACAATTAGCAAATATGTAAAACTTAATCCAGTAATAAGAATTGCGTTTCAGGTGGAAAACCCGAGTTTTTGAAACGGGAATTAATTGAGGCATTGAAGGCAGCAGGTCATCGTTTTAACAATTATCTTGAAGAAAAAATGTGAATGATGTAGTTTATAAAACAAAAATTTAATCTGGGTATTGTAAATATTTCAAGGAAAAATTAGATTTTTTATTTTAAAAATACAGAGTCTAGTCAACATTTTTTTACTTCCTTGTACGAACAAGGATACGAAGTAAAGGAAGTATTGTAATCGCGAAAATTTTCGGTTTTCAGATTTCAACGGAAATATCCATTTTGACCATCCCTGAATCCATTTTCACAAGTTTCATCGTGGCGTCTTTACGTACGTTCGTATCTTGCATAACTCAAAAACCAATAGCCCTAGAAAGTTGAAATTTCGTATTTAGAATTAATGTAAAATCTAGTTGTGAACCTTCCTTTTTGGTCACTGCTTGATCGCCGGAAGTGGTGCTTTACTTGAATGTCATAATTGATTTCCATCAAAAATGATATTAAAATACTTTGCAAAACTTCTCAAATTTGGTATTTACTACTTATATATTAATTTAAATAACATACTAGATTTTGGTCTAAATTGGAAAACCGGAAGCGGTACTTTACTTAAGGTCATATTAGACTTTCATCAAATATTATATTAAAATATAAAGTAAAACATCTCAAATTTGGTAAATAGGACTTTTATATTGATGTGAATGTATTTACTATATTTTGGTTAAAATTGGTGAGCCGAAAACGGTAATTTACTTGAAGGTCATAATAAGCTTTCATCAAAAATTATATTTAAATTAAATACATAAATCATATGTTTCGGTAATAAAGGTTACAAACGCAATTTGGTCTCCAATCCAATTAAACATTTTTATTACTTGTTTTAAGTGTTAAAATTTAGTGTAAAATATTGGTTTTCCTCCCTATTTGTGTGTGTGTGTGTGTGTGTCAATAGATGGATGTTGCGACGCCGAGTGTTGTTTTTGAGATACTGCGATCTTCGGAGACTAGCAACCAAATTGAGGATCACTTTTTGAGCCACCTATTTATAGTTTAATAGGCGTACAAGGAAGTCGTGTGTTGTCCACATCAGATATTTTTTTGTAAAAGCCAAAGTTTCGGCCCAAACATGTGGGTCATCATCAGGGCTGAAATGAAATCAGAGATACTAGAGATATAGATCATTCACATATCTGACAGAAGTAAATAGCATAAGGATAAAAGATAAAAAATATTTATTATATATCTATCTATTTATTTATTCATCTAATTATCTAAATGGAATTAAATATGGGACTAATTATGAGTGATTTGCGTAGAAAGAAAACTGACAGAGACACTGTTGTATAATATTTTAAAAATTAAATCCCGAAGAAGAGGAAAAACCACGAAAAGTTGGTTTGATGTGGTTCAGTTTTGGATAACACCATGGTATGTAAGACATAGAATTTTCACATCTTATTATTGACTATTAATATTCTTCCAAATTTTAAAATATATTATTTATATGAATATTATAAAAATACCAGTCATTATTACTGTTTTGATTTTTAAATTGTTTGAAATAGAAAAAATATACAGGTTTGAGAGAGAAAATGGTTTAGAAATCAATTAATGAAAATTTTCGACAATAATAAATTAGTCTGGATGAGAGGAAAATGTTTCATTATAAATACCATGGCTTCCAGACTTTTATCCCGCTAGATTCTCAATTGGCCACACTGCGCGTCGGTTCAATGCCAAGGTAACGGGAATGTCGGGTTCGAATTATGGCTGCAGAAGTAAGGTAGCCAATTTCTTAATTAAATTGGTCGTACTCTGTATTCTTAATTAGTGACGTCACATATTCAGTTAGGTGTTTTTGGAAATGCGAAGGGAATAGAAAACCACAAGTTTAAATGTGCAATATTACCCCAAAATATCAAAATTTGCAGATATACCACTATGGAATTGCACCGACCATAAGTACATAATTATTCAATGCAACTTTGTACGTTTATATATACATATATTTTTTATAGTTAAAGATAAACCTATTTAAATGTTTTCTTATACGAAGTCAGTCAATTTAAATAAAGTTTCCTAACATTATACCGACTACTGTATTTTTAATAAAAACGTTATTTATTTACGAGTGGGGGAGGGAAGGATCTCAAAGTCGTGCATACTAAATCTAATATTTATTTATATTAGAAATAGAAATTCTGCATGTCCGTTCTATATGAAATATTTACAAAATATGTCCAGCATAACTTTCCTTTTAACATTGTCTGTTGGACTGATTAGTAGAGGTGTCGGTTTTTGTGAAAAAAAACAACAACCGGTTATTCCGGTTATTTTACCTTCAATTATAACGATCGATTTTAATTATAATCGATATAAATGGAGCAACTTCCCATCAAAATATTTTTTTGTTGACGTCACAAATAGCAGCTATATTAGTACAAATAACTGTTCATTGGGAAGAACTTTAATTCAAGTAAATTACACATTGATCTTCGAGAAATAACCTAAAAAACCTGTACACTAGAAAACTGAAGCTGAAACCACGGAAATAACTGATTATGGTACAAGTATACATTACAGCCGCCTTATCAGTAGCGGTCGCCGCACTAGCGCCATTTGTGCTAACTAGTTGCTTTGTATTCAATTGCGAAATTCGTATTTATTGGAATTATTAAAATTATAATTGCTTTAATCAGATGTTATTTAAAATTATTAGTGCTGCAGAATTCCGGTAGTTTGGAGAAAGCAAGTGGACAGGACTAATAATTTTAAATAATATCTAATTAAAGCTGTAATAATTAGTTTAATTCCAATAATTACGAATCTTGCAATTTAATTCTAATTAGTTAGTTAACGCAAATGACGTTAGAGAGCGATCACTACTGATAAGGCGGCGATCACTACATTATACAGTTTTTTACTTAGTTTTTAAAGGATAAATTTGGCGTTTCTTTATTTATTTTTTTCTTGTGCTATAGATAGAGCTATCATTAAATTTTCAGTATTTTTTTTTTCATTTCGAAGTAGAAGTTTAAATATTTTTTGTTTTGTTTTTAAGAAATTTATTTTCAATATGGTTTTTTTCTTCCAATTTTTTATTTAAAAAAATAAACAATTATAATCGATAGTATAAAAAATATCGATAAAACTCGGTTATTCGATACCAAAAAACCGGTTATCGGTTGTAATCGACCGATTTTTGACATTCCTACTGATCAGCATGCGGTATGGATTAGCAACTCAACACTCGCAAACTGCTACATTATATAACATGAAAAACAGATTGAAGTTAAGAATAGCTGTACAGACATAATTAAATACAATGGCAGTATACTCATAGTGTACTAGGAATACAATGGCAGTATACTCATAGTATACTAGGAATACAATGGCAGTATACTCATAGTATACTAGGAATACAATGGCAGTATACTCATAGTATACTAGGAATACAATGGCAGTATACTCATAGTATACTAGGAATACAATGGCAGTATACTCATAGTATACTAGGAATACAATGGCAGTATACTCATAGTATACTAGGAATACAATGGCAGTATACTCATAGTATACTAGGAATACAATGGCAGTATACTCATAGTATACTAGGAATACAATGGCAGTATACTCATAGTATACTAGGAATAGTCCGTGTTTTTAAAGGTTTTTAAGGTCATTAACCGTGTAAAATAAAAAATTAAATTAAAGTTATTAAACTTCTTTTTTTTTTAATTATGAAGTAGATTTGACTATCCATCTCGTTTAATAAACTTTTTATAAAGTTAGCTTAATAATTTTTTTGTTGTGAACCTGCCGCTACAGGTATGAGGTCAGGACAACCAATAATAGTTACCAAACTATTTAAGTACCTACGCACGAAAGCAAGGTTTTTTATTATATAGATTATCAAATATTTTTTTAACACAAGGATAAAAAACTAACAAAAAAAAAATAACCCCGCAAAAAAAGATTCAAGTGTGTATTGATACGATATGCGGAATCGATTAATTTTAAATCAGGTGAAGGCCGATTTTGTACGGTTAAATAGAAATTAATTATGAATTGATAACGATAATTAAAATGTTTATTAGTGATAAGAACTTATACTTGAGTTATCTCCGTGTGTATAGAACCTTTCAATTGGGTGTTAATAACCTTAATTCTTTTTTTTGCATCCAAAATTAATCTTTAATTTTAAAAATAAAAATTACTACTCCCTTGTGCGAAGTAAAGGAAGTATTGTAATGTTGTTTTTTATTGGTCGATTTCAAAGGTTCATTATTAAAAATAATAAACCAAAGCTATAAAGATATATATATTTTTTTTAATCCCTCGGTGTGCTGACTCCAAAATACTTTACATTTTCCCTCAATCTTTATAAATGGCCAAGTTAAGGGCTTATACAATAGCAAATCAGTCCCCATTTTGAAATGAAACAACGGATGGTAATGTCGAGTTCCGAGGATCAACCTGGGGTGACCAGTGACTTTGTTGCCAAATCTAAAAAAAATCGGTGTTTTAATTCGATATTTTGATTCTACATCTCTTGAAACGTAAAACCTCAAATTTTGAAAGGGGGAGATTCAATTTTTTTTCCTTGAACGAATACAGTGGTTTATTTTTGAATATTTTAAAGCAAAAATCGCTATATTTCTTTTAAAATTGTTACTGATAAATGTATTCTCTCAAAAGAGCTGCGGCTATACGCAGTGTCAAGCGACTTGCCAAAATGGGATAATACTTTTAGCTAAGTTGGCACTCATGTCGCCAGCAAAATATTTATATTGTTCGAAGAATTTCAGTTTATATATTATTTCATTGCTTTTAGTTTCCACCGTTTTCAACTTCTTTATTATTAATTTTCACCTGACAGTCTTATCAAATATGAAAGACGGTTTTAAATAAATATCGTTCACTTAAAAGAAGAGTTTGCCTCTATACAAACGTTTAAATTTTTTGCTTTGGAATTTTTTGTTACTGGAAAGTAATACATATTTCTTTCAGGATAATATGAGATTTTTAGTTTCAGCATTTAGCGGTATTAACATTTTTTACTGAATTTTGAAGTATTGTAATTGAATTTTGAAAATTTTGAAGTATTGTAATCGCGAAAATTTTCGATTTTGATATTTCAACGGAAATATCCATTTTGACCATCCCCGAATCCATTTTGACTAGTTTTGTTGTGACGTCTGTACAACATTCTTACGTATCTCGCATAACTCAAAAACAGTTAGCCGTAGAAAGTTAAAGTTTTGTATTTAGAATTATTGTATAATCTAGTTGTGAACCTTTCTTTTTGGTCACTGCATGATTACTGGAAGTGATATTTTACTTGAAGGTCATTATTGATTTTCGTCAAAAATTATATTAAAATATTATACAAAACTTTTCAAATTTAGTATTTAAGACTCACATATTAATATAAACAACATAATAAGTTTTGGTAAACATTGGCAAACCAGAAATTGTACTTTACTTGAAGGTCATATTAGAATTTCATCAAAAAGTATATTAAACTATTATGTAAAACATCTCAAATTTGGTAAATTTGAGTATATCAATATACTCAATATAAGTAATTTAATATGTGTGTGTGTGTGTGTGTGTGTGTGTGTGTGTGTGTGTGTGTGTGTGTGAATAGATGGACGTCGCGACACCGAATGTCGTTTTTTGAGATACTGCTATCTTCGGAAACTAGTAACCAAATTCAGTCACTTTTAGATCCACCGATTTATAGACATACAAGGAAGTCAAGAGGTGTCCACATCAAATATTTGTTAGTTTAGCTGTTAACAATTTATTAGTCAAACATAATGATTTCCTTCAAACTGTGAAAACAGGTTAACATTATAAAGACTGCCTTGATAAAATAATAATAAATCATTTTTAATGTTTTTTTATAATGTTATTCTTATGCTAGTCGATTTGGTTTAAGTATCAGTATTTTCCTTCGGTGTGAAAAGCGAATTATTTATCAGCTGACGAACGCATGATGGTATAGAAGGATCAATCTAATTAGGGATTAATAAATGATATGCCACCTCTATAAATTGCATCTTCAATTCTTAAAACACACATACATATCAGCAATTTAAAATACAGTTTTTACTCATTATATTAAAATAATGTATGCATAATATTCGAAACTAGTTTTCAATGCATACAAATTTATAGAAGTGACAAATCATTTATCTATCCCTTAGAATTATTTATGTTAAGAATATTATTTTGTAATTTAAAACATTCAGTGAAAAATTTTGATATTATTTATTTTCAAATACAATTTATTGTTTCAGTAATTTTTTTTTTCTAATATGTATCTTTGTTATACATAAACTCTAAAGGAGCTTGCAATGTTTCTATTAAAAACTACAACAGTTTGATTCATGAATATATGATGAAAAAATGAAGATTAACTTACTCTTTAAGATTTTAAGTACTGTGGACCTTCGTTA
Source organism: Rhaphigaster nebulosa (assembly GCA_948150685.1). Lineage (NCBI taxonomy): Eukaryota > Metazoa > Arthropoda > Insecta > Hemiptera > Pentatomidae > Rhaphigaster > Rhaphigaster nebulosa. Next base: position 181,366,961 of record OX411308.1, read on the forward strand.
TTAAGCGGGTCAAGTGGAAATTAAACCATCCGCGTTATAGGCCTCTGTCTTTAGCGGGGATACAAATATAAATCTTTGGAAGATCTATACATACATGAATATAATAAAAAATGCTTTATTAATAAAGAAATATATATTACATCAATGATAATAAGACTATAAAAATATGTCTATAAAATCAAATATAAAAGAGAAGCTGTACTTAGTGAAAGATAGCAGGGTTTAAAAAATGAAGACGTGACCAAAAAGTAGGAAATTACAAGTACGTTGTACGTAATTCCTTTAATTATTTTTTGTTCAGTAATGTGGGGGGGGGGGGGAAATCTGGTGCGGTGCGCGCATCACACAACTTTCCCTTACCGTCCTATAATAATTATCTTTTTAATATAATTTTAAAATGTTCATATAAACAATATTTCAAATAAACTCAACAACATTCACTTCACATCTTCCCCCACTTAAGTGCAATTTAACAGTTTTTTAACAATTTTAGTACAACGATTCTGAACACTACCTATATATTTTAAGATCTCAAGTTGAAAATATGTTTAAAAAGTTTCGGTTCGGTCGCATTCTTCTCCTTTCGGATGCGCTCGGTTATCCATCTAGGGTCTTGTACTTCTCATAAAATATGCTGTATCTTTGCTATTACTGGTCCAATTTTTATGATTCTTTTTTTTTTTTTTTTTTTTTTAAATGATTTAATTAACTTTCATACAAGACTATACACAATTAACCATAAAATGGATACTTTTTAAGCCTTGCGCAAATAAAATATTCTTTTCACCAAAACTTTTTTCCCTGCAATTCCTCGATGATTTACTACATAAATGAAAAGTTAATGGCCTTTATGAAGAATAATTTAGGCAACTTTCATCAAAATCGTTAGTAACTGTCTTCGAGAAAAATATAAAAAAGTGTAAAATCCATGATATAATAGCTAATTCCGGTTAATCCGATGCGCTGTATCTTTGCTAATACTGGTTCGATTTTGATAATTCTTTTCTTGTTTTTTAGATAATTTAATTAACTTGGATACAAGTCTATAGATAATTTACCATGTGGTATATGTGGTGATGCACCACATATATGAAAAGTTAAAGGTCTTTATGAAGAATAATTAAGGCAAGTTTCATCAAAATCATTAGAGCCGTTTTCGAGAAAATTGTAAAAATGTGTAAAATCGATTAAATAAAGTGGCACTTCCGGTTAGTCAATTTTGACGGAAAAGTTGCTGTAGCATCACATGCATGTGCTACATTAAATACGCAATTTCATACACACAGACCATTTTGCGAGACTTGGTCATTTGGACTCGAGGGACCTTAAAACGTGTATTTCCGTTGAAAACTCGAACTCGAAAATTTTCACGATCGCAATACTTCCCCTTACTATATACTTCCTATATAAGTAAGGGAAATAAAAAAGTTATAGTATTATCATCTTATTTTTAGACGAATCAGTGATCGGAACCGATGAATACTACATCCAGATAAAAATCGGGAACTTTACATTTGAGCTATCAAACGAATTCGGATAACATGCAGCAAGAAATAAATAAAAGACTAATGGCTGCAAACAAGTGCTATTTCGTGCTCCTAAAACACTTCAGGTTTAAAAGCCTTTCACGTAACCATAAGTGGAACTTTATAAAACCTTTGTAAGGCCTCTTCTGAACTATACATATGAATGCTGAGAAATCTCAAGAACTCACGCTTCTAAGATTCGAGGGACGGATCCTTAGAAGAATTTTTAGATCAGTTTTCAGCGATAATGCTTGGCCTCAGAGAACAAATATCGGAATAGCAAGCCTGTTTAATAATATTAATGCCATTAGATATATAGTATAAAGTTTGGAAGGTCCTAACTCACCACATGTTGTAGTCCCAGAATGAAGAAGAATATAGATCGGGACCAGTGATAGACTAGGTTTATATCCGAATCCGCGGTATATCGAACCGGGCTATAAGGAGTCTCCTGTAGTTCTGATTGAAAATATGTCCGACATGATGTTTTACCAGTGAGTTTAAGGACAGAAATAAACCTAAATTGGCCATCTTCAAACCCTTCTCATATAAAATTCCAATGTCCGCAATCTTCCTCTTTTCTTCCAAATGAACGAAGTTTTATATATGTGTATATATATATATATATATATATATATATATATATATATATATATATAAGTTAAGGTACACAGTGTAACTTTATACAACTTAATCCTAACTCTAAGATGTAAACACTCCCTAAGACTATATATAGAGGATTACTAAGCCAATAAAGTCAGTCTTTTGTCAACAAGTGTGCGTGTCATTTCGTTCCCTTTTTTCCTTTTTTTTATTTTAAGTCCTCGGAACGAACATAAGTGGTGCCGAAACCCGGGAGGCCATACTCGGAATAGAGAGTTTTTTTTTTTTCTTTTTCTCTCTTGGTGTTTTTTATGTTCACGCTGTTCGCGTCTGTTTTTTTTTTAAATTGACCAGGACAAGTGAAAAGGTTACAGTATGCCAGATGAGATAGTGCGGCCGGCAACCTTGATACTACCACAGGACATCCCAGCGTTGCCAACGGAAACCATGGCGGCGGCGCACGCGAATTTGGCGGCAGCACAAGCAAACGCCCTAGAATGGCTAAAGATAAAGACGGCGACCTCGCAGGATCTAAGAAAGGCGATCACAGATCTAGAAAGGTTCAACGGAGAAATCGGTGAGCTAAATCATTTTCTCAAGGGAGGCGACCGGGTGATGACACGCATAGAGGCAAAGTTGGCGGAAGACCTCATAGACCCAATGGATGCGAACGCACTGAGAGCAGCGTTAGTATGTCGAGTAAAAAGGAACATACTTAACCTAATTCAGGCGGACGAGGATACACCTTGGATCATAGTGAAGGACAGGCTGAAAAAGGCATTTGGGGGAGGCCGGTGGGCCCCAGAAGAGGATATTTTTCGAATGTTCAGGGAGACGAAGAAGCCTTACCAAACGAATGGGCAGTATGCGGGATCGCTATTAGCCAGATACAACAAGATAACCGAGAAGATGAGGGAAACTCTGAACGCAGCCGAGGTGGAGGGCAGGATGGCGTTTTTGTCAACTATATTGAAAGTGCAGCTAGCGAGAGACACGGGAAAGAAAGAGGGGCTGTCTAGAGACAAAACGTTCATCGAATGTGCTCAGGAGATGGTAGACGCTAGTGCCAGGGATGAAGAGGCGAGATTCGGAGAGGAAGCGGAAACGGGATGGAGTAGGGTAACTTACAGGAGGCCCGAGACAAGTAGGAACAAACCTAGGCCAGATATGGGAAGGAGAAGAGAGACGGAATTCGTTGGACGGGAGAGGACGATGGCACGAGAAAGGAGGCAAGGACCGGAAAAGAAGATCTGGAAAAGGGAAGACAGGAGGTGTCATGGATGTGGGAAGACGGGACATCTGGTAGCCCAGTGCCCCCGAACGAGATGTTTCGAATGCGGCACCGAAGGACACATTGCGAGGCAGTGTCCCTACATGAGCAGACGCGGTGAAGCAAATCGAGGGGAACCCATGGAGGTGAATGCGCAAAGAATGTGGAAGAGGAGCAGAGCACCATCTGAGTCGATAGGGTCATCGGAAGCCTCGGAGACGGACGAAGAGGAAATCGAACCAGGAAACAGAGGAGCTGGAGGAGGAAGGAGCGGCAGAAGAAGCGGCGGACGAAGAGCAACGCAGGAGAGGGTATCGAGAGATAATGAATGAGAAAAGTGCGAGCAGAGAGGCAACCACGCGGTAGTGCATAACATAGAGAGTGAGTGTGGTGGGTTGCCTATTATCAGAGTTGCGAGAGGAGTACGGTGCTTGGTGGATACAGGCAGTTCAAATACGATAATGTGTCGGAGTGCGGTAGAGGCGTTGTGTGAAGGAGAGAGGATACCCCAGGTACAGGTATGTGGATGTAGATTAATCACCTTGAATGGTCCATGTAAGATAGAAGGGGAAGTGGGGATAGATTTGAATAAATGGGGAACCGAGGGAGGAAAGTTAAGGGTGCATGTAGTGGAGAATATGCCTCGGGAATACGGGGGAATAATCGGGTGCGACCTGCTAGGGAAAATGGGAGCGCGGATAAGAAATCAGGACGGGAAATGGATTATTAGGATAGGAACAAAGAAGTACAGGTGTAAGAGGGTTCTGAAAAAGGACAAAATTAGAGTCGGGGCAATTAACCGGGAAGACTGGAGACAGGCGTTACGAGATGAGTACGCGGATATTTTTTTCCAAGAGGGAGATATATTGAGTGTAACGGGGGAAACGGTACACGAGATCCCGCTGAAACAGGATAGGGTGACATACGTCAAGGAGAGAAGGTACCCGCAAGCTTTACGGCAACATATCCGGGAAGAGCTGGAGAGTTTGAAGAAACAAGGTATCATTACCGACAGCACGTCGCCATACAACAGCCCCCTTTGGGCAGTAAAGAAGAAGAATCCGGAAAACGGCGAGCGGGAGAAGTATAGGGTCGTGGTAGATTTTAGGAAACTAAACGAGAACACCCTGGACGAGAAATACCCGATACCGAGATTCGAAGATATCTTGGATAGGTTAGGAGGAGCGGCTGTGTTTAGCACGCTGGACTTAAAAGCTGGGTACCACCAGATAAAGATGCACCCGAGGGACCAACATAAGACGGCTTTTACTTTCGAGAGGGGTCATTTCGAATTTTCCCGGATGCCGTTTGGGTTGAAAAACGCGCCCATAACGTTTCAGAGACTCATGGACGAGTTTTTGCGGGGACTGGACGAATCGGTCTGCCAGGTTTACATGGACGACCTGCTGATCTTCAGTAAGAATGAAGCGCAACATATAGCAGATCTAAGATGCGTCTTCGACCGGCTGAGACAATTCGGACTAAAGCTGTCTGTAGAGAAATCGATTCTGGGGCAAGACCAGATCAACTTCCTGGGGCATAATATATCAAAGGACGGAGTACGACCCGATGCGCGGAAGGTTGAGGCTATCCAAAAGATGGCGATCCCAACGGATGTGAGAGGAATAAGGAGGCTGCTGGGAACGCTAAATTATTATCGACGATTCGTCCCGGAGATGGCGGAATATTTAGTACCCCTTAATAACCTTCTGAAGAAAGGGAGCAAAGTCGTGATAACGCCTACGATTGAGGGTAATATTCGAAAGTGTATGTCGCGATTACAGGAAGAACCGGTACTTGCGTTCCCTGATTTCTCGAAACCATTCACTATCACCACAGACGCGAGCGAATACGCGTTGGGGGCGGTACTGTCGCAGGACGGAAAACAGGGGGAACAACCAGTGGCGTATGCCAGCAGACGCCTCACGGAGACGGAAGCGCGTTATAGCGCGTTAGAACGCGAACTGTTGGGTATTGTGTGGGCGGTCGAACACTTTAGGCCGTATGTCTTTGGGCGGAGATTTAAGGTCCAAACGGATCATCGACCCTTATTGTGGGTAGGAAAGCTCAAAGAATCATCGGCGAGAGTTACCCGCTGGAAAGAGTTTCTGAGCCAATATAACATGGAGGTGGCTTATAAACCAGGAAGAGAGAATATTGTGGCAGATTGGCTATCTCGAGCGCTGCAGGTCAATGCGATAGAGACAGAAAGAGGGGAACATTCCGGAGAGCTACAGAGATTCGTAAGGGAATGGACGCCTGAGGGTGAAGGGGAACCAGAGTCAGGGGAAGCAGAAGAAGAAAGGATGTCGACGGGGGACGGAAGTGTTACGGAAGACAGGCCAACGGATATGGAGGAGAGGGAGGAAATCATCAATGACAAGAAACGTCAGATTATCTGGAAAACCCGGACGTCGGGATTGATGAAGGTGGATTACTCAAAATATGGCAAGTATAGTATTAACACGATATGGTCGCATCCAGGAGTAAGAGAGGAGCAGATTTGCAGGGCCCTGAAAGACGCGTCCAGACCAGGAACCACCCATTATCTGTATGTAGGAAACGCATCGGTCTGGGAGAAGATAAAGCGCTTATGGCAGACCGAGAAAATCGGAATCGATAGGATGTTCGTCAGATGCAAACTCATGGTGGAGACGATCAGAGATCCAGAACGGCAGGAGGAGGTTACTCTGGCGTACCACCAGGGGAAGACGAACCACCGAGGAGTAAACGAGACCTTGCAAGCATTGAAAAGGAAGTACTTCTGGGAGAAAATGCGAAAGACGATAGAGAAGGTGTTAAGGGCATGTGTAGTGTGTCAAACTACGAAATATGATCGTCACCCTCCAACTGGGAAGCAAGAAGAGACGACGACACCTAGCGCACCGTTAAGCGACCTGCAGGTGGATACATTCACGTGGAAAGGGTTTAAATGGGTTACAGTGCTAGACGTATTTAGCAAGCTGGCGATGGCATATCCAGTACAAGACCGGTCGGCAGAGGCAGTGATCGCGGCTCTACGAACATGGTTCCAATTTTATGGGATACCGGATACGATCTCTTCCGATGGAGGGAGAGAATTCGATAATGCGAGTCTGCGAAACGAGACGAAGGCATTGGAGATAGCTTGGCATATTAACACACCGGGACACCCCAAGAGTAGGGGAGGGATAGAGAGGTTGCACAGTACGCTGGGAGACCACCTGCGAGTGTTCCACGTAGACAAGGGGTTGGAGGCTGATTGCGCGATGCCAAAGGCGTTAGCAGCATACAATCATTCGATTCATATGGCTACAGGGTTTTCCCCGTTTGAAGTAATCTTCGTGCTTCGAGAGCGGCGAAGAGACGGAGGGAGCACGGTAGTAGACGAAGGGTTGGCAGAGCGATTAGTGAGTAATAGGGTAGCGCTCGTAAAACTGCGGGAGAAAGCACACAGGAGGATCGCGGCGGAAAAGAGTAGAAGGGTGGCACGGGAAAATATTCGGGTACGGGACAGGATGGAGGATGTTAAGATAGGGACTATCGTGTACCGAAAATTGGCATCAAACAGGACTAAAGAGGCGGTACGTTATGAGGGACCATTCAAGGTGATTGTGATACGTGAACACAATGTAGTGACCATCCAGAGTATCAAAGTACCGAGGAAACGGAGAACCGTTCACATTGAACAATTAAAGATTCCGCTGGGCGAGCCCGAACAATCCTGATAATACATGAGTGAGTATCCTCTCTTCTACGGGAGCAGTTCGGATGTATCAAAGGATGATTTATGTTCATTTTGACAGATGTCGATTTCTAAAGTTGTTCATTATTTCTTTTTGTATAATAGTTCATAAGTTTAGCTATAAGAATTTTGTATTTAGTTGTATTATTGTATTATGTTTCATATTTTTGGGTGTTTACATGGCAGAGTATCATTTTACTTTTTTATTTTGTTGTTTTTGTTGTTTCGTGTTTTTGTTTGTTGTTCAGAGTGTATTATAGGAGGAAAAATTACGAGAAGTGTTCGTAAACTGGCAGGGGGGAGTTAAGGTACACAGTGTAACTTTATACAACTTAATCCTAACTCTAAGATGTAAACACTCCCTAAGACTATATATAGAGGATTACTAAGCCAATAAAGTCAGTCTTTTCTCAACAAGTGTGCGTGTCATTTCGTTCCCTTTTTTCCTTTTTTTTATTTTAAGTCCTCGGAACGAACATAAGTTATATATATATATATATATATATATATATATATATATATATATATATATATATATATATATACTTGTATCTTTTGCTGATGAAATTCTAGAGCAGGGATTCCCAAAGGATTATAGGCAATGACATTCCAGGCAGTCAAACATGTCATGAATAAAATCATCTTTTTATCACGTTCAATAGAAAAAATTCTTAAAATTAATATTGTACCTATCAATTTTAACATTAATAAACTCGATCTACAATTAATAAAAATGATTTACGATGGCTACTGTAGTATAGCCGAAAGCATTTAGTGTTGAAGAGGACTTAAGAATCAAATTGAACTCCATCAAGCTTAACATTGATGCTCTGATTTGAAATAACGGAGCTAGATGAAAAAACAACCTTATCCAAATTTCTTAATTTTTATAATAATTAAATTAAATAAGTATTTTTTTTTTTTTATGAAGACGAATCTTTAACACTAATGGTATGAGATCAGCCCACTTATTTGAAAAGTGGAATATAGTCTAGGAGTACCTATTCTATAGTAATTAAGTGTTTTAAAAAATACTCAGATTCCTATTGTATGTTATTATATTGAGGCTTATTACTTTTGTAATTTTGGCTATTAATCTGATCCTCTTTGAAATTTATTTAGAACATTTCCTAATCCGAAGCTAATGGTAGCGTCAGCTCTTGATACAATGTCGGTTGCTGCAGTAAATATCGCTGACCGTAGGCTTCGGGTTATGGCAGTCCAGGGAGCTCTAAGGCTCAGCTAAATAATTAACTGTAGGTAGTATGGGGACTGCCCCTCCCCCCCTTGTTCAGGCCCTCTGGCTCTCAGAGTAAGGGCTACTTTATTATAAGTGGATTATACCACATGGGCCTTGGGTATATTTATACCATGCCTTAATCCCACTGCCATGTGTAATATCTTTATCATACTGGTCAAAGCATATTCATGGTGCCCAACAACTTTGAATTTCTTGAAGACCGCGAATCATGTTTTATGAGTCGTCCAGAAATTTTAGTATTTAGTCTATTAACACAAGTTTGAAACTAAATAACTGCATAGGATTTTTAAAGAAATTGTAATAGATTTTAACTTACTAAAGCTGGGAAAAAAAAATTCAAATATGTGTACTTAGGGATTGATAAATTATTTGCCACTTCTATAAATTTGTTTTATTGAAAACTAATTTGGAATGTTATACATTCATCCTTAGTTCTAAAAACACACAAAAATTAAAAAATAAGGAATTCAAAATATAGTTTGGTATTATACATATTAAATTAGATTATTATAAATCAGTATTATAAATTTAATCAGTATTATATTCACCTAATTTAATATTTATAATAAAACCAAACTATATTTTGAATTGTTTATTTTTGAATTTATTGTGTGTTTTTAGAACTGAGGATGAATGTATAACATTGGGAACTAGTTTTCAATAAAACAAATTTATAGAAGTGGCAAATAATTTATCAAACCCTAATTAGATTGATCCTTCTATACCATCATGCGGATGTCAACTGGCCAATTAGATTGATCCTTCTATACCATCATGCGGATGTCAACTAAATGTGTGTACATTTTGACGGAAAAATTTTAACTGAGCGAGATGCTTCTCCATTTTCATTAATAAAAAAATCACATATATCAAATATATATCATGAATATATATATATATCATTAATATCAAATATTAACTAAAAAAAAACACACGTCGATTTATAAATATCAGAGATATAAAAAAAATTAAGAAATAAAATTAAAAAAAAGTCGTCCGGGCCTTTAACTGCAGTTCTACAGCTCGGCAAGGAAGATCGTTACCGCCAATCGATACTAAGATCGATACTAGGCCAAGTAGCTAGTTTTGGTAATATGGAAGCGATCACTTCAAATCGATATTTCTCGAGAATAAAAGCGAATTGCGTTTTGCCACTTTACATAAGCATTGAAGGGATCCTTTCCTATAATAAATATGAAACTGATAGAGATCTGCAATTCCTGAGTTTGATACTCCCCTTGCACGTTTTGAAAGCTAGGCGCTTGATCGGACATTTTAAAAAAATTATTATCTATCTGCGTGATGACGAAGAGAATTTTTTTTTTTTTAAATCAATTACGTATTTCTACATAATTACTTTTATTACAAATACATCAAGCAAAAGAGCCAATATATGATAAAATCGACAGTACAGATTCTCAGGGACTCCCACATCCAAAATGGATCCCATTTGCAATCTACTCAGTTTCTATGGAGGTTGGTAAATAGCTAAGGTTGGTGGTAAATAGGCTAACGAACGGAATACCTGTCCTCAGCAATTAGCGTACAGGTAAAGTGTACACCTGTCCGTGTTAAAGAACGACAATAGGTTGCGTTTTTGCAATGGCCCAAGTATTTATCAATAGGAAAAGTACATGTAATTATTAAATAATAATTATTAATATATTAAATAATTTCTAATTTCTAGGGACGTTAATATTTTATAATAAATTAAAAAACATTTTTATAACATTGGTTACGACGTTTCGAAGTACTTCTTCGTCATCAGGATATTTTCTTTCTACAATACAACATAAACTATTAAATCCACAAATACTATTACCTTAATTTACAATATATCTTGTTAATTTTTAATAAAAAAAAATGTTTTATTAACTTTAAAATACAAAATTCTCTCCCCATGTCCCGGTTTCATTATAAAAAATTATTTGGGAAGTGACTTTTCTGAGAAAGATGGAAAAGAAAAGCCATTCTCCAAATAATTTTTTATAATGAAACCAGCTAGGATTGACCAAGTAAAATTATACAGATGTCGGGACATGGGGAGAGAATTATGCATTTTATAGGTAATAAAAATTTTTTTTTTAAAATAGTAACAAGAAATATCGTAAATTAAGGTATTAATATTTGTGGATTTAATAGTTTATGTTGTATTGTAGAAAGCAAATATCCTGATTACGAAGAAGTACTTCGAAATGTCGTACCCAATGTTATAAAAATGTTTTTTTTTTTTTAATATTTAGTTATAGATCAATGGGAAGTTGTCGTTCACAAATTAATTAATTTATAATAATTATTAAAAGTAATGATTAATATGGCTAAGATTCATGATTGATAAATTGATTGATACAAGGTAAGACCTCCAAGCTCATACTTGGCGTTTTTTAACTTTGATATATTTAACATTTTTATATTAGTTAGAGGAATTGGTTCATTTTTCATATTTAGTTACTAGCTATACGGCGTTGCTCGAATTGAGTTAAGATGTTAACCACCCTCCCAAAAAAACGTGAAGCTTAATTGCCGTTTTGACAAATTTATTATCATTTTGATTCTCTTCCTAAAAAAAAAAACATCTAAATGAAATGAGGCGAATTCTAAACAATGCAGTCGATTAACGAGAAAAATATTCGCCTCTTTGGCCTTGGAATTTTTACAGTCATAATTTTGGTTGGTAATCGGTTGTTTCGTTGAATGTTCAGGTGGCCCCCTCTTCTAAGAGTTCTAATAATTCAAGCATAGAAACGCCATAAAATATCTAATACTGACTTCCCCATGACTTCCTTGTACGCCTATTAAACTATAAATCGGTGGCTCAAAAAGTGATCCTGAATTTGGTTACTAGTTTCCGAAAATAGCAATATCTCACTTGGGGAGGAAAAATATTATTTAACTTGAAACAAGTAATACAATTGTTTAATTAGAGTGGAAAAAATATCGCATTTATAATCTTTATCACCGAACCATATGATCTCTGTATTAAATGTCGATATACCTTTTGATGTAAGTTTATTATGGCCTTCAAGTAAAGTATTCCTTTCGGATCTTCAATTTCAACTAAAATCCATTATATTACTTTTATTATTTATGTTATGACAGGACAAACGAGAATGATTTTTTTTTTTTTGTGTATGTAAAAAGTTTACGAAGAATGTCCGTAAACTGGCGGGGGGGAAGTTATAGTCTGGAGCATAGTATTATTGTATTTAATACCAAATCTCTTATGTAAACAAGAACGAAATGTATATAAGTAGGATTACTAAGAGGAATAAAGCAGTCTTGATTTTGTCTCTGAACGTGTTGTTTCTTTAACCTTATTCTTTATTTTATCTGTTTTAACTCGCTGTCACGTAACTTATATATATATATATATATATATATATATATATATATATATATATATATATATATATATATTGTATAAGGTTACATCCCGAATCAATTATAAATGTTCAACATAATGCTATTCATGGAATAAACTATATTTATAAAAAAAAAAAATAAATATTACCTACTAAATTTGATTTATGCTTATAAAGTCTGTATTGAAATAAACTGGGTCAGGGTGATCAGAAATTAGATATTAAATCTATATTTTACTTCATTGTTTTGCCATTTTGTTTATTTAATTAAATTGTTTTAATGTATTGAATTAAAATGATTTGCATTGCCTAGAGACCTCTACATTACTTAATCCGGCTCTGACAGTGGCTAACGTTTCTTCTCAGAATTAAAATGAATCAAGAATGTCGATGGAAAGCGATATACTTAAAGAAATAATTAACTTAAAGACTGTGAAGAAGTAATTAGTGATTTTTCTGATCGAAAATCAAGAAAAGCCCTTATAAATGCTAAACTTTTTTTTTATAACAGTTGTAAATATTGGTTAATTTTTAATATTAGATTTTAACTAGTAAGTTGCTCATTTCAGTTGATAAAACAGAGTTATTCAGAAAATTAATTTAATAGCCTGCAGGGCCCCATACCTTCAAGTGCCCAGAGTTGGTTAAAAACGGCCTTGCACACCGGCACCCGTCAAAACCTAATTTCGGAAGGTCAACCTTAGCGAAATACTCCTACCTACGCCTCAGCTCAGCGATAATTAACTTTTTATCGATTCATTTCTTGCTAAGCTTCACAACATTAATTAATTACTCTTTCCAACCGTTGCGATGTTTCAATTATAATAACAGATTGTATGCTTCGCTATTCCGCGTTGTCTGCCCTCCTAAATTTCCCAGTGGACTCATCCATTTTCGGCCAAATATTCTACGTAATATTTTATTTTCGAAGACCATAAAGCATTGATCCTCTTTCAAATTTAAGTAATGACTTCTTATCTCCATAAGGAAAATATTTAAATAATTTGGATATGAAAATATATATACATACATTTAGCGACTAAGCATTCATACTAACAGCTGTTGCAGTTTGACGGGGCTGATCAATTTTAAAAACCTCGATTTACTCAGTAGAGTTAAGTGGAAATGCATTACATAGCAAGGATTATTGCTAAAGCAAACATATGGTCCGTAAGGGTTTTAAGTAGGATGATGTAGGATAAGTTCTTAATGGTATCCTTAAATCCAAACCCTCAACTGGTAAGAGCTGCCCTTTACGGAGCATGAAGCCTAAGCACTGGTGTATCAGAAATTAGGTACGAAAGTTCGCTAAGGTGAAGTATAACGAGTTGTAAAGATATTAGTTCAGTTGACATCCGCATGATGGTATAGAAGGATCAATCTAATTGGTCAGTTGACATCCGCATGATGGTATAGAAGGATCAATCTAATTGGTCAGTTGACATCCGCATGATGGTATAGAAGGATCAATCTAATTGGTCAGTTGACATCCGCATGATGGTATAGAAGGATCAATCTAATTGGTCAGTTGACATCCGCATGATGGTATAGAAGGATCAATCTAATTAGGGATTGAGAAATTATTTGCCACTGCTAGTGGTTAACTAGTTTCGAATGTTATACAATCATCCTCAGTTCTAAAAACACGCAAAAATTCAAAAATAAGCAATTCAAAATATAGTTTGGTATTATTATACAAATTAAATTAAATGTAATATAAATTAGTATTAAACATTTATGAATTATTATTATAATTAAGACGATAAATCAAATACATGTTGGTACTCACCAAGGTTTAAATGGATTATATCAAACAGAAAAGTTTGTATTGGTTGTTCTCGCACTGAACTAGCAATGAAAGAAAGTTAGGGTGTTTATTTTATTAAGGTAAACGGTTTAAGGTTCGGGGTTTTTCCAGTAATGCCGGTGAGTAATTGTTTTTTCTGTTATAGATTGGAATAACTTTAAGATTGGATTAATAATATTAGTTCTAATTTGTTGATAAAGTGCCTTTCGACTTTTGCTGTAGAGTTGTATCGATGTTTTTCTATCAGTAGGTCTTATTTACATTCGTCCTTGACAGTTTTATATTTTGTAAGCGCTTGTCCGCAGTCACCCAGCAAAACATGATAGTAGGGGCAAGTGCAGACCTCTATTGTGTGACATGTGTGCGTGGTGTACCTTTTCCCGAGTGTAATAGGGAATTAAAACATGAATTATTTTATTCAATACATTTATTCAATTACATTCGACCACCCACTTCCATAACTCTATATGAAGATTATCAAATGTGAATCTCACGCAAGCATTACATTTTTCCGATAATTATACCTATATAATAATCTTTCGGCAACCAAACTGTTTTGCACTTGCCCTATAACCGATCCTGCTTGAATAATGAGTCTTCCAGATACCTTGTACGCACATACCCCTTAATGTAGGGGCAAGTGCGTACTAAGTACTATTCAATTAAATTATCAATCTCATCAAAATGGACGTGGTTGAAACATAGGCTTGAATAAAATATGTGAACATAATCGCCTAAGTAACGTTTAAAAAAATCTGGTGCGGTGCGCGCATCAAATAACTTTCACTTACCGTCCTATAATAATTATCTTTTTAATATATTTTTAAACAGTTAACACAAACAATACTTGATATAAACTCAGCAGCATTCACTTCTTCTCCCGCTTAAGTACAATAAAACAGTTTTTAAAACAATTTTAGTACAACAATTCAGTACAATACCTATATATTTTAAGTTTGTCAAATTGAAAATATATTTTAAAAGTTTCGGTTTAGTTTTCATTATATATAAAAGTATAAATTATTAAGTTAATTTCTACTTTTGTATTCTTAAATTACTTTATTACAGAGCATTAACAAGAGATTGGCGGATTTGTGGAAAGGGTTCGGTTGCATCCGTCTCATTTCGGATGCGCTCGGTCTTTTACTCTTCATAAAATACGCTGCATCTTTGCTAATACTAGTCCGATTTTGATGATTATTTTTTTGTTTTTTAGAAAATTTAATAACCTTTCATAAAATTTTATATACCTATCTTAAATGCGTAATTTCAGTATCGTTAAAATTTTTATTTTTGAGATAGGCTGTTCACAGACTCACAGACACACATACCTTTTTGCGAGAATTGGTTATTTGGACTCAGGGGGCCTAAAAACATGTATTTCCGTTGAAAACTCGATTTTGAAAATGTTCACGATCGCAATACTTTCCTTACCAAATAATTCGTATAATGGCAAGGGAAAGTAAAAAGAGGAAAAATCTAGCTTGAAAAAAAAAAATTTGACAGTCCTTTAGAGTTGAACTTTGTAAAATTTAGTGCGCATTTACTCCTCATCATACAATATTAGAAATCTGTTCACATTATGCTAAAAATACATAAGAAGGCTTTACAATAAATCTCATTAGAAATTTCTATTTATAGAAGCGCTGTTTCTATGCATATTGTGAAGTAGATAGGAGTTATACAGGTATAATAGGCTATATATAGTTTTTGAAATAGTATCACATCTATTATTATTGTTGCCATGGTTGTACACAATAAAATTAGCTTCTTTTTTTTTTTAATTTTTTGTATAATTTTATTTGTTATCCTTAGTTTTTTAATTTTTTTTTGTTGGCCTTTTCTGAATATATGCATTGTGTAGACTTGAGTAACAAAGATGCTGTTGTCGACGGAGGACACACTTCCGATCGACAGTCAGGCTTTGTCGGAGGTTGTTTACCTCGGTCGGGTCAGGGTGGACAGAGCTCTTGGTGTCTCTGGCCAATTTGAGACTGTGAACCTGGCCGCTTTATATAATGGTTCATATTATAATGGAATACCGTGAAGATATATTGTTATTCATCAATTGACCATTATTGTGGGTCTTATCTTGCCCTAGGCTGATAATATTGAATCTGTTAAGAAATGGTTAATTAACAATAAGTCTCTATTCAAATTAGTTTATCAAGCATAAATTTTTTGAACATATTTACATTTAACCATTTTATATTAATAAACAAAAAAAAAATAATCCATAAAGAAAAATCGATGATAGATCCGATTGTAATCTTTGTATGGTAATTATTAATCTATTTAACAAATTATGAATAAACTAGCTGACCCGACACTCCTTCCATATTGCTGGATTTGAGTATATATATATATATATATATATATATATATATATATATATATATATATATAATTAGCTAATTAAGGAGAAAGATAACGCTATGCAAGCACTCAGGCTAATACGGAGCGGGTTCGATTCCTGCATAGGGACAGTAATGTGCTTGAGCGACCCCTGTATCTGACATAGCTCCTGGCCCTCCAGGCAGGGCATTGGGCATTGGGCATAGAGCTAATAACCCTATCTCACCAAAAAAAACCTATTGCGAAACCTAAAAACAGGCGCCCGAAGATCTACAAGGTCTGTAGAGCTAACCGACAAAAAAATAAATGCTTATCTGAAAAATAATTGAATTCTTTACAAAACAAAAAAAAATCATCGAAATTGGACCATTATTAGCAAAGATACATCACTTTGAACATTGCACCCATTTATTATTTTTTATCACTATTGAATATGTGATAAAAAATAATAACATGAATAAAATGTTCAATTTGCTGTATCTTTGTTAAGAATGTTCCGATTTCGATGATTTTTTTTTTTTTTTGTAACTTCAATTATTTTTCAGATAAGCATCTTTCGTATAATCAGCGAAAAATGTATTATTTTTCATTTATGCGCAAATAATATATTAAAGATGTTTTTATTCTTTTGCGCAACCCCGATATTGATATTTTTACTTCCTTGTACGAAGTAAAGGAAGTATTGTAATCGCGAAAATTTTCGGTTTTCAGATTTCAACGGAAATATCCATTTGGACCCTCCCTGAATCCATTTTGACTATTTTCGTCGTGGCGTCTGTACGTACGTATGTTCGTATCTCGCCTAACTCAAAAACGTTTAGCCGTAGAAAGTTGAAATTTCGTATTTAGGATTGCTGTAAAATCTAGTTGTGAACCTCCCTTTTTGGTCATTGCTTGATCACAAAAAGTGGTACTTTACTTGAAGGTCATAATTGATTTCCATCAAAAATTACATTAAAATACAATGCAAAACTTCTCAAATTTAGTATTTATAACTTGTATACTGATTTAAAAAACATACTAGATTTTGGTCTAAATTGGAAAACCGGAAGCGGTACTTTACTTGAAGGTCATATTGGATTTTCATCAAAAGTTATAATGTAAAACATCTCAAATTTGGTAAATTAGACTTTTATATCAATATAAGTGATATAATAAATAGATTTTAGTTGAAATTGAAGATCCGAATGGAGTACTTTACTTGAAGGTCATAATAAACTTACATCAAAAATTATATCACTACTATATATTATTACGGTAGTATAGATCCCTTTTCCGGCTCTCAGGAGCGATGGATTTTGACGTGTGAGGTATCAAAAGAAATAGAATTTCACGGAGAAGTGACGAATCCTGATTTTGTTTCTTAAAATCTTACAAGGGCTTTAATAAAAGTGATGAAAAAACTGGAAGGTTTCAAAACTTTGATGACTGAGAGTCGACGGATCGAGATGGGATTAGTTGGGTTTTAAAGATTTTGACGCGGGCATCAATATCATATACGCTCCACTGGAGCGTATTGGTCCAGCGTTTTAAAGCATAAAAACCTACCGTTTTTGAGATAACGCACACTATAGGTCCGCACGGGCCCTATGCCATCTTGCGTACGTGCCGTTGTCATGGCAGCTTTATATCAATTTGAGTCTGTTTACAAACACTTTTAATGATTGGAAAATTATATATTGTTTCCCATGTCCAATCCTAAAGGGCACTGTTAAATATGAATACTACATATAGAAAATGTTATAGCTAGATCTCCTTGCCTAACTGCTATATTGAAGAGATGATTTCCAGAGGGGTAAGCTAATTACTTATTAAGTATGAACTGTAACTTCAACATAGTCACTACAAACTATGTAGCTTCCCCAAATGTGTGTGTTAAATATTTTTTTTTAGTAATATTATATTGTTTATAAGAATAAATATGTTTTCCTAATATCGCTTTTACTTCTAATGTATTAGGATCTAATGCGAGAGTTCTCGCTCGGGTATACTAGTTAAAATTAAACACAGAAGTCATATGTTTCGGTAATAAAGGTTACAAACCCAATTTGGTTTCCAATGCAATTAAACATTTTTATTACTTGTTTTAAGTGTTAAATTTGAGTGTAAAATACTGGTTTTCCTCCCTAATTGTGTGAGTGTGTCAATAGATGGATGTCGCGAAGCCGAGTGTCGTTTTTGAAATACTGCAATCTTCGGAAACTAGTAATCAAATCCAGGATCACTTTTTGAACCACCGATTTATAGTTTAATAAGGATACAAGGAAGTCATGTGTTGTCCACATCAGATATTTTTTAATTGCAAAACCATCTAGGAACTATCTATGTAGGTAATATAGTTAGAATTTGGTAAAGATTGGTTCTGTAGTTTTCGCGGCTAGAGCTTACAAACGAAAAACGAGCTGTCTTTTTATATAATAGTATGATAAATGGTTTAGCGAACCCGAAAGAGGGTAATGTGTTTAGCCTTTCCGTTCGTAGGTATGTAAAGATTTTGGGCGAAATGGGAGAACGGCTCAAGCGATTTCCTAGTTGGATAGCTCAAATCCCGTGAAAGTTGGGAATAAATTATTCTTGAACTTTTGTACATGTTTTATATTATATAATTTGTAAGTTGATGATCATTAGTAATAAAATATAAATTTCCAATAAGTTGAACAAAATAACAACGTTAAATTAAATAATAACTTATTTAAATAAGAAAACTCAAATACGGAAACAACTCTTTCATATAATCCTATCCAACCTAATGCAGATCTGTTTAATCGCATTGGTAAGTTGTAAGTGAAGTTGACGTCAATGCATCTTGAAACTTAGTGTAGTAGTCCGGGTGCCTTCCACTACACGTTAGTGCTCATTGCAAGCACATTCCGTCCCTGCATATCTATATACAGGAAGTAAATTAATATATTGTCAGTGATGGATTGGTTGTACTGCAGCCAGCAGGCAGATAATGCCCTTCAGCCGCTCTTAACTAGAAAAAGAATTTCTTAATTGTTAAATATTTTCGATAATTTATATATATATATATATATATATATATATATATATATATATATATATATATATATATATATATGAATGCTTAATTGAACTGTTTTAATACTAATTCGTTTCAATCGAGATATATAATTTCAGTCAAATTTTTCCGCTCCCCCCCAAAAAATTGCCGCTACAGGCAAGTGCTTAGTCTGCTTGTGCGTAAATCCACTACTGACTATCAGAAGAATCTTGAGTTTCGTTCCGGTGTTGAAGGCACCCGACTACTACATCAAGTTTGAATATTTATAGACGTCAACTTCACTAACAACTTACCATTGTATTTAAGCAGTACCAAGATATGCAAGTACATTCCGTCCCTTAGAACGAATAGGGTTGTAAGATATAGATATAAAAGTGTCCGAAACGCCGCCTGATGTGATCCAATAAAAAACATATTTCAAAAAAAGGATTATTCTGAAATTATAATAATAAAATATTGTAATATAAAAAAAGCTTTTATTAGAACTAAATATATTATACAATTATGATAGAGTTATTGCCGTAGTAGGTTTTTTTGTTTTAATTATAATTACAAAATGTGGAAAACATTTTTGATAGAATATATAAGTTGGAGTTTCTTTCGATAAGTATAAATATTATTAAATAATTGCTTAATACTCTATTGTTCTTAATGAAAGTTTCGCTTATTATTTTGATCTTGAGCTGCTTTACTATTTTTGCTGAACAGATTCGTGTCGGACGCGTTTTGGACCTTGTGAATTTTTTTTACAGTTGCAGTATGATACCAAGTCGTCCTGTGATTCATCTCCCAAGGACTTTTTATTCTCTTGAACAAGTTTATTTAAAACTCTTATAGAAAATGGCAACAAGGAAACGACAAACGTATTTACAAATAGTTGCTAGGCTCTGAAAGATACGCCACGAGTTCAAGCACCCTCCTTCAGAGCAAAAACCTTGGCAGTGTGTGCAATGCTGGTCTATTAATATATGCCCTAGCTCGCGTAGTATCTGTCTGTCCTTTGGGTTTTGAAGTAGGCCCTGCTCAAAAGTGAACGGTGTTATATTTTTAAATAGATGTAATTAGAGATAATCCAGTTATTTCTTTATATAAATGACTAAAAACTATATAGTAGCCGATCCGCAAACAGTTCACATTTTTTGTGGAATATACATATATATATAAGCGAAAGTAAGAAACAGAATTTGATAAACTTGATAATGAACTTTTTTATACTAATTTTCAATATTTTTCTAACTTTGGACCAAATTGGACTAACTGTTTTCACAATGTAAGTGAGATTAGGATATTACCTGTGCGCATGCGCAAGAAAAAATATTCGATGAATTTTGATGAAGTTGATATGGGACCATCTAAGAACTAATCCTAAAACTTTTTATCAAAATCGAATAAACGGTGATTGGTGTTATGTCCTTTATATGGATTTCACAGACAGATGAAGCAAAGGATACGGTATCAAATAATTTTGGATTCTGAGGACATACATTTTCTTTTTTTCTGTTCCTGTATGAATATAAACCTTCCCTACCTTCGTTAGTGAGAAAAACTAAATAAATAAATTCAATTTTATACATTATTGTCGTGTCATTAAGGAAACAAAAAAGTTAATACCGATTCGTTGTTTTCTAAAATATATTTAACTATGCTATCTGTTCTGATTTGGAAGCTAAACTATCTCTCTGTTACACAGCCCCACTCTCACTGACTTAACGTAATGTTCGCCACTAAGATTTATAAACTAAGGAACTTGAGTTTCTTGGATTCATCGCAAAGAGCGCTATAAACTCCCACGTTTTCCTTAAAATATAACCTAAGTGTTTTTTTAAGTATTGTGAAATTAATTTAATTTTTTTTTATCGAGATTTACTTCTGTAATTAAGATATAACTAAGATCATGAAAAATAATTATTATTATTTATTTTAGCATTTATTTAATTTGCTATCTGCAAATTATTGTTGCATCAAGCGAATCTGCGCTAACCCTGATATAACTCATCTCTTGGCCACAGCCTCGAAAGCCGCCTGGGTGCATTGTACGGGTTCGAGGTGGATGTAAGGAGGGATTGATAAATTATTTGCCACTTCTATAAATTTGTTTTATTGAAAACTAGTTTCCAATGTTATATATCCACCCTCAGTTCTAAAACCCCCCAAAAAATTCAAAAATAAGCAATTCAAAATATAGTTTGTTATATAGTTATTATACATATTAAATTAGATTAATATAAATCAGTATTATAAAACATTTATGAATTATGAATTTAATTAAGACAAGAAATCAAATACATGCTCGTACTCACTAAGGTTTAAATGGATTATATCATTTATGTACTGGTTTCTTCTCGCATTGGACTAACAATGAACGAAAGGTAGGTAGAGCATGTTTTTAAATAAACGGTTTAAGGGTCTGGGTTTTTCCAGTAATGCCGGTGAGTAATTGTTTTTTTCTGTTATAGATGGGAATAAATTTAAGATTGGACTATTGGAGATATTTATTTAGTCATTTAAGCAAAAATCTATATTGGATTTAAAGGATTTTATTATTTCAAGTGCTTCATATATATTTAATTTGAGGCTGTTTTCAACGTGATGTATTAATTTAACTCCTGAGTCTTTGATGAATTTATGATTATTTTCATTTAAATGAATTGCAAAGTTGGAATTATCTATCTTATTACTATATGCACATATATGTTCCTTTAATCTCTGATTTAGTGATCTTTCAGTTTTTCTCGTGTATTTGACTGCACAATGATTACAATTTAGTTCGTAAACTCCGCTATTTTGGAAAGGGTCTATTTTTACTGAGGATGAATGTATAACATTCGAAACTGGTTTTCAATAAAACAAATTTATAGAAGTGGCAAATAATTTATCAATCCCTAATTAGATTGATCCTTCTATACCATCATGCGGATGTTACCTGTGGATGTAAGTGTTTGTGCTAAAGGATTCATATCGCTAGTCAGTCTGTTGTGGAAATGTTTGTAGTATTCTGTGGCAATATCTGAAACTGTTAAGATGTCCAAGTCCTTGTGTAGCGAGTCATTTTTCAAATCGAATGCCGGGTCCAACTATTTTTCTCAACGCTTTTGACTGGAACGACTGAACCTTTTTGGCTGTTTGAAGTTTTGGCAGAGCCCCATAGCTCTATCCCGTATGTTTAATTAGCACTTTGTAGATTGTAAGTCTGTTAAGTTAAGGGTAATTTGGAGCGTCTGTCAAGTAACCTGGATAAGAGTCCAAACCGTTTGTTCAGCTGTTATCTTTTCAATCTCTTGTCCAGGTGAAGTGAATCAGAAATCTGTTTATCCTTTATGAACAATAGAAATCGTTATTTATTTTTAAAATTTGTCAGTAAAATAAGGATTTTCACAAGATGATCGCCGTGAGAGTGCCAAACTGGGAGCGTTAATTAAAAACTGTGCCAATGCAAGTAGGCTGTGAGGTAAAATGATAGAGAGGAAATATTTGATGAGCACTTCTGTAGGGAAAAAAAAAAGGAAAGACTAAGGAAGCTAAAGGAAGTGCAGAAATAATCCAAGGAATGACAAAACAGAGAATTATGAAGAAGTCAGAAGCCCAATGCATAACTCAGGAGGCCTAGGGCCACGATGACTAGCCGCCCGGAGAATCAGTCTACGAAGTTCATTACGCTACATCTCAGCTAATAATGGTAAGATTTAAATGATTTTTTTTTTTCGTTTTGCAAATATTTCATCATCGAATGGACGGATTTTTTTTTATTCAATATTTGGATTCTACGTATCTTGAAGCGTAAAATCTCAAATTTTGAGGGAGGGTTACTAAAATCATTTCCTTGGTGGATTCCAAAGGTCTATTATTGAAAATAATAAACCAAAATCATTTACAGATAGAGATTTTTTTATTTTTCGTTTTTTTTTCTTTTATTTTTTTCTTATTTTAATGCCTTGTTATGCTGATTCCAAAACACCTTATATTTCTCCTCTATCTTTATAAATGACCGAGTTATCTTATGGGTATATAAGATCTTTAATCGGCAATTATTACAGATTTTTTTTTAATGCTTTTTTATGCTGATTCTAAAACACCTTACATTTCATCTCCATTTTTATAAATGTGCCGAGTTATGGGCCATATCTAACCGGCCGCCATTTTGAAACAAACAGACGGATGGTAATGTCGAGTTCCGAGGATCATCCCGGAGTGACCTTTGATATTGGTACCGAATCTCAAGAAAATCGGTCCTGTAGTCTCGTAGAAAAGCCGCGGACGGCGTACGGCGGACCGCGGGCGGACGGATTTTTTTTATTCGATATTTGGATTCTACGTCTCTTGAAACGTAAAATCTCAAATTTTGAGGCGGGATTACAAAAATTATTTTCTTGGTCGATTTCAAAGGTCTATTATTGAAAATAATAAACAAAAAAAAAATAATACTCATTATTAAACTCCGGACCAGTAAATCATACCAAGTGGAGGATTTTCAGTTTGTTATAGATTTGAAGAATTGCTCATAGCTAGTCAAACACAATGGCTATTAACACCTCCTGATAGTTAGCATCTAGTTGACTAATTGCTGAGTGATTCATCGCCCATTCTGGTCGTCCCTTGTAGAATATATAAGCCATAGTGCTGACCACACGGTACACTGTTAACGGTCCTTCTGATGGCCACTATTTACGAGAGACCGGAGGCGAATAGATAAACATTAAGGATAATGAATAATTTATCAGGCGGTGCGGGTCGGGTATCCTGTATCCTTCGAGGGGCTAGGACCCAGGATTAATGGGCGCTTGGTGGAGTCTTCCAGGGCTCGTTAAGTTATGTCTGCTCCTGCGGCTGTTTGGGCGAGAGGGTGGGGGGGGGGACTATATATATATATCTGCGGCAGTTTTTAGAATCATCATCTGGATCGGACAATACATGCAATTCTTATATGAAGGACATTTACTGTGATGATTTTCTTTAAAAAAAATAAATAAATAATTTTAAATTAGCCCGAAGATGACACCGATAACACCCTCTTCCCATCGATAACACCGATAACACCCTCTTCCCATCGATCACCGTCAAAACCCAAAGACTGATTTATTACAATCCTGCCACACTTATTACAACTTTGCGTTCCCTTTACAACCATCTAAATGGCAGTACACTGTATGCAACCTATAACGACGTCGGTTATATCGACGAACCGGTTGTAGCGACTAAATAGCCAAATCTCTTGAACTTAGTATACCTACCTATTATATGCTATTTTAACTTGATATAACACAAATTCCAACTGTACCAGCTTTGAATATTTCATACTCTTGAGATGAACACCATTGCTGAGGAACTGAAATATTCCTTCGCTTTGCCAGTCAAGAATATAATAATTGCTTCAGACTCATTGTATACTTTGAAGCCATTAAAAAACTTGTATTCCAATCATCCAGGAATCCATCGTATTTTGAAAATGAAAAAGTCTATGGAACGATGATGGAAAATCGATTCATTACATTTCGATATCGTTTTGTGAAAAAGACTTAAGTACCGAAAAATCGAAATTTAGGTTTAAATTTATTATGACCTAAATACCACCTCTATCGATTTCCGCTATATATATATATATAGAGAGAGAAAAAAAATAGAAATGGTCTAAAAATCGACTATTGAAGACGTATACACCAATACTTAGGACTCTTAACCAGTGCTAGAAGCCTTAAAACTATATTGTCATTATATAGTTTTTGTAACCTCAACAAATTCATACTGTAAAAAATAAAGAATATAATTAAATATATATATATATATATATATATATATATATATATATATATATATATATATATATGATCAGTAAATAAAAACAAAAGGCCATTCGGTTACCAAATATTTTATTTTATTTCATACCATTTCGACGTTTCGGCCTAGTTGGGCCATTCTCAAGTCTAAAAAAACATATTTGTTTAGTCGATTTATATTTGATTTTATATTGTAACATAGTATATTTTTTAACTTTTATAAAAATATTAATCAATTATTTCATTTAATAAATACTTACCATGTAAACGTTCTTCATTTTATTGTTTATATGATAACAAACGTCAGAACTATATTATTCTCTTCTATTTTAGAATTACACTTCCGATAGTAAAATATTACAAAACACTGAGTAAACTATTTCAATTTATTCATGTAAGGTTTGAAAAGATTTTCTTGTTGAATAATTACCATGTAATAATCAAATGGCATGGAACCGAAAATTAATAAAACCGTTAATTTGGAGAAAAATCGTTTCATCTGTTTCCTGTAAAGTTTACTAAATGGCGCTGATGACATGCCAGTATAAACAGAAATTAAATGACCGATATTTATTTCCTCTTAAATTGAAAAAAAAATATATATTAAAAAATTCTCAACCTTTACCAGTAATGTTTTTTCATTACTTTCTAACCAAAGTTTTTTCTTCCCTGATGAGACTTTCGTTCAGTGAACTCTCAAAGCGGATAATGCAAAATTAAAAAAATCTACCTTCCATTATTAATAAAAACGAATCTACTTAAATAATATTATAGTTTATAAAATATTTTTCTAAGTTTTTTTCTTTATTTGAATTTTTGTGGATTAAGTGGAACGGAACGCTTCCAGCCTGACTCAGGTGCTGAGCTAGAGAATTATTCCGCTGATGAAATCAAACACACATAACATCACACTCATCCTTCTCTCCCCCCCCCCTACCTTTTTTTCAAATCTTTAGGAATTTTGATAAATATATCTTCAATAATAAAAAAAAAAGAAAAAAAACGATGCACGTTCCCTCGCTATCAGTGAGACGCTGAGAGATATAATGCCATGATTCTTTAACCGGTAATAAATCAAGTGTATTACATTACGACGTTTTTACATTAGATTATCTTGGTATATATTTTCGTGCATACTTGATTAATTGACATATCAAATATTATATACGATGTAGATATCGGGGATCCTTGATTTGAATCCTTCAGTAGTTTGAATTGTGTTTTGCCTGATTAAATTCATAATTATTTTCCGTTATTATACTTTTACTGAAGCATTATCACATTATTTATCGAATATAAGCAATTAATTATCAAACCTAACCTAATCAAATATATAAAAAAGAAATGAATGAGACAGAATTTTGGCTTTTTTTTAAGTGGTGTATATTGTTATTATTTTTTTTTTATAATACAGTTGTAATTTAAAAGCGAAACTATTCTTCGATTAAGAATTGAAAAAAAAAAAAAAATAGACTAAATCCCGTTTTCTGTTTCTTACGAAGCGGAAACATTAATTAGTATATGTAAATATATACTATATATATATATATATATATATATATATATATATATATATATATATATATATATATATATATACATTTATTATGGGACTAGGTCCCTTAAGAATAACAAATTTGAACAAAAAAAGTCTATCTGGCCAAAAGACAAAATTAATATTGATTTAATAAGAAATAATATACATTAAGATCAAGAAATACAAAAGAAATAATAAATAAATTATTCTAGTAAAAATATGCTGGTAATAATTAAAAAAAAAAATTACACAAGTTTTATTAATTGTTAATCAAAAAGCCTTCCAGTTTAATATTTTTAAAATTAATTTAATTAAAAAATTAAATAAAATAAAACCAAAATAATGAGAAAGAAAAGAAAAAAACAATTACTACATGTATTCTTACAACATTACAAAATTTAATTATTATTTTTTAATGAATTAGTGCTTAAAGAGAATTGTATATTGTTATTAGAAAATTCTCAGATTAGCTTAGCACCTGTTTTGGAATTTAAAATGTTTTGAAAAAGTAGGGATTCAACGAAAACATTGATGGAGCATGTTTTTTTTCTAAAGCACATAATCCGAGAATTATCTTTTAATTATAAAAACAGAGAATTATGTAATTATGAAATTCCATCTTTTTTTATAAAAATTCTTTCATATTATTTTTTCCTCTATCGTTTGATATTTTCTAGCAATTTTCTGTTGTGCTGTCTGATTTATTGCAGAATTTCAAAAATGATAACCATAAAATATTTAGCCAGCTCAGGTTTTATAATGAGGTTGGTGAGGATTCAGTAAAAGTACAATTGCGTTGAAAGAATTATAAAACAATTAATATAAAAAAGCAAAAATTCAAAAAGAAATATTAAATAATTTAAGGATACAATTTTAAAATTTCAAGCACAAAGCCTGAAGGCACTAAAATTCCGGTAAACAACTAATCAGTCAACGTTCAGGACAGAAACAATATACAACACATCTCACATCAACAGTATATAAAAGACGCTGAGAGGACAGCACATAACTCCAAGACATCCAATCACATACTGAAGGTAACATAATTGGAGGTGGCATAACAACAGCTCGTATATAACAATTTAAACAAAACGAAGTAGTTTCAATGTTGGTTCGAAATCGAGGTAAAAAGAAAAATCTTTCATTTTTTTACTACCGATTTTTTTTATTTTTTTTTTATAGTATTCTTATTTATATTTACGTCTGTAATATCAATGATCCAATTCAGATTGTTCGTGGTTGTTATATTTTCTTATCGTTAGGGTCCGTATATATGCAGTTAACTGTCAATTCAAAATTAAACTGTTTGGTACTTGCCCTCAGTATGTACTGTCGTGATAGTACTGTATCACTATCAGGCTTTACGACAGCTACTACCTACCACGAAAACTGCCGCACTTAACCGATCTCTAATGGTGATTGTGCGGTAAAACATTATTCTCATATATTGTTCTGTTTCAATTATTAAATAATTGAAACAAAATAATATAATATCGTTGCCATGGTAAACTTACGAATGTGAAAACGACTACTTTTCAGGAGAGCAAAAATACTGTTATAATTATTATAATATTATTATAATTTTTTTGTTGGTGTTATATTACTTTTATCTCATAGTTACATGTGCAATAATTTTTTTACCTTTATAATACATATAATACGCATATTAGTTACTTTAACATGGAAGCTTCAGACTTGAATTTCGTAAAAATACAACTGCGATTTCAGCAATTTTTAACAGATTCGTAAGCTTACTTTACAAAAATAGACTTTTTCAAATTAGTAAGTTTAAAATGGGACGGACGATATGAGAGATTTTCTCAAATATAAATTTATTCTATCCAACGTTTTGGCCTTATTTAATTTTCGGAAGAAGAATAAAAATTATATGATTTAGTTTTTATATAATTTATTATAAATGTTTTAAATTTAGATTTATTATTATTAATTTAGTTTACATTAAATTAGTTGGCTTTGTTCAAATAAACATATCTGCTGTTCTTTTAGTGTAGTGTTCATTCAGCTGTTCTAAATCCATCATTTTTCCAACTGACTGTCACCAGGTTTACTATCAGCATGTAGAGAAGAACACTGCCACACTCTCTTACTGTCGTGACAGAAAACTGCCATCGTATATACGAAACTTTAGCTATCTTTCACATTAGTATATATTCAATTTAGATTATGAAAAAAAAAACATGGAATATAATCATAAACTTATATTTTTAAAATAAAAATATTTCAAAAGCTAAAAAGATTGTTATAATTGTACTAATTAAAATCCGAAAAGTAGGTCAAACCCTAAGATGGAACGAGTTGGACAATTAACCACAGCTGCGGAATGTTTCTTCCGAATTATTGTTGCGGGGTCGTTTGTATTCATCCGCCGCTCTGGTTATCAACACTGCCTTATGAATTAATCATATCTGTTAATTGCGAATTACAAAGCAGACAATAAACGAGAAAACTTTGGCGAAATATCTTTCGCACTCTCCGGGCGTCGACCTGCGATGTATAATATAATAAAACCGGTTAGTGGAAGGCCAACATGTACCGGTAAAAAAGCCTCCAATTTTAGACTTATGTAAATAATATACCGCCAAACTCTTAAAACGCATGAACAATGTTATAATTATATATATATATATATATATATATATATATATATATATATACATATATATTTATATCCATCTTAACTTAATTATATTAAGTTATGGTTATAATTAAGGATGAGTGAACTAGGATGTCCGTGTAAGCTATCGTGAAATCGTTTGCAGTGGGTTCGTTTACTGTTGGCTTATTGAAGTCTGTGTGTAAGGTAATGTTGCTGATGCACCAAGGAGCTATAGTGATAGTCCTAAAAGTTTTTGACTGAAAAATTTTATGCATGTGTGTCTTTTTGGCTATCCCGTATAATTGTGAAGCGTAGGTCCACTTGAGCTTCAGTAAGTAAGTGTAAGTGTTCAATTTCTGCCAAAGTTTCAATTTTGAATTATTATAATAATTTTAATGTTTGATTTAGCGTCGTTTGTTTGTTGTTGATGTGTGGGCCCCATGTCATTCTTCTGTCAAATGTCAGTATCGATTTTCGTCTGTCCGTGAAATTACTACATTGAC
This sequence comes from Rhaphigaster nebulosa, assembly GCA_948150685.1. Classification (NCBI taxonomy): domain Eukaryota; kingdom Metazoa; phylum Arthropoda; class Insecta; order Hemiptera; family Pentatomidae; genus Rhaphigaster; species Rhaphigaster nebulosa. The sequence goes on from OX411308.1 coordinate 181,396,319, forward strand.
GATGAATTTTGGAAGGTAGGCTTCTTGTCGAAGAGTAAAAGTGATATGTTGGGATTTCGTCTCGGTCAAGACGAATTTTACAAAGTTTGCACAAGACATGAAGTTTTGTTAGATGATGTTGTAAAGTTTGTGAGGCGTGTGTTGGATTTAGATGTTTTGTTAAAATCTTGAATCGTCTGCCTATGCCGCTGTCAGAGTTTCGGAACTGTTTGGAATATCGCGTATATAGAGCAAGTACTGATCCCTGAGGTATTCCTGCTAAGACAGGTCTAATTGTAGAAAGTTCTGAGCCTTGGTAGACGGAGAAAAATCTTTTAGAAAGAAATGATTGAAAAATAAGATAATAGGTAGGAGGAAGTATCGTTTTAAATTTGAAGAGAAGCCCCTGATGCCAGAATCTGTCGAACTCTTGAGCAACATCCAGAAATACTTCTGTTGCATACAATTTCTGCTCTAGTGTCGTCGCTATGTAGTCCACCACCCTCTGTGATTGTTTAATGGTTGTATGAATGTAAATTTGCTCTGCATATTTAAAAGGGAATATGGGAAGGAATGATGGGATTGTGAAGTCTTATCCTGTGTCAGGAGGGATTGGCAGGAGGGATTGGCAGGATATCTCAATAATTAATAACCCTATGAGAAATGATATCGATTTGAACCAATTTAAAACTATTTTGACCTGGATTAGGAATCCATTTATATTAGTGGAACGATTTAAATAAGTTTTGATCAGTTGATATCCGCATGATGGTATAGAAGAATCAATCTAATTTAGGATTGATAAATTATTTGCCACTTCTATAATTTTGTTTTTATTGAAATCTAGTTTCGAATGTTATTCATCCATCTTCAGTTCTAAAAAACACAGAACAATTCAAAAATAAGCAATTCAAAATACAGTTTGGTATTACATGTATTATTATACAAATTACATTTAATTTAATAAAACCAAACTGTATTTTGAATTGCTTATTTTTGAATTTTTATGTGCTTTTAGAACTGAAGATGAATGTATAATATTCGAAACCAGTTTTCGATAAAAAAAAAATTATAAAAGTGGCAAATAATTTATCAATAAGTTTTGAGTTTTCATCAGGCTCGATTAACTAGAATTAATAAAATATGTTTTTACAATTATATTTCACAATTTTGACGATCGATTTCTCGCAAGGTTAATTTCTCTCCTACCTAATGAATGATAATTTATCACAGTTATTCACGAATATTATTACTAGTAGATATATTTTAAGTTAGCCGTAGTTTATTTATTTTTTCTCAGGAGTTATTTTGTAAAGATAAATTTTCTTCTTTTCCATCTCTGTGGATCCGCGACAGGTTTGAAAAAGGCCGAAACGTTGAAAAATTAAATGTTCTCAATGAGGAAGTACTTTAAAAATGTTTCACTTTTAATTTCTGATTTAGTTTTCAATAAATTTTATTTTCCATAATTGACGTATTTATCTGTTGACGTATTTAATCCTGAAATATCCTCAATCAAATATGTTTGTTGATTTAAGATGAATGCTTTTATATATAAAAATAAATGCTATTGGTTGTTGCTGTTTCACCAATATTATTTATTTTGATGCAAATTTTTGGCCTACAAACCATCCTCAGGCATCTCTGTAAAAGGCCCTTATTTAGATTTATAAATTAATATATTGTATTTTGGGGTTTCAATTGTATGTAGATTAATTGTTAATTATGTAATGATTGCTTCGTAAATTATTCAGTTGTCATAATTGGCTGTAGCATTGTATTGCCTTCTTCTTTGGAGTTTCACCTGTGATGGCTGTGATGGCTGAGGTGGCTCCCATATTTTTATTTTATTTTTAAAGTTGTAAGTGTTTTATTGACATTAACTTAATAGGATTTTTTGCATTTTAAACTGTAATTAAATACTAATATGTTATTGTTATTTATTAGAATATTTAAATATATTTAATTCTGTGATGTGTTGTAAATTAAACTGAATAAGGGCCTTTTACAGAAATGCCTGAGGATGGCTTGTAGGCCGAAAATTTGCATCGTAATAAATAAATTTGTGAAATAGCAACAGCCTGTCTTTATTTTTATATCCTCAATCAATTTATTTTTATGTTTTTCCTTGAGCTGTCAAATAATTAATTACTTTTTCCAATTTAATTGTTATGAACCGTGAAATCAATTGCATTACAATATGCTTTTTATACTAAACTCACTTATTTCACTTATCCTTGTCTGTGTGGCATGGAAATTGCCTGTATGAGTGCGTTCGTGTGTCCTTGTAATTGTTTTTAATATGATTGTTGATGGAATTCGTAATAAATTTGATATTATATCGGGAGTAATGTCCAGACACGCTAATGATTCGTTTTGTAAAGATAAAAACGTTGAAGTGTCCAAAAAAAAAAATTAATTAAATGCCAAAAGCATACAAACGAAATGTAATTCCTCGTTTTCTCATTAAGAAAAAAATTATCAGTGATAATTTAAAAGTAATCAAACAAGCTGTTTTATTAGTCATATTTTCCCATGAAAAAATAGACTATTGCAGTGGGCCGAAGGTCGGCGGTGAGCCGCGGGACTGAGTTTTCTATCCGTTTCATAACTAACCTCTAGAGCACGATTATGGAAGTTTCGGATGCTCCGCTATATTCTTGTTAAATAATTTTTCTCAAAACTTTACTTAAAACGGAGTACTCACAAAAAATCAAACCTCGTAAATTTTACTTGCTTTTACGAACTTGTTCGCATATTCAAGACTTTATATCTCGATGTTGTTTTGAGATATAAGATAATTACAAAAACAAGTTTGCAGGAAATTTTATGCCCTACAAAATTTATCTAATCAATCAATTTATTTTTTTATCTAATCAAGCTAATTTAACAGAAATTTGCATTGAAAAGGAGATATATCGGGGAAAAGGTATATTTCCGTTATTCTGGGTGTTTTTTTACTTCATTCTACGAAGTAAAGGAAGTATTGTATTCACGAAAATTTTCGGTTTTCAGATCTCAACGGAAATATCCATTTTGACCATCCCTGAATCAATTTTGACTAGTTTCGTCGTGGCGTCTTTACGCACGTTCGTATCTCGCATAACTCAAAAACCAATAGCCGTAGAAAGTTGAAATTTCGTATTTAGGATTATTGTAAAAGCTAGTTGTGAACCTCCCTTTTTGGTCATTGCTTGATTACCGGAAGTGGTACTTTACTTGAAGGTTGTAATTGATTTTCATCAAAAATTATATTAAAATACTATGCAAAACTTCTCAAATTTAGTATTTATGACTTATATATTGATTTGAATAACATACTAGATTTTGAATTAAATTGAAAAACCGGAAGCGGTACTTGACTTGAAGGTCATATTAGACTTTCATAAAAAATTATATTAAAATATAATGTAAAACATCTCAAATTTGATAAATAGGACTTTTATATCGATATGAACGTATTTAATATATTCTGGTTAAAATTGGTCAGCCAAAAAGGGTACTTTACTTGAAGGTCTTAATAAGATCCAAAATTAAATTAAAATAAATACATAAATCATATGTTTCGGTAATAAAGGTTACAAGCGCAATTTGGTTTCCAATCTATGTAAACATTTTTATTACTACTTTTAAGTGTTAAAAGTGAGTGTAAAATACTGGTTTTCCTCTCCATTTGTGTGTGTTTGTGTCAATAAATGGATGTCGCGACGCCGAGTGTCGTTTTTGAGATACTGCAATCTTCAGAAACTAGTAACCAAATTGAGCCACCAATTTATAGTTTAATAGACGTACAAGGAAGTCATGTGTTGTGTTCATCAGATATTTTTAAGATGACGGCGCGAGCTCAGGCGCTCCAAGGTAGAAAACTCGGACTTTACATCAGGAGACCATTTCATAGAACATATTTAAAAATTGAAACTACCGGAATTATTACGGTAGTAGATGGCTTGTAGGTCGAAAATTTGCATCGTAATAAATAAATTGGTGAAATAGCAACAACATGCCTTTATTTTTATGCGCTTTTTTTTTTTAGATTAGTTCATAGAACATATTAAAACATTGGAACTACCGAAATTATTACGATCGCAGAAATTGCACTGGTCTATGTAATTGCACTGGTCTATGTAATTAAATGCATTATTTTTTATTGCAATATTTATATTAAAATCCATACTTTTTGTTATAACTACCTAATACTCATATCAGTGGCTTCCCTGACTGAATCAGCTGATCCCGGTCTAGATAAACTTGCACTTCTAAGCTATCAACTATTTATTTACTGTTTTCCTTGTTCTTATTTTTGTTATCATGATTAAAATTCAATTAATTGTTCATTTTCCTTTAAGTATTGATGTTATTTATTATATCCATATAATGTTGGCCAACATCCCCAACGTCAGTCTTATAACACAGGCCAACAAAAATATTTTTTTTGAAAACTTTTTTAACTTTAATAGTTGATCTTTATAGATTTTTAAGTGATGAATCTAAATCTGGCCTTAGTTTTTCTATATTACCTATAGTTTTCTGGATGTCAGGCTCCTTAAACATCCTAACTTTTTAAACTTCTGTAACACGTTAGCTACAATAGAAACATACTCTGGGCCTTTTTCATTTCCCAAGAACTTTGTAACGACTTGCTTGAATGATATCCATACTTCTTTCTCATTTAAGGTCATTTTGGATTCAAAGTTAACATCAAACATCATTTTTCTAATGCCAGGTCCGACAAAGACGGATTTTTAGTTTAGCTTCTGAAAGGCGTGGAAACTTTTGGCAGAGATACTTGAAACATGGTACATCTTTAGGCAAAGCCTTTACAAATTGTTTTATGAGGCCTAACTTAAGGCCTAATTGTTTCATGAGGCCTAAGACTGAAAGCTGTCCAATTCTTTAAAAATCGCTTAATTTAGTAAATTTAACTATAAAATGTGAAGAAATTGTGGGTGATACAGATTTTTTAATATCATATTTGGATTCAGCATCCTAAAAACTATAGGAATAAGATATTTTCAGTACAAAAGTTTTTTCATCGTTGCCCTGTGTAATTAACCACATACTTTAATTTTCGGTTATACATATTTTCTAATTCTATTGTTGTCTGCATTATCAATTATTTCATTTTCATTTTGTGAAATTATTGTAACTTCCATAAAGACCGTGTTAAAATTTAACAACCTCTTATTATATTTTTTTATTATTAATTTTAATCGCTTTCGGTTAATCCTTTTACGACCCATCTATTAACAGTAATCGATAAAATCTTTATTCCGATGATTGGCTTCATTATTTTATGACTGATAGGAGTCATTTAATCTAATCTCAACGACCATGAAGACATAGAGGATTTTTAAATCCATCAAATTAACCGAGGTTTTTTTCACATAGTTTAATATACAGTATTGTCGATGATCCTTTGATATATAGGCAACGCTATATCTTGTAATAATAAATACTGGTATTCATTCACTTAAATTATATTATCATACATACTTCGACATAAAATCTATCTCAAAATGGTTTAATTTGGAAAAGGAGAAAAAAAAAAACAATTTCATCACAATACAGTAAAATCTCGATTACCCGAACTAACTGGAACCAAAGATAAATAAGGGATGGTTTAGAGAGTGATAGAAAATCTATAGCAGACAAAGGGAAAATAAAAATAAAAAAGGAACAGATAAAATATGGGTACTGTAGTGATAATTATAATGTGCTTAGAACTAGAATGAAAAGGAGAAAAAATATTATAATATGTCTAGCTATTGATTGATTACCAAGCAACCCATGATATTTGGGCAGCATTGTTGTAAATAAAGCATTTCTCTCTGGTGTAGTTATCGTATGATATAATTTTATTTTTATTATATAATTGAATCAATGTATTGACATTTTTTTTTTTTAAAGTCGAATCCTGTAATGTCAAACTTAGTAAAATTTAGTGCACATTTTCCCCGCATCAACCTACCTTTTAAGTTAATAAATTGAGTTTTTATCGATGCAATGTTGGCGTTTGATTAGAAAATAGAATTATTATTTTTAAATGTCAACATTAACATCTGAGTGAAAAGTTCAAATGCAGAAGAGATGGGAAAATTAAAATGTAGCAGCACGATTATTAAACTTTAGAGATTGATAAATTATTTGCTATTTCTGTAATTTTGTTTTTATTGAAAATTAGTTTCAAATGTTATACATTAATCTTCAATATAAGGTTTAAGTATATTATATCAAACAGAAAAGGTTACATTAGTTTGTTCTCGCAATAAACTAGTAATCGAAAAAAAAAATAATATTTTTTGTTTTAATTTTTATATATATATATATATATATATATATATATATATATATATATATATATATATATTTTGTATTGCTATTTCAGTGCGAGAACTAATGTAATCTTTTCTGCTTGATATAATCTACTTAAATCTTGAACTGAAGATGAATTTATAACATTTGAAACTAGTTTTAAATAAAAACAAATTTATAGAAGTGGCAAATAATTTATCGATCCCTAATTAGATTGATCCTTCTATACCATCATGAGTAGGTCAACTCATCATATTAAACCTGGAACTATTATCTTGTAAAAATGATAATTTTAACACATGTGAAAAAAGGTGAAAACTATATTCGTATGTTTGAGTTGGAATGTGTTGATAGATACAATAATTTAAATTTTAGAAAAGAATATTCTGATGATGAAGTATTTTTCCGAAACGTTAATTGAATAAAGAAGTTATACCTGGAAGTTATATATTGCCTTATAAAATAATATCAGGAACTTCCCAAGAAATTATAAGTAAGAAGACAAGAAAACCATGTTTTTCCCAATAAAATTCCATATTTCTCTTCTGTAGCTGAACATTTTTCAACTTTTATCACAATTTTTAGAATCTATGATGAATTTTCTATAAGGTAGACACCAATTTGTATAAATATATATATGTATATATATGTATATATATTATATATATATATATATATATATATATATATATATATATATATATATATATATATATATATATATATTCCTCATTCGATCTTATTAGTGAAAGCTGAGTAAACAAGTAAAAATTAATAATTTTCAGAAATAGCCGGTTGAATCGCAGGGAATTAATTTTTCCACAATTGCGGTAAATAGACAGACTTTGTAGTAATTGATTCCACTTCATTTTCTAATTACCAATTAAAAACAAATAAAAAGTGAAATTTGTAATTTATAGGGAAGTTAATATATTATAATAAATTATTACCCTTTCCCTTTGTTCTATAAATTTATTTAAAAAAAAAAAAAAAAAAATTATAACATTGGTTACGACATTTCGAAGTACTTCTTCGTCATCAGGATATATGCTTCCTACAATACAACATCAACTATTAACTACACAAATATTAATACCTTAATTTACAATATATTTTGTTACTATTTTAAATGTTTTATTACCTCTAATTTATATGATTCTCACCCCACGTCCCGACATCTGTATAATTTTACTTGGTCAATCCTAGCTGGTTTCATTATAAAAAATTATTTGGGGAGTAACTTTTCTTTTCCATCATAACAAAAACATTGGAAGCAATACACATTGCTAAAAACATAAATAAGGTAACTAATTTCAAAACTGATGCGGTTAATTTAAAAAGCCATTATGCGGATATAATTTATATAAACATAACTAAATTTAAAATAATTTATGATCTAAAATTTAACAAAAGGCTTAGTGATTTAAATGTATAGGATATAATAGTAATAATAATTGAAAAACAAAAATAATCGTAAGTGTGAAGAGAATGGGTGGGGAGGCATATGACAACAGGGATTGGTACAAAGTTCATATGACAACAGGGATTGGTACAAAGTTCATATGACAACAGGGATTGGTACAATATACATATGACATACATATGTATATACATATGTATATGTATGTATGTATGTATGTATACACATGTATATGTATATATACATATATATACATATGACAACAGGGATTGGTACAAAGTTCATATGACAACAGGGATTGGTACAAAGTTCATATGACAACAGGGATTGGTACAAAGTTCATATGACAACAGGGATTGGTACAAAGTTCATATGACAACAGGGATTGGTACAAAGTTCATATGACAACAGGGATTGGTACAAAGTTCATATGACAACAGGGATTGGTACAAAGTTCATATGACAACAGGGATTGGTACAAAGTTCATATGACAACAGGGATTGGTACAAAGTTCATATGACAACAGGGATTGGTACAAAGTTCATATGACAACAGGGATTGGTACAAAGTTCAATTCCAATGATATTACAGAGTATGTGACAAAAATGGAAAGGAAAAGTTACTCCCCAAATAATTTTTTAATAATGAAACCAGCTTGGATTGGCCAAGTAAAATCATAGAGATGTCGGGATATGGGGTGAGAATCATATAATTTAAAGGTAATAAACACTAACATAGTAACAAAATATATTGTAAATTAAGGTATTAATATTTCTGGATTTAATAGTTTATGTTGTATTGTAGAAAGCATATATCCTGATGACGAAGAAGGACTTCGAAACGTCGTAATCAATGTCATAAAAATGTTTTTTTTTTAAATATAAAGTTATAGATCAAAGGGAAAGTGTCATTCACAAATTAATTTATTATAAAAAGTGAAATTGTTGACAAACTATAAAAAACATTCAAAACGAAAAACACTATGCTTGTAGTTGTAAGTCAATTTATAAAAATTTATGGAGAAAATAAAACCAAGATGACAAAAACAAATTTATTAGGTACTTGTATTTTTGTAGGTATGTAACGTTTTTTTACTTTCCAACATCAACATCTCTTCGAAATTAAACTAGCTTCATAAAGTTGGATATATCGTTGTAAAGCGGGTTTAATAAACCAGCTTTTATGAAGTCTCTAAGGTCCTAGCTTGAACGTTCATTCCGTGAGATTCAACCGAATATTTCTGAAAATTATTCATTTTTACTTCTTTACTTTGCTTTGGCTGCTATGATCGTTTGCCGAAGATATATTTAATTAGGGATTGATAAATGATTTGCCACTTCTATAATTTTGTTTTTATTGACAACTAGTTTCAAATTTTATACATTCATCTTCAGTTCTAAAAACACACAAAATTCAAAAATTAGCAATTTAAAATACAGTTTGGTATTATAAAACGCATTAAATTAGATGTAATATATTAGTAGTATATGTATGTGATATAGTAGTATATTAAAACATTTATGAATTATATTAAAACAAGAGATCAAATACATGTTGGTACTCACCAAGGTTTTAATGGATTATATCAAACAGAAAAGTTTGTACTGGTTTCTTCTCGCATTGAACTAACAATGAACGAAACGTAAGTAGCATGTTTATAGGTAAACGGTTTAAGGGTCAGAGGTTTTGCAGTAATGCCGGTGAGTAATTGTTTTTTTCTTTTCTGGATGTGAATAAATTTAAGATTGGACAATTGCAGATATTTATTTGGCCATTTAAGCAAAAATCTGGATTGGATTTGAAGGATTTTATTATTTCAAGTGCTTCATAGATATTTAATTTGAGGTTGTTTTTAAGATGATGTATTAATTTAACTCCTGATTCTTTGATGAATTTATGTTGTTTTTTTTCATTTAAATGAATTGCCAAGTTGGAATTGTCGGTCTTGTTGTTATAAACACGTATATGTTCTTTTAATCTCTGATTTAGCGATCTCACAGTTTTTACCGTGTATTTGACTGCACAATCATTACAATTTAGTTCGCACTGAAGATGAATGTACAACATTCGAAACTAGTTTTCAATAAAAACAAAATTATAGAAATGGCAAATAATTTATCAGTTCCTAATTAGATTGATCCTTATATACCATCATGCATAGGTCAACTAAAGATATATTTCTTTAAATTAATTGTTATATTATAGGAAATCCATCGTAGATTCAAAAGAACGATATAGTTGAAAAAATTAAAATATTTAAGTTAATTAAGAAATTCGTTAAAAATAGATGAAATTTAAGCTTTTTCTCCCCGTTATAAATTCTTGTAGCAATGTCCCTGAAGGTCATGAACAAACCACTTGGGCTTCAGCTGGGCAGTGCCGGATTCGTTTCTAAATAAAGGCACCTTTTAACCTTGGCAGTTAAGCTCTTTGAAGAAACGTAGTCTTCAACTGCTATTGTATGTTACATTTGATTATCACTAAATATATTATAAATATTCATATATATATTATAAAAATCACTTGATATTATTGAAAAAACATTCGAAGATGACAGTATTGTTAATAATAATCGATGAGCTTCTATATCAAAACCAATTTCTGTACATATCGAGTTTTTTCATGATTATTTTTTTCTGTAACAAATTTTCAGTTGCCGTTGCAAGATACTACTTTGTACTGAAGTCAGTGTTTTTGAATTGGGATACATTAAAAAAAAAATCTATATATATTACTAGATAGAATAGAATATACCAGAATTTGACGTCTGAAATAATTTAGAAAACTCTAGTTTTATTTTATTAATAATGGAATTTAGGAATGGTTAAAATGATAATCGATATAAAAAATAATATTCTCATGAAGTAAAATTATGTTTTTAAATCGAAACCGATTTCTACATTTGCCTATTTTATTACAACAATTATGTTTATTATCCACAAATTACAAATTTGTAAATAACATTTCAGGACCCCACTAAAAACTAAATTCAGTTCTTTCTTAATTTTTATTTTTGTTTGACCTGAAATAGTTAATTAATTGAGTAAAATTGCAAATTACAAAATTTTCTTCTGAAATAATTTTAAAAATTACTCTTTTTTTTTTTTTAAATAATGAAATTGAGTATCTGATAGTAAATAAAATAATATATATTATACTGCTATGTTAAAAATGGATTTGGAATATTCTAAATTTATCGGTTTATTATAGTTCAATTATAATCTACATTCAACTATTTGAAATAAAAAATGTTCACATTGCGAATTACTAAAGGTAAAAAAAAAAATATATATACATATATATATATATATATATATATATATATATATATATATATATATATATATATATGATTAAGGGGGAATATATCATCCCTAAATATGAACACGTAAGTGGGAAACCGCGTTCTATTTTAGATATAACGTGGTCATTCTTTTGAGGTCAGGACGAACTTAATTAATTACATATATCATGGAATATTCCAAAGTCAGGTAAATGAAAATAGCACACGTTTATTTGTACGATGTGATACTCAACTTTATTATTTCAAAAGTAAATAATGTAATTTTTTATTTATTTCGAGACCTAATTCTTTATGAGCTCCTATCAGCATTGTAGACATTCAGAACAAATTAAAATTGAATTATATTATAAATATATTATAGATCTGTTTGAGTTCTCTTTTTTTTTTAGAGATCACTTGTTTAAAAAAAAATTTGCCATCGTTTAATACTTATAAGGTCTTCTACTGAATTGATTTCAATGAAGATAAGAATGTGAAAAAATAGTGTCGAGTTGTGAAGAACAATATGTGTCAAGAAAAAAATCTTTCCATGCTATAGATTATTTTTAATTGATTTTTTTATTACCATCTTTAATTCGCAATTTGTGAATTGTTTTTTCTTTTTCAATAAATTGAATGTAGAATCTAATTGAACTATAATAAGGCGACAAATTTATAATAATCTAAATCCATGTTTAACATTACAGCGTAATATCTTTAATTTTTTTTTACTATCAAATAATGAAATTTTAAAAATAAAAACAGCAATTTTCTAAATTATTTCAGGTGAAAATTTTGTAATATTAAATTTTTTTCAATAAATTAACTGTGTTAAGTTTGAGAAAAATTACCAATTAAGAAAAAATTGAATTTAGTTTCAAGAGGGGTTCTTTGTCTTTTATTTGTGGGTAGTAAATGTAGGAATAAGTTTCGATTTAAAAACATAATTTTCATATCAATTTTTTACATTAGTTGTTTTTACCATTTATGTCATTAATTATTTAAAAAAATAAAACTAGAATTTTATAAATTATTTCAGGCGTAAAATTCTGGTCTATCTAGTAAAATAAATATATTCACAATTCGAAAAGCACTGAATTCAGTACGAAGTGGTATCCTGCAATGGCAACTGTAAATGTATCATTTATAGTTAAAGAAAAAAATAATTATGAAAAAACTCGACACATGTAGAAATTGGTTTTGATATAGAAGCACATTATTGTGTCGCATGAGAGTATTTATTTTACATTTATTATTATTAACAATACTGTCATCTTCGAATGTTTTTATACATTTTATTAGTACAAAATATATTATTATAAGCGGGTGGTCCATTTCTTAATTTTTTGAGCAATAAATGAAAAGGTTCATGTTCACTTAGGTGTTTCTCTAAAAAGTAGTTCTCCTCAGTTATATGATCTTAAATAATTTTAAAAATCTGAATAATTTATTATTATTTTTTTAAATGCTTTATTGGACTATGTATTTTGATGTGAATCACTATTAGGATTGCTTAGGTACTTACAGGCCGCTGAAGCGAGGTACTGCCTGAAGGTTGCTCCCATCTTGTTATCGCGAAGACACACGATGAACGAAACAAATATAAGAGGCTCGCCGTACTTGCCAACCGGAGGACAACTGACTGGTCTACTAGAGCTGTGAGAGCAACTCCCCACTACCCCTCCACGGTCGCCACAACATATATATATAGCTAACAGTATCTAGTCTTATCTGGATCTATCTTATCACTATTTGATGTTCGATGTATCGATACTGCCCCCACCGACCGCGCTAGAGGTTCTGGCGGGTCGGGAGTCATTCTGGCGCCAAACCCCCATCACCCACGTGTTGGCAAGCCCCGTCTAAAGTATTTTTATACTTTCATTTCCTTTTCGTATTCGTTGTTTCTATTTGTATTTCGTTGTTGTTTATTTTATTTTTAAAGAAACTATTTTAAATTTTAACTGCCCGTTAAAGGTAAAGTTAAGAAGCCGGTAAATCTTGTTGCTTCGTATTTGCAAAATTACATAGTTCGCACCTCATTTGCATAAGCTTGAAGGCTAAAATTTACAAAGGTATAATACTTCCTACTGTTCTTTGTAGGCGCGAAACGTTCCCGCTGAACATTGAATGTATCTAAATGAAACGATTTCATTTCGAAATTCAATTATCGTCTTCTTCTTAATCTCTCCTCTTCCAGCGCAAAGCAGCGTGAGGCCTCCATCTGTAGAGCCTGATCCACGTGTCTTTATTCTCAGTCAGTTGTCTTCTCCTTGTCTAATCCCTTCCTCTCCAGTCAAAGGCTTCCTTTATTCCTCTTCCCCATGTCTTCCTAGGCCCCCTCTGTGTCTCATAAGATATCCTTGCCAGTCTGTCTTCTTGCATTCGAGAAACATGCCCAAACCACCTTAGCTTGTTATATGCTTTGTATCCTGCAGGCCCAGGTTGGATCGGATAGTGATGTTCCTCACTTGGGACATCTCTTCTTGTTCGATCTTCGATCCTACAGAGGTAGCGCATCTCCATCTCTTGGATATTTACTTGTTTAGGTCCAAGACTCACTTGAGCATGTCAAGATTGGCAGGTATTTTTAAAACTCGTTATTTTTGTAGATTTGGGAACCTCTTTCCTTCCCAAAAAGCCTTTCTTAATGGCATTAAAACAGCTCCCGCCTGCCTTGATCCTCTCTCTTATTTCCCCACCTACCCAGCCATTCTCGTTCAAATGTGATCCTATCTACTTAAAATCGCTTACTGGTTCTATTCTGGTTCCATCTAGTCTTATCATACGGTCCCTCCGTTAATCTCCATTTTAGTTTATTTTATTCGATCCCTCAGGACATGCATGTCGAATTGGAGATTCTAACCAAAGACTACCAGGTCATCGGCATAGATCAGTAAGGTGAACTGTATAGGAAATTATGTTCTATGGTCAAAATAACAAAGTCTCATTTATTCAATTATTTATAAAAAAAAAAAGAAAAAAAAAAAAGAAATTGTGAAAAACAGATTGTACAATAATCCCATTTCTAGTATGTCAAAATATTTCTGAATTTGAAAAAAATTAAGCCCTCTCATTCAATAAGAGAATTTTGCTCCAAATTTTATCCCTGAAGGGTCTTTGATATAATTGTGTTAGTACGTCTTGATTTATTAATTAATTTAATTGATTAAATCTATTGACTTAAGAAGCGTGTTCAGGTCTCATATTGTGATTGTGCTTTATTTTATCTGTTTCGAATCGCACCGTTTCTCTTCTGTAACCTATTCGCCTGTGTCGCATCGCCTCAGTCCAGGATAATGAGCAGTTCAGCACTTGATAGCGAAAGCTATGTACTTTCTGGGTCTAATAGATCCGCCTATCTGAGCTTCTAGCACTAATCCATTATCTGAAGCACTAAGGAGGATCTTGACGCCGCGTCTTTGATTTCTGCGGCAGCCGTTGCTATGTGGGATACTTATATATGAGTCAAAAACAAATATAACAAAATTAAAAAAATAAAATTAGAGCAAGGCTATCCAATTGAGGATGTGTAAATCCGACATCCCGCCTACCTAAATTGATTGAAAAGGTGCCTACAGAGGCGGGGAAGGGAGCAGGCGTGAGAGGAGCGGCGCTGTTTGCCACAAAGGATGAAAATGCCTATAACCCGACTCCAGCATTAAGACTATTGCTACAGCAATAATATTTGCTTCTTCTATCACTTTCTTACCATTCTAAAATCAATTTTGAAGTATGATATTAAATTCTCCACCTAGCATTAAATGATCTATGTAGAAAAGTATAGTAAGCTGACTAAATTTCAACAATCTAAGACCGTCTTGGAGGTTCCTAACATCATAAGCTGCAATGGAGTGGCGAATCCTACCGTCCACCCCAACAAGCCCAAGCTCATCAGCAAAGAGATTCCTCTGAATACGAGTACAGACATGCGACAAAAAAATGTATCGGACATGACGGAGACAGGCAACGGGAACTCTGGAGAACTCCTTAGCAAGTGTATGGCCGATTAAGTGCAACTGTGATTGGGTCTCAAAAATTTATTTTGGAATTATAAGCACGGAGGGTTTCCGGTAGAAATTCATCCCAATCCAGGCAGTGACGCTAAATCTCCTGGAGGAGTGTTTTAGCTTTTTACCTAAGT
This sequence comes from Rhaphigaster nebulosa, assembly GCA_948150685.1. NCBI lineage: Eukaryota > Metazoa > Arthropoda > Insecta > Hemiptera > Pentatomidae > Rhaphigaster > Rhaphigaster nebulosa. The sequence continues at coordinate 181,411,458 of OX411308.1, forward strand.
AGAATATTTTGTCGGAGGATAGATATGTCCACTGAAAGAAATTTTCGTCTACTATACAACGCATACCAATCCTGTAAACCCAATTTAGATAATAGCTTCGTGACAGTTAAAATGGATAGGTAATGTTGAGGGACTGTACAGCGTATCAGTCTCTAAAAAAGTAATCAGTATTATGTCTTGTAGTGAGATACTGTCTGTATTGTATGCATATTTTTCGACTGTTAATGTGAAAATTATCATGCGTGATTTTAATGCGCAAATGGGAAAGAATGATCATACAAACGATAATAGCATAAGAATGGCTGGTTTTTCTGCGTCATGTGGCCTACTCTGTTTACCCACAAAAGAGTGCTTCTTGCCGCACGGCACTGCCATGATGGTGTGACCAGTAATCAAATTATGGATTGATAAATTATTTTCCACTTCTATAATTTTGTTTTTTATTTACAACTAGTTTCAAATGTTCTACTTTCATCTCCAGTTCTAAAAACACACAAAAATTCAAAAATAAGCAATTCAAAATACAGTTTGGCATTATTAAACATATTAAATTAAATGCAACATAAATTAGTGTTATAAAGCATTTATCAATTATGAATTTAATTAAGGCAAGAAATCAAATACATGTTGGTACTCACCAAGGATTAAGTAGCTCATATCAAACAGAAAATTTTGTATTGGTTTGTTCTCGCACTGAACTAGGAATGGAAGAAAGTTGGGGTGTTTATAGGTAAACGGTTTAAGGGTCCGGATTTTTCCAGTAATTCCGGTGTGTAATTGTTTTTTCCGTTATAGTCTAGAAGTTTGTTAGTTCAATGCGAGAGGAAAACATCTGTTTCATATAATCCATTAAGCCTTAGTGAGTACAACATGTATTTGATTTCTGGTCTTGAATTAAATTCATAATTCATAAATGTTTTATAATAATGATTTATGTTACATCTAATGTAATATGTATAATAATAGGAACGTGTATTTTGAATTGCTTATTTTTGAATTTTTGCGTGTTTTTAGAACTGAAAAAAATTTATAACATTCGAAATTAGTTTTCAATAAATACAAAATTATAGAAGTGCCAAATATTTTATCAATCCCTAAATAGATTGATCCTTATATACCATCATGTGAATGTCAACTGACAAATTAGTATTATAAAATATTTATGAATTATGAATTTGACTAAGACAAGAGATCAAATATATTGTCTTAGTCAAATTCATAATTCATAAATGTTGGATGTGAGATTATACTAAGGTTCTAATCCTGATTCTCATGACTGCAGTTGCTAAATTCAGAACCAGCATTTCCGGGGGTAGAAACCGAAGAAAAATACCTGGCAACAGATTGGGCGTGAAATATCTGAAAGATCCAGAAGTAAAGTGCCAGTTTAATGCCTGCATCGATGTTAAAATCAGAGAAATTCACCAAGAACAGGATATAACGCTTGATCGGCTGTAAGTAGGCAATGAAAGAAATATCGGAAGCAGTTCTCGACAAAGAGTAAAGAACGCACCCTAATTTGATGAGTATGCCAAATTTTAAAAAACGCAGTATCTAAATTAATGATTAAGAGGAGGTATACCGGGAGATCGGTCGAAGACTTGGTAATGAGGAGCATCTGTACCAAACGAAAACGAGATAATGATAAAGAGATCGCCTTGAGAATATTGAAAATTTCCGAAGGTCCAATGAAAACCAAGAAATCAGTACTAGCCCGTGCTCCCTTAAGCCTCGGTTGAATGCTTATAGAGATTCTGATGGAAACCTGCTAACAAACAAAAAACATGTTCTTGTGTAATGAGAAACTCATTTTAATTCTCTCTTAAGTGACAGAGAGATGGAGGAGAATAGGCTGGAGATGGAGATACCAATAGGTTATTTGGAAATGCCTGGTCCTAAAGAAGTTGAGGAAGCTATCCAACAGTTAAAAAAGAAATAAGGCTCCTGATACGGATGAAGTTCCAGGTGAACAACTCAAGTATGGGGGTGAAAAGTTGAGATAATTCTTCTACAAAACAGTGATGGACATGCCGAAGAAATTCCCACTGAATGGTACAAGACAATAATATGCCCAATACACAAGAAAGAAGATGTGCTTAGCACTAATAATTACCGACGTATCTCCCTATTATCCTGTAACAATAAAGCACTTTACCAAAAGCTCCTTCCTCTTGCAGACCGGGAAATCGGGTTATATCAGGCAGGCTTCATGAAAGGGGATCTACAATAGACCAACTTTTCTCAGTGCGGAAAATTTGGGAAGACCATATAAATACCTACCAATTTTTTATTGATTTCCAGATAGCCTACGATAGTATCATCAGAGAACAACTGTACCACGGTTTGCTTAAGATCACTATGGAAGAAGAATAGAGCAAATTTGGAGTTCTAGGCAACACCTCTGAAAGCTTTCACACATACAAAGGTCTAAGGCAGGGTCTTGAATTTGTACTATTTAACATGGATCTGGAATATGTGATAAGGAAATCAGGAATTCAGATAGGAGGTATATTAGATGTTTAATAAATTTGCAATCATCCTAGCTTTTGCGGATGATGTGGATGTTATCGGCAGGACATTTACGGATATGAGCATGGCGTTTCTTGGACCTCATGAAGCTGTCCAAGACTCCCTCCAGATTGAGATTGGGAATAACACCTTTGAGAGGGTTGAAGGAATTTGTTACCTAGGATCCCAGGCGAACTCTGACGGTGATGTAAAGGTGTCAGAGAAGACTTTTGGTTGTCAATAAGTGCTACTCTGGTTTTCATAAACATCCAAAAAGTAGAGCGATCTCTCGTTCAACGTAGATAAGCATCTATAAGGTTCAGGTCAGACCCGTGTTAGGCTATGGCTCAGAATGTTGGATGCTAACAAGAGCACAAGAATCGCATTTCCTTCTATTTGAACGACGTACACTGAGAAAAACATTTGATTCTTTACACAGTAAAGGCTTTGGAGGATTCAGACCAACACCACAGGGGTTAGGGGAACTGTGAAAAAAAAAACGATATTGTTAAACTTATCAAGGTTGGTCGGCTTCGGTGGGCTGATCATATTGCATGGATGACACCAAAAGATTCTGGACGAAAGAATATATTCCACCAGAAGAGTTGGAATACCCCGGTTGCGAAGATGGATGATGTATCGACCGATGAGTGATCCATTCTGGTTATTCGTTACAGGAGGGCAACAGAGAAGACTGACGGACCGAATTGTAGGAGACCTTGACTCTCCAAGAGTTGTAGCGTCACGAAAGAAGAAAAACTGAAAGAAGATGTGAGATGTGCTGCATTTTGTCTTCATATATAAGATATTTTTTCCTGCCCTGATGATGCCTGTAGTATTTATAGTATTTTAAAAATCCTAGCTCGTGTGTGGAATCTCTCGTTTACATCCAATGAAATACTGAATTTTAACATTGGCCCTACTAATTCAGCATATTTACTAAATTACTAGCCAACTAGTAAGCCATGTTTAAAATATTATAAAGAACAATAATCATATAAATTAGTGGTATTTCATTCAAATCGCTCCTTTGCAAGAAGAGCTAAAAAATGGCAGTTCATGGGACTTTTTTAAGATCTCACTATAAACAGACCAGAAGTTCTGAAAACTTGATTTTATTTACCTTTAAAGTATCAAGTCTTATGATGTCGATTAAAACATTTTACTTCGAAAAGATTTTTAACTAAAGATAAAAATCTATTGTGGTTATAATCAATTATTTTTGAGCTAGAACATTTGTATGAATATCGCTCTTTTGTCGATCAAGTTTGAAGTTGTCCGCTATAGAAGTAAAAAGTAGACTTGGTTTTTGCAGGTAAGTTGAAAATGTGATATTTTGAGCTAGAACACTTTTCTTGAAAAGGAGCGAAATGATCAAAAATACAAAATAAGTTGTTGTAAAACTTATAAATAAAAATTACTGAACAACACGGCATAGTGATAAACAGCTATTCTACCGGATCTTTCTTTTAAGATTTGAGCCTTCATTCCAGAAATGTCTACGTCAAATATCTCATTTTTTTTCGCTTTTATCGACCAATGTTCCTATAGGTATTTTTATAATTCTATATAAATGGTTTTAACGGGTCATAAAATGGTTAAGACACATAGCGTTGTTGAAATAAGGTAAATGTTGTTTATAATCTGCCAGCATGTATTTTAAATAGATAAGTGGTATGCGGGCACAATATCACTCAACGACTTTTAATTAATCAATCGAGATTGTCTGTTTGTTGTTAATAGGCCTGATCCAATATTGAAGATGGAACTGTTAAATGACGTGATACATGCATTGCAGTATATATATATATATATATATATATATATATATATATATATATATATATATATATATATATATATATATATATATATATCAATCAATATATATATATATATTGATGTATATATATATATATTCAATCAATATATATATATATATACACTATCAAAAGTATTCGAAATTTACTGAGAGTTTTATTTTTTATTTGTTTTTATTTATTTACCTATTTTTAAAGAAATTTTACCCAATTTTTTATGTTAAAAGGACGGGGTATAATAGCTAAAAACAAAATTCAAATAAAAAATAATTTTAAACTCAAGAAATATCAGTGCCAAAAGTATTCAGATATACAAATTTTATAATAATACTGTAGTGACAACGTATGGATATTTTTCTAGTAAATCTGTTTGCTTTATTGCACATTTAAGCCTTTTAGGCATTGATTTAACTAATTTTAAAATTGCCTCTTGTCCAATTTTGTTTCACTCAAGAATTAATTCAGGATTCAGAAGTTTTCAATAGGCATATCATATTTCCTAATTTCTCTTTCAAGGTGGGCCTATAAATGTTCAATTAAATTCAGATCAGATAATTGGGGAGGAGGGAGGGTTTTTCAGAACTTAAGGGCAATTTTAAAGCAGCTAAGTTCTAGTAGATAACGCCGTTTGTTTAAGTAGTATCGTTGTCAATATACAGTTTAAAATTTGATTAAACTCTCATTTTTCATTCACATTCTTTTTAATATGTTTTGGGAATGTCAACATAATTGAATTTATTCATAATTTCGTCAATGAATGCAAGACTATCTAAATTCTTCAAAGAAAACCAGTCCCAAACCATCACTGACAATCCGTGTTCTGCCGTTACCTGTATGTTTTTTTTCTTTAAATTCTGTGTTTGTTTCCTCCAAACCATGATTCTCCCATCAGAACCATATACCTTATAGCGAGACTCATCTTTAACCATTATATCATTAAAAAAAAAATTGCGAGCTCTATCCTTTTTTCTCTTATTGACTTGAATGATGAAAGAATTTTTTCGAACTACTCTTCCTTGAAAAAAATATTTTCTTGGAACGCGATGGACAGTCGAAACACTTAGGTTCTGCAAAATTCAGCAAAAAGCTTGGGTATCCAGATTCGAGGATATTTTTTTCTGATTTTATTAATAATGAGTCATTCATCTCCTGCATTTTCACCATTATTAAGCCGATTTTCACTTCTATAGTAGACATAAGCATCTTTACGTTTTCACTTTTATTTTTTAATGTTTCAACTTTTTCTTGTCAGCAAATTATTCTAAGCCGCATTCAATAGTTGAATTTTTACATTTACCTCCAATTTTAAAAAATTCTCCTTTCCATGCAGGCTATCAGTTATATACTGGAAAAGAAATGTTTTGGAACAAAATTATGCTCGGGATTAGTGAGAATGCAGACATTTGATACAAGAAAAAACTAGGATATTATGATTTCCGAATATATTTCACGCCGAATATTCTCGTATTAATCACTTTTGAACTAAGGTTTAGGTATATTTTTTATTTACAATGTAAGCATTGTATATAAAAAATATACTTTCCACTTATCTGGCGAGTGATTCTACTTCTTGGGAATCTCAAAACTATATATATATATATATATATATATATATATATATATATATATATATATATATATATATATACAATGAATATACATATATGAGTGATACAATGAGTATATATATATATATATATATATATATATATATATATATATATATATATATATATATATGTATGTATATATATACCTCCATAGTTGATAATTATTAAAGAGGTTATAACCTAGATGTTCATTTACTGAGACTAGTGAATATTTTATTACTAGTTGGAGATTTTAAAAATCGATTTCATTATTTCAAGTATGCCTGTATTAATTATAATTACGTTTTGCATCAAAGAGACTTATTTTGTATTAATAAAGATATCATTATTTCAGTGAAACTTGATTTGAACTTCTCCAATCTAACTATAAGGCACACTTATATATATATATATATATATATATATATATATATATATATATATATATATATATATATATATATATATATGAATAACTAGCCACTTCATACTGAAAAAACACAATTTAAACTAAAAACTCGTTAAAAAATGTTAGTAATTAGACATTTATTAATTAGTGCTGGGGTTCCCAAACCGGATCTCGCGGCCTATCACTGCCTGATCTTATGATATTAGTATTAAAGATTCGCCTTCCTGAAAAATAGAAACTGATTTTAAAGATTTATCAAACACATAAAACAATAAATATATTACGGTAAATGTTTTTATGAAAATAATAAATTGAATATTAAGTTCAAAAATCCAAATTCAAAAGTGAAATTGATATCACTCAGCAACTGCAGCAATAAGATAAACCACACTGAAAATTCTTCTTGTAAAAGTGCTTCCATATAAATATCATATAATAAATATAAATAAATAAGAAATACGGACAGTATTTTCCAGTTGGAAGCATGTAGTTAATTTACAAACGGGGCATCAATATTAAGCTTGATGGAGCTCAACTTGATTCTTAAGTCATTTTCAACATCGAGTGCTTTCATCATTATTAGTGACCATCTTGAATCATATTTAGTATTCTTAGATCGTATTTATTCATCTTATAATTGATACATTCTGTAATATTTTTTAAAAATTGTTATTCCTCATTCAATGTTTAAAAGAGTAACACCTGGAACGTCCTTGCAGACAGGTATTCTCTCAGAAATTCTCAGGTATTCTCTACATTCACTGCCTCAGATTGTCGCGATTGTCAAGTTGAGAGTGATAGAAGTTATCAGAAGGTTTCGAACAATGCGTATCCAAAATGGGATAAGAGAAGATTTTGAAGTTATGAGGAAGGTCAGAGATACCATCAACAGACCACGAACAATCAGCTAGCTATGGATATTCGTCTCCGGACTTAGTCGGAGAAAGAAGTACCGGAGGGTATTACATTTCGAATCTTTATATAGGAGAACTTCAGATAAGAAAGGAACTGAGAACAAAAGAATTGAGGAACCATGAGTTGGTCTACCATTTTAGAAAGATGTACTGACCAACTAATAGGGACATCTCGGAGAGAAACTTGGTTCAGACGTAACAATTCTGATTATCGTTATAAATGTTTTTTGTTTTTTTCTTTCGCTACTTCTCTTGTGCCATTTAGCGTAGAGGGGCCTCAATCCATCGGAGCCATTCTTCCCGGTCCTTAAAACCCCTCTTCATTTGAGCCAGGGTTTTTCCTCTTTTACATCCTATTCTTTGGATACAATCCTCATAGAGGATTCTCGGACGACCACGGGGTCTTCTGCTTATCGGACGGGCTTCCATGACCTTTCTAGGAAGCCATTCTTCGTCCATGCGACAGACATGGACGAACCACTTCAGCTGAATTTTTTTAATGGAGGTCTTCAGTTCTACCATCTGCAGCTGATCCCGTATGTTTATATTCCGCACTCGGTCCCTTCTTGCTTTACCGACCACTCTGCGAAGGTATTTCATTTCAGCTCCTGTTGTCCGGCTGATGTGCTTGTCAAGCATTACCCAACTTTCAGAAGGTTCAATCTAATTAGGGATTAATAAATTATTTTCCACTTCTATAATTTTGTTTTTATTAAAAACTAGTTTCGGATTTTATACATTCATCTTCAGTTCTAAAAACACAAAAATTCAAAAATAAGCAATTTAAAATACAGTTTGGTATTGTTATACATATTAAACCTTGGTGAGTAACAACATGTATTTGATTTCTTGTCTTAATTAAATTCATAATAGTTTTATAATACTAATTTATATTATATTTAATTTAATATTTATAATAAAAACAAACTGCATTTTGAATTCTGGTATGTTTTTAGAACTGAAGATGAATGTATAACATTCGAAACTAGTTTTCAATAAAAACAAAATTATAAAATTGGCAAATAATTTATCAATCCCTAATTAAATTAAATTCAGTAAATAGTTTATTTAAAATATTAATTTTGGAGATTAGAGATAAGTCTTGCTTTTTACTGAAGTTTTAAAGGTAAATATTCCTATTTATGATTTACAAAATCATTGTTTTGTAAATTAAACTATTAAAACTAGTTTTATAGGATATATCCTTTGATTTAGATTATTTAGTGGAGTAGTAGTTTTTTGTTCTACGCGGAACCATCTTTTGCTTTCTTTATTCAGATTGGAATTTATAGTTTTATGTGTTTTTTTAAAAATATTATTTTTAGTTATGTTAAAGTTTGGTTCTGAATTATATTTTTCTTTAATGTTCGTGGGCTTTACAGTTTATGAAGGTACATTGGCAATAGCAATTTTAGTTAGTTTAGTTCGTATTCAAGGCAATTATTTATCGAGAATATCTATTTTATCATAATATTACTATTATGATAAAATACGTAATATAATATTACGATTATAATTAATTATTGATTATTAAAACATATTTTTATAATTATATGTTTTATTTTTGTATTTTTAAATTATTTTTATAATTATGTTTCTCCTTCTAAAGTTTTGTTTGGTTTAGATGTAATTTCTTATAGTTTAATTGGTTTAAACTTATTTTAATATTATTTTTTAATAATAATAGCAAGATATAAAATTTATCGTAATAGGGACAAGTTAGCAGAATTTGGATTTGTTATAATAATAATACTTTCATAATACTTTCACTACGTTACGTCAAACATAGACATCAAGAGTTGTTTCAATTAACTATTTTTTTTTGTTAGGTCCATACAACTCTATTCTATAGTTTTATTATAAGAAAATATAAAATATATAGATATTTTCAGTAAAATAAAATAAAATAATAATGCTATTAAACAAAAAATATTTTTCATTTATATGATGTAAGACTGCATGGTTATTATCTAGTAATGGTTTTGTGAACCAGCTGAAGAGACGTAGTAGAGTAGACGTTGGCTATCAACGTTCCATTGATAAAACTTAGAAATAGAAACGGGGCAGGCTATGCAGTACCCGCAATATTGAACTGTTGTAAGGGTTTAGAGGGTCTAAGCCACGGTCACTGTCGAATTGACTTAACGATTTTATTTTATAGATGAAATACAGCAAAAACTCAAAACGAACGAAGCAATTATTGGAAGGTTCTAATTATTTCGAGACCCTTACCAAGAAGGGTATAATAATACCACAAGTTGTTAGCAGTATTCTTTTCCTCGACAAGATAAAAAAAAAACAGTTATCGCGCTCTGAATACAAAAATTAATGGCCAGAGGGAAAACAATTGCTAACTAAGGGTTGGTTCGACGGAAAAAGGGGAACCAACAAACAAGAGGCGAGGCATAAAGGGCTGAGAGAGCCAATTCATTATTCGAACAATAAGAAATAGTTAGTTTTATACCAGTTTAATTGGTTAATTATATGGTTGAATTGTTACGTTGAAGTTAGTCTGAAGTTTTTAGCCGCCTACGGCGAAGCCACAACGAGAATGATGTGTTTCTCTTCAACATTAGCGATTTTTTGAGCGAAAGGCTCAACCGATTTTCAAATTATGACTTAAATTATTCGTTGTTATCCCGTGAATGTAATGTTTATAATTTGTACATTTGATGTTTTCTAACGATTTTTTGAGAGAACAGCTCGACCGATTTCAAAGTTTTCTGGCTAAAATTAGTCATTTTACTCTGGTGAATGTTTTGAACATTATGAGTTGAAAATTCTGAAAAAATATATCATCCCCCTAAATATATGTTGTAGGCTTTTTATTGATGTTTCTTAATATATCAGTTGTAAGTTCATGAGCACATCTATATTTATACAAATTCAGTCTGCGTATGTTTGTTTCTCAAAACTCGAAATGTAGCCGGTCGATTTTGATGCGGTATTCACATTATTTAGAGTATTAGAGAAATTGAAGAAGGCTTATTATGCATTAAATTTTTTGAAATACTCTTCTTAGGGACAGAAATTGGGAATGATCATAAAAATATCTGATGTGGACAACACATGACTTCCTTGTACGCCTATTAAACTATATATCGGCGGCTCAAAAAGTGATCCTCAATTTGGTTACTAGTTTCCGAAGATTACAGTATCTCAAAAATGACACTCGGCGTCGCGACATTCATCTATTGACATACACACACACAAATGGGGAGGAAACCAGTATTTTACACTCAATGTTAACACTTAAAACAATTAATAAAAATATTTAATTGGATTGGAAACCAAATTGCATTTGTAGCCTTTATTACCGAAACATATAATTTATGTATTTAATTTAAATATAATTTTTGATGTAAGCTTATTATGACCTTCATATCAGTATAAAAGTCCTATTTACCAAATTTGAGATGTTTTACATTATATTTTAGTATAATTTTTGATGGAAATCAATTATGACCTTCAAGTAAAGTACCACTTCCGGTGACCAAAAAGGGAGGTTCACAATTTCAACTTTCTACCTTACCTACTTCGTACAAGGAAGTAAAAATAGGAAATTTTTATAGTTTTGTTGCCATGACAACTTCAAACATGTGAAATCAAGTTCAATAGGAAAACATTTTAAGAACAGTGAAATTATTGTGTCATTTGTTAGTAAAATCGGAGATTTAGGAAAAAGTATACAAACGTGGAGCTTTATTGCCGTTTTGACAAATGTATTATCATTTTGATACTGCTCCTAAAAAAAAACGCCTAAAGAAAATGAGACAAATTCCAAACACTCCTTTGGCCTTGGAATATTTACAGTAAAAATTTTTGTTGGTCACATAAAAAAGTAACATTTTTACTTCCTTGTACACAGTAAAGGAAATATTGTAATTGCGAAAATATTCGGTTTTCAGATTTCAACGGAAATATTAATTTTGATCATCCCTGACAAGTTTCGTCGTGACATCGGTACGTACGTTCGTGTGTTCGTTCATACCTATCTCACATAACTCAAAAACGGTCAGCCATAGAAAGTTGAAATTCTGTAGTTGGGATTGTCGCAAAATCTAATTGTGAACCTCCCTTTTGGTCACCACATGATCACCTGAAGTGGTAATTTACTTGAACGTCACAATAGACTTTCATCAAATTATATTAAAATATAATATGAAACATCTTAAATTTGGTATATAAAACTTTGATATAAATATAAATAATATACTAGGTTTCGGGTAAAAGTCAGATATTTCATCTCCAGTAATCAAGCGATCAAAATACGCTTCTTAATTGAGCCGTTGAAACAATAAGTTGTATGTGGTGGATCGGTTCGATTAGCTTTCGGTTAGGACATTTTCTTGTTTAAATTTGTTGGTCTTCCTGATGATACGGATCGGAAAGATCGAGAACTTAGAAAACCGATATTTTATGGTATATTATATAATCGATATTATATTTTTATATCGACAATATTGTGATATCGATATCAATATCGATATTTTGCTTTCGATATCAGATCCCACAGTTTTTTTAACACGTCAAAGAGATATGCCATTGTCATTGCGTGCCCACCATTATCCACCCACACCATTTACCCAACGAATTCTACATTTTTAACTAAATATTCGATTTTAAAATTGTCGTTACTTTAAAGTTGATATTGAAATTATCAATGATTCATAACTTCCTAAACTTTTGGTTGTTAATTGGATTTGTTTTAATTCGTATTTTTTTCTGCGTTATTATTTCAATATTCGTTATTATTCGCAATTCAATTAGTTGACAACCGAAATCGCAAGCAACCCGATTTTTGAAGTCCAAAACATATTGTTGTTAAATAAAAAATAAAGAGGCTACTCCTATTAGCGGTAGGAAAGTAAAAAAAAAACAAAACATAACATAGCAGGTCAATATAAAATAATATTTCTGAAAGAGAAGCACAAAGGCAGGTTTATTTAAATATAACAATGAATGTTTTTTGATGCATCTGTTGTAACATGTTTCTCAATAAAATAGAGAAAGGAGTTTCTCATCTAATATTTGAACTGCGCATTCACTTTTCCTGATATTCTAAAATAATATTTCCTTCCTGTCTGTGACTATTTCTTCCTTCTCCCTTGGGTGTTCCTTTGCGAAAATAGTGTATTTCTGTGCTGTCACACCGGATCTTTGGAGGCCAACTTATTTTATTTTGAATATTACGAAGGAAATATCTATAAATAATAAACAAATAAATAACAATAACATATATCAATAGTCTATATAATAAAAAGCTTGCATACGTCCGTAAGTGTCTTGACAACTTCATACCCGCGGAAGCAAGTTAATTACACAAATTTTCTATGCTGACATTTATTAGCCCGAGTTAAATTTGGGTTAACCTCTGAAATGAAAAATATCCTTTAAAATAATAACTTATAATATGTTGTTTAGTCTCATTTTTTGCAGACATTTTCAAGGACAAAGGGACAAAACGACAATCAAATTTCATTTTAATAAGTTTCAGGTTTTTAAAAATTTTCTCTCTTAACCTCCCATTTTGGTTATGAAATAACGTCATACCGGACCTTTGGAGGCCAACTTATTTTATTTTGAACATTACGAAGAAAATATCTATAAATAATAAACAAATAAATAACAATAATATATCAATAGTCTATATAATAAAAAGCTTGCATACGTCCGTAAGTGTCTTGACAACTTCATACCCGCGGAAGCAAGTTAATTACACAAATTTTCTATGCTGACATTTATTAGCCCGAGTTAAATTTGGGTTAACCCCTGAAATGAAAAATATCCTTTAAAATAATAACTTATAATATGTTGTTTAGTCTCATTTGTTGCAGACATTTTCAAGGACAAAGGGACAAAACGACAATCAAATTTCATTTTAATAAGTTTCAGGTTTTCAAAAATTTTCTCTCTTAACCTCCCATTTTGGTTATGAAATAACGGTTTCACACATATTACAAACATTTGTGAAGTCAACTTGCCTCCGCGGGTATGAAATTGTCATGAAAAGTTGGATACTTTTTCTCTTAGTAATTTATTTATCGTTTCTGTCCCGTTCCTATGGATCGCAGGGTGGGGTAATGCCTGAAGCCTTCCTCAATTCACGGGCTTTATAAGGCAAAAAGAAATTTTCATATCGGACTTGTAGTTACTGAAATTAGCGCGTCCATGCATACAAATTCTTTAGCTTCATATAATAGTATAGATTAGGAGAATCAATCTGTCAGGAAATCCAATTATCAGATGCGTAATAAGGGTCTCTGAAAAAATAAATGTATCTATATGTTTTTCTTGATAAGTAAAATAGGAGGGTAAAAATAAAAATATCTGATGTGGACAACACATTGCTATGTTTATCTAGATTAAGTTGAGCTTGATATCTATCTAGCTGCTAATACATTAGTCTATATATATATATATATATATATATATATATATATATATATATATAGGGATGCCATTGGGCAATCATTGAGGATGATTATCCCAAAATTGAGTAAGCTTATGAATACTTTTGAATTTCTTACCTTGTCCTCTAAATTGGATACCTTTCCAAAGGCCTGGTTTGTGGTTACCATTATTAACCAAGATAATGTTCCTACTCTTTAGTTTAATACTAATGTTAATCAAAGTTACTGCGATCTTAATGAAATATATTCGAATTAAATATGGGCATGGTTACTAAAGAACTACCTCCTTGCTAACTTTTATCTTTATTCTTCAAAATTAAAATAACAAACTATTACAATAAAAGATAACCATGGAATTATTCAGCCTAGACCTAGCCATTAATTGTTTTAACATAAATCTCTTATCTGTACTAATTGGTGTTGATGGTTCCTCAGCATCTCTCCCTCGGGTTACCCTGCATATCTTCAGTCATGGAGCCAGAGCGCATTTCTCTTCTTTAGAGTCGCAGTCTTGCATCAGCCCCTATCAGTCTCCAAGTCTTGCCTCAGCCTCGATTAGTTCAGAAGTTCTTCTTTTTCACCTCCTCTGCTTCTCATCCCCTTTCTCTCTTGTTCTGCCTAAGAGGGGGTCGAAAACGTTGTTCATTGGCCGACTAGTTTTATAGAGGGAGGAAATTCTGGGATTTCATCGGATGGCTCCACCCCTTGTCCTGACAGCCGGCATCTGCGAACCATTATCCAACTAGTATAATTTAATCATACCTTTTTCAGGCGGTCTCCACTTTTTCCTCGAGGTCAGCCAAGCCTAAGGGGACCAGTTCTTAAAATTGATTAGGTATCCCAGCTTTTGGCGTTGTCACAGTGTCAACTTCTCGGTAGGGTTTTTAAATTAACTTATCCCTTATCTCTTATGTGGTGACATCTGTCATCGCCTTTCAGTTACCCTTCTCCTTACTTTCTACCTGCTCGTCCCTTATTTCTTTTGTTCGCACCTGGTCTGTTTAAATTATATAACGATAATATTGTCCAATATCAATACATATTAACATGACTTCCTTGTACGCCTATATAACTATAAATCGCTGGCTCAAAAACTGATCCTGTATTTGGATACTAGATTCCGAAGTGATTCCGACATTTTAAGCGGATATTTTAAGAACCCGCTAAACTTATATCTTATTCTCCTACTGCAGACTTGTTCATCTCACAAATGGGGAGGAAAACAAGTATTTTACACTCAACTTTAACACTTAAAACAAGTAATATAATTGTTTAATTAGAGTGAAAAAAAAAATGGCGTTTGTAACCTTTATCACCGAACGATATGTTCTCTGTATTATCCTTTCGGCTCCTCTATTTCATCTAAAATCTATGATATTACTTATATTGTTATACAAGTCTAATTTAATAAATTTGAGTTTTACATTATTTCAATGTAAATTTTGATGAAAATCTATATATGACCTACAAGTAAATTGCCACTTCTGGTATGCTAATTTTAATCAAAATTTGTCATGCTATTTATGTTAGTATTTAAATCTTGAATACCAAATTTGAGAAGTTTAGCATTATATTTTAATATAATTTTTGATGAAAATCAATAATGGCCTTCCAGTAATGTACCACTTCCGTTAATCATGCAATGACCGAAAAGATTCATAAATAAATTTCAAAATAATACTAAATGCAAAACTTTAACTTTATACGACTATCCGTTTTTGAGTTATACGTGATACGTACGGACGTCACGACGAAACTCGTCAAAATGGATTCAGGGATGGTCAAAATGGATATTTCCGTTGAGATCTGAAAACCGAAAATTTTAGCGATTACAATACTTTCTTTACTACTTATAAGAAAGTAAAACATAATAAACTTAATAGCTTAAAAAAATACGGATTACTTGCTATTTGTATGCAGCTACTGTTTGATGCAATTCCTTTCTTAAGTTTTTTATTGAAACAAAGTATAATAAGTAGTAGTAGTATAAGTAGTATTTTTTTCCCCAGTGATTAATATCATCCATGGTACGAGCTCACTCTACTGGAAAGAAATACAAGCGAAATTAAAAGCTTTACTATAACGTATTTCTAGTTCACATTTGATAATTCTATTTATTTGAATACATTAAAATAAAATAAAGGAAAAGCTCGCCGCGAGTAAATGAATTAACAGTGCGAAGTACACTATGCTAGAACCATGTAATTTGTACGCTTAATTAATTAATAAACGTGTATATTGTTATATAAGGTTTATGATACGCTATGCTAGAACCATGTTATTTGTACGCTTAATTAATTAATAAACGTGTATATAAGGTTTATATATAAGGTATATATAAGGTTATATAAGGTTTATGATACGGTATACTAGAACCATATTATTTGTACGCTTAATTAATTAATAAACGTGTATATTATTATATAAGGTTTATGATACGGTATGCTAGAACCATGTAATTTGTACGCTTAATTAATTAATAAACGTGTATATTGTTATATAAGGTTTATGATACGCTATGCTAGAACCATGTTATTTGTACGCTTAATTAATTAATAAACGTGTATATAAGGTTTATATATAAGGTATATATAAGGTTATATAAGGTTTATGATACGATATACTAGAACCATATTATTTGTACGCTTAATTAATTAATAAACGTGTATATTATTATATAAGGTTTATGATACGGTATGCTAGAACCATGTTATTTATACGCTTAATTAATTAATAAACGTGTACATTATTATATAAGGTTTATGATACGATATGCTAGAACCATGTTATTTGTACGCTTAATTAATTAATAAACGTGTATATAAGGTTTATATATAAGGTATATATAAGGTTATATAAGGTTTATGATACGGTATACTAGAACCATATTATTTGTACGCTTAATTAATTAATAAACGTGTATATTATTATATAAGGTTTATGATACGGTATGCTAGAACCATGTTATTTATACGCTTAATTAATTAATAAACGTGTACATTATTATATAAGGTTTATGATACGATATGCTAGAACCATGTTATTTGTACGCTTAATTAATTAATAAACGTGTATATTGTTATATAAGGTTTATGATACGCTATGCTAGAACCATGTTATTTGTACGCTTAATTAATTAATAAACGTGTATATTGTTATATAAGGTTTATGATACGGTATACTAGAACCATATCATTTGTACGCTTAATTAATTAATAAACGTGTATATTATTATATAAGGTTTATGATACGGTATGCTAGAACCATGTTATTTATACGCTTAATTAATTAATAAACGTGTACATTATTATATAAGGTTTATGATACGATATGCTAGAACCATGTTATTTGTACGCTTAATTAATTAATAAACGTGTATATTGTTATATAAGGTTTATGATACGCTATGCTAGAACCATGTTATTTGTACGCTTAATTAATTAATAAACGTGTATATAAGGTTTATATATAAGGTATATATAAGGTTATATAAGGTTTATGATACGGTATACTAGAACCATATTATTTGTACGCTTAATTAATTAATAAACGTGTATATTATTATATAAGGTTTATGATACGCTATGCTAGAACCATATTATCTGTACGCTTAATTAATTAATAAACGTATATATTATTATATAAGGTTTATGATACGATATGCTAGAACCATGTTATTTGTACGCTTAATTAATTAATAAACGTGTATATTATTATATAAGGTTTATGATACGGTATACTAGAACCATATTATTTGTACGCTTAATTAATTAATAAACGTGTATATTATTATATAAGGTTTATGATACGGTATACTAGAACCATATTATTTGTACGCTTAATTAATTAATAAACGTGTATATTATTATATAAGGTTTATGATACGATATGCTAGAACCATGTTATTTGTACGCTTAATTAATTAATAAACGTGTATATTGTTATATAAGGTTTATGATACGCAATGCTAGAACCATATTATTTGTACGCTTAATTAATTAATAAACGTGTATATTATTATATAAGGTTTATGATACGGTATGCTAGAACCATGTTATTTATACGCTTAATTAATTAATAAACGTGTACATTATTATATAAGGTTTATGATACGATATGCTAGAACCATGTTATTTGTACGCTTAATTAATTAATAAACGTGTATATTGTTATATAAGGTTTATGATACGCTATGCTAGAACCATGTTATTTGTACGCTTAATTAATTAATAAACGTGTATATAAGGTTTATATATAAGGTATATATAAGGTTATATAAGGTTTATGATACGGTATACTAGAACCATATTATTTGTACGCTTAATTAATTAATAAACGTGTATATTATTATATAAGGTTTATGATACGCTATGCTAGAACCATATTATTTGTACGCTTAATTAATTAATAAACGTATATATTATTATATAAGGTTTATGATACGATATGCTAGAACCATGTTATTTGTACGCTTAATTAATTAATAAACGTGTATATTATTATATAAGGTTTATGATACGGTATACTAGAACCATATTATTTGTACGCTTAATTAATTAATAAACGTGTATATTATTATATAAGGTTTATGATACGGTATACTAGAACCATATTATTTGTACGCTTAATTAATTAATAAACGTGTATATTATTATATAAGGTTTATGATACGATATGCTAGAACCATGTTATTTGTACGCTTAATTAATTAATAAACGTGTATATTGTTATATAAGGTTTATGATACGCAATGCTAGAACCATATTATTTGTACGCTTAATTAATTAATAAACGTGTATATTATTATATAAGGTTTATGATACGGTATGCTAGAACCATGTTATTTATACGCTTAATTAATTAATAAACGTGTACATTATTATATAAGGTTTATGATACGATATGCTAGAACCATGTTATTTGTACGCTTAATTAATTAATAAACGTGTATATTGTTATATAAGGTTTATGATACGCTATGCTAGAACCATGTTATTTGTACGCTTAATTAATTAATAAACGTGTATATAAGGTTTATATATAAGGTATATATAAGGTTATATAAGGTTTATGATACGGTATACTAGAACCATATTATTTGTACGCTTAATTAATTAATAAACGTGTATATTATTATATAAGGTTTATGATACGCTATGCTAGAACCATATTATTTGTACGCTTAATTAATTAATAAACGTATATATTATTATATAAGGTTTATGATACGATATGCTAGAACCATGTTATTTGTACGCTTAATTAATTAATAAACGTGTATATTATTATATAAGGTTTATGATACGGTATACTAGAACCATATTATTTGTACGCTTAATTAATTAATAAACGTGTATATTATTATATAAGGTTTATGATACGGTATACTAGAACCATATTATTTGTACGCTTAATTAATTAATAAACGTGTATATTATTATATAAGGTTTATGATACGATATGCTAGAACCATGTTATTTGTACGCTTAATTAATTAATAAACGTGTATATTGTTATATAAGGTTTATGATACGCAATGCTAGAACCATATTATTTGTACGCTTAATTAATTAATAAACGTGTATATTATTATATAAGGTTTATGATACGGTATGCTAGAACCATGTTATTTATACGCTTAATTAATTAATAAACGTGTACATTATTATATAAGGTTTATGATACGATATGCTAGAACCATGTTATTTGTACGCTTAATTAATTAATAAACGTGTATATTGTTATATAAGGTTTATGATACGCTATGCTAGAACCATGTTATTTGTACGCTTAATTAATTAATAAACGTGTATATAAGGTTTATATATAAGGTATATATAAGGTTATATAAGGTTTATGATACGGTATACTAGAACCATATTATTTGTACGCTTAATTAATTAATAAACGTGTATATTATTATATAAGGTTTATGATACGCTATGCTAGAACCATATTATTTGTACGCTTAATTAATTAATAAACGTATATATTATTATATAAGGTTTATGATACGATATGCTAGAACCATGTTATTTGTACGCTTAATTAATTAATAAACGTGTATATTATTATATAAGGTTTATGATACGGTATACTAGAACCATATTATTTGTACGCTTAATTAATTAATAAACGTGTATATTGTTATATAAGGTTTTTGATACGGTATACTAGAACCATATTATTTGTACGCTTAATTAATTAATAAACGTGTATATTATTATATAAGGTTTATGATACGATATGCTAGAACCATGTTATTTGTACGCTTAATTAATTAATAAACGTGTATATTGTTATATAAGGTTTATGATACGCAATGCTAGAACCATATTATTTGTACGCTTAATTAATTAATAAACGTGTATATTATTATATAAGGTTTATGATACGGTATGCTAGAACCATGTTATTTATACGCTTAATTAATTAATAAACGTGTACATTATTATATAAGGTTTATGATACGATATGCTAGAACCATGTTATTTGTACGCTTAATTAATTAATAAACGTGTATATTGTTATATAAGGTTTATGATACGCTATGCTAGAACCATGTTATTTGTACGCTTAATTAATTAATAAACGTGTATATAAGGTTTATATATAAGGTATATATAAGGTTATATAAGGTTTATGATACGGTATACTAGAACCATATTATTTGTACGCTTAATTAATTAATAAACGTGTATATTATTATATAAGGTTTATGATACGCTATGCTAGAACCATATTATTTGTACGCTTAATTAATTAATAAACGTATATATTATTATATAAGGTTTATGATACGATATGCTAGAACCATGTTATTTGTACGCTTAATTAATTAATAAACGTGTATATTATTATATAAGGTTTATGATACGGTATACTAGAACCATATTATTTGTACGCTTAATTAATTAATAAACGTGTATATTATTATATAAGGTTTATGATACGGTATACTAGAACCATATTATTTGTACGCTTAATTAATTAATAAACGTGTATATTATTATATAAGGTTTATGATACGATATGCTAGAACCATGTTATTTGTACGCTTAATTAATTAATAAACGTGTATATTGTTATATAAGGTTTATGATACGCAATGCTAGAACCATATTATTTGTACGCTTAATTAATTAATAAACGTGTATATTATTATATAAGGTTTATGATTGTCGAAAGATTTGTCCTACCAGCCATACTTCGAACTAAGTCTTGCTTATATGTATTATTATGTACATATTATTTGCTTATAGGCCTCTGTGCTCTGTTCGGTATCGGTAATTTTTGAGTTTTATTTTGAACATATTGCGCAAGGCAATGACCTCAAAACAATCTAAAATTGAAAAAAATGTTGTTGAGCATGTAAGCGGTTAAATTATTTACGAATATTTTCAGACTGCTGATTTAGAAAAGTTGCGCCAAATATTTTGGAATTGTGCC
Source organism: Rhaphigaster nebulosa (assembly GCA_948150685.1). Lineage (NCBI taxonomy): Eukaryota > Metazoa > Arthropoda > Insecta > Hemiptera > Pentatomidae > Rhaphigaster > Rhaphigaster nebulosa. Next base: position 181,432,560 of record OX411308.1, read on the forward strand.
TCGTAATTCACACCAGATGAGGTATTTTGGAATTGGGCCTCATAATTCACACCAAATGTGGTATTTTGTCTTTGTGAATAAACGCATTTCATTTTTATTTTAGGATCTAAACAAAAAAAAATGTTTTCTTTAGTTGTTAGCCGATAGGCATTATGACTCTGTAGAGGACTAGATATGATTAGGAATTATTTTAAGTAAACTGGTCAATATTTATATTCATAGCGAATATTAATATATGTCACAAACCTCATATTAGTGACTTATTAGTAATATGGTGCCGATATTAGTAAAGAATCACTCTCCTTCGCTAATCAGTTATACTCGTTACTACTACGTTGTTAGAAAAGTCCTTGTGCATTAGTATAGCTTTATTTCAGATGACATATTTTAAACATTATTGAATACTAGTAAAGTCCAATGTTTTCAAATACTTTCATCCATCTTTTTTTTGTAATTGGATTGAATCATCCAAATTTTTGTACCAGTAATCTTTTGGTTTTGAGGCCAAGAACTCTTCAAATCAAATTTTTACGTCCTCGTAATTATCAAAGATACGATCTTATAAAACACGAGGGATTGATCTAAACAAACCACAATCTGATGGTACAATATCTGGGCTATACGCAGGATGGGGCAAAACGTTTATTCCTTGCAGTTCCGATAATGTTTCCTTAGTCAAACGAGAATGATGTCCAGGGACATTGTCGTTTTACAAAATGGCTGGGTTTCTGTTGACCAAAGCGGGGTGCTTTGCACTAAAAACTGCATAAACTCTATCTAGCTGTTCACGAACCTCCGGTTGTGCAACATCAACCGGCCGTACCCACTGCTTATGTTCGGTAGGGTATTTTAAAAATCTCCACTTTTCGTCACTTATTATAATTTTTTTTTTCCAGAACCTGTCATCTTTCGGATTTTGAAGCAAAATTTCGCACATATCAACTCGTTGCTAGGTTTGGGCTTCTGTCAAGTCATGTGGGTCGAACTTTGATCTTGTTGGATTGATAAATTATTTGCTACTTCTATAATTTTTTTTATTGAAAACTAGTTTCAAATGGTATATATTCATTATCACTTCTATAAACACACAAAAGTTCAAAAATGGTTGATTCTCCTAATCTATACTATTATACAAAGCTAAAGAGTTTTTATGTATGGACGCGCTAATTTCAGAAACTACCAGTCCGATAAGAACAATTATTTTTTCCTTAGAAAGACCTTGCATTGAGGAAGGCTTCAGGCCTTACCCCACCCCGTAGGGGTAATTCCATAAGAACGGAACAGAAAAAATAAATAAATTACTAAGAGAAAAAGTGTCCAACTTTTCATGACAACTTCATGCCTGTGGAGGAAAGTTGACTCATAAATTTTTTAATATGTGTGAAACCATTGTCTGAATACGTTATTTCGTAAATAAAATGGAAGGTTAAGGGAGAAAAAATTTGAAAACCTGAAACTTATTTAAATGAAATTTGATGGTCGTTTTTTCCCTTTGTCCTTGAAAATGTGTGCAACAAATGAGACTGAAGAACATATTATAGGTTATTATTTTAAAGGATACTTTTTATGTTAGGGGTTAACCCAAATTTAATTCGATAGAATAAATGCTAGCCTTGAAAATTTTTGTAGTTAACTTGCTTTCGCGGGTATGAAGTTATCATGACATTTACGGGCGTATGCAATCTTTTTATTACATAGACTATTGATATATTATTATTATTATTTATAGATATTTTCTTGGTAATGTTCAAAATAAAATAAGTCGATCTCCAAAGATCCGGTGTGAAAGCACAGGAAGTTACTATTTCCGCAAAGGAAGGCCCAAGGAGAAGAAAGAAATAGTTCTCCTTCACAAATATTATTTTATATTAAGAAATATTACTTAATTGGAAAAATATTATTTGATTAGAATATTGTAAATATTCATACAGAAATATTATTAAATTAGTAGCTGAGGATTAACAATTTTATTTCTTAATTACATAGCTATTTCCACTTTGAGAAAATAGAACTTTTTCTCCTTTGCATTGAATACAAGATATTAATTGGCCAATGTTTTTTTTTCCTTTCCTAACGCTAATAGGAGTAGCCTCTTTATTTTTTATTTAACAACAATATTTTGTGGACTTCAAAGATTGGGGATTTAATTACGAAAATTAGCTGATTTTTAAGAGCTGGTTAACGAATCTTGAAATAATAACGCAGAAAAAAGTACGAATTAAATCAAATCTAATTAACAAAGAAAAGTTATTAAGTTATAAATCATTGATAATTTCAATATAAACTTAAAGTAACGACAATTTTAAAATCGAATATTTAGTAAAAACTGTGGAATCCGTTGGGTAAATAGTTCGGCACTGGTGTGGAAAGAACGCAACGGCTATGACAAATCTGTTTGATATATTAAAGAAAACGGATGGGGAAAATATCGATATCGGCTAACAACATCGATACCACGATATTGTGGATATAAAAATATAAAATCAGTATTATAATATACCATAAAATATCGGTTTTCTAAGTTCTCGATCTTTCCGATCCGTATCATCAGGAAGACCAATAACTTTAAACAAGAAAATGTCCTAACCGAAAGCTAATCTAACCGATCCACCACATACAACTTATTGTTTCAACGGCTCAATAAAGAAGCGTATTTTGATCGCTTGATTACTGGAGATGAAATATCTGACACCACATGACTTCCTTCTCGCCTATTGAATTAGGATTTTTCTATGACCGCTTGAAAAACAAGATTTTTACAATTTGATGTCTATTTGTATAAAACATATTATTTTCAATTTGATGGAAAATTCTTCAAATAGGAAGAAGGCTTACCGATGAGCTCCCCTCTCTCACCCCTTCTGGCAGATTTATTTAGGGACAAATCAGAACAAAAAAATCTGGATCAAAACAATTCTCAATTAGCTCAACATATCATATAATGGTATCGGTATGCAGATGACATTAACAATATATGCCTATGGGCTGGGACGACAAGACAAATAAACAATTTCTTAAAGAAAATAAACGAAATTCACCCCTCGATTAAATTCACAATAGAATTGGAAAAAACAAAACTATAAGCTTTTTAGATTTAGAAATCTCAATAAAAAACAAACGTTATAAATATGGAATTTACCAGAAACCCACTCGCACGGATGTCGTTATAAACAATGAAGCTAGGTGACCGATAGCACATAAACTCGCAGCCTTTAATAACATGATTTACCGTCTTTTGAACGTACCATTAAAAGAAAATAATTATAGTGAAATTGAAATAATATATTCCATAGCAAAAAATAACCGATACAATAAAACAATCACATTTAATCACGTTTAATCACATTTAAAAAAAAAAAACTACAAAAAAAGAGAATGATATCTATTCAACAATCCCCGAAGACAGGCCCATCCTGAAACAGTATGTTTTGATTTCATATTACGGACCAAAGTCGGAAATGAATTGAAAAAACTTGGATTAAACCCTGCATTTAAAATAGAAAAAAAACCCTATCCTCATATTTCTCTTCTCCTAAAGACAAAATAGATCCTTTCCAAAAAAGCGGAGTATATGAACTAAATTGTAATGATTGTGCAGCAAAATACACGGGAAAAACTGGAAGATCGCTAAATCAGAGATTAAAGGAACATATACGTGCATATAATAATACGACTGAGAAGTCCAACTTTGCAATTCATTTACATGAAACAAATCATAAATTCATCAAAGACTCAGAAGTTAAATTAATACATCACGTTGAAAACAGTCTCAAATTAAATATATATGAAGCGCTTGAAATAATAAAATCCTTCAAATCCAATCCAGATTTTTGCTTAAATTACCAAATAAATATCTCCAATAGTCCAATCTCAAATTTATTCCCATCTATAACAGTAAAAACAATTACTCACCGGCATTAGTGGAAAAACCCCGACCCGTAAACCGTCCCATTTACCTACAAACACCTCATCTTGCTTCCATCACAGTAATTTCCATTACTAGTTCAGTGCGAGAACAAACCAGTTTAACCTTTTTCTGTTTGATATAATCTACTTAAACCTTGCTGAGTACCAACATGTATTTGATCTCTTGTCTGAATTGAATCCACAATTCATAAATGTTTATGAAGGAATGAGATGGTCCGGGAGGCGGTCAAAAAGTGGAACACAAATAGTAAAAACTATTTATTAAGGAACCGACATTTCGACCCACTTTGCAGGTCTTCTTCAGGGCTGTATAAACAAGATACAAAAATAATAATAAAACAATGGTACATACAGTGAATGAATTAATAATTAAAATGACTTAGTGAGAAAAATGAAAACAGTGATGAATTTGTAGAATGAAACTGATAGAGTAATGACAACAATTAAAAATAAATTAGTGAATATTAATACATTAAGCTGCTTATAAATAAAACTGGCTATATAATAATAAAAATAGGTAAACTAAAAGAAAAATAACATTAACTAAAAATTAATAACTCTGCAAATAAGTAAAAAAGGGAATAAAAATAAATAAACAGATCTATCTCAGATATATATTAGATATTGTGTATATTATCATTGTAAATGTTTTTATTACTAATTTATATTTCATTTAATTTAATATGTATAATAATATCAAACTGTATTTCAAATTGTTTATTTTTGAATGTTTGAGTGTATTTAGAACTGATTATGAATGTATAACATTTGAAACTTGTTTTCAATAAAAACAAAATTATAGAAGTGGAAAATAATTTATCAATCCCTAATGCAACATATTTTTACTATTAAATTTTTACATACTCTTAGTTATTGGCCAACAATTATTGTTATTATTGCGCAGACTAAAAACTGGGCAAACCATCGTTCCACTCCATTAGTTTTCCACATTTACGGGAGGTTGGAGTGATTGGATTTTGGCATGGCGTGATGGAATTTAGAATTTATAGAATTTCAGTTGCTCCGTATCACTATTAAAAATCCACGTAGGATTTCACACTCAGGGTTATTCTACGTTCCGTTTGGCGTGTAGCGGTTGAAGTAGAGTGATTGTCAGTAACAGAAGAAACATCCCTTAAAATAAAACGATATAAAAAAATAAATAAAAATAGAGACAAAGGTCGATCTGAGAAAAAAAAACAAAAAAAAACGTCCATAACAACTAAGTCATCGGACGTTTACCTGCCATTCCAACGGTAATTAAATTTCCAGAAAGGTGACATTCCTACACTCCTGGATTCAGGAATACTGGTGCCAAAAAGAAAAATATGTATCGATTTAAATATAGTCTAGAGTGAATGATGAAAATTCACGCGTTGAGTTCCGGAAAGATAACTAATCCGAAGACAGAATTCCTTCTACAGCATTCTCTCTGGTGTTAGCTGTAATCTGTCTTGTCAAATCACAGTCACTGTAAATATTTTAAAACCATTGTTTGTTTGTTTTTTCTATTTTTTTTAAATCTAGAAAAATTTCAATCAACTTATATAGGATCCGGCTGTATCCCCCCACCTTTTCCTAAATCTCTTGGCGTTTAGTTAATTTAACTGTTTTGTTTTTTTATTGAATAATATTAAATGCTGTCTCAATAAAGGATAATAGTAATAATGATTGAAAAGATCTTTCACACTTTATTTACAGAAAATTAAATAAATAAAATAATAGCAAAATATGTAAGAAGAAAGAAAGAAAAAAAAATTGAACTTAAATATAATAAAATAAACAAAAGCATCTTAAACGCAGGCATACTTATATACAGGGAATACCCAGTCAGGCTTGTCCCCTCACTTATGGATGGAGAAGCGGGACTCCAGGATATCCCAGCGCTTCTCTCTCGATCACTGACATTGAAGCCAAATAAATGTTTACGAAAGGTTTCGGGACCACTGACGCTTCAACCTTCGAGGAGGATTATAGGGATGGGTAGTGCTCTGGTGAAATTTTGAGAATTTGGATGGAATAAGGTGTAATGTATTAATTTAACACCTGAGTCTTTGATGAATTTATGATTATTTTCATTTAAATGAATTGCAAAGTTGGAATTATCTGTCTAATTATTATAGGCACGTATATGTTCCTTTAATCTCTGAATTAGCGATCTTTCAGTTTTTCCCGTGTATTTGGCTGCACAATCATTACAATTTAGTTCGTATCCTCCGCTTTTTTGAAAAGGGCCTATTTTATCTTTAGGAGTAGGGAAATATGAGGATAGGGTTTTTTTCTATTTTAAATGCAGGGTTTAATCCTAGTTTTTTCAATTTATTTCAGCTTTGATGTCAATTCATGAAGAAAGCAATGATATTAATTAATGTGCAAAAGATAAAATATAGCGGAGGAACAATGTCCTGTCTCTTTACGCTGTGCTGGTCAAGCATTGAACGAATTGGATCATATTAGAAACGAAGGGGTTGTTAAATCTTTTATTTTTCTTCTGTATGGTTTTATTTTAGCTTGATTTTCTCTCTTTTCTGTAAGCATAAAACGTTTCTCAAACCCTCCCTCTTCACTAAATCTTGCTTTTATCCTCTCTATAAATTTTACGATAGTTGACTCTCTTGTTTATAACTCAGGAATACTGGTATTATAGACAATAATATATTTCGACGTAGAAAGAATGATTAGAATTCACGCGTTGAGTTCCGGAAAGATATTGCTAATCCTAAATACTGAATTCCTTCTACAGCCATCGGTACAACCTCACTGGTATTAGCTTTAATCTGTCTTGTCTATCTTTCTAAATATATATATATATATATATATATATATATATATATATATATATATATATATATATATATATATATATATATATATATATATATATATATATACACAAATATTGCACTGACGACAGCTTCATCTTGAAGCCATCTTTGATTTTTCTATGGCGACTTGAAGATAGCGAAATAAATTAGGAATCAGTTAAATTATGGAGTAATCTGAAAATTTCGCTATAAATTTGACAGTTTTTCTCTATTACATTAAATATTGTAATTTTCCCGACTTTGTCATGATTTTTTTTTTATTTTCCCAACTACCTTATCTTGTACGATATATACGACAGCATCATCTTGAAGCCATCTTGCTATGAATTCTATTTTCCATTTCTAACTAAAGTTCGCTATTGTATTTATTCGCTATATTGTAGTCTTAGGCTCGCGAAAATCCGCTTAGAATCAGCCAAGCTGTTAAATAATACAATCTCGTAAGGTATAATAGTATATCAGATTAACGACTTACCAGACACAAAACAGATTAAAATGCGTAATTATCTGTCCAGAGCAAACATATCGTCAAGGACACCAAAATAAATAGATTCAACACTGCATTTAAATTAAGTTGCACAAATCCGAGCACATTCCGTTAATTGCTGCATTATTCATTAAATATGTCAGCTTAAAGAAATCATTGCTGATGAACTTTGATATTATTGTGAATGTTCTCAAATGACTAGATCAGGAAACCATATAATAATAAAAAAAAATAAATATACATGTATATATATATGTCTATATATATATATATATATATATATATATATATATATATAATTAACGGTTATGGTATGAGAAAATCAGCTACTTGTATACTACGTCACTAGATTGGACATAAGGCCCAGTAGAAACTCAAAAAGACAACCAGGATTCACCCGAATTTAAATAAAAAAATATCTTTTTTTATAAATAAATGAAGATTGGAAATATTTCACCACAAGTTGTTTTATTTAGATGCTACCTTTCGGTCTTTAAGCCATCCTCAGGCATTTCTGAAAAGGCCCATATTTAGTTAATTTACAACATTGCAACCTGTATAAATATATTTGAAAAAAAATTATTAAATTGCATTCAATGGAATAGTTAAGTCCAATCTGGGCCAAGTCCAATTACACAAGGTATTCACTAAAAATAATAAATATAATAAAACAACAATAAATGAAATTAAGGTTAGGATAAAATTTCATAGTAATTTTATATGTAAAATTTTTATTATGTTATTACTATTAAGACACTTACAAACATTTAACATTTTAAAAATTCATGCATTTTAAGATATTTTTTTGAATTAGATATATATATTTTAAATATATTTTAAAATATATTTTTATAGAGGTTGCTATGTTGTAAATAAACTAAATAAGGGCCTTTTCGAAGATGTCTGAGGATGGCTTAAAGGCCGAAACGTAGCATCTAAATAAAAGAACTTTTGGTGAAATATTTTCAGCCTTCATTTATTTATATAAATTACATTTCACCTTAAACCAATAGACATATATAACTTTGACTAAGAAACAGATAAGCATATAATCCTCAAATTCAATACAATCCATAATCTATTAGTACTAAAAAAAAAAATAATAAACATCCGATTACAATTTTATCTTTATGCATTTTTCGCTAATATTAGTAATCTATCTTGTGGATTGATATCTTAGGTTATATGTAAATAAGAATATATTATACACCAAATTGTTCTTTTACTTTCCGTTTTTGAGACACTGTTTGTTTATTTAATCTGTTGCCTGATTTATCATTTAAAACCTGAAAGACTAAACCTTCCTTTAGTCCTAGGAGTCCGCAGTTGTTTTTTTTTTTATCTGTCTTGAATTATAAAATAGTTATAATTAAGCATAAATAATCTTTATTGTATGAGATGGCAACATACCAATCAAGATTCATCCTTCTTTTTTTTACAAACTTTTTTAAAAGCTATGAAAATATTTGATATAGTGTGATTTGATTAGAGAGATTAAAGCTAATACCAAGAGCGGGTGCTCCGAAGGCTGATGAAGGAGTTCTGTCCTGGATTAGACTACATCTTGACGGAACTCAACGCGTGAATTTTCGTCATTCAGACGAAATAGACTATATAAGTCGAAATACATTTTCTTTATAATACCTGTATTCTTTTATTAGTGCATGAATCCTGTCAATCGAGAGAATGAGAATCAGGTAGATTAGAGAGGGATTGAGCAGCTTCGTAAAATTAGCTATTTGAGAAATATAAAGACGAAATAAACAGCGACAATTATTACACTATTATTTCCATATAGTTCATATCCACGAAGAGACTGTGTCAGAGCGAAGATCTGAAAATACGCCTTATGACGGAAACCCTGGAGAAAAGGCAACTGAGCTGGTATGGCCAAGTCTGCCGGTTGGATCACGACAGAGACCCAATAAAGACCATGGAGACAGGGCCAGTGAGAAGAAGACCAAGAGGGCGACCAAGAACCTCCTATATCAGCCACATGGAACGAATAGGGGACGAAGAGGGAAACCTAGGAGAAATGAGGAACGTTGTAAGGGACAGAGACGCATGGCACAAATGTCTGGAAGCACCCCCGCGCTGAAAGGGAATTGAGTGGAAAAAAGAAGAAGAAATTATATATCCAATATATATATATATATATATATATATATATATATATATATATATATATATATTGGATATATAATTTCTGGATATATAATTTGGATATATAATGTCCATAAAAGGCCGAGATATGGACGTATGAAAACTTTAATCGGCCCCCATCTTGAACGGAAATATTGGGTGGTAATATCAAGTTCCGCGTATCATCATTGAGTGGTCTGTGATTTTGGTGCCAAATTTAAAAAAAAAATCGGTCCCGTAGTCTAGGAGAAAAGCCGCGGACAGTGATAAATGGGTGTAAGGAACCCATAGAATTTTTTAAGGATCTTTCCAAGAAGAGAAATTATTGCTATACGTTTTTGGCACATTATTTTCCTCGACAGGCTAATGCAATTATCTTGTAACTTTAAAACTAGTAAATAAAATATCTGATGTGTACACGCCATGACTTCCTTGTACGCCTATTAAACTATAAATCGCTGGCTCTAAAAGTGATCCTCAATTTGGTTACTAGTTTCCGAAGATTGTAGTATCTCAAAAACGACACTCTGCATCGCGACATCCATCTATTGACACACACACATACATACTCTTGTTTCTGGAGGTCTCGTTCCGTTATTATATGTCGTTTTCTTTCAGTAAGTAACAAGTTCCTAAGAGATTTGTTCGTGTTCTATGACAACATTAGAACTGTCTATGTCACTTGATAAAGTATAGGAAATCAACGGTTTCGACATTTTAAACAGAAGAACCCACTTAGCTTATATCTTATTCTCCTGGTGGAGAATTGTTCATCTCAGAAATGGGGGGGGAAAACCAGTATTTTACAGTCAATTTTAACACTTAAAACGAGTAATAAAACTGTTTAATTGGATTGGAAACCAAATTGCGTTTGTAACCTTTATTACCGAAACAAATGATTTATGTATTTAATTTAAATATAATTTTTGATGAAAATCTAATATGACCTTCAAGTAAAGTACCACTTCCGGATTTCCAATTTAGACCAAAATGTAGTATGTTATTTAAATCAATATATTAATTATAAATACTAAATTTGAGAAGTTTTGTATAGTATTTTAATATAATTTTTGATGGAAATCAATTATGACCTACAAGTAAAGTACATCTTCCGGTGATCAAATAGTAACCACAAAAGGAGGTTCACAACTAGATTTTACAACAATTCTAAATACAAAATTTCAACTTTCTACGGCTAACCGTTTTTGAGTTATGCGAAATACGAACGAACGAACGTACGTACAGACGCCACGACGAAACTAGTCAAAATGGATTCAGGGATGGTCAAAATGGATATTTACGTTGAAATCTGAAAACGGAAAATTTTCGCGATTACAATACTTCCTTTACTTCGTACTTGATTGAAAATAAAAATTAACGACTAGAAGAAAACGTTAAATAGAGGGTAGGTTCGATGAAACAAGAGAGTTCTAACAATCAATAGGCGAAATTCAAAAGAAGAGGCTACAAGAGCTAATTTGCTGTCATCAAAGCGATAACAGTCAGTTCTTTATCTGTTTAATTGAATAATTATATGGTTAAATCGCTACCTTGAAGTTAATCTGATGTTCTTACTTAGCAACAAGAATGTTATATACAATTGATAAATATCACAATGGGGTCGTATATAATATTAATATTAGGAAAAAAGGACATACAAACAGTATGTCATCGTCAACCAAAATACCAAAAGGTTAATCACATCAATGAAGACCTAAGACAGCACATCTCACATCAGCAGTCTAAAATGATTTACCAAATATAGACAGCAATTAATTATCTCGGTTTCAATCGAAAATAGTTCAACATATTCCTGAAGAAAAACAAGGTGACGCTTATAGAGCTCAAAATGGTTAAATTGAAACACCGCATCAGCAATTTCAGATAACCCGTCATTTCAAGACTGTTGATATACTTATACTTGATATGCATGCTGAATTAATATAATATATTAAGTAAATGTTGGGGTGATGTACTATGTCTATTTAAGGTGAGATGTGCAATCTTTGTTCTGTATTGATGTGATCATATCATTGAGGTATGATAGTACTTCCTGAAATTTGAAAGAAAGAGAAATAATCCTAGAATACGAGATCCTAAGATAGAAGGAGGTAATATGGCGGTTAATGTTTACTATTTCTCAGTTACTGATATTATTTAAAGTTAGAAATTACAAAACTATTATCCTTCATATTGTTCTATTCGGTCGCGAAATTTGGCCGCTTACTTGGATGAAAGAACAACGCCGCAGGTCTTCGAAAATAAAGTAATGTGATCTAGGATAAGTGCCTAATTATCTCATCAAATCCAAGTACTCTACTGTTAAGAGACTTAACGGTGCATGAAGCCTGAACACTGATGAATCAGAATTCAGTCAAGAAAGTTCGCTAAGATGAAGTAATAACGAGTCGTAAAAATATTAGCTCCGACCTGTTGATAAAGTTGTACATTTCAACTTTTGCAGTACTGCTCTATCGGTGCTTAGGCCATTTTTTTTTTTCATGTGAGCGGAACCTACAGAAGCTGTTCTCCAAAACACTTAGTGATTTACATTTCTCTTCGACAGTTTTCTATTTTTTAAGTGCTTGTCCGCAGCCGCCCAACAAAACATGATGGTAGGGGCAAGTGCAGACATCTGCTGCGTGACAAGTGTGCGTGGTGTGCATTTATCCTCGCTTTCATGTTTTGCCGTGACAACTATTGACTGGCGAATTAAAACGAAAATTATTTTTTTCATTAAATTTATTTAATTATATTCCACATACCACTTTCATAACTTATTTAAGATTGTAAAATGTGAATCTCAGATAAAGCTTAAACTTTTATCGATGATTAGACTAGTTTAATAACCCTCCGGATACCGAACAATTTCGCACTTGCATCAAAACTGTTTCTGCTTGAATAAAGGTTCTTCCAGGTGCCATAAAAATGGACGTGGTCGAAACGTTAAATATAATATTTAAACATAATCGTCTAGGGAACATTAAAAAAAAAAAAAGAGAAAAAATCTGGCTTCAAAAATAAAAAAATTTAGATTCGAAGTGTACTTGCCCCGCATTATCCTTCTGCGTAGGATATTTGTTTCGAGGAAGAATGAGTTCACTGTAGAATTCACGTGGTTAAACGACGCGGAATTTTTGAGCGTGCACTGTGTTAATATAATCGAAGCGATATCATCGCCACGGCTGAGATGGTCTTGTCAAGTTGTGGGGCTTAGTAACTAACGAATCCCTAAAAAAATATTAAACGCTGAGCCGATCGGTAAGTGTGCGAGTGGTAGACCGAAACGTACGTGTGAGGATAAGAATTAAAGGAAGTATTGTAATCGCGAAAATTTTCGGTTTTCAGATTTCGAGGGTAATATCCATTTTGACCATTTCGACTAGTTTCGTCGTGGTGTCTGTACGTACGTTCGTATCTCGCATAACTCGAAAAGGGTTAGCTGTAATTTTGTATTTAGGATTGTTGTAAAATCAAATTGTGAACCTCTCTTTTTTGTCACTTTTTGATTACCGGAAGTGGTACTTTACTTGAAGATCATAAGTGATTTCCATCAAAAATTATATTAAAATATTATACAAAATTTCTCAAATTTAGTATTTATAATTTATATATTTATTTAAATAACATACTAGATTTTGGTCTAAATTGGAAATCCGGAAGCGGTACTTTACTTGAAGGTCATATTAGACTTTCACCAAAAATTATATTAAAATATAATGGAAAGCATCTCAAATTTGGTAAATGGAATTTTTATATCGATATGAATTTTGGTTAAAATTGGTGAGCCCAAAATGGTACTTTACTTGAAGGTCATAATAAGCTTACATCAAAAATTATATTTAAATTAAATACATAAATCATTTGTTTCGGTAATAAAGGTTACAAACGCAGTTTGGTTTCCAATCTCATTAAACATTTTTATTACTCGTTTTAAGTGTTAAAATTTAGTGTAAAATACTGGTTTTCCTCCCCATTTCTGAGATGAACAATTCTCCAACAGGAGAATAAGATACAAGCTAAGTGGGTTCTTCTGTTTAAAATGTCGAAACCATCGATTTCCTATACTTTATGAAGGGAAATAGACAGTTCTAATGTTGTCATAGAACACGTAGAATTCTCTTAGGAACTTGTTACCTATTGAAAGAAAACGACATATAATAACGGAACGAGACCTCTTTTAGGGTGATCTTACCCATTTGGGTTTAGGCGGTAGTCGGTGGATGAAGGTTTGTAATCTGCGATTGATGGTATCGTCATCGAACATTCAGGTTCTCTATTGCTTTTATTTATTTATCCTGTTATCACATGTTACCTGAGATCCTAAGTAGGTAAATTCAGATGCCTGTCCAAATATGTGAATTCCGAATATAACTTCCATCCCTATCAACTTGATTTTGTTTTCATTAATGAACAGAATCAAGCGTTTTGATCCCGGATCTAAGCCTGTGGACGTAATAATAAACGGCTATATAACGTTGTTGGGTTTGAAAGCGACCGAATCCTTATAAAGTCAATCAACACTGAGGCGACAGACATTCGAGGGGCCGAAACGTAGGCAGGAGGATTGTACTGAGACTGTTCTTATCGTTTTTGACGGTAGTGGATTGAAGAAGGTTGGTGGCGATCGGTGAAATTTTCTTCGAGCCTTCGTGTTCGCTATGTCTTTTATTTATTTTAAAAATATTATTCCTTTCTGTATAAAGGTCTAGAGGAATTAATCTTACTAAAGCTGTAAATAAATAGAGCAATAATGTGGCTCTATTGTCGACTAGGTAAACAGGAAGGACCAAATTCTGTCTGCCGCTTAAAGTTCCATATTAAAAAAATTTAATATACCCTGTATATTGGATGGAAGTTCGTCAACCAATACTAAGTACGTTTTTTTCCGATATTAAATACGAAAAATCTCATAATTCTTGGGCTACATAAAAGGCCCCGCTTCTGTGTACTAAAATCTTTAAAAATAAAACCTAAAAAGTTCATTAAGAGCTAACTTCTGCTGAAGTTAATTTGAATTTCATTTATTTGTTTGGAAGAGTATATATTATAGTTGTTATATATGTTATATATAATAGGGTATGTATAATATTAAGCACTAAGAGAAAGGTGGAAAGTCATCCTAATCAAACTTAAAAGTTTTCATACTTTTTTTTTTATTATTTAATCAACTTTTTTTACAAAATGGTTTTATTTTATTTTTCACAAGTTCTCAATGCACTAAATAACTTTGCAAAACCGTATTGGCACAAAGTTTCTTAATCTAGTGTAAAAGTGGTTTCAAACTCATAGGCTTACCAAGGCCAAATTGGGCATAGTCATATGTTTTTGTATATCCTTTATTTAAGAAAAAAAATATCTGATGTGGACACTTCATGAATTCCTTGTACGCCTATTAAACACTAAATCGGTGGCTCAAAAAGTGATCCTGAATTTGATCACTAGTTTCCGAAGATCGCAGTATCTCAAAAACGGCACACACAGATATATCATTATAAAAATGTTAACAACGGTTAGTACGGACCTTGAAAAATCGTTCATTCTTTCAATTTGTGATTCCTGGCTATCCGATTTCAACCAAAATATAGTATATTATTTATATTGACACAAAAGTCTTATATGACGAATTTAAGAGGTTTTCTGTTCATTTTAGTATGATTATTTATGAAAGTTTATTATAACCTTCAGGTAAATTACTACTTCCGACTATTCAATTTCAATTTTAACCAAAATATATTGTTGGTCTCCTGTTGATACCATCGTCTGATATACCAAATTTAAGAACTTTTTCGATGAATTTTAATATAATATTTGATGGAAATCTATTATACCCTTCAGGAAGAGTACCACTTCTGGTTCGCCAATTTTAACCAAAATCTAGTCTGTTATTTACATCAAAATAAAAATCTTATATTCCAAATTTGAAAAGTTTTGCATTTTACTTTAATATAATTTTTGATGAAAATGTATTATGACCTTCAAGTAAAGTGAATGATGACCTTCCGGTCATGTAGTGACCATAAAGGTAGGTTCACAACTAGATGTTTCAAAAATTCCAAATTCAAGATTTTAACTTTCTATGGCTAACCGTTTTTGAATTATGCGAGATACGAACCTAAGTACAGACGTCACGTCGAAACATGTCAAAATGGATTCATGGATGGCTAAGGTGGATATTTCCACCTAAATTTGAAAACCGAAAATATTCGCGATTACAATAGTTATTAGAAAGTAAAAAGAGATTAAGTCGGTTTCGAAACTAATCGCCTGATTTACTGTTACATTTTTCTGTTTCTTTTTTCCATCTTGTTCTACTCTACGATGTAAACATTTTGATGGGTATTATCTCATATTGAAAAAAAAAAGTGACTCTCCCCCTTTCTCCAGTGGGCTCTTCATATATATATTTTTATGGTTAATATATATACTAATTATGTATAATTAATAATATACTACAATTAATATATATATATATATATATATATATATATATATATATATATATATATATATATATATATATATATATATATATATATATATATATATATATATTAATATGTATACGCTCGTCTGTACTAATGCAGCTTGCATTTCATTTAAAAAATCAAGATTAAAGAAATATCATTGGGTTTGAACAAGCACATATATGAGCCAGGTTACTAGGGTTTACATTACAATCGTCATTTGCAGTAATCCATCAAGGATTAGTGACTAATGTCCAAAGATTGCAAATTCTCTAGAGTGTTGCTATACCCATGAACGGCATCTATCTTTCTTTTTTTTTCATTTTCTTACTATTTTCATCTTGTTGTTATTATTAATTTCTCAAAATGATGTCCGATGCCCTGGTAGTCTTTCGAATAATCCCGTTAATCGAGGACGGGGGAAGCCAGACTTAACGCAGTTAGGCCCCTCGGGCTACCGGAAACGGCGGTTCAAAACAGGGCCAAAATGTGCCAGGAAACAGGCAGCTACTCCAGGAGATTGGTTCAGGGCGGCCAAGAGCATATGTATCATATAATATATATGATATGTGCATATATAAATACGAGTATATATTTCACAAAATTTGACTTCAAGACGATATTTCATTTGTCTCTGGATGCAAAAAGAAAAGTAACGTTCTTGTTCAATTGTTGAAGCTTCTTCTTTAAATGCCAAACATTGAAATCTGGCCCCGTGGCTGTTACTCAAGGTTTAGTTTTTGAATTTTACCTGGACACCAATAAAAATTATTTATTTAATGCTAAATTTTATTATTAATCTTTGCGTTGTAGTTTTAATTACTCAGTTTTTTTTTCCACATCTTCTTGATATGCCGTTTTCACCATCAGAAAGACTGATAATGAACTCCAGCCACTAAAAACTATATATGAATATATATTTGATATTTTTATATGTTATCTATGAAATAATTAAATAAGTTTTCTAGGAAAACAGTTATTTTGGAGCACCTTTGAACATTGACATTCTGTTGTTTTCGTATCTTCCTTTCCTCGATTTTAAAGTACATACCGAAGTGTATGTACTGAAATTCAATAGTGGTTTCTACTTACTACAAAAGAACAAATCAACGTACCATTGAATCGTTCGTAAATGAAAAACTTTGAAAGAAGTAAAACTAGTTAGACCTGTTCCGAACCATCAGCTCTTCTTCCATCGCTCGATTAACTTTCAACTTGTTCGGAAAAGAGATCCTTTGCCCAGGACCTTTTAAGGAAAAGTGGTCATTCTTCCTTCAGCAGCTTTGGAGTAAAAGAGATCCATCGTCCAACACCTTTTTAAGTCACAATCAATCCCCAGATATACCATCATTTGGCTATCTCTAGAGATTTTTTATATTCGAGAGAATCCTTTTAGAAATTTGAGGTACAATGTTTGTCAGATGTTTAGTTAAATGTAAGAAGAATGTTCAATACCATGGCAAGTGCCATAAGATTACCATAACTGTTACATTTGAGTTTTGTGGGTTTTTACTATTATTTATGTGATAGTGTCAAGAAATTAAACAAAGTGAATTACTACATGATGGGAGTACATAAAACGCAAAATTCGGCTTAAGAGTGATTTTATGGTTAATTAATTGAAAAGAAAAAAGGAGAAGGAGAAAAGTTGTATTCAGTTTAAAGAAAAAGCTGTTTACATAAAATTGTTTATATATAAGCTGTTTATATATAAAAAGAAAAGGAATATATATATATATATATATATATATATATATATATATATATATATATATATATACATATATATATATATATATATATATATATATATATATATATATATATATATATATATATATATATATATGTATATATATATATATATGTATATCAAGTGATGATACGCAGATAAAGTTATAAACTCTAACTTATAGATATTATTTATTATTTTAATATTATTCATAAAATTTATCCTATTGTAAGCGTGTGTATATATATTTATATATGTATCTTGTATTAACTGTATCTTATTTTTGATGACTGATGAATGTTGTGATACAAGCTGCTATCCTTCATAAGAGCGCATTATCTTCCAAAAAAAAGTAATTGTAATCAGGACAACTTCTTATTTACTCTGAAATTGTTGAATTTGCCGTAAAATTAATAATTTTTACTCCCTTGTACGAAATAAAGGAAGTATTGTATTCGCGAAAATTTTCGGTTTTCAGATTTCAACGGAAATATCTACTTTGACCATCCCTGAATCCATTTTGACTAGTTTCGTAGTGGCGTCTGTACGTACGTACGTTCGTTCGTATTTCGTATAACTCAAAAACGGTTAGCCGTAGAAAGTTGAAATTTCGGATTTAGGGTTGCTGTAAAATCTAGTTGTGAACCTCCCTTTTTGGTCACTGCTTAATCACCGGAAGTGGTACTTTACTTGAAGGTCATAATTGATTTTTATCAAACATTATATTAAAATACTATGCAAGACTTCTCAAATTTAGTATTTATAACTTATATATTGATATAAATCACATACTAGATTTTGGTTTAAATTGAAAAACCGGAAGCGGTACTTTACTTGAAGGTCATACTAGACTTTCATCAAAAATTATATTAAAATATAATGTAAAACATCTCAAATTTGGTAAGTAGGACTTTTATATCGATATGAATGTATTTAATATATTTTGGTTAAAATTGGTGAGCCGAAAAGGGTACTTTACTTGAAGGTCATAATAAGATTACATCCAAAATTATATTTAAATTAAATACGTAAATCATATGTTTCGGTAATAAAGGTTACAAACGCAATTTGGTTTCCAATCTAATTAAATATTTTTCTTACTTCTTTTAAGTGTTAAAATTGAGTGTAAAATACTGGTTTTCCTCCCTATTTGTGTGTGTGTATCAATAAATGGGTGTCGCGACGCCGAGTGTCGTTTTTGAGATACTGCAATCTTCGGAAACTAGTAACCAAATTCAGGATCACTTTTTGAGCCACCGATTTATAGTTTAATAGGCGTACGATGAAGTCATGAGTTGTCCACATCAGATATTTTTATATCTTAAAATAAAGTCCTATTTTTAGTCCTAGGAACTGGTTTACTTCAGTCTGTCTCTTTCAACCATGTTCCCGTTTTATTTTCTGTCCCACCTTAAGGTAGACTTTCGCTGGTACTGCCCGCGGTTGCGGCTGGCAAAGTTTGCTGGCAGTTTTTTACTACTTTGGCTGAATAGGTAGGGACATATTTTGCTATATTTCTTGTCTCGTATCTCTGACCATTCTTCAGTATTTTAACAGGAGCTGCTATCTACGCGTGCTAAATTATGGTGAGACTAAACGTACATTCATAAAACGCTGATGTGGCGTATGAGTGATGTGTTGTGCCCTATTCCAATTTTAAACGTTACCTAGAATGTAGAGGAGGTTCAATTTGGAAAAGCGCATCTTCGTGTTTCTTGGATTAAATTTTAAGAACGAATTGGACATTGTAGCAAATTCGGGAAATAATCCAAAAAAATATTTGATGTTGCAATGGAACATATTGTGGCAAACTGACAACCGCGAAAGAAAGTTCATATTTTAACTCATTATACACATGTATACAAATAAAAATTATACTTCAACATAGGGTTGAAACATCGAAAGAAAAATATCGATATTCGATATTTTGATATATCGCGAAACCAAATATCGATATCCACCGATAATCGGTAGAAAAATATCGATATATCGAAAGAAAATGGACGAAAAAGCAAAGAAACCGTGCATTAAATGAGTATAACATTATGAAATTTATGAGAAGGTTATGAAATGATATAATTATCATTTATAAGAACAATATTTTTATATTAAAAAAGTACGAATGAATAGATTAATAAAAAAAGATAGAAAAGAATACTTTGGTAAAAAAAAAATAAGTATTCTAATGCATTTTTATCTTGAAGGTTTTTTGCCATATTTGATACATTATTTTATTATATTATTTTATTATATATATTTTATATTATATTATTACTCTAAAAATTTTCCGAAAATGAAATCTTGTTTTATTTTTCTAAAAAAAAATTGTATTTTATAAACTTTCCATTCATACATTGAGCATTCTCAAAACATTTATCTAAAATCATGTAATTCATCTGATATATATTTCAGTACAATCACCATTTATATTATTACCTGTTATCTTTACGTGGGGTTAATTAACAGTGTATGTGTTTCAATCTTATCTACTTATTATTGTTTGGCAACTGAATATTGTTTATTCTCATATTTACCCCATTATATTTATAAATTAACATGTGCTATATTTTAACCAATGATTGTATGCAACAATTTATTTACATTAATAGTATTTTTTTTTTTTTTTTTCAATTTGGTGAATGATTGATCCATATTATTTTTTGTTTTGCTAATCTTAAAATCTTAAGTTTATTTGAAGGGTAAGGATGAAAAACCTGGACCCTACTTCATAATAAAGTACGAAAGTACAATTACGAGTAGATCTATGAGTTATAACAGTAAAGAAGTTACAACAGCTCAAAGACAGCGACCTAGATTGATTAAATAATTAAGCTATAATGTAAAGTACAGTTCACGGATAAAATTAAAAATATGATAAAGAATAAAGGAAATTTCTAATTAAAATAAAATAATAATGTTTAAAATATCAAATTGTGTAAAATATATCATAATATCATCGATATATCGGGGGTTTGGATATCGATATATCGCGTTTCGATATTCCAACCCTACTTCAACACAATTTTATTTTTATTACGAAATAATAAAATACACATTTCTGCATAAAAATGTTGTTGTCAATACATAATAACTACCTTATCGGTACAAGATGTTAATGATGGAAGGTGTGCTAGGGCGTGATGGTACGTTTTGATCTTGTACCACTGATCAAATATCAATATAACATAATTGTTTTTTCTATAACTGCTTAATATTTAAATTATCAAAAAATACTTATGGTTTATGGATAATTTTCCTATCAGGAGAGACTCATCCGGTTGTTATATTTTTAAAAGTCTTTAAAAAAAAATTTAAAAGTAATTGTAAAATGTGAAGTTACAGCAGTCTACCCTATATAATACACACACACACACACTCATACATATATATATATATATATATATATATATATATATATATATATATATATATATATATACTTCCTCTATTCAGATAGAGTAACTTTACGAAAGGCTATACAAGAGACATGGGACCGGAGAAGGTTAAGTAAATATTCGTCATGGTTTTACCACTGATTCAACACTTTAAGGAGAATATTTCTAGATTACAGATAACATGTTATGAGATCGCTCTAATCTTTAATCTTGGACCTAATTATGTAATTACGCGTACATAAGGACACACCTTTTAATTATTTTATGAGAATCTCAAGTAGATATTCTGTTCATAATTAATTTTCCTGCAATGTGAGACGAAATTCAAACTTCAAACAACGAAATTTTTGAATAATTTTCTCCATTATTTTTTTGTTTGTGTTAATTTGGGCCCCGTCATTCGGACCATGTTTCACCTTGAGTACTATGGCCAAATGTTAAAACAATAAAAGAATAATTAAAAAAAATGTTGTTTTAAAAACTGGTACATTGAAGAAATCAAATGTATTTTTAGAGTTCTTTATATACGAGTATATATATACACAACACACAGTCGAACCTTAAATCAAAACAACGGTTCCTTGAAAAAAATTCGATATATGAAAATTTCAATAAATAGAAAGATTGAAAATTTTTACTCTTTTCAGCCTAAAAACAATTACAGCTATTAATCAAAGACAATTTTTGGAGTTAATGAAGTAACAAAGGCAATTTTTTAGGATTAAGGAAGAATAAAACTGAACTATCAATAAAACTTATTTGAAAATTGTACTAATTACCTCTGTCAACCAGATTTTCTAATGCACATTTATAAGAAAGGAAATATATTAAAAATATGCAAACATATATAAATATTAATTAATTTTTGTTTTCACGCTACAAACCTTCAAATGCCTATTTGCGTATAATTCATCAAGGAAATCATGTTTAGGAGCAATGTTCACAACAATTAAGGCAAAGTTAAACTGAATTTAAAATTAGGGATTGATAAATTATTTGCCATGTCTATAATTTTGTTTTTATTGAAAACTTTGTACATTCATCTTCAGTTCTAAAAACACACAAAAATTCAAAAATAAGCAATTCAAAATACAGATAGGTATTATTATACATATTAAATTTTATGTCGTCAAAATACATATACTTATACATATTAAATTAATTAATTATTTATATTACATTTAATTTAATAGGTATAACTTATTTTGAGGACATATAATTTAATATGTATAATAATACCAAACTGTATTTTGAATTGCTCATTTTTGGATTTTTGTGTGTTTTTAGAACTGAAGATGAATGAATAACATTCAAAACTAGTTTTCAATAAAAACAAAATTATAGAAGTGGCAAAATAATCTTTCAATCCCTAATCAGTTTGATCCTTCTGTACCTTCATGCGGATGTTGCTTGAATTAAATTAATCAAATTAATACCTAAATAAATTGCATGAATTATTTAATTTAACTAAATTTAAGTTCATGCCGGTGCCGGGATTCAAACTCACAACCTTTGGGTTTGTGATTAGGTGCGTTAACTCGCTCGGCCACCCCGATCCTTGATGGGTTTCATCCATTTTATAATTGATACATTCTATAATAATTAAAAAAGTATCTGATGTGGGCAACACATGACTTCCTTGTACGCCTATTAAATTATAAATCCGTGGTTCAAAAAGTTATACTGAATTTAGTTACTAGTTTCCGAAGATTACAGTAAAAACGACACTCGGCGTCCCGACATCCATCTATTGACACACACACACTCTTGTTACTGGAGGTCTCATTCCGTTATTACATGTCGTTTACCTTCAGTAGGTAACTAGTTTCCAAGATATTTCTTCATGTTCCGTGACAACAATAAAAATGTCAATATCACTGGATAAAGCATTGGAAATCGACAGTTTCGACATTTTAAGCGGAAAAATCCATTTAACTAATATCTTATTCTCATGCTCCAGACTTGTTGATCTTACAAATGGTGAGGAAAACCAGTATTTTACACTCAATTTTAACACTTAAAACAAGTAATAAAAATGTTTAATTGGATTGGAAAGCAAATTGCGTTTGTAACCTTTAATACCGAAACATATGATTTATATATTTAATTTAAATATAATTTTTGATGTAAGCTTATTATGACCTTCAAGTAAAGTACCCTTCTCGGCTCTCCAATTTTAACCAAAACATAGTAAATACATTCATATCGATATAAAAGTCTTATTTACCAAATTTTAGATAATTTGCATTATATTTTAATATAATTTTTGATGAAAGTCTAATATGACCTACAAGTAAAGTACCGCTTCCGGTTTTCCAATTTAGACCAAAATCTAGTATGTTATTTAAATCAATGTATAAATTGTAAATGCTAAATTTGAGAAGTTTTTCATAGTATTTTAATATAATTTTTGATGGAAATCATTTATGACCTTCAAGTAAAGTACCACTTCCGGTGATCAAGCAGTGACCAAAAAGTGACAACTAAATTTTAAAACAATCCTAAATAAAAAATTACA
This sequence comes from Rhaphigaster nebulosa, assembly GCA_948150685.1. Taxonomy (NCBI): domain Eukaryota; kingdom Metazoa; phylum Arthropoda; class Insecta; order Hemiptera; family Pentatomidae; genus Rhaphigaster; species Rhaphigaster nebulosa. Next base: position 181,456,053 of record OX411308.1, read on the forward strand.
ACTTTCTACAGCTAACCGTTTTTGAGTTATGCGAGATACGAACGTAAGAACAGACGCCACGACGAAACTAATCAAAATAGATTCAGAGATAATCAAAATCGATATTTCCGTCGAAATCTAAAAACCGAAAATTTTCGCGATTACAATACTTCCTTTACTTCGTATAAGGAAGTAACAAACCGTTTATCCCGCATTGAACGTTTATCAGAAAATGGTTTTAACTATTTATTTTCTATTTTTTCTGGGAGACAAATAATTTTTAAAAAATGTTGTTTGACCAAATATGCAAAAATATGCACAACAAAATTTTGTATATATACGCCAAATGTTTTGATTTGTAAAAATATTCGATCATTTTGGTTGAAAAACGCATCAGGAAAAATATACATTTGGATACGAATCCGGTCTTTAGTTATGAAATTTAACTATTTAACCTACATCAGTGTCACGGTGAAGTGACTCCTGTCAACTCGCCAATTATGGTTTCGGGATAAGGGACTGTTACAATAAATATGTCTAGGAGGTAAGCTACTTAGCTGGCTCTTCTTTCCTGCGTATCAATGTTGTCGTATACTGTATCTTTCTATCTCTTTGCATATTACTATTATCTTGCCCACAGTTCTGTACGGGTGTGAAACATGGCTCCTAACCTTGAAGGACGAACAACGCCTTGAGGTCTTCGAGAATAAGGTATTGCCTAAAATATTTGGTTCGAAAAAGGATGAGACCATAAGAGTATTTAGAAGGTTATACAACGCGGAATTGCGGAGCCATAATCCAAGTGATATCATCGCCACGGTTGAAATGGGCTTGTAAAGTTGTTGGGCTCAGTAAGAAAAGAATCCCTAAAAAGTTAATGAACGTTGAGCCGACTGGTAAACGTCCGAGGGGTGGACCGAAACGTAGGTGGGAGGATTGCGTTAAGGGTGATCTAATGGATTTGGGTTTTGACTTTAGTCGGTGGACCGAAGGTTTGTAGGCAGCGATTGGTGGTATGGGCATCGAACCTTTGGGTTCGTTAAGCCTTTTATTATTATTATTATTATTATTACATTTTAGTCAGTTCTGTTATTTTGTAACGTATTTGTAATATACCCTCCAGGACGCAAGAAGTATCATATGATACGGTTTTGAAGAATTTGCTTATTATGATCGCCATCAGTCTCTGTAGCCGTTGTAGTTAGGTAAGATTGACCTGTTCTTGGCTCCTAACTCCCACACACATATATATAATACAACATACAAACAATAAATATAAACATGCATAGTGATCGCTGCTAACTAGCCTAAACATGAAAATATTAAATATAAATATATATATATATATATATATATATATATATATATATATATATATATATATATATATATATATATATATATATATATATATATATATATAAACATGATGGCATGAAATATATTTGTGTTAGTAAACAAATGATAAATAATTGTTTATCTTATCCGTTTTCATCGTATACTGTAAACTTTGAACAGACATAGCCTATAATTAATCTTCAAAAGATTAGCATTTAAGATATCTGGCATTAAATACTATTCATCCCAAAACAAACTCTAGACAATCACTCCATGCATTTATTTATTTATTGACAGGATAAAAATTTCCGTCACTGTCTGCGTGTAATTTCATCAACGATACTTAACTCAGATTAAGAAAAAAAGAAATTTACCCAATAATCCAGTTTAGTAAACAAAAATCAAAATCTAAAAATCGGTTACCATCTGGATTATTGTTAGCGAGTAGAGTCTGGCCATCCAAATTCTTTATTTAATTCCAGAGATCAATTTATTGAATTATGTATTTCTTGTCGGAATAAAATACATTTTAATAGTTTGTTTCGTTGTCTATGTACTCCTTTAAACCTAACAAAAAAATTATTTTTCATAAATCGACGGCGGATAGTTAAAGGTTTTTTTTTGGGATCCCACGGGCGTAATTACGCTACTTGAATTCCAGCTACTCCATTGTATGGTTTCGGTATGGCTTATATTTAAAACACTAGCCTTAAGCCAATTAAACATTACTTTTTTTACGCATATGGCTACATGCAACGAGAACATACGCCAAAATTGTCCATGGACTATTTTTCCGTTGCAGAAAATCTCTAAATCAACAAGAAGAGAGGGAACAGAAGTGCCACAGGTAGCTAAGCAACAGGTGGTACAATGCCATCAATACTCGCGCAGTTGGAACAGGATCCGCAAACGTGTTGGTGTTCAATGATAAGGATATTCATTTTTCTTACTATCATAGGTTTTTACTTACTTTTTTTTTTTTTGACTTCAACAATTTGAAATAAAAATACCATAAAAACGTTGCCAACTATCGGTTTATTATTTCAAGATGCTCTATTTACTTTGCTAACTCTAACGAGAAACAAACAAGTCTTCTGGAATTATAATAAAAAAATATCTGGTGCGATGTGCGCATCACACAATTTCCCTTACCACTCTATAGTAATTATCCCTTTTTTAAAAATAATTTTAAAAATTCACACAAACACTATCTACTTGAAATATTTCTAGCAGTATGGATTTTTTTTTTCTCACAAATGAACAATAAAGAAGTATATTAAAAAATGTTTTTCTCATCCGTCTCATCTATTTTACAACTCTTATTTCCGGCAATTTGTTTTCAACCCGGCAAACAATATCTCCGTTTTCCTCCTTTAGTTAATGATCAAATTCTTTCATAGCGTTTTCACTGCATTTTCTCGGTGATGAACTGATAAAAAAAATCATTGTTCTGAAATTCCTTCTATTTTTTTTCTTCGTAAGTGACCGAGATATGTGGGCTTGAAACCTTTAATCGGGCGCGGATGGTAGTTGCGAGTTCAGAGGATCATTCTGGAGTGTTCCGCGACTTTGGTGCCGAATCTGATAAAATCGGCCCAGTATACCCGGAGTAAAGCCACGGACGGCGGTGGACGGATTTTTTTTTTTTTTTTAATCGGTTTTTTGATTCCGTGCAATTTCAAATTTTGAGGAAGGATTAACATTTCATTTTTTTTTTTTTGGACAATTACAAAGTTATTGAAAATTAAAAACCGAAATTGATTCATATTAAACCTGTTAATATCCTTTATCTTGAGGTTATAACAACCATTTTGAGAATATTTGCTTTATTTTACTAGTCTTGATATATATATATATATATATATATATATATATATATATATATATATATATATATATATATTCTTTATGTATTGTATCTTATTATCTTTTCTTATGTACTGCTATATAAATTAATAATATTGCATAGATAAATAAATAGACTTCATATTTCATTCATACTTGCAGAGAATAGGGTTTTAATTTTAAAACCGCCTCTAACTTTCTGTGTAATATAACAAATAATACAATATATAATCTTTAATGGTACTTTTTTCTTTGTTTTCAGGTATCATTGAAACCTTACAATTCTACAATATTTCTAAATTTAAATTGTAAGTATTTATTTTAATGTGTTTTATGTATTTAATTAAGTAAGATTTAAGCATTATTTATGAACAAAATTATTTTTAATTTTAATTTGTTTTATTCAGTTATTTCTTTTCATAGTAACGTGTCTCGTAAGTGTACATCTTTATTTTTTTTTATTTTTTTTTATATTTATTTTTTTATTTATTTATATTTTTATATTTATTTTTTTATATATTTTTTATATTTATTTTTTTTTCATTAATTCATAAAGTAAACTGTTATTTATGATATACTATTAGTAAATGAAAAATTAGTATTAGTAGTAGTTATAACATCAAAATGACCATTAAACGCTATAAATTTTTATTCTATGGTTTATTATTTATAAATGATATTGGTATATTCCAAAAAATCTGTATATCTTGAAATGTAAAACCTCAAATTCCGATAGGAATGAGGATTAAAATTTTCTATTTCTTGGTCTTTTACAAAGCTTCATTATTGAAAATATAAAACCAAAAAGGTTGAAATGTTTATATTTATAAATACTTTTTATGATTACATAATTTATAATAATATTTATTCAAATTTATAGAATCTACTATAGAGTTAAGAGAACTTATAAAGGAACTTAATGTAGCACTTTAAAGACTGTTCTATAGCAAATCTTGCCACCATGATATCTTTTTAAACTCTTCAGAGAATCTAGAATAAAATCTAAAACAAAGATAGAAATATGTTTTTAAAAGGTACTCTATTAGCAAAAAAAAAAGATTCATATTTTATGTGAACAGTTCTTTTTGACAAGTTGCATGCAAGAATATCTAGTAGTTTTCCTAGAATTTTGGAGAGTATTTAAGAAGAAACTATTAATTTAGGGATACAAATTGAAGTTTACTGCACAAGGTCATTTGGATAGAAAAATATAAAACATATTGTGGGCGAATAAATCTTTTATTCGTCCACCGTTTTGAAACAAAATGGCAGATGGTAATATCGAGTTCCAAGGATCACCCTGTCGCTAAATCTAAAAAAAAAAGTTATCACAGACAAAAGATTTGGACGTCGCGGCGGGCGGACAGATTTTTTTTTAATTAAATTTTTGGATTATGTGTACATATAAATTTTAAATATAACATGTATGTGATACTATAGAAACGCAAAATCTCAAATTTTGAAGAGGGTTAAATTTTTTTTTGTCCTTGCTTCATCACAAAGGTTCATTATTGAAAATAATAAATCAAACATAAATAAACAAACCCGGAAACATAACTCAAGTAAAAATAATTCAATGTTAAACGGAGATACTGAAGCACTCTACCTTATCTCGATACTGAAGCACTCTACCTTATCTCGATACTGAAGCACTCTACCTTATCTCGATACTGAAGCACTCTACCTTACCTCGATACTGAAGCACTCTACCTAATCTCGATACTGAAGCACTCTAACTTATCTCGATACTGAAGCACTCTACCTTATCTCGATACTGAAGCACTCTACCTTATCTCGATACTGAAGCACTCTACCTTATCTCGATACTGAAGCACTCTACCTTATCTCGATACTGAAGCACTCTACCTTATCTCGATACTGAAGATTATTGTAATTAATTCTGATGAAATATCAAACGAAATTGGACACTAATAGGAAAGAGATTATACCGAATACAAGTCATTGAAAATGAAAATTTAAACTCGTTAAGGGATAAGTTGAAAGAACTCACAAATGGTGCTTTTTTGAAAGTAAATGAGATAAAAATCTAAAAATAACGCTGTGTTTTTTTTTTATGTTTTGAATGTTTTGTCTCACTATTTATATAAAAAGTGAGACAAAACATTCTTATCAAAGAGAATGTACTGTGAAAAAAAACAATGATTTTACAACAGTTAATGAAAATTATTTTTCATTCTTTGCTTTTTTTGTCCATTTCCTTTCGATATATCGATATTTTTCCACCGATATATCGATATTTGGTTTCGCGATATATATGAAAATATCGAATATCGATATTTTTTTTTCGATGTTACAACCCTAGTTTCTATGGTGCCCTTCAAATTTCTACAGTTCAGTCAGCTGTTCTACATCAGCCATTTTTTCAATATTCACAAGGTTTACTATCAGCGGGAAGACTATATAACTGTCGTGACAATAGTGCCAGGATAGAAAACTGTCACAAGGTAAACGAAGCTGAATTAATAGTGATATATATATCCTTTCGTATCATATTCAAAGATAAATATGGATTTATGAAATAATAACAAATTTAATAAATAAACAAAATCAAGAAAATGAAAATAAAACAAAACACCATATCTATGCGCAATATTTAAACTTAGCCTAGGGAACTCCAAATCAAGCTTATTCGCTCAGTCGTGGAAGGTAAAACATGACTCCAAGAGATCTCAGCTTCTTTTCCTCAACCGGGTCACTGGTGCTGAAAGCCAGCGGAGGCTAAGTAAGGGCGATTCAGCTGCAGACATTTCCAGTCTCCAATATTGTCATCTACAATCAGCCCCGGGGCCACTGCCGTCGAAGATGATTACAGGATGAGTGGAGCTAGATTGGGATTGTGCTAAAGGATTAGAACGATGATAAGGTCCTGATGTAATTCGGAAAAAAATAATGTCTGAAGGATAGAGGATATTTAGGTCATGGTAGTTTATTACATTGTATGGAGCATTGACAACAGTTCCAAGGTCTGAAATGATTGGCTGCATTTATTGTTACAATATTTAGCTGCCCTCCCTTCCCTCCCTCCCCTTCCCCCACAGTACAAATCTATAAGTTCAGATAGATTTCACTTTAGTTATGTAAATTAATAATTTTCTATCTTTAGAGTGGTGAATATTATTTAAGAAAATGGTGGTCAGGATGGACGACATAAAATATACGATGTGATTATATTCCAGCCTGAGTTCAAGGTTTATACCAGGACTTGGAGGGGAAAAAAAAAAAAAAAAAAAAAAAAAAAAAAAAAAAAAAAAAAAATACGTTGAAATGAAAATAAGGAGATTAAGTGTGGTGGAAATAAAGAAAAATATTATTAATATAATATATGTAAAAATAATATCTGATGTGGACACCGGATGACTTCCTTGTACCTCTATTAAATAAACTATAAATCAAAAAAGCTAAAGCTTGTTCAGTTGTAAAGCTCACCAATGGCGAGGAAAAAAGTATTTTACACTCAATTTTAACACTTAAAACAAGTACTGAAAATGTTCAATTAGGATGGAAAAAAAATCGCGTTTATGACCTTTATCACCGAACCATATGCTCTCTGTATTAAATATCGATGTAACTTTTGATGTAAGTTTATTATGACCTTCAAGTAAAGTACCTCTTCCGGCTCTTCGATTTCAACCAAAATCTACTGTATCATTTATATTGATATTAAAGTCTAATTTATCTAATCTGAGATGTATTACATAATGTTTTAATATAATTTTTTATGGAAGTCTAATATGAGCTTCAAGTAAAGTACCTCTTCCGGTTTTCCAATTTAGACCAAAATTTATCATGTTATTTATTTTAATAGTCTTGTACATCAAATTTGAGAAGTTTCGCATAATACTTTAATATGATTTTTTATGAAAATCAACAATGACATTAAAGTACCATTTCCAGTAATTATGTAGTGACCAAAAAGGGAAGTTCACAACTACAGTTTACAATAATCCTAAATACAAAATTTTAACTTTCTATGGCTAATCGTATTTGAGTTATACCAACGAACGTACTTATAGATGTCACGAAGAAACTAGTCAAAATGGACTCAGGGAGGGTCAAAATGGATATTTCTGTTGAAATCTAAAAATCGAAAATTTTAGCGATTACAGTACTTCCTGTACTGCGTAGAAGGAAGTTATAAAAGTTATATAACACAACATATGTTCGAAATCCAATTCGACAAATTCCAAATGATAATGTTATATGTAATATTGAGTGATAATAAAAGGGATTAAAGATGTAAAGGAGAACAAAACGGAAGGTTAGCAGTGAATATAGAGGGGAAGAGATAAAAACTGAAACATTAAAGATAAAAGGAAACAGAGGTATAACAGATAGAAGATCCTAAAGAGAGAGAAAAAAAGTTTATTTGATTCTCACCAGATAGCAGTAGAATCGCCAGTATTTAACGAACATTTTTTAGGTAGCTAACAAATTCTACTACTTTTTATAGTGATAACAGAAAAATAAAATATAAATCATTACTTCGATGAATACATCGAAAGTCAATCATCAGCTAACGGATAGCATTTATAGTTTTAGATCTGTTATATTATTTACACAATATAAGCATAAAAAAAAAAGAAAAAAATATTTATAAATAATTGGAACCTTTATAAATAACTTTTAAACAATGGGTAGTTAAAACCATGTGTCTCGACTTGGCACAGACTCTTTCGGATGTACACTCTCTTTTATGATACTTAAACTCACGGAATACTTTTAACAAGCGCCAATCTTCCCTCTCCTCCTCCTCCCCCTCCCCCCTATATACAATATATTGTACTTATCTCGTACAATGTCACATTATTTATTGCTTGCTTATTTATTACTTGTTTGTCTTGATTCTTCCTCTTCCTTCCCACCACTTTAACTTACAGATAGGACCTGTAAACATTGTGTTAACATACAATTTCTGAAACAAAACAACAAAAAGAGTACTAAATAGCCAAAAAATAAATCAAATAATAAAAAGATAAGAAAAACAACAAATACAAAAGAAATAATAAGTAAAATGCAGGGCTAGAGGAAGGTTATATATAATTTAAAACAGCTGATCTGCTAACACAAGAAACAAATTAAATACAGCAGGGAATTTAGTTAGATTTAGACTTGTCTAAGGACTGGTTTACAAAAGCAAGTCTTTTTTATCAAAGCTTTGATCAAAAAACTTACTCGTGTAAATCATCCTTAAATCTTTAGAGTTTATTAAAAAAGCCAAAAATACACTGAAAGGCCATCAAAATAAATCATATGATAAAATTAATGGAAAAATAATAAAAACCGCCGGCTCTTCATCTTCCATTTATATCCTAATTAAAAATAATTACTGTGTTGAGATTTAATAGGATAAAAGCATCAAAAATAAAAATTTAAAGGCGGAACGAAAATCTTTTAAGAAATGCATGAATAATGAAAGCAATAATTCCTTCTTTTTTCGAAAAAAAAAACAACAACATAAAATTACCTGGTTTGGTAAGTTTGTACCTTGTTTTTTCTTAGAAAATTTTATCAGTGAAAAAAATATCACAAAATTCGGGGCAATTACCTTGTTTTCAAAGGCAACGACTAAATTATTTTTAAATATAAATTAAAGTATTAATTAATTAATATAATTGTATTAATTAATTAACATAATTACATTGTAGGTATTATCTGATTTTCCTCGTAAAGAATCTGAAGGAACAAAATATCGATGGCTTTAATGGAAAACCATGTTTCAAAAATATTGATACATATTTTACATCACTGACTCTTCATGGGAGTAGGGGGAGCCTTCTCCCTCTACAAATCAAAATATAAATTATTAAATTGCGATAGAAAGGAAATTAACTAAACTAATGTGCGATGCCTTTTGAAAATCTCAACTAACTTTGATTTATAATGAAATCCTTAGCTTCAACTATAACATACCAATTACATCATTATGATATCAAACATTTTAACGAAGAGGAATATTATGCCTTAAATGTAATTTTTATCCCGGTAGACGCGATATCCTCAAGGAAGCAAACAGCTGTCATGTATATATATATATATATATATATATATATATATATATATATATATGTGTATGTATATGTATAAATATATATTTTTTATGATATTCTATGCGACACCGCATAATATATGTATGGAAAGTTCGATTCAGTGTACAATTTAGATACAAATTAAAAAAAAATAAAAAAACACCAAAAAATAAAATAAAAAATAACGAAAATATAAAATAATAGAAGAGCTGTTGAACCTACAACTAGAAATATTGTAGATAGGTTCATAATAGATAGTTAGGCAACACAGGTAGAGAGGTGATACTAAACTTAAATAAACAGATCAGAAAGTTTACTTAAAACAAATAATAAAAATGTTTAATCGGATTGGAAACCAAATTGCGTTTGTAACCTTTATTACCGAAATATATGATTTATGTATTTAATTTAAATATAATTTTTGATTTAAGCTTATTATGACCTTCAAGTAAAGTACCGTTTTCGACTCACCAATTTTAATCAAAATATAGTAAATACTTTCACATCAATATAAAAGTCCTATTTACCAAATTTGAGATGTTTTACATTATATTTTAATATAATTTTTGATGAAAGTCTAATATGACCTTCAAGTAAAGTACCGCTTCCGGTTTTCCCATTTAGACCAAAATCTAGTATCTTATTTAAATCAATATATAATTAAATAAACAGATCAGAAAGTTTCTACAATCAGTTGAACATTAAATAAATGAAATTAAAAAAAATAAAAGAAGTAAATATAGGATGAATAAGGTATTTTATATAAATAATCATTTAACTAAAATACAATGAAATCACACAATTAATTAAAAATAAATCATTATATACACATAAACATTTAACTAAAATACAATAAATGAGTATAATCATACGATCAATCAAAAAATGAAACATTAAATACCAATAAACATTCAACAAATGAAAATTATCAAATCGAAATGAACTGTACCACCAGATGGTGCTATATATATATATATATATATATATATATATATATATATATATATATAGATATATATATATATATATAATATATGTATGTATGTATGTATGTTTATTTCTTTTTTTTTTCCTTTCCTTTTGTCTTGCATAGTAACAGTTTGAAAGAGAAGTTTATTTGCAAAATGAATATATTGTATGCGATACCGCATAATATATGTATGGAAAGTTCAATTTACTGTATAGTTTAGATACAAATTTAAAAAAATAAATAAACAAGAAAAAAATTAATAAAAAATAACGAAAATATAAAACATTAGAACAGCTGTTGAACATACAACTAGAAATATTGTAAATCATAATAGATAGTTAGGTATTTAATTTAAATAAACAAATCTGAAGGTTCCTACTATTAGCTAAAAATTAAATAAATGAAATAAAAAAGTAAAATAAATATAGGATGAATAAGTTATTATTTATAAATAAACATTTAACTAAAATACAATGAAATCACACAATCAATTAAAAATAAATCATTTTATATACATAAACATTTAACTAAACTACAATAAATATGTATAATACTAATAGTATAACGTTTCATTATTTGACTGATCGTAGTCAGTAAAAAAATGAAACATTCTTTACAATTAAATATTTAACAAATGAAAATAACTTCAGTTAGTTCCGTCACTAAAGAAAAGAAAATTGTCAAATTGAAATGAACTGTACTATTATGTATCTAGCACCATTATGTATGTGTGTATAAATATATATATATATATATATATATATATATATATATATATATATATATATATATATATATATATATATATATATATATGTATATATATATATATATGTATAAATATTTATATAATTTGAGTAAAAGGTGGCATAATATAAAATATAACATATATTGGGGGAAAGGCAAGGGTCGTGAATATATTTATAATATAATGAGGCCGATTGTAGCTCACAATACATACTCCCCTGATTCAGCCATTCACCCTTCCTTCGCTAGCTGTATCTGGGAAATAGAGTTATTTCCTTTCGGCTTCTCTCTCCCTCTAATAACTTGCCGTTACAGTATACTATGTTTATTTTAATATCCTGTTATATATATTTGATAAAACTTATTAATTTATATAGCATAAATGACAAGATAATAATGATAGAAATATTTATTTGTATATTATATTGTCATATATTATATATATGTTAATCTCCGCTTAGGGACTGAGAAGATGTATTAAATTTATTAATTGGATAATTTAATTTAATTTCATTGTTGATGGTCATATAAACATCTAAAATAAAATTTAATCGTGTCATAAAAAATATAATAATAAAATCATAAATATGCTTAGAGGGAGTTTTTTGTTGACCGTAAATGCATATCTTAAGCGAGAAGTTCGTCGGGAGGTGCGGTCAAACAGATACATTTTTAAAGGTAAACTTATATATTTTGTGCTGACGTTTCGGTCTAAGTTTTAGGGCTAAAAGGAAAACAAAATGACAACAATGAAAAACGACAGAGGCAGTACCAGTAACTGTAAAAAATGATAAAAACAGAAATTACAAGTAAGATAAAAAAAAGCATGAAGTATAAAAAGAAAAAGATAACACTAAATTACATAAATAACACATAATACAGATAATACATAACACTAAATTGTTGTTATTTTGTTTTCCTTTTAGCCCTGAAGATGACCTAAAACTTAGGCCGAAACGTCAGCACAAAATATATAAGTTTACTCATAAAAGTGTAACACATTGACCGCACCTTCCCCCTCCCCCTCCCGCCCAACCAACTTCTCGCTTAACATAAATATGCTAATTCAATATTTAAATTATTTTATTTGAAAAATTAATTTCCTGTTTTTACTTCATTTTTTGTAATATTTAGGTATCTCTTAGTAATATAGTAAAGATGAAAACTATTTATTAATTTGAGGCATACTGCCAAAATTAAAATTAAATTCTATTTAAATATTTTTTATATTTCTAAACACCTCCTTTAATCTTTATTTAGATTTGACTTTCAGTAGTGTCAATGTCATAGTAATTTAAGTTTCATTACATTTCAAAGAAATCTAGTTAGACATATCACTTAGTTATATATAGTTCTTCAGAAAATTAGAACATAAATATATATCAGGTCATCCCATATGTAATTTTGGTATATAATTGCGTGGTATAAGGGTTAGGAAAAAATCAATGAAACACGTATTTACCAACTTGTTATATAACAATGTGCCATCTTGAAACCAAATTTTGTATTCCTTTCTTGAAAAAATCAGAAAATTTTCATGAACCATTCAGGTTTAAATGGATTATACAAACTTTTCTGTTTGATATAATCCATTCAAACCTTGGTGAGTGCCATCATGTACTTGATTTCTTGTCTTAATTAAATTCATAATTCATAAATGTTTTATAATACTGATTTATATTAATCTAATTTAATATGTATAATAATACCAAACTATTTTTTTAATTGCTTATTTTTGAATTTTTTGTGTGTTTTTAGAACTGAGGATGAATGTATAACATTCGAAACTAGTTTTCAATAAAACAAATTTATAGAAGTAGCAAATAATTTATCAATCCCTAATTAGATTGATCCTTCTATACCATCATGCGGTTGTCAACTGGAAGGTATAAGCCTTGGATATTACAGCAACTTTTTGACCGAAATCGACTAATCAGAAGTTCTGGCTTTATATCGTTGGCTTCACAATTTTGTCGAAAAAGGTTCTAAAGATATTGATCAAACTCATATCAATGTACAATTAAATTGTCTTAAATTTCAGCTAGATTATTTGTTTATTTTTAATCTAAATGCTGTATGACCATGACCAAACAACTAAATTAAGCCAAATTCATTAGTCCGTCATCTTAGGAGGCCATTTTGGCACGGTGCAGGGACTTTTTTTTCCATGGGAATATTGGCTATTTATAAAATTAATAGTTACAAGGAACAAAATGATGTGCAATTTATTGAGATTTGAGGGTTAAGCGAAGGAGAATACACGGTGGGGGATTCCATGGTCCATTTTGAGCGAATGACCGGTCACTTGGCAAACTAACCGGTTCTGAACTCATTAAGTACTTGAAATAATGCGTTCTTACTTATTTTATTTGGTTATCTAGATTCACTCACTTCATTTTAAAGAGCGTGATTAAAAGTTACATTAGTTTACTAAAACCACGAGAAGTTAATGCCGCTATCGTAGAGCAGCAGGCAAGTTCGTAGAGCTTCACGATGTCCGTTATCTCCTGGAGTACAGGCCGCCTTCTGTGGGTGCGTAACTTATACTAGGGCAGCCATATTACGTCCCTAACTCACTTCTCAATTTTATTAAGCTATCTCGGTCCCAGGTGAGATCATTTGGAATAAAAAATGCCTTTTCATAAGTGGCCTTTATTAAACTCGCCATCTGACTTTCAGATTTTATCTGCAATACTGAACATTATGTTCCAGTTTTGCTAAAAATTATCGTACTTTGCTAAAACAGCATCAAAATAACCAATAAATAGATAAATATATCTTTTTAACAATACTTACGTATTATTTAGAATAATTATACATAGTTTGTATTGACAATTGGTTGTATACTCAGAGCCAACATATATTTTTTTTTTAATCCAATGAATTTTTTTAAATGTAATATTTGATTGGAACGTATCGTCCGTTTGGAAGTAAAAGTAATTTGTGATAATTTCACAAATTTGTCAATATTCAACTAATAATAATAAATAATTTGTCAGCTCCTATTTATTTCGTTTCGCCCAAGGCCCAACTAGCTATTTTATTTCTTTTCCGAAGATACTTTTTGACATTGAATCAATAAATTCGAGAAATGAAAATTTTTACTTCTCTTTTATTTTGGAATATTTTGTATTTTTTAGTACGTCCAGCGATTTAAAAAATGTAGTCAATTGAAGAAAAGCCAGTTGAATATGGAAGACGGATAAATTAATTTTTTTTTTTTTTTTTAATTTAACTTACTTTACCTGATCTTAAAATAGTTCTGCCGCATACAATATATTCACCCGACTTGTCTTCAACTGAATACCAAAGTGCTGGACAAAAAAATATTCCAAAATTAAAACGTAGTAAAGTTTTCATTTCTCGATTTTATTAATTTAAAGCCAAAAGGTATCTTCGAACAAGATATACAAAAGCTTATTAGTCGTTGAGAGAAATGAATTTAAGCTAAATAAAGTTGTTTCAATTAAAAATATATCGTTAAAGTTTGTTTTTCTTTCCTTTGCTGCGTAATCCAGTAATTGACATTTCATTTGTTCCGATCAAATAAAATGATGTTGAAACATGTTTCATTAGGTTTCATTTAACAAGTTATAATTTGTATGAAAGTTGAAAACTAACAGGAAGATTAAATTTCAGGACAATTGAAAAAAATCCTAACACATCGCTGCTTAAAATCGTTATTATTATTTATTTTTACGGTTGAATTAAATAAGTTGCAATAGTTTAGTTCAAGGGTGCCCAACCTTCTTATAACGCGTACCAGAACGAAGGGTTCCCCATATTAAGGTCACGACTGTACCTTCTCCCCCTTAAATGTTCACTCAACCGATACACTCATAAAAGGACAAAACATTTATTGTTAACCTAACAATTATTTTCATTCACGTATTTTTATTATGTATTTCATTAACTTAATTATAACTTTAAATGTTTAGATTATTATATATATCATATATATTATTTATTGTCATCTGTTTCCTATTTTATTAATTTATTTTTATTATTCATTCATAATTATTATTAATATTGTTTTGTGTGTGTAGGTTTTTGATTAATTTTTCCTACTGTTGAAATTTACATCCTAATTTTAAATTCACTTATGAGATACGACTTATTCTCAAAAATCAAATTTGTTGATTTTAAGGATAAGTGATCCGAAATCATGTTAAAATATTTGAAAATATTATTAAAGTGTACATATGTAAATAAAACTTTCTATCTATCTCTCCCCATTTGCCTTAATATACAAGATAGATTTATGATAAGACAAAGAATGTTTTCATATGGTGACAGAAGATATTCTAACAGGATGCACTGCTCTGAATTTCTTGACAATATATAAATGCATGTTTGAACATCAATAATTACTTTCAGCGCTTGCTTTTTAAAATATTTACGGAAAAAGTTAACAATCGGGACGCATTATGACTCGCTCCAGCTGAAGTTACCCGAAAATCGCCTCACTACCACTCTCTAGCGCTATTTGTCCTAACTAACTGCTTTGTATTCAGTTCTAACATTCCTATTCATCGGGATTATTAAAATTATTAGTGCTTTAATTAGATATTATTTAACTTCGGCTGGAGCCACTGATAATGCGTCCTGATTGTAAAGTTGTACTACATTTTTCAACTTTAAAACATAATGGAATTAATTAATAACTATTTTTAATACAATAAAACTTTCATCCCAGAAAGAGAACCTTTTTTTTTAAATATCAAAATTAAAATAAAATATTTAAAAACTTTCTGGCCGGTCGCGTACCAATTCCCAACCTCCAGCGCGATACATAGCGGTATGTGTGCCTTGGGTTGGGCACCCATGGTTTAGGTTAATGAAATGAAAACAAGCAATGTTTGTATTATAGAAATAGATACATCATTGTTTTTTAAATATTATTAGAATTTTTATCAGATGAATGTCATTGAATAATAAATATTTCTCTTTGGCCGGTTTTCCTCTTCATATTTTTTATCTTCTTTTTTTTTCCTATTAATCCCTTTTAGATTACTTTGGAATTTGTGGAAAAACAATAACTGATTTTTGCATAAAATACAATAATACTATTAGGAGATTATTAGATAGTGAATGATTTGATTGCAATGTTAGTGTTCCATCTGGGCTCAATCATTACCAACTTGTTTTAGTCAGAAATTATAGTAGTATATTTTCATTATATTATATTATATCATTAAAATATATTGTATATGTCATTATCATATTATATCATTGTGAGATTTGAACTAAACATATCGTCGACATACAACTGAAAACTAATCTGGTCAAATATTGTAAATATGTAAATAAAAAGCGTTGCGTGCTTACATACGTAGGTCTTCGTAATCATGACAGCTTCATACCCGTGGAAGCATGTTCACTATATTAACTTTATTAAGTTTATTTTAGGTTAGTGTTTATTGAAAGAAAAGAAAAGTTTTAATTTTTTTCCAATTATTTCTCTTTTTGGAGGGTGAGGGGAAAAAAAAGCTTAATAACTTCATTTATTAGGTTATTTTGTCTTTTAGGGGTTTGATAACCTCAAAAAATACGGATTTATACTATCTTTATTGCCATTGTATTTGATTATGCTTGTGCTGCTAATGTTTGCTGCTATCATATTTTTCCTTCTTTGTTTATTGAAACGAAGTGGAACAAATAAATAAATATTATGTTTTATTAATTCTTAAAGCTTGTGAATATTTTATTTCATTTATCTTCCAGTGCAACCCCACTTAACACTATTCTACATCATTCCTGCCTCAACGTTGCCCCATCTTCAAGAATATAACAAAGTTGATTCCTACATCCATTGCCACTGTTATTTCGTCTAATTATAAAATAATTATAATTAAATTGAACTTTAATGTAACATTGCAACAGAATGATTTATGCCCCTACTAGTTATCATTTTAATTTAGTGAATTCAGAATAATTATCACTTCCTTGTACGAAGTAAAGGAAGTATTGTAATCGCAAAAATTTTCAACGGAAATATCCATTTTGACCATCCCTGAATCCATCTGTACGTACATACGTTCGTACGCACGTTCCTATCTCGCATAACTCAAAAACGGTTAGCCGTAGAAAGTTGAAATTTTGTATTTACGATTGTACTAAAATCTAGTTGTGAACCTCCCTTTTTGTTCACTGCTTGATCACCGTAAGGCGTACTTGATGGTCATAACGTCATAACGGTCATAAGGTCATACTTTACTTGAAGGTCATAATTGATTTCCATCAAAAATTATATTTAAATACAAAGCAAAACTTCTCAAATTTAGTATTTATAATATATATATATATATTGATTTAAATAACATACTAAATTTTCGTCTAAATTGGAAACCGGCAGCGGTACTTCACTTGAAGGTCATATTAGACTTTCATCAAAAATTATATTAAAATATAATGTAAAATATCTAAAATTTGGTAAATAGGACTTTTATATCGATATGAATGTATTTTTTGGTTAAAATTGGGGAGCCGAAATTGGTACTTTACTTGAAGGTCATAATAAACTTACATCAAAAATTATATTTAAATTAAATATATAAATCATATGTTTCGCTAATAAAGGTTACAAACGCAATTTGGTTTCCAATCTAGTTAAACATTTTTATTACTTGTTTTAAGTGTTAGAACTGAGAGTAAAATATTGGTTTTCCTCTCCATTTGTGTGTGTGTGTGTGTCAATAGATGGATGTCGGCACGCCGAGTGCCAATCTTCGGAAAGTAGTAACCAAATTCAGGATCACTTTTTGAACCACCGATTTATAGTTTCATAGGCGTACAAAGAAGTCATGTGTTGTCCACATCAGATATATATTTTTATAAGTAGACAAAATAACAGTGTTTGAGGATTAAAATATGGAAAATGTAGGAGTCAACTTTGTTATGTTCTTGAAGATGGAATGATGTAGAAGAGTGTCAAGCGGGGTTGTAATAGAAGATATATAAAATAAGACATGCACAAGTTTTAATAATTTGATAGATAGATAATCATGTTTTATTTATATAATTCTCTTATTCATCTACATTATTAACAAAACACCCAATATACGGCATGGATATACCGTCTGCCAGGAAGTTGTTCTACGTGTATGGCCGAAAAAAACAAAAACAAATAAAACTTTACATTTTAGATATCTAATAATAAATAACATAACAAAAATTATATAAATTATATAGTAACAATCTGAACTTCGTTTCCCACTGGGAATGAACTGGGCTAGGTAACACTAAATATAAACTAAAACCAAAATATGGCTTTCTGGCCGTTCCCATACTAATTCTATTCAGTTGTAATTCAATTAAGTGATTAAAAATTTTCTATTTGCAAGTTTTAATAATTGTCAATCAAAAAGTCTTCCAGTTTATAATTTGTTTCTGTGATTATGTTTTGTATTTTTTTCTCCAGTGATGGTAACATTACATGGGACGTAGGAGTTATTCTGATCGTTGTTATATATAACATAATATATAATAATATAACATATACATTTGGTATTTAATCCCAAAAATAACATCGAGTTATGATTCATTATAAGTAAAAAGCTTAAATTAACTTTAAAAAAAAAAGATATTTAAAATATTTTTAATAAATTCTAAAATTGCAAAATAATAAAAAATCAAATTATTAAAAGGGGGTCAGTATAGCTTCCTCACTATTTATACAGGTTACATAAGGAAAAACAAATTTATTATTTTAATTGTTCATCTCGACATATTTCTGAAAATTATGCCCACAAAAATTATAGTCCAAATTAGTATATGAACGATCAAACATCTGATTCAAAAAAGTGGAAAAGTTAACGCTCGGGTAACTAATAAACGATCCATATATCGATGAAAATTTTAAAAAATAACTGTAAATCGAAATGCGCATGCGCGATCGTAAAATACACGGGCCAACAAAAAAATTTTTTGAAAACTTTTTTAACTTTAATAGTTGATCTTTATAGATTTTTATGTGCTGAATCTAAATCTGGCCTTAGTTTTTTCGTATCACCCATAGTTTTCCAGCAATATGCTTTGTATTATATAGTACAAACCCCTATCTAAATCCTTATACGGTGTACGGGGGAATTAATGAAACACTATGTTATATCATAAGTATGGTTTGTATTTACAGTTGCTACTTAAAACAGCGATATAATGTGCTACTACAGGTTTCACTTGTCAACTGGAATTGGTCTATACTTTCTTTCTCTTTTTTCTTTTAAGGTTCTTGTGTAGCTTTTTCTACGATGAGTCGCTTGTTGAACTATGAAAAACTTTTGTACTAAAAATACCTTATTCCTATATTTTTTAGGCTGCTGAATCCAAATATGATATTAAAAAAGCTGTATCATCCACAATTTCTTCACATTTTTTAGTTAAATTTATTTAATTAAGCGATTTTTAAAGAATTGAACAGCTTTAATAAATTTTTTAATATCATATTTGGATTCAGCACCCTAAAAACTATAAGGAATAAGGTATTTTCAGTACAAAAGTTTTTTGATCGTTGGCCTGTGATATCTGGAGTGTCCACTCGAACGACTATACCAACCGCTTTGGGCGAAATTCGCTAAACCTGATTTTTTTTTGTTTTATATATTTCTCTCTGAAGTCGATTAAATTTTTTTTCAAATGAGCATCTGGAATGTCCAGTTTTCGACCTGTCAAAAAACTAAACATAGGTTTCTATAGCAACGTGTACGAAGTTGAAAACTCAATATCTCTGCTAATACCAGATCCAATTTGGATGAAATATTAAATGATTTTTTGGTTTGTTGGAAATTTAATTACCTTCCGAATGATTTTGTAGTGGTAAAATGTATAAATTTGGAGTTATGCGCGTATTAATTTTTATTTTCTTCATAACATTTATTTCTGATTTTTCTCGGGAATGTACCATGCAGTAAAATTAAAAGTATTTTAAGGTGAAGATTTTAGAAATGTTTCATCAAAATCGTTATTGCAGTTTTGGCTTTACAGTCTATACAGTCTCTATTCCTATAACAATTGCAGTAAATCGAAATGCGCATGTACGATAATATATTCCATATCTAATTCGGAAAAAAAAACCTTATAATCCTCCTTTCTCCACTTTTCGGCAAAATCGGGCAAGCAGATTTCGAAATATAGACGTGTCAAGGAAAATACGTTAGTGTATGCATAAGCGAAAGTAGTGGATGGAATTTGATAAAATTATATGGGAATTTCCAGACAATGAAAATTTCATCTAAATTGGATTAATAGCAGTAGGTGCTATACCTGAACGTGGATTTAACTACCGATAAACAGACACGAGACAAAATTTGTTCTTTGATGTCTGAAACGTAAAACACGAATGGAGATTTGCGCAATTGACAGATTTCCATCTTCATCACTTAAACCTCCTTTTAATCAGATGTCAGATTTAATCTCGCTATAATAATTGCTAATTACACTGCATTATATATAATCTTTTATCAAATCTTTCACGTTTTCGAGACGTAATGCACAAGATTGTTGCATGGGACGCAGTCGATGGATTAAGGTGTTCACTCACTATCATTCCACATATCATTCGCCAAATGGAATGTGGAACGGCCCGTGAATGTGAAATCCTGTGTGGATTTGTTGGAGTGATGCGGGGTGGCTTATTAAATCGGTGCTTAACTTCATCACGCCACTCCTAATTCCAGTGCTTCCGATCGGCCTTGTGTGTGAAAAAATTATGGAGTAGAACAATGGACTACTCATTTTTTAGGTTGTACAATAATAATAATAAAAATGTTTGGTCTGAAAATACAGTATATACAGTTCTTGTCAATTAATCAATTCGTTTGTGAATAAATAGCTCGTAATTTACAACATTAAAATACTGTCATGATATTATTTATTAACAAGGCAGGATCTATCGGAGCCTGTATCAATGTTAAAACCGACTATTTTTGTTATAAGGACCTCTCGAAGGACCTCTATCCTTTTTACAGCATATGTATAAATTCAACCCACCTCCTCCGTCTTACTCGACCCACCCTTCCTCACGACATTCCTAATAGGCTTTCTGGCCCTAGTAGCTTCAACGGGTATGAACTCAGGGATTGTTAAAAACAGTGGCTTTTCGTAGCGGGATCCTCCCTCCCTGCCTAATCTAGCAAGCTTACCTAAATAATTTTCAGATCTAATTTCTTATATGGGAAGAAGCAGACGACTCTTAAAATAGACAATTTCAGCGATTATTCTAATGTCCCTCTACTCGCTAACATAGTCCGTTCCGATTTAATAACAAGGCAGGATCTATCGGAGCCTGTATCAATGTTAAAACCGACTATTTTTGTTATAAGGACATCTCGAAGTACCTCTATCCTCGTCAAAAATAGTATTATTTGCAGAGCGTTACAACATATGCATATGTATAAATAAGAGCTTGGATTTTTATGCATTTAAAATCCGCAGAATACGCAATCAAAATCTGTAAAATATGCAGTAAAAAAACATAAAATATGTAGCAAAAAATATCCAACAACCTAGAAATATGCTTTGAGACTGATAAAATATTCAGATAAAGGCACTAAAACGAAAATGATTTATAATTATGTTCTATTTTTTTCTTATAAACCATTGTATGAAAATAATTGAAAAACAAGGTGACAAACAAGAAACGACAAAGAAACTTGTGAAAATATATATTAATGGTTAAAAAAATTATTTGAAACACTTCTTAAAAACTAAAATATCAAAATAATACAAACCTTGAATTAGTAACAATGAAGAATTTACGATATTAAATTACCAAAAAAAAAACCTGTACCACTACAACCCGTGAAGAGTTCAGTACTAGGTAAGGAGCGTACTGTTTCTAAGACAACGGTTGTGCAAGGAAGTGATTTTTTAGCCGAGATTACGCTCAACCGCCTGGTTTTCTCCCAATTCAGGGTATCCAATTTATGGGTAACCCCAGGAGGGTCTCCCAATCCACGGCTGAAAAGAGAATAAATAAATACCTGCCACAGCCGGTTTCGAACCCTGGACCTTGAGATTAGTAGCACGGTACCTTACTCACTGAGATACCCCGCTCCCAATATTTACAATATTCATTGTATAAAATGTATTACACTCATATGAATAATTTAAATTTATTTATTTGTTTACTATTTATTTATTTACGAATAGAGTCATTTACACTGAAGTCACTTCGATGCTTCCTCTCATACACTTCATGCTCTTCCTAAATTTTGTTGTATATTTTTATATATTATATATATATATATATATATATATATATATATATATATATATATATATATATATATATTTTTTTAAAAGGTGTATTAGTTTTTGATGTTATTTTGGGATCTTCAACCTGTTGTTGTTTTTCCTTTAGATTTGTCGTTCAGACCTACGTGGTTCATGAGCTATACACAATCCGTAAGTAATTGGAAATGATGGCCTACATTTTGAAGAATAATTTTAATGTATAGATTTTATAATGAAATTTTAATAAAATTTTTTTTGTGTACAAAGACTTCTGTAACAACCTAGTACTTCACCTTATGGAACTTTCAAGGCCGATTTCTGATGCATCTGTGTTTAGTGTTCATGCTCCATAAAGGATAGCTCTTAGCAGTTGAGGATTTGGATTTAAAGAGACAATTAAGCACTTACCCCACAGCACCTTATACAGTATTAAAATTATGAAAAGGAACCTTAAACAATATAGAAATGAAAACACTATTGACATATCATTTTCCAACTCCTAATGCTGTAATGATCAAATTGGTTCTTACATCTGTGAAGTTGAAGATCTGTATTTACCAAACACCGAGCACGACTGTGAACTTCCAATAATACAACAATTAGTCCTTAGACAAACAAAAACATTTTTTTAGAAAGCAATAACTTATAAAGAAAAATTATAAAAATCCAATAATATAGAAAATTTGTTATCATAACAATCTTCTGTTAAACATGAAAGAACCAACGTGTTCTCTTAATTGAATATCATTGATAACTTGTTTTTTAGCAGTTTTTTTACTTCCTTGTACGAAGTAAAGGAAGTTTTATAATCGCGAAAATTGATAACTTGTAAAATCTATTTTCAGATTTCAACGGAAATATCCATTTTGACCATTCCTGAATCCTTTTTGACTAGTTTCGTCGTGGCTTCTATACGTACGTACGTACGTTCGTTCGTATTTCGCATAACTCAAAAACGGTTAGCCGTAGAAAGTTGAAATTTTGTATTTAGGATTGTTGTAAAATCTAGTTGTGAACCTCTTTTTGGTCACTGCTTAATCACCGGAAGTGGTACTTTACTTGAAGGTCATAATTGATTTCCATAAAAAATTATATTAAAATATAATGCAAAACATCTCAAATTTGGTAAATAGGACTTTTATCTCGATATGAATGTATTTACTATATTTTGGTTAAAATTGGTGAGCCGAAAAGGGTACTTACTTGAAGGTCATAATAAGCTTACATTAAAAACTATTTTAAAATTAAATACAGAGATCATATGGTTCGGCAATAAAGGTTACAAACACCATTGTTTTTCCACTCTAATTAAAAATTTTCTTACTTGTTTTAAATTCAACTATTATATTATTTTTAATCCGAGAACTTTGAGGTTGTTCATGTTTGAAATAAGGTGACTCCCATTCTCCTTTTATTGTTTTTTTCAATTTACCACTACAATACATCATTAAAAAAGTAATTCGTACCAAGAATGATTTAGCTCTTGGTGGTAAAATACCTATGTTTAGGTATACCGATGATTTGCTACTGTTAAGCGGTATAATTGATGATAATCAGATGTTAATTTTTTATTTTTCCCTCTAAAATCTGTTTTTTCCTCCTTTAGTGGACACCTCTTTCTTACGGGCAAAACATTATTCCCATATTATAAAATAAAGGAAGTTTCACGTTAGTAACTGACGCGGATATGACTTCAGCGATATAGATACAGCAGGAAATACGTTTGAGTATGTAGGGATATTGAATGCCTATGCTCCCGTAAATGTAGTGAAGACTTAATATTTATTCTAAAAAACGTTTAATTTTTTTTTTTTAAATTTTATCGTTTTTCATTTAACTATTTCTGTGATAATATAAATGACTCCTTCGAGAAATGGTAGCGCCTATGAAATTCTTTTCCAGAGTTTATCCTTTTCTGTGGTCTGATGATGTCAAGACTTTGATAAACGACCAAGTTTATAATCTCTAGCTTGATGAAGCTCATCATCAATCTCTATTAGAGGAAGGACTCTCCTAAATAAAAGCAACTCAAATTGCTGAGTTTGGAATGCTTGATAAATAAAAGACAACTATCTTAGTATACAGAATAATATAATAATAACAACATTGATTTTAAAAAATATCTGATGTGGGCAACACGTGACTTCCTTGTATGCCTATTAAATTATACATCCGTGGCTCAAAAAGTGGTACTGAATTTGGTTACTAGTTTCCGAAGATTGACACTCGGCGTCCTGACATCCATCTATTGACACGCACACACAAAAACACACACTCTTGTTACTGGAGGTCTCATTCCGTTATTATATGTCGTATTCCTTCAGTAGGTAACTAGTTTTCAAGATATTTCTCCATGTTCCGTGACAACAATAAAACTTTCGATATCATTGGATAAAGCGTTGGAAATCGACCGTTTCGACATTTTAAGCGGAAAAACCCACTTAACTAATATCTTATTCTCATGCTGCAGGCAAGTTGATCTCAAAAAATGGGGAGGAAAAACAGTATTTTACTTTCAATTTTAACACTTAAAACAAATAATAAAAATTTTTAATTGGATTGGAAACCAAATTGCGTTTGTAACCTTTATTACCGAAACATATGATTTATGTATTTAATTTAAATATCATTTTTGATGTAAGCTTTACTATGATCTTCAAGTAAAGTACCCTTTTCGGCTCACGATTTTAACCAAAATCTACTAAATGCATTTATGTCGATATAAAAGTCCTATTTACCAAATTTTAGATAATTTACATTATATTTTAATATAATTTTTGATGAAAGTGTAATATGACTTTCAAGTAATGTACCGCTTCCGGTTTTCCAATTTAGACCAAAATCTAGTATGTTATTTAAATCTATATATAATTTTTAAGTACTAAATTTGAGAAGTTTTTTTATCAGTTATGACCTCGGCGTCGCGTCATCCATCTATTGACACACACAGAGAGGCATACTCTTGTTTCTGGAGGTCTCATTCCGTTATTACATGTCGTTTTCTTTCAATAGGTAACAAGTTCCTAAGAGATTTCTTCGTGTTCCCTGACAACATTAGAACTGTCTATGTCATTTGATAAAGCATTCGAAATCGACGGTTTCGACATTTTAAACAGAAGAACCCACTTAGCTTGTATCTTATTCTCCTGTTAGAGAATTGTTCATCTCACAAATGGAGAGAAAAACCAGTATTTTACACTCAATTTTAACACTTAAACAAATAATAAAAATGTTTAATTTGATTGAAAACCAAATTGCGTTTGTAACCTTTATTACCGAAACATATGATTTCTCTTTTAATTTAAATATAATTTTTGATGTAAGCTTATTATGACCTTCAAGTAAAGTGCCCTTTTCGGCTCACCAATTTTAACAAAAATCTAGTAAATACATTCATATCGATATAAAAGTCCTATTTATCAAATTTGAGATGTTTTACATTATATTTTAATATAATTTTTGATGAAAGTCTAATATGACACTCAAGTAAAGTACCGCTTCCGGTTTTTCAATTTAGACCAAAATCTAGTATGTTATTTAAATCAATATACAAGCGATAAATACTAAATTTGAGAAGTTTTTCCTGGTATTTTAATATAATTTTTTATGGATATCAATTATGACCTTCAAGTAAAGTACCACTCCCGGTGATCAAGCAGTGACCAAAAAGGGAGGTTCACAACTAGATTTTACAACAATCCTAAATGAAAAATTACAACTTTCTACAGCTAACCCTTTTTGAGTTATGCGAGATACGAACGTACGTACAGACGCCACGACGAAACTAGTCAAAATGGATTCAGGGATGGTCAAAATGGATATTTCCGTCGAAATCTGAAATTACGTACTTCCATTGCTTCGTACAAGGAAGTAAAAACAAAAAAAAAAATTGAAAAAAAATAAGCATTAAATAAAGAGAAACAAAATCCGTATTACAATAATGGAATATTCATCTGTTGGAGGTCAATTCAAAATAATAATAATTATTTGAAGAATTTATAGATAATACATAATTCAAATATAAGACAGATTTATACATTATAACTAAATTTGCATTAAAAAAAGAAAATTCTGAATTCAAAATTATTTATATTTTCAGAGGAGATAGTAAACTTTGGAGAATATAGACTATCGAAGCAATTCAATTAAGCAAACCAAAAATTACCTCTATCAATAAGCACATCGATATATACACATATAGGAATTTTATTAACATAATTAAATTTGAGCAGCCAATCAGAAGCCAGCATCAGGTCACGCGACCAGTCACGAGGCCATGGTCGGAAATTTGAATTTAAACCTCGTCCTAACCTTAACTGCCACGTGGCCTTACCTCGACCTAACCTTAACTATTAAGTCACGCCTCTTTTTAATCACGTGATACATGGCTACAAATTTGAATTTGAATTTAAATCTCAATCTAACCTTAACTGTCACGCGGCCTTTCATTTAGAATGAAATTTGAGCATATTGAGGGATATATTAGCTGTTGACACCTTCTGCTTTAAAATCTGCTTTAAAGACGCTTGTAAACTTTTACGATTTATATTTGTTGAACATTGTAAACCTGGAATTCGCCTTCATTCTCAAGAAATGTCAAAAGAAAGATTTGACTGGCTGCGTAGCCTAGCTAGTTGACATAGCTGGAGGTTGGCTGTTTAAGTTTACTTTTTAATTGTTCTTTTATATATCTCATGTTTATAAATGATTAAATATTGGATTCATTAATTTTTTTTTATTCTGATTAAATTTAATATTGATGAAAATTCTTCAATTGTGCTTTTTTCTATGGTCATTATTTATATTTTATTAAATTTTTTTTTACAATAATAAACTCAATATTCAAAAGTTGACGTTTATATTGAAATTAAATTAAATTAAATAGTAACAATTATCATAAAAATAGGAGTTGTAATAATCATAATAACAAAGCGATTAGTATATCAAATATAATTAATTAATTGAATATTACATTATTAAGTACTGAAAATAATTACAGTAATTTAAAAATTATCGTTAATGCCATTATTATTGATTGTATATTACATAGGTATTAAAAAAAAAAAAATGTATTTCGAATGGAACGTTACCAATGTGATACAAATTTTGGTATGAACACAATATTTTACTATTTGATAGGAATGCATTTTTAATTCTTTAATCTTTAATTAATAACAATGTTTTGATGTAAAACTGACGGAAAATATTAAAGGGTTATTTCGAATTTACACAATTTTTTTCTCACTCAAAAACGTACTTGCGATGCTTTAAGAACCCCATGGTATCAAACTTGACCATTTTTTGTCTTACTTTTTTATAGTACTTTATAATGAAATTCCATATTAAATCTTATATAAAAAATATTCTTTAACAAATAACTATATATAAAAGGAAGCTCAAAAAGTATCTGGGCAATATTACATAAAGTAACAATCTTTCAAAATTACAGCATTATTCTTAATTTTGTGTTATCATACAACAACCCATAACCATAATTGAATAGTATTCTATCAAATGCCAATATATCTACTTTTGGAAAACTGATACAAACAAATTATTGTAGAGACATATGGGGTTAAGGAAATCTATATTGAAAATGCTGAAATGTAAAACATTTTTGACACTGAGAAATTTAAAATTTGAAAAAAACTGATTAATTTTTAATTGTTTTAATTCGTCAAAAAAATCTTACTTTCTGAACTTTTGATAGAATACTACCCATTTAAACTATTTATCACAAGGATCTGTGAAACTTCTGCAAGAACAAACCTTTTCTCATATTATTTAGTACGAGAGGCAAAGGTCTAAATTAATTATGTCTGTAATTCTGGAAGTAAGAAATTGGTCAATGACCGAATTCGAACTATGTAATAAATTTCGGCCAGATTTAATGAAATTTGTAATTAGTTTGGATTTTGAAATGTTAATCCGAATTTGTGGATGTGTAGTTATATACTTACAGCACTATACAATCTGTTAAATATTTATATCAATAATCTTTTTTAATGTTTTTTATAAAGTATGTAAATATGTTTTTTTTTATTTTTACTTAAATTCGGTTTATATACAATTTATACTTAAGTGTTCAGTAAAGCTTTTGCTATTATAAATAATGTATGCAGTCTAAGATACATAATTTACAAATATTTGAAATGCACCTACAAGTAAACAGTCCTTTTAAAGAGTTAATTCGAAACGAAAAAAAAAAACTATCAATTAGTAAAAGTAGCTAATTAATTTCCCGAAATTTTCCTTATTTGAAGTATTAAATTTCGCCAGCATTAAAGACCCTAATTCGATAAACACTTTTTGAAATTGTACCTTTGTTTTTAAAAAACTTGATAATTTACAAATAATTCAATTAGATGTTTTTTGAGAAATCACTCCAGTGATTTTGTTTTAAGATATATTTTCGAGAAACAGGTTGACTACATATTTCAATTTTACTGTAAAATATCTAGCAAATTTATATAAAAAATTTAACCCGTGTCTTCTTTATTTACTATTGGCTAGATATATAAGAAATATTCGATATTCGAATTTAAAATTATAAACATATAAAAATGAATTATTTTTAACAAAGAGATCACAATTTAAGAAGAAAATACATAATAAAATTTATATTTATTTTCGGGCGTTTTCAAAAAGAAAAGCAAGCCTTGAAATTCATAATCAGCACCTAACAACAAGTTGAAGTACTAAGTTTCAACTTTCTTTTCATAAATGGGAGGTTGAATGTGGAAAAAATAATTTGGGGACCAAAAACAGCCCCCATGTTACATAACCGTTTTATGAAACCCGTTGTTGTGCTTACAAAAAAATTCGGGATTCTTATTCAGTCAAATATACTATTTAGTTTATGTATTAATTATTTTGATTTGTATATATAAATAAATAAACATATGAATTTATATATATATACAGAAACATATTTATGAGATGTAAAGATTAAATGGGCAACTAGTGAATAAAGACGATTTTCAATTCCTCTATTGCTTGCTAGCGACATCTAGCGGCAGCTGTGGAGACTTCTCTAACTGATGGGACAGCCATCTTTATTATTTACATTATTAAAAAAATTAATATAAATATTTTACTAATCCTAGCTCAATATATATTTTAAATAAATCCAGGCTGTTGCTATTTCACCAGGTTCATTTATTTTGATGTAAATTTTCGGCCTTAAAGCCATAAGCCAAGGCATCTCTGTAAAAGGCCCTTACATATTTAGTTTAATTTACAACATAGCAATTTTTTTTAATCTAATATATAACCACTTATACTTACTTCTAAAAGTGTTAAAATACATATAATGCTATAATTAAGTCCAATATGGACCAAGTCCAATTATACAGAGTCACTAAAAAAATAATTATAATAAAAACAACAATAGCAAATCAAAATTTGAAAAATAGAACTGGCCAACACAGAAGTAATTACAATTCCAAAATTAAAAAGTATAAGAAAGCTACTGGCCTATCTACACATAGCCTTGAAAACAAACATAACTTTGATTTTAATAATACAAGGATTTTTGCAACAGAAAATAATAATCATAAAAGAAAGGTACTAGAATCAATATACATAACAAAAAAGCAAAAATGGAGTGTGCAATTTTAAATCTGATACCAATGGTTTAAATAGCACATAAGCAAACATAATTACTAAATTGAACTTTTAATTTATTTAAATAAATATGCATATTAGATTTATAAATTAATAGTATTTTAGGATTTCATTGTATGTAACTTAATTTTTGCATATTGCCTAATGATTACTTAGTAAATTATTTTAATTTTCATAATTGATTATAAGATTGTATTGGCTTCTTCTTTGGAGTTTCATCTGTATTGTCTGTGATGACTGAGAAGGCTCCTTAATTTTAAATTTCTTAAAGTTTGCAAGTGTTTTAATGGTGTTAACTTAATGGAAACTTTTACATATTAAATTGTTATGAAATTTGATCCTGACCTCCATTTTGTTATTTTTGTTTTTATTATCATTATTTTTTATTGACTCTGTATAATTGGACTTAGTCCAGATTGGACTTAATTATGGCATTAAATGCATTTTAACATTTTTTGAAGTATGTATAGGGTTATATATTAGAAATTTGTTTTTAAATTATATTTTACAATTTGCTATATTGTAGATTAAACTAAATAAGAGCCTTTTACACAGATGCCTGAGGATGGCTAAAAGACTAAAAATTTGCATCTAAATATAAGAATTTGGTGAAATAGTACCGGCCTGCATTTATTTTTATATAAAAAAAGCATTCACCTTAAATCAACAAACATATATGTATTTTTTTTTTAATCTACCACTTTTATTATTTGGTTTGTTGTTTAAAATGTATTGCATAAAAATCTTAATTTATTCTTTCTTTTATTGTTTTTATCACAGGTAGATTCAATAATTTATTTATGTATATGTGACGAGATCTTCCAATTTTTATTTTTTTATTTAAATTATAGTTAGAACTGACAATGTTTCGGATAAGTCTTCTGCAACGCATCATTATTTAATTAATAAGTTAATGATTATATACATATCTTACTATTATTTGGTTCCTTAAATATAAATTAAATTTATTAATGAATGCAATAAATATTCTATGAATTAAATATGCCATCATATTTCCTTGCTAATTATAGCGTCCATGTGAAATTTCTTCTAATACTGATAATACTTTTAAAATTACTCTTTTTATTAAGGAATTTCCTTTGTCATATTGAACAATGAAAGATTAACCTTATGCATTCAGCAATGTGCATTGAAACTTACGAGTATATTAGCATTCTAATATTAATGTATATTGTGATTATTTAATCTTCTATTTTATTCTGTTAGTTTTATTTTTGTCAATATGATTTTGACTATGTGTTGTTTGTTGATTATAATATTATTTATTATTTTCCTTTATAATTTTTCTATTGCTTTAATTTTATTTCTGATTTGTTCGAGATATCTCTGTAATGGTTGCATGCAAGAAATTTTTTATGATCTATCTAAGCTGGAGGAACTATGGCCTCCATAAACTTTAGGAATACAGTGTTGATAGTTTTTTCAAGCAATAAATAAATTATATTTTTTATAAAAAGTTGTAACAAAAGAAAATTATTGTATTCTCTTGTCTTTCAAAGGATAATGAAAACATTTTTTCCTCGTGATATTTTCTAATTGAAAATGACTATATTAAAATTCATTTATAGAAGCAAAATGAAAACTTATAAAACTATAGAATAAATATAGTAGGATTAGATGGATCATGGAATTTTATGGAGCTCTCAAATAAAACAATGTAAATTTTTTTTTTTTTTTTGCGTGTCATCTATATAAAAATAATTTAAAAAAGATAAATGGAAAAGTATTGAGTTCTCCACACATCACAGCCTTTATTAAATTAATCACCTGTTACGGATCTATGTAACTTCGATATTAGCTTTAATATTCTTCACTTACATAAGTTCACGATCATATCGAAATCGTTTTTTTCGTAAACACCAACTCTATCGATTCCCGCTCACGATATATCGAGAAAAAAAAATTGGAAATGGTCCAAAAATCGAATATTGATGACGTAAGCATCAAATACTAACGACTCTCAGTTGTCACTCTGGCCTTAGTCAGTGCTAGAATCCTCTAGAATATATTGTAATTATAAAGGCTTTGCAAGGTTAATAAACTCCTACCCTATGCGATAAAGAATAAAATTAAAAAAAAAAATTCTTATTTGTGGAAAAATCGTTTCATGTGTTTTCTGTAAAGTTTGCTGAACGCCTTTTTCAAAAAACAACGTTGATATTTAATAAAATATAAATTATTAATACTTGGAACTAAAAACGTTAAAATACAAAATACAACTCGATTACGAAAATAACTTATACATCTTATAATTTTATATATACTTGCATAACTACTTAAATAGATTGGTGGGTTGTTAGTGAAGTAAACATCAATGAATATTGAAGCTTAGTGTAGTAGTCGGATGCCTTCCACTACACGTTAGTGCTCATTGCAAGTACATTCCGTCCCATTCATCTGTGCATGCCAAAATACAGAACGCTCATTCCATCTGCGCGTGAAAATATAAATAAAGTAAATTAATAGATTTCCAGAAGATTCTTGATTTCCGTTTGTGCGTGGAAGGCATAAGGAATGCCTAGTTTCAATATTCTTAGACGACAAGTTCATTTGACGTCAAATGTGTTTTGACAAGATGTGGTCGGGATTTTTATTTTTAATTACATTATTTTAATTAATGTTCGTTTTTATACTTTTTTACTTAGTATAAAATAAGGTCTTGTTTGTCGATAAACGAAATTCACCTCTTGATATAAGTAGCATGGATAAAATATCGTCACACATACCTAATCAGCATCTATTCTCATTCGCACTTAAGATGACTAATGACAAAAATAGAACATTTTGAAGTTGTATATCACAATTAAATCAACCATATATCTAAAAATATACCTAAATTATTTTTATAATATCAAAATTTATTCCTTCACAATGGAATATCAAGAAATTATTACTAAATTACATGAAATTACCAAATTTAATGTATACGGTTGCTAACT
This sequence comes from Rhaphigaster nebulosa, assembly GCA_948150685.1. Classification (NCBI taxonomy): domain Eukaryota; kingdom Metazoa; phylum Arthropoda; class Insecta; order Hemiptera; family Pentatomidae; genus Rhaphigaster; species Rhaphigaster nebulosa. The sequence goes on from OX411308.1 coordinate 181,488,797, forward strand.
GATTTTAATTTTTTTTCGAAGTACTAAAATTTATTTTCCAAAAATTTTAGAATCATAAAAGTATATCTAGAAGTTAATATAGGATATATAAAATATAAAAATAATATATAAAATATAAAAACAACTCTCCAGAGAGAAGGAAAGAAATTTAGAATTACCGTAATCTGGATTTACATAGCACCACTAATACAACTTTTTTTTAAAAATGAATTTATCTAGATTACTTGTATTAATTTTTTGAAGAACATTATCTGTTTATGATTCAAATTATATCATTCTTTTTGCAAAATACCTGTTAGTTTATCATGTACATATGTTTACATTTTGGAGCAAAGTAACCCAAGCAGGATACTTTGCACCAAGTCAATTATTCGATGAAAACTCGATAAAAGAAAAAAATTTAAAATTTATTGGAAATTTTTGAGTATCTATTGAAAGTTTCTGCCACTGAAATGAGAGACAGTTTCAGCAGTTATGTTGCTACTTGGGAAACACACTTTTCTTAGGTGTACTTCTGCTCATCAAAAAAGTATCAGAATATAGAGTCTCGAGTTTGTTAAACATACTGTTCAAAATAGCACATACTCTGTATTGCTTGTTTTATAAATTCAACAAGCTAATTAACCAATCAATTAACCATCAATCTGAGGTATTCGGTTGTTTGCAAGATCTGTTTCTAGGTTTATCCAGGGTATTCTCCATTATCGTCTGATATTTCTGAATAAAATCTAATGAAACACTTACTGCTCTATCAACATGTATCAATTCTTCACCAAACGTTAATGACTTGGGAAATTTTCTTTTGATTTTATCGAATAAATAGTGCATAAGTGTCATTTTATTTTCCAAATCTTCAGTACCTGACAGTTTAGGTGAGAAATTTATTTCAGAAGCGTATGCCTGTCCATTTCTTGATCATCTTTTTCTGTAATTACCCATTAGCAATACCATTTATAATAATTAGACTCGAAGTGATTTTACTTTGTTTAAAGTTCCAGATCTATACACAAAGTTTTCATTCATTTTGGAAGGCGATTTAGAGGAAAACTTACAGCCAAACCGTAAAGTATATCCTATGAATGAATTAATTTTTGAGGTAATATTGTTTTACAGTCAGCTCTTTTAATTATACATTAGAGAATGATTCAGATTGATTACTTTAGCTTCACCATCAAATGTTTTTAAAATAATTAAAAAACTTATCTGAGGGAATTCATAATCGAAGAACATTTTGAGATTCTCGATATGTTCTGGTAACCTCATCTCAGTCTAAGCCATCAGGACGAGAGTGGCTCCAAGCAAACTTTTCTCAGAGCCAACTTGTCTCCAAATAGAGTAAAAGTGTCATCCCTCTACTTTCAATCGGCTTTTATTTCTTTTTTCCTCCTCCATACCCTTTCCACTGGTAGGAAATAGATGATTTTTATGATTTGATATAAAATTGAATAAAAAATTTATTAGGAAAATGCAGATAGCCTTTTAAGACAGATTACAGAACTATCTCCCGAAGGAAGCAGAGCTTGCACTTGCTAAAAAAATCTATTCAAGAGTACCAGACCAGTGGAGTGGTAAAGGTTAATGGTAGCAGTGGAAAAGCACCGTCTCCACCCCGTGGCATCATGGGGGATCTTACTTCACCACCATCTAGGTTTCCTGGTTCAGGGTCACAGCCTCCCCCGCCCCTCCTGGAATTTGGGGCCTCATATGTCTCCTCCATTCGGTATGGCATCTTTAGCAAAGCATACCGTAGTCCTGCCTCATGTCCTGAAACCAAAAATAAATGGAATATTGAAGAAATTAAAACAGAGCATCTTTTAAATAAATTTGTCGCAAAGGAGATAAAACGTAACAACTTAGTATAATCTACACAGAGAAACCCCAAAATGCAAAACAATGTCTTTCTACCTCAAAAGTTGATCACACTATTATTCTTATTTGATAAAATGTATACTGGCTACAGAACTTTGAATTTTTTCCTAATTTTGTGCATACTAATCCCTCTGGTGCATAGTAATCCCAAATTACGGTAGTCCACGGAGCGGGGCAGAACCTCCATTAGCGCGAAGTAGGTACTGAGAATGTACTAGTGCACCAATGTCGTCGAAATGGTTTTGAGTTGGACTACATCTTCGTACAGCTGTCTTCGACTTCTAACGGATCCTCTATCTTTCTCGTACTGTCCACCTCCTTACCTCCTACACCCTGCTGAATCTGGCCTAGACTCTTCCCCGCAGTCTCAGGCAAGACAAAGTGCATGAAGATAGTACCGAAGAAACCGAACAAAGCGAATATCCAGAAGTTCATGTAGACACCGGCGATGTCTTGCACGGTCTGATACTGTTTCAAGTTGATGAAGATCGACACACTAGCAGATATCCCTGTTAACCCGCAGCCGATTCCTCTGGTGTGCGATGGAAAGTACTCAGCTTGGATGGTTTGCATGAGCGGTCCAAGGCCGATGTTGCTCACAACGCAGTAGCCGATGACGGAGGCGTACATTATCCAGGAGTATTCAGAGACGTCGTATCCTTGCTGGATGAGGAACAGGTACAATCCTGTGATGATGTTGAAAGTTGCAGAAACCAGTGTAGAGTAGATGAGCAGCGGTCTTCTACCGACGGAGTCAGAAACAAATGCAGCACCGAAGGTGGCAACGCAAAGCATAACTCCAAGACCGATCGTCAGTTCGTGGTCCTTGATAGCACCGTTAGACGACTGTGCGAAAATCGTTGTCGCATAGGCCATTATGGCCGGTATTCCGCTGAGGTATTTGATGAAACAGACAGTTTGCACAATGAAGAAAGATTTGGTGTCTTTTTTAGTTGCAAAAAGGTCCCGCCAACCACCTTTAGATTTCATATCATCCTCTACCGATTTCTTGATGTTCTGGAACTCTTCATCGACTTCCTTGGTTGCTCGAAGCCAACTGAGCGACTTAAATGCGTCTTTGGGTTTGTCGATCATCAGCTCATAGTATGGCGACTCCGGCATCAGGTAGAAAACGGCGGTGAATAATATAGGACCGACGCAGCAAGCGTAGGCGTAGTTCTGGTAGCTGAGGTAGTGTCCGGTGATGTAGCTGTAGAGGATGCCGACGTACCACATGGTCTGGAATTGGCCAGACAGTTCCCCTCGTATCCTAGGATCAGATATCTCAGCGATGTACATCGGAACAGCGGCGTAGACTATCGCGACTCCAGCGCCATGGATCCCTCGCACAACGTAGAGGACCGACATGCTTCGGGTGGTGAGGATCAGCAGCCATGACAGCAAGATCAGCGGACCTGTTGTCAGCAGCACTGTCTTCCGGCCGTACCTGCAAAGGTCAATGGGGTTATTATTGAACTAACTGCGTTGTATCTTAAATTATACATTATAAGACGACCAGCTCATTGGTAAACGCCGGCCTTATGCAACCTACGAAGCCCGGCGGTCGTACCAGTGGCCCACTACATTTCGAAACGAATATAAGGAGAAAGCCGTGTTGCGCTACCAGAAGCATAAGTTTTGGGATGATTTCATTATTTAGGAATCAGCCCAGAATGGGAAAGATGACTCCGTTCCTTTGACTATTGCAGCTTTGTAGCACGAAGAAGCCCAGATTACTTCTGTTCGACATATCCTACACTTTCCATAGCGTATGGTGGCCTACTATGGTCCAAAAGTCTTCCCCCTCTCCAGCAACTTGAATGCCTTAAGAAGAAGTTACATAGAGAATCTAATAGTGAAGATGCGTAGTAACTTCTACGAAGTTGAGGGGTGTGTTGAGAGGGAGTGTTCACAGGGCTCTATGCTTGGTCCAATCCTTCGGAAGTTTTTCTTCGACGAGTTTACTGCTTGGCTCGAAGAGGAGCGGTTCCCTATAGTGGGGCGGATTCCGAAAGTAAAGCCGGCTTGAAAGAAGAAAGATGCGTCAATCTCGTTGGTGAATAGTGCGAGAGGAAAAGGATGAGAATAGCTGAGACCAAAATCCAGTCCATTCCTTGAAAGGCACGCTTGTATATTGCAAAGGATTCGCTCTATAACCTTGAATCTACAAGGAATAAGGATATGCCCAAGTAAGATAGTAACCTGCCTTGGTGTGAGGTTCGGTAAAAGATTCAATGTTAATTCTCACATCGATTACTTGAGAATAGTGACCTTGTCGCTTACTGGACTAAGCCAAATTGGGGGCGTTTTCTGGGGCCTCAGGCTCCGGGCAACAATGTCTAATTATGATGGAGTTATTCTAGAAATCCTGAGGTACAAGTCCCCAGGCTGTAATTGAAACCTCTCGTAACAATACAAACTCTAAATAATAGCTAAGGACTGTATTTTATGCGTATGAATGGATGGGCCCAATGATGTTCTCTCGGTCCCAAAACCGATCCGCAGGTAATGTAACAGAAACTAAAATTTCTGCCAAAGCCGTAATCGAAGTCGGGATTGGGAGTGAGTAATGTGTTACCCACCCAACTACTCCATTTACTAGTTTCATAGTTTCAGCATCTGCGTTCACCTTTTTCTAAGCACGGGTATTTTACCACCTATATTTAAACTTTTATTGGTACGTATCACCTTTCTATTGGTGTATTCTAGTGCCAAATGAAATTAAACAGGTAAAAGGGTGTCGTCTTGTTTTAGACATAAACGGACCTCAAACTTCTCGGAATAATGAATGCCCATTCTAACTTTATTGAATATTTCGGTCATATACTTCCCTACTAAATTTACTAAATTCTTTGATATTCCCTGTTCAATCAAAATATTATACAGCTTCTGGCAGTCAATGGAATCATAAGCCTTTTTGAAATCGATATAAAGCTGATGAACTACGCCGTTTTATCCTATTTTTTTCTTTAATATTTGATCAATAGTTTAACGTTTTCATCTTTAACCAGATTGGTAGTCTCTCAAAATTTTCAAGACGTAAGTGATTCGACTAGTTAGGATGAGAATATTTTAAATCGTTGGCTTCTTTTTTCGAGATATTTAAAAAATATTTTGGGTTGTTAAGTGTGCTATACCGGTTAATAAACAATTCGAGACTTAAGTTATACCGAACATACTAACAAAATATAAATACAAAGTAGGATTCCGTGGTTCCTCACCTGTCCGCTAACATACCAGCTGGTACCGTTATCAGTACTTCGCCTATTTCGACGAAGGCCACCAGCCAAGAAGTTTCGGTGCTGTCCATCGGGATCTCTGACTCTGGAGAGATGAAGTACTTCATGAGCGGCTCCATCCAGTTGAAGCTTGTAGCCAACATCGCCACGCTTACTGCGCCTACGGAACAGAACAATTGGATTTTTTGTATAAAGGAACAACTTTTCGAATATAACTGAAGGAAAAGAAAAATCTATATGGAAACAATATAACGTATCTTAATTTTTTATCAGTTGACATCCGCATGTTGGTATCAATCTAATTAGGGATAGATAAATTATTTGCCACTTCTATAAATTTGTTTTATTGAAAACTAGTTTCGAATGTTATTCATTCATCTTTAGTTCCAAAAAATTCAAAAATAAGCTATTCAAAATATAGTTTGGTATAATTATACATATTAAATTAGATGTAATATAAATCAGTATTATAAAACATTTATGAATTATGAATTTGATTAAGACAAGAAATCAAATACATGTTGGTACTCACAAAGGTTTAAATGGATTATATCAAAATAAATAAACCTTGGTGAGTAACAACATGTATTTGATTTCTTGTCATAATTAAATTCATAATTCATAAATTTTGTATATTACATCTAATTTAATATCTATAATAATACCAAAATATATTTTGAATTGCTTATTTTTGAATTTTTGTGTATTTTTAGAACTGAAGATGAATGTATAACATTCGAAACTAGTTTTCAATAAAACAAAATTATAGAAGTGCCAAATAATTTATCAATCCCTAATTAATTTTTAATGAAATGGAGATAGGATATACACACTATTTTAACACAATTGAAATTTGTTTTATCGAATACAAGTAATAACTACGATATATAGGCTTTCCAGCTATGATTTACTTTCCAAATCAGGGCTAAGCTCCAGAGGTTGCGGTCCAGCCAATCTCTCTCCCGAAGACTTCGTCAAGCCGTCTCCTCTTCCACTCCGTACATCCACCTACTTCTGTATCGTCCTCGTCTCCTTCCCGGCGACTGCCAATCAAGAACTCGTTTGGGCCATCGCTGAGCAGACTTTCGTCTTACATGGCCTTACTATCTCAGTCTACGCTGTCAAATTCTCTGATTAACGGACACAGGGGCATCCATCTTGTCCCGAACGACCTCATTTCTAAATATGTCCATCCTTGTCACACGTAGGCATCTTTTCAAAAAGTCCATCTCCACAGCTTGAACCTTTGAATAGAGCTGGCATGGCAGGGTCCAGATTTTAGATGCGTACGTTAGGATGAGGTCTGCGATAGCGTAGTAGATTCATCGCTTTGTTTGCGTTATGTTAATTTCTAGGTGTACCCCTTTCATTCTGGATGTGCTATGATAACTACGATATATATATATTTATTTTTGTTTTGGTTGGCTCTACAGAAATTGTAGATTTTTGGCCACCTTAACCAGCCTTCTCCATCACTGTACATCTTGGGTTACTGCTTTACAAATTGCTGCATGCAGCTCTGCCACATCATATATATATATATATATATATATATATATATATATATATATATATATAATCGTAATATATCGTACACACATAATGAAAGAGGCAAACTACAAATTGCTAGGAAAAGAAATTTTAATAGTTAATCCCCTATCGTATCAAAGAGCAATCAGCGATAAAATATCAAACCAAACCAATAGACACAATAGGCTAGAGAAATCAGCCTGGAGAATTATTTGGAGAACTTCAACTATGTCTAATGTTTGTTTTGTTCTGACGAAAACAAATTTTTTGAGTTGTCTCTTTTATTGTTGTTAAGAAAATAATGGCATTAACATATATCATTGTTAATATATCGACCCGATAGTCAACCAAAGAATCGATTTTTAATTCCGAAGGCATTTGCCTACGCTTCCTATGCGCGTATGTTTTTTCTCTCTCAGTTCAGTCGAGTCAAGTCTGGTTCTGTCCTGCATATGTTGTCAGTTTCTACTTTTCATATTTAATCATATTTTCATGAGTCAATCATTTATTAGAAATCTGCGAATTTTAATTAGTAACTTTTATCTTGATGTAATGGTATTATATCAGTCTTCTCAATTTTATCTTTTCTGTAAAATCAAAAGGGAAAAATACTTACGTGAAAATTTCAGATTATGGTGTTTTATTTGAGTTACATAAGGAAATAAAGTAGTTATCATCAATAAAAAATCCTTGTACAACGCCATGACATAATTCTGACAAGCATATTTAATCAGATTTACAGCTATTTATGTCACTATACTCCGGTAACTTTATGGTAGTCTTCTTATCTCTGCTGATGTGGAGTGTTCACAAATCGTAAAATGCGTCATGGTACTTCAAATATAATTGTGAGAAATGAGAAAAAAATGTCATGAGAACTAATGCGAGTTTTAACGAAATTTTACAGACTGGCACAAGCAAATTGCTTAATCCGTTTATGGATAGTAGCATTTTAAAATTGAACATCACTCTAAGCTTATGCAGCTTAATTAGAGCTTTCTCTCTGACACTTTATGTAATCTACTAAAATATGAGTTAGGTTTCGCGCTTTTGTGAATCTCTCGACATCCGTCCGAAACAGGTTTATACGAGTTCTGCTAGCTATATCAAAACTGCACTTAATGCTTCACTTCCGTCAGTTGTGTCTTTTACCCGAGAGAAAAATGAATGGGAAGTTGATTTTTTCAAGTAAAAATGAAACATTGAATAGTAGAAAAAAAAATTCTAAATGGAGATGTCCTCTATTGATAACAAGCTTTTAAATTTTACTATTGCTTATTAATTACTGTTATAATTTTTATTCGATTCCTGTCTGGTTAAGAAGTGTTTAAAATTCTATACGATTCAAAGCTTGGTTTCTTTATTGATATATTCTCGTCAGTTATAAATAGATAAAAATTATATTAATTAGATATTATTTAATATTACAATGGATAGTATAATAATGGTTGGATATAAGTAGATATTATTATTTGAGATATAATTAAGATATTATTATAGGATATAATTAGGATATTATTATCTAAGACATAATTAATGATTAATAGTGGATTATATAAGATGCAATTAGATGTTATTGTATTGTATAGTTTGTGAATAAATTAGTTAATAACTTAATAAGTATTTAGATATTTAAAAATAAATTAAAAGCGCTCTTGACAGAAGTAGCTATGTCAGTAATAATACTTTGAACACTTTTGTAAATAACATCAAATTCTGTAATTATTATTAATAAAAGTATTTTCTATCTATCTCTATCTATCTATTTATTTCCGCTAGTTACTTTTAGTAATATCAGTGAATTAAATTATATAAAATAAACGTCAAAATCGACGACGTTTTTTGAAAAAGGCTTAAGCGCCAAAAATTCGAAATTTAGGTTTCAATTGATTTTGAGACGTAAACACAATCTCTATCGATTCCTGCTCACGATGTATCGAAAAAAAAAAAAAAAATTGGAAATGGTCTATAAATCGAACATTGATGACGTAAGCACCAAATACTAACGAATCTCATTCGTCACTGTAGCCTTAACCTGTGCTAGAATCCTTTAAAATATATTGTAATTATACAGATTTTGCCAGGTTAATAAACTCCTACTCTATACAATAAAGAATAAGATTTTTAAAAAAATATATTGTTATTAGGAGAAAAATCGTTTCCTGTGTTTCCTATAAAGTTTGCAAAAAACAACGTCGATATGATTTTAATATAATAACATTTATTTATTAACATATTCTAATGCCCAAAAATTAACAATATCTGATAGAATTACTTCAAAAAGAACGCCACATAAATTCGCACAGCTAAAAGTCCAACATTATTCTTCTGGTAGCAGCTTCAATCTGGTCTCGCTTCTTCGCTAAAGACTTTGTCGTGTCTCTATTCGTCGTGTATGTGGGCCGGTAATGCGATCAATGAAATTCTTAGCATATTCATCTTTTCAAAAGTTTTTCCAGGCCCTCCGATAATTAGGGGCTTCTTTAACAATGAATCGGCACATACTTCTCTACGATAATTTTTCCAGTTTGTTGTAGTATCAGAGGAAAATCCAAATTTTTAGAGGTGAAATTGTGTAGTCGTTTTTTTTTGTGCCCAGGAATATATAAAGTAAATATCCTTGTCCTGGAACTAAAAAACCAAGTATCATTTCTGATTCCTATTTCTTTAAGGCAGTTTCTTTTATCACAACGCCTCCTGAAACCGTCGTTTTTCTAGTAAATTATGATTGAATGGCCCTGAGATCATATTCTTTCTTGATAAATTAGTCCTTTTTCTTGTAAAAATCGGATAATTTTTTCAGCACTTTCAAAACACTCGTGTAAATGAAATAAAGCCATAATGAATGAGAAATATATCAAAGTTAATTTGATCACATGAACAATAATATAAATATTGTCATGTGCTATTTTAAATAAGGTACTTATATATTATAGGGGCTCCACTTCTTTAGTAATAATTAACCTAAATTTTGTATCAACATAAATTGATAGGAGACTTCAAAAATATATGTTTTTTGTTTAAATTTAAGGTAGTTATTGGGACCTGTCACTTCCTTATCAATATGGGCGTGGCCTCAGGAAGGTTATAGCCCCACCCGTCACCAGTTGCCGCCACCATTCTTCCCCTTTGTCCTGGTTTTTGAAAATCGCGTATTCATTGCAATCATTAAAATTATTATTGCCTTAATTACATATTTAAAATTGTTAGTGCTGTCGACTCCCGGTGATCTGGGGAAGTTTAACTAATAATTTAAAGGAGAGATAATTTAAATTACGACCTCAACTCGGACCCGATCTCAACTGAAAAGGTACTTTTGGGGTTTGTTTATCTCTTGAGCGAGCGAAGCGAGCGAAAATCGTCAGGTGTGATCTATTTAAAGCAGTAATAATTCAAATTATGTATATTTCGGTAATTATTTACAAGAAAGAAGTGAACGTTTATGGGAATAGACGTATAAGGGAATGTGGTGGGGACGTAACCTCAATATCAACAATGTGAGGCCACGCCCCTTTAGATAAGGGAGTGACCGGTCCCAATAATTACTAAATTTAAATATAATTCATTTCATAACCCCTGTCCAGAATTGATAAATATCATCTATGATTTCTTTAAAAGGGTCTTCTGATTTCTTAATAGGAAGCCAGGAAATTTCTGGTGGTACCTCTTCTTTTTTTGTTTCCCCATTTCACTGATCCCCATAATATTTCGATTATTCGTCATTTCACAATATTTTTCTGTCGTAATCAGGTTCTTTTGTTGCAAAAATTCCACTGCACTTGCTGCAAATTGCTCTGAATATATTTTTCAGTGTATACATTTTTACTACAATCTTCGGAAAAATCGCGAAAATTTTCGGTTTTCTGATTTTAACGGAAATATCCATTTTGATCATACCTCAATCCATTTTGACTAGTTTCGTCGTGACGTCTGTACGTACGTTCGCACGTGCGTATCTCGTAGAACTTAAAAACGGTTAGCCGTAGAAAGTTGATAATTTGTATTTAGGATTGTTCTGAAATCTAGATGTGAACCTCCCTTTTTAGTCACTGCGTGATCACCGTATGTAGTACTTTACTTGAAGGTCATAGTTGATTTCCATCAAAAATTATATTACTATAATGTACAACTATAAATATAAATGTACAAATATAATGTACAACTTCTCAAATTTAGTATTTATAACTTCTATATTCACTTAAAAAATATACTAGATTTTGGTCTAAATTGGTAATGGCACTTTACTTGAAGTTCATATTAGACTTTCATCGAAAATGATATTAAAGTAATGTAAAAAATTTAAAATTGGTAAATAAGACTTTTATACCAATATAAATAATATAATTGATTTTGGTCGGAATCGGTAAACCGAAAGGAATACTTTACTCGAAGGCCATAATACCCTTACATCATAAGGTATATTGACATTTAATACAAAGATCATATGGTTCGGTAATGAAGGTTATAAACGCGATTTTTTTTCAGTCTAATTAAACATTTTTATTACTTGTTTTAAGTGTTAAAATTGAGTTTAAAATACTTTTTTTCCTCCCCATTTGTGTGCTGAACAAGTCTGCAGCAGGAGAATAGGATATAAGCTAAGTGGGCTCTTAAAATTTCGAAACTGTCGATTTCCAATGCTTTATCTAGTGACATTGACAGTTCTAATGTTGTCACGGAACACGAAGAAATCTCTTGGGAACTTTTTACCTACTGAAAGAAAACGTTATATAATAATGGAATGAGACCTCCAGGACTTGTGTGTGTGTTAATAGATGGATGTCGCGACGCCGAGTGTTGTTTTTACTACAATCTTCGGAAACTAGTAACCAAATTCAGGACCACCTTTTGAGCCACCGATTTATAATTTAACAGGCGTACAAGGAAGTCATGTGTTATCCACATCAGACATTTAAACCTTAAGAGAACAAGTTTAGAAGTGATAGCAAAATCACATGTATCATTTTCATAAGTAGATAAGTAACATATGTTAAGATAACTGGAAAAGAAAATGGAACCCCTGTAATATACAAGCACCTTAAATTCACCGATATTACTAAAAATAACTCGTGGGATATATAAAAAAAAATTCGTTGTCATGACAACTTCACACCCGTGGAAGCAAGTTCACTAAAAAAACTTGTTGAGGTTAATGTTTATTAATTCTTATTACTCATTTCTCATTTTAAGGTGTAAGGGGAAACAAAAAAGTTTATAACTTCATTTATTAGGTTTTATTTTTATTGTAGGGAGTTAATAACATTAAGAAATACGGTTTATTATTATTTATATTGTTATAGTATTTAATTACGTTTCTGCAGCTATTGTTTGCTCGCTTATGTTTTCCATATTTTTTTACTGATGAAGTGAAATAAATAAATAAATATTATTTTTTTGTATTTTTTTCCAGTGAATAAAACCATCCCACTCTTAATTGAATATAACTTGTATTTTTTATTTCAAATATACTTAAAGCAAATTTAAAAAATAAATACATGTTTTCGCTCGGATGTAAATAGACTGTTCAAATTTGATTTTTTATTAAAGTATGGGATATGATAAGTTGTTATATGAAATAAATGAATTTTTCCAGCAAAACTGTTTAGTAAATTCCAATATTATAAAATTTAATAATATTAGCAGTAATCACATCTTATTTAGCATGGCAAATGGTTAGCATGCTAAATTCAGGATTATGAGCGTTCCAATGTAAGTACCATTATCTTGCTAAATAGATACGCTGGCGCTGTCTGTAGTAAGATAGTGAAACTCTGTTTTATTTTACTAACCTTATTTTCATGAAACCTTTACTTTTTTATCAGTGAGAAGGATATTTAATTTATTCAAGTGGTTCAAATCAATCATTCAAAAAAAATGAAGCAAGCAAACAATTAACCAATTAACACTTGGTTATTTTGATTGGTTATATATATATATATATATATATATATATATATATATATATATATATATATATATATATATTGGTTATATATGAAGCCTCAAGTAGACACCTCAAGCAAAAGTATATAGCGACCATTTGGCAGATTCACACTGCATTTAGCACGCAATAAGGTCTGCTAAACTGAACCTGTTGTTTTACTTCTTTTCTATTGTGATATTTGAAACCGCTGTTGAAGCTTAACGTACAATTATCACGGTTTAGCACACTGATTGAGAGATTTTGAATTCCCTCATTATTTAATTATAATTTACAAAAATTATGCTATATTTTAAGCATATATATACTATGCTTATTATTCACAGAAGACCAGTGATTCAAATTTCAAAAAGATACTTTTTCTCTTAAATGCAAACATGAACGTCTATTTGTACAAATTGATAAGTGAGAATAATACAAAGTAAACGTCTATTTCGTTTTTTTGTTTATATTGTTAATACTAAACTATTATCTTTTTAGGTCGGAATCATAAATAAAAAAAAAATAATTGCTGTTTAGTGTATGATTGCCGAAATTTGAGCGCACATTTCAAGTTTTCTTCGATAGTGAAGAATAAACAGAAGGAGGAAAGAACAAAGAACTGATATAAATGTATGGCTTTATTTTTAGACTCTGTAAATCCAATATAATGAAATTTTCTAAATTGATTTGGAAGGGATTACTCCTGCCATGGTTGAATAAGCAGGCCCAATCAACGGGTCTGTGTTGCTGGTCGTGCTGCATTTATGGCATGTTTTTATTTTTTTTATTAATTAAATTATATTATGATATTAGAGATAAAAATATATTATTATATCATATTAAAGAAGAATGCCCACAATAAGAAAAGGTATAATTTTACTCCTACAAGAAAAGCGTCTAAAGTTTGTCCTATTTAGGGTTTAACTTTTTTGCTTTTTTAAAAAGTTTATCCTAATTTTTTGATCATTTAATTATGAATCGAACTGTGATAGTTTTTTATAAAAAAAAACAAAAAAAAACAGTTTTCTATAAGCTCATTTAGAGTTTATAGATATTAAAGACTTATTATAGAAAAAAAATAATAATAAACACTAAATTAAAAATCTTAAAAAAAAAACAAAAACTAAATTGAAACCTAAAGTCACAAATCATATTATTTGTGAAACAAATAAAGAATAGAATGATAATATAAAGATTTATTTTTATAATTCGACAGTAAACTCGTAATTTGATTATATATATCGAAATATGATAAATTAAATTTTTGCTTGTTTTCGTAAAACCGAACGATCATCGATGTATGAAGCTCTTATCGATTTTTCTTCAAGATGTTACATTGTGCTCATGCGCGTTACGTATACTGATCTATTTAAATTATGGTGGCTCAAAAAGTAATCCCGAATTCCTTTACTAGTCATTGAATTCCGTCACACACACACACACACACACACACACACACACACACACACACACACACACACACACACACACACAGCTCTGGTTTCTGGAGATCTCATTCCGTTATTTTAAGTCGTTTTTTTTTCAGTAGGTAACAAGTTCTCAAGATATTTTTTCATGTTTTCCCTGACAACATCGGAACTGCCAGTGTCACTAGATACAGCATTAGAAATCGATGGTTTCGATATTTTAAGCAGAAGAATCCGCTTAGCTAATATCTTATTCTCCTGCTGCAGACTTGTTCAGCTAACAAATGGGGAGGTACACACAATTTTAACAGTTAAAACAAGTAATAAAATTGTTTAATTAGAGTGGAAATAAAATCGCGTTTGTAACCTTTATCACCGAACCATATGATCTCTGTATTTAATTTTTATATTTTTTTGTATGTAAGTTCATTATGACCTCCAAGTAAAGTACCCCTTTCGGCTCACCAATTTTAACCAAAATCTGGTATATTATTTACATTGATATAAAAGTCCTATTTACCAAATTTGAGATGTTTTATGTGTTATGACCTTCAAATAAAGTACCGCTTCCGGTTTCCCAATTTAAACCAAAATCTAGTATGTTGTTTAAGTAAATCTTTATGTTATAAATACTAAATTTGAGAAGTTGTGAATATAATTTTTGATGTAAATCAAATACGACCTTCAAGTAAAGTATCGCTTCCGGTGACCATGCAGCGACCAAAAAGGAAGATTTTTCAGCAATCCTAAATACTAAATTTCAACTTTCTATGGCTAACTGTTTACTATACGCACCTCACGACGAAGCTAGTCAAAATGGATATTTCTTTTGAAATCTAAAAACCGAAAATTTCAGCGATTACAACAGTTCTTTTTATGTAAAAATCGTCGCTAAATGTTAAGTGCTGCATACATTGAAATTGGCGATATATTAAAGAAAAATAAAAGGAAAAAATCCCGTCACGACTGGGTAGCATAATATTTTAATTATGAAGCATAATTTAGTTTTTAATGTGGTAATTATTTTTAGACCCACAATTTTGCGCTTTACATGTTAATCATCCTTTCAATTTTGTCAAGGTTCGGGTATAATGATGTAGTTGTTAAACTATTGATTAAATAGTTAAACATTGAACAATTGTTTAATATTGATTAAATTGTTAAGCCAGTGATGTAGAATTTCACCTACACCGTTAGCGGTGTGGAAATTACCAAATCAAGCCCCACGGGCTATCTATGCTACCAACAATCAAAACTGCTCAATAAAAATTTTTTTAACGCAAATAAATTGTTTTTTTTTTTGTTCATATTCAGGAAAATACTTCCTGCCGCGATCACGGACATTTAATTTCCAAAGTATTGCGTCAATTTTGAGGTGATCTGGTCAAAATTAATAAAACTTTAAATTTGGTCTGAAAAATTAAAAATAAAACTAGTATAGAAACTCATTTTGTTTTGTAATTTCAAAAATCATTTTATAAAAATATAAATTATGAAACTGTCATATATATATATATATATATATATCTATATATCTATATCTATATATATATATATATATATATATATATATATATATATATATATATATATATATATATATATATATATATATAAATGACAATGAACTGAATCACTATCAGTACCGATGAGGAACTTACAGGCAACTGATGCGAGGTATTGCCTCAAGATTGCTCCCATCTTGTTCTCACGAAGACACACGATCATCAGAAGAACCAGGACAGGGACCCCACCGTACTTGCCAACCGGAAAACTACTGACTGTCTACTACAGTTGTGCAAGCCAATCCCCACTACCCCGCTCCTGTCTACACATATATACATATCTGTACATATCTGGCAGTATCTAGCCTTATCAGGATGTCTTATCACTATCAGAGGTTCGATGCAAGGATACTGCCCTTTCACGGAGGATTCTTAGTATAAAGTATTCTTATACTAATATAGAAGAGCACAAACTCAAAATGAGGCATGCTATTAGCCGCCTTAATTTTTCTATACAAAGTTATCGGATATCATTTATTGCTTTATATATATAGTATTATTTACATTTAAGAAGAAGTTTGTGGGGAGTGCAGTCAATGAAGAACACACTAATAATTATAGCTTATTTATTGTATACCAACGTTTCGGCCAACGTTTTAGACCATCGTAAGAGCTTAGGCCTCGTCCACAATGGAGCACCGCCCTTCGCACCGACCCTAGTACTCTCGCTCCCAGCCCCCGGCCTGTCCGCATCGGAGGATCACCTCCAAAGTCAACCTTCTCTAAAGTTAGCTGGGACGGTATCTCTCTGTCCCTTCAGTTGAATTTCAGACATCATGTTGGGCGGAACATATTCTGACCAAGATATTGCCAATTACTATCATTTTTAATGAAAATGAAAAGGATCGGAGATCATTTTTACTTTCCCTTACCTATATACGAAGTTACCTATAGTAAGGGGAAGTATTGCGATCGTGAAAATTTTCGAACTCGAGTTTTCAACGAAAATACATGTTTTAAGGTCCCATGAGTCCAAATGACCAAGTCTCGCAAAATGGTCTATGTGTCTGTGTGTATGTGATCAACCTAGCTCAAAAGCTGTACGATACTGAAATTACATATTTAAGGTTAGCACATGCATGTGATGTTACAGCAACATTTTCGTCAAAATCGACTAACTGGAAGTGCCACTTTATATATTCGATTTTACACATTTTTACAATTATCTCGAAAACGGCTCTAACGATTTTGATTAAACTTGACTAAATAAGGAATAAGGAATTGCAGGGAAAAAAGTTATGATGAAAAGAATATTTTATTTACGCATAACTTCAAAAGCGTGCAATTAATGGTAAATCATCTATAGACTTTTATGAAAGGTAATTAAATCATCTAAAAAAGAATAAAAGAATCATCAAAATCGGACCAATAATAGCAAAGATACAGCGCATCGGACTAACCGGAAATGGTAATTATATCAAGGATATTGCAATTGTTTACAATTTTCTCGAAAACGGCTCTAACGATTTTGATGAAAATTGCCTAAATTATTCTTCATAAAGACCTTTTAACTTTTCATATATATGGTACATCACCGAGGAATTTCAGAGAAAAAAGTTATGATGAAAAGAATTTTTTATTTACGCATAACTTCAAAAGCGTGCAATTTATGGTAAATTATGTACAGAATTATATGAAAGGTTATTGAAGTATTTAAACAAAAAAAAAAATCATCAAAATCGGACTAGTATTAGCAAAGATACAGTAAATTTTATGAGGAGCATAAAATAGATGGGTAACCAAGCGCATCTGAAAGGAAATAGATGCGACCGAACCTCCTCCCACCAATTCGCCAATCTGTTGTAAACAATACGCTCTGTAATAAAGTAATTTAAGAATACAAAAGCGAAAATTAACTTAATAATTTCTACTTTCACATTATTTAATGGAAAGAAAATGTTTCCATAGAAACTAAACCAGCAACTTTTAAAATATATTTGCAACTTGACAAAGTTAAGATATAGAGGTAGTGTACAGGATTGTTGTACTAAAATTGTTTTAAAAACTATTTTATTATACTTAAGTGGGAGAAGAATTGAAAGCTGGTGAGTTTATTTCAAGTATTGTTTATGTGAACTCTTTAGAATTATAATTATAATTTATAATTATAGGGCGGTAAGGGAAAGTTGTGTGATGCTCGCGCCGCACCAGATTTTTTTTTAAATAGGGAACGTTATCAGTATGGTGAATTATATATATATATATATATATATATATATATATATATATATATATATATATATATATATAAATATATATTTCAAGAATTTAAACAGAAGACACTGGTAAATTAAATAAGTGGCTCCTTGAAAATTAGGATCTCCAACCATATTATCTCCATAATCCATATATATATATATATATATATATATATATATATATATATATATATATATATATATATATATATATATATATATATATAGTTTTGTGGAATTGAAATATAATCAATTGAAATTTGTATTTCGCCTGTTTGTATGGCGTTATTCGATTAATTTTTTATCTGACTAACGAACAAAGAATACATCTTTATCCGTTCGTTAGTTGTTTATAATTGATTTATTCGTTTTTCAACAGATAATCTGAATCACCTGTAATCTAATCTTCGTTATTTAAATTAATTATCTCATTCAATTATAAATAATTAATGAATACAAATAATTCACCCTTAAATGATTCATCCGTTCACGAGACAAGAGGAAAAGCGAATGAAAAGTTGGTCCGAATAACTATAACTCAAATATATCGATTTTTTAGTTGAACAAATCGAATAACGAATAAAAACATTCTATATTTATATATATATATATATATATATATATATATATATATATATATATATATACATATATATTAAAATATACCTATAAGATGATGCGTATATATCACCAATGAAAATATTTTTGTCATCAGCTCAGTGATGGGTTATTCGTTGAACCGAAAAGACTGATCCGTATGGTTAGAATTGATCAATTAATTAATCGATCAAGTAACAAATAATATCTAAATGATGGGTTTGCTCGACATGAAAAATTAGCGCAAATAATTGATTTTGTTTTGAAATAATTATTTGAAATTTATTGGACTGGAAAACCGTTTGAAATCAATATACCCAACCATGCCAATAGCGTACCACCCAAAATTTACAAGAATACAATTATTTTTTTTAGATTTTTTTTTGGGGGCGGGTAACGTGCAGGATATGAAATTATCATTATTGAAATTTTCTATGAGTATCTTTTTGTTTTAACTCATGAACGACGTTTATGTCGTGCTTCAACTTGGTTAGAAGTATTTAAAGACATATAAATTAAGCCTTATTTTAAATTTAAATTTTGTTTCTTACTTGAGGCTTCAGAAGGTCATTTTGACATTTCTTATGAGAATGACTCAAATAAAGACTGATTTTGTTGTAATATTCTTTGTTTTTTAACAATTTAACTTTCAATATTTCAATATCTTCTACCTCAAGAAACTTATTAATGACCGTACTTGATACCTTCGGATAATTATTGTGGATATAGTATAGAAACTTTGCAAACAAAAAAATAATTTTATACTACCTTATTGTTCTCCATAAAATAATTACACTATAATCTATCAAAATAGCGTTAGATAGACATTCTATTTTGGTTTATTATTTTCAATAATAGATCTTTGGAATCGACCAAAGAAACAAATTTTGTTACCCTCCCTCCTCCTCAAAATTTGAAGTTTTACGTTTCTTGATACGTAGAATCCAAATATCGAATAAAAAAAAAAATCCGTCCGTCCGCGACTTTTCTCCGAGACGAGTTTCTTGAGATTCGATACCAATGTCACAGGTCACCCCAGGATGATCCTCGGAACTTGACATTACTATCCATCTGTTTGTTTCAAAATGGCGGCCGATTAGAGATCTGATAAGCCCATAACTCGGCAATTTATAAAGATAGAGGGGAAATGTAAGAGTTTTGGAATCAGTATAACAAGGCATTAAAAAAAAAAACGAAAAAAAAATCTATAAAATTGCCGATTAAAGATCTTATATGGCCATAACTCAGCCATAAATCTCTAGTTGTAAATGCTTTTGGTTTATTATTTTCAATAATAGACCTTTGGAATCGAAAAAAGAAAAAATTGTTGTAAAAACTAACTCCCTCAAAATTTGAGGTTTTACGTTTCTAGATACGTAGAATCCAAATATCGGATAAAAAAAAATTCTTCCGCAACCATCACAGACTACTTACTTCGTCCGTCATTCCATTATTCCATTTATTGTGATCGTCAGTGGCCACCAGGCGAATTCATTCCAAATGGAATGATGGAGTGGAGCGCTTGGAGTGAAGAAGGGCACATTTTGGGGGAGATAAAGTGATGTAGTAACACCACCTTCTTTAACAGTCTGTTGGTATGTCCCTGAAGCTTATTTATGGTTGCGAAGATTGGTTAGTTCTTCTTTTCTAAGCCCACAACTTAGTTCGGAACGTCGCGACGTGGTGGCATGTAATTTATATTATATTTAATTTAATATGTATAATAATACCAAACAATATTTTGAATTGCTTATTTTTGAATTTTTGTGTGTTTTTAGAACTGAAGATGAATGTATAACATTCGAAACTAGTTTTCGATAAAACAAAATTAGAGAAGTGGCAAATAATTTATCAATCCATAATTAGATTGATCCTTCTATACCATTATGCGGATGTCAACTGATTATAGCTCCAGGATCGTGGATAGGGAAGTTAAAGAAAACAATATATATTTGTTGATTTGTTTATTTTTTTTTTTGGTGTCGTCAATATAATAAATATTGTCAATATAATTTAAAAAAAAAACTTCAATCTTCTCCACACTATCACAATCCTAATTAATAAATCTCTTGTTACGGATCAATATAGCTGAAATATTCACTAAAACATTTTTATAAATAAATGTTATTTAAAAAAGCGGTGACCAATCGTAATCAGTAATATTTTAATTGTTCCTTTTTGTTTTTCTCTCCATTTCAATAATGGATGAATTCGGCCACTATTTTCGATGATGTCTACACAATTTTAGGTATATTCACAAAAACTATAAAAATATTGTATGAATAAGATTAGTAAAATTGTCTATTTTACTTATCGATACCGTAAAATAATGTCACTTTTGTCAAGAGACATTTGTACCAGGTATAAAATATTGCCACACACATCTAATCAATATCAATTCTCATTTACACTTAAACAAGATGATTAAAATTAGAAACGCAGCATATTGAAATTTCAGATCATAATTAAAACAATCACATATCTGAAAATATACATTATTCTTGTGATAATAGAATTTAATTATGTGCATACAATGGAATGTCATGAATTTATAACATATTAATTTACAAAAACTAACCAAAGTTCAAGCAATATTACTGCTAAGGGACTTTAAAGTTCTTTCAAATTACTTAAATTTATTTTATACCTTTAAAATGTTTTGAAAACAATTTTTTTTTCTTATCCTCCGTTTATTTAAAATATGTTTTATATAAATAAATGAACGATATGTATACAAAATATATATCAAGTCCTTACAATGTCCGCGTGCAGGGGTTTCACATGCTGGCATTGGCCCTCACTAATATTAAAAACAAATCTATAAATTATCCTATATTATAGGATACGAAATATGAAACACTATTCTCCAGCGAGAAGGAAATGCATATAAAATAAATACACAGATGCGGCATAATTACTCTGCGTTCGAAGTTGACACTAAGAATCCACTCATGTACAACGGACATCGAAAAATTCATCAATGTCTTTGAGTTAGATCACTTCACTACATCCTCGTCGAGCGATCTTCGGTGGTTAGTGAGTTCTCTGTACTCCCCGCTCTGTCAACCTTCTCCTTGGTCTCGAACTCTTTCTGAATCTGGCCTAGACTCTTCCCCGCGGTTTCAGGCAAGACACCGTACATGAAGATAGTACCCAAGAAACCGAACAATGCGTATATCCAGAAGTTCATGTAGACGCCAGCGAAGTCTTCCACGGTCTGATACAGCTTCAAGATGATGAAAGTCGAAACTGAGGCAGATATCTCTGTTATCCCACTGCCGATGCCTCTGGTGTGGGAGGGGAAGTACTCCGCTTGGATGGTTTGCATGAGCGGTCCTAGGCCGATGTTGCTCACTATGCAGGAACCGGCGACGGAGGCGAATGTGACCCAGGCATATTCAGAGACGTCGTACCCTTGCTGAATGAGAAAGTAGTATGTTCCTGTGATGACGTTGAAAACGACACAAACCAGTGTAGAGTAGATGATCAGTGGCCTTCTACCGACGGAATCGGAAATGAATGCAGCACCAAAGGTGGTAATGCAAAGTAAAACTCCAAGACCGATAGTTAGTTCGTGGTCCTTGAGAGTTCCGTTGGAAGATTGTGCAAAGGTCTGTGTCGCATAGGCCAATACAGCCGGAATCCCTGTGAAGTACTTTATGAAACAGACAGTTTGGACAATTAGGAAGGATTTGGTGTCCTTTTTAGTTGCAAAAAGGTCCCTCCAACCTCCTTTGGATTTCATATCCGTTTCTACCGATTTCCTAATGCTCTGAAACTCTTCATCGACTTGTTTGGTTGCCCTAAGCCAACTGAGAGACTTGAAAGCTTTTTTGGGCCGGTCGACCATCAGCTCATAGTATGGCGATTCCGGCATCAGGATGAAAAAGGCGACGAATAAGATGGGGCCGACAGTGCATGCGTATGCATAGTTTTGATAGCTGAGGTAGTGGCCGGTAAGGTAGCTGTAGAGGATGCCGACGTACCACAAGGTCTGGAAGTGTCCGGACAACTCACCACGTATCCTGGGCTCAGATATCTCGGCGATGTACATCGGAGCAACGGTGTAGACGATCCCGATGCCAGCGCCCTGGATCCAGCGCACGACGTAGAGGACCGTTATGCTGCGTGTTGTAAGTACCAGCAGCCAGGACAGCAAGCATAGTGGACCCGTAGTCAGCAGTACTGTCTTCCGGCCGTACCTGCAACAGTAAATGGATAAAATGTTATACAAACTGCATTGAAGCATCCTAGGGACCATTCTCCCAGGATGCGGCTATTTTAAATCTGAGTTTTCAAAAAAATTGAAATATTCCAAAGAATGAAAAAAAATTAACCATGCTCATCTAATTATAAAAAATGAATATTCATGCTCCTCTGTCACCCCAACGTTTATCGCGTCATTCCCCATCCACGTATAGTGGAAAAAATGGACGGTAAATGACGGGAAAATTAGGATTTTCCTTTTTTTCTTACTTTACTTGCACCAATCTTTAAAATATTATGTAGAAATTGGTACTGTTTTATGCACTCTAAACATACGACTGTGTCTGTGTACACAATTTAATTTTGAAAATGGAATTGCTATTGTCATTTTTTTATTGCTTTCTCAATATCGAAGTTGTCAAATGCGTATGATGGGCATAACACCAACTACCGTTAATCCGATTTGTTGAAATTTCATTATACTAAGTATAGTCAAGTAGTAACTTTCGCTTATGCTTGCGCAAATGTATATCCCTTGAGACGCCTATATTTCAAAAATGGCTCGTGTAATAACGGTCTAGTATTAATTTGGCCAATTCCATTCCCTACTTTTCCTTACAAACGCGTAAAAATTATTTTCTTGACACTCCTATAATTTAAAAACGGCTCGTCCGATTTGGCTCAAAGTTTGAAGATGGGCACTATGAATATATATATATATATATATATATATATATATATATATATATATATATATATATAATAAATAAAATTTAATATATAAATTAGTAAATCTTTGTATTACAGTTAAATATCACTTTAGCCTTAAGAAATAAAATTTTTTAATCTTCAATTATTTTGAGTTAAAATTTCATCGGATTCAGTACCTGAAAAACGTTGGAGTTTCTTGTTTTAACCCAAAAAGGATGTCAACCCTCCATCTCTACGTAAAAATCACAAAATATCTTCTATTTAGGTAGTTTATAAAGGTGAGAAAAAATGTCAGTTTTTCTTTCCGAAATAGACATATGGAAATTTTGCCTGCTACATTAGTGGTAGAAACTATTGAAAGTGTACATCTTAATTCAAATTTCATTGTGATTAAGCTGGTATCAAAATTATTTGTCTGTGGCTCACACACAGACACAGTTTGAAAGGTTTTTTCGAACACTGTGCTGCTTATCCTGGGGGATGTACTTCGAGTTCTTGCCAATCGTTCTACAAGATATGTCATACGACTCAGCCTTATGTCGAGGATTATAGCCTTGAGTAGTGGTAAGAGGAGGTCCAAAACTGCGTAGACTATCAACAATACGAACCTATGCGTAATAGACCTAAGGCGACACACCATAGTGGACTATGCATAATGCTATATAAGGTGGGAAAAGTGTAGCATTTACTCTTGTAATACCATACTTGATTGACAAGAGTAATATCGAAGAGAGCATTTCCGCCATGGAAAGTGTCATAGGGAATTTGAGGCATGTGATTATGTACCATCGTGAATGTGATCAGATACCATTTCTTGGAACAGGGTCTAGAGGTCCAATCATTCAGATAGAAGAGGTGCGAAGATGGGTCATTTCTTCCTAAGAATCAGTGAGGGAACAGATGTCACAATCTCGCCAGCGATTAAATCTGAGAGGAGTTCAACCACCGATAGCATTTGAGTTGTTTGACGAGACAGGATGTTCCCACTCCATCGAAAATAATTGTATTGGATTGGTGTGCCTTCGGCTACACGCTGGAGGGAGTAATATGAAATGATAATTAGGAAGATGCCGGGTCAGACGAAGTGGATGATCTTGACTCTCGGATATTCAGAATCACCGAGATCATCCGTGATGCTACTGAAAACTCGCTGCGAAGTCGGGAGACAAGCGGTCCCATAGTTGACCACCGGCCTTATGTACTTTAAAGAGAGATCTCTACAAGGTCCGGTTGTCTGATATGTTTCAATCTTAAGCAAGATTATTTAAGTCAATTAATATATAGCAGACTGAAACGTACAATCTGTAGGTAAGGAGACAGGTAATCTATCTATCTAAGGAGATCATCCCTTATCAAGGAACGATAATTTACATGTGACAGCAGCTGTCACCACAACACTTAAACAGCCTTAACCCCTTAGAAATACGAAATAAATTAATTTAAAGACCTATAGAGATTAGGCAGCTGAGATCAGTGTGACAACGGCAGGACGTGGTCCGTCTCGGAAACAGCAATCAATTTTAGGAAACAAGTCACTTCCCTGCGATCCCCACCTGCGTACCGAAAAAACGGCGGAGGCCTGGGAAAGGTACAATTCAATTAGAGAATATTAATGCACTCTAAGAGGATAATGGGCAGAGGCTCCACTCGTAAATATAGAAAATTCTCTCTCTTGGGGAAGCTACAGTAGCCAATGACGAGGGTGCTGAAAATAAAAACCGTCCTCTGCCCGGGATCTAGCCAATAACGAAATTTTATATACCTCCAACTAGTCGAAAAGTGTGATGACAACCCAGGAAGGAGGAATAGAAGCTGTAAGGGAAAATCAAAACACTCTCTCTCGGACTCTTCCTCTGGCACGGACTACGATGACAACTACATTCTCTAGCGGGCCACTGAAGGTGACACTGGCTTAGAATTTTTACCGGACCATGATTCAAGATATTCTGAGGTGCTGATGGGGAAGTTCCTTCGTCATCAGGCAGACAAAAACCACAGAATTTCCAGACCGTCTACACCAATGAATTTCCAGATAAGGCACTTATGTTAAAACATTTAATGGCTTAGTCTAGTCTGAGTCATTGACTGATTAACTCCTGTATCCGTTTATTACATTAACTTTGATAAATAAAGATAAATGTTAGGAAGAAGGTTGTTTTTTAATATCTAAGTCATTACCAATTTGAATATGTCTGATGGATGAAGCATTATATAAATGAACTTGAGTAACATTATGGTATTATTAATCTTATAAGTAGGAATATTATATTGGAGATTGATAAATTATTTGACACTTCTATAAATTTATTTTATTTAAAACTAGTTTCGAATGTTATACTTTCATACTCAGTTCTAAAAACACAAAAAAAAATTACAAAATACTAATAATAATACTAGTAATAATCAGTATTA
Source organism: Rhaphigaster nebulosa (assembly GCA_948150685.1). Lineage (NCBI taxonomy): Eukaryota > Metazoa > Arthropoda > Insecta > Hemiptera > Pentatomidae > Rhaphigaster > Rhaphigaster nebulosa. The sequence goes on from OX411308.1 coordinate 181,514,474, forward strand.
CAAAACATTTATTAATTATTAATTTAATTAAGACAAGAAATCAAATACATGTTGTTACTCACCAAGGTTTAAATGGATTATATCAAACATAGGATTATATCAATCCCTAATTAGATTGATCCTTCTACACCATCATGGGGATGTCAACTGAATATTATATTGGTTAATTAATCTAGAGGACTCAACAGGTAATTAATATTTAACCGTATTCATCAATAATTTTGAGATAATCATCCTCTATGATTGCCCAATAACATCCCTTGTAAGAGTATTTAATAAATATATTATTACTAATTAGTCATATAATCAATGATCGCTATTTGCAAATTGAAACATAGCATATAAAATGACATCCCGCCTTGTAGGTGAAGGATTGATCATATATTTAACATACTAGTTAATACATAGCAGGTCTAAGGCCAGTATGTACCGATACGAGGTGCGCTCACAGAAGCCGTGTCCTTTAAACAATTTATAGCAGTGGAATCTGCACAAAATCCTATTCCTGGGTAAATTGGCACCATTATTGAAGTGCTAAAACATAATATAAACATGAAACTGATCTACAAGGGAGGGGACACGTATAAGCAACTCTTCGTGTCATATACACCCTTATGTCTCCTCCCCGTGTTGAGCAATGATCTGAAGAATACAGGTTATCTTAGATCGAACGATAATTATTTTAGCATTTTGGGTCTCATTCCCCATTCTCCATTAACAAGAGATCATGAGACAGACCTCCTCATGGAGGCTTTTAATGTTCACCCGCAGACATTACTTCCAAAGCAAAGCTGTTACACTTTAGTTTGGGAGACCATTATCGAATTCCCAGCCTAGATCCGCCGTGTGTGTTCGAAACAGGACCATATCTCTTCACAGCGCACGAACGATCCTGGTCGTAGCGTCCTCAATACCTCCGCTAAAGATTCCTACATCTATCAACTACTCTCCTGAGTTTGAGTAACAAGGATATTTTTTTTACGTTCTTACCAGAACCCGAGGAAACGTTTCCTCAAATATTGAATAATTTTGCCTTCAAATATAAAGTATATAGTATGTTTCTTTTTTAGGTATGCTATGCCGGTTAACAAATTGTTCGAGACTCAAGTCACACCGAACATACTAATGTCATATAAATACATAGTAGGGTATTGTGGTTCCTCACCTATCCGCTAACATACCAGCTGGAACCGTTATCAGTACTTCGCCGATTTCAATGAACGCCAACAGCCAAGAAGTGTCGGAACTGCTCATCGGGATCTCTGACTCGGGAGAGATGAAATACTTCATCAGCGGTTCCATCCAGTTGAAGCTTGTAGCCAACATGGCCACACTTAGTGTACCTACAAAACAGGACAAATTTAAAGAACCAGTGATATTAGTTGAGAAAATAATTTAATTTGATTATTTTTTTTTAAATCTATAATTGAATAAATATTGTAAAAGAATTGAAAGGAAAAGTAAAATCTATAACTGAGGATGCTGTTTCGATTGCTGTTTTATCGACAGGTAATGCCGAATGGAAGACGGTACTTGGAAGACGAAAGGAAAGATTGTGGCCGAGAGCCGCTGAACCTACACTAATTAAGATTTAAGATCCTAGAGGGTGTTAGGGATAATGATGATAATGTCAGCGCCAGGAGCCAATCGGGGTCCGGTGGTGCGTTGTGCCTCTGAGTCCTGTCTGTCTTCTTTGAAGTTCTCTCTACCGCACCGTCTCCTTTGTAGGCTAAGTGTATTATTGTAATCAAAGATTATATACCAGTTTGTTAACAAAGTAAACTAATTTAGGATTGAATAATAAAGAATAATATTAAGAATCAAATTAGAGACAAAAATTATAATTAATAAGCATCAAGCCCCTCAACTCAAAACGATTACTTAATTCTTCGATTTTTCCTTATCAGGACTATTTGGACCACTTTATTGCTCCATTCTGTTTTTACTTCCTTGTACGAAGTAAAGGAAGTACTGTGATCGCGAAAATTTTCGGTTTTTAGATTTCAAAGGAAATATCTATTTTGACCATCTCTGAATCCATTTAGACTATTTTTGTCCTGACGTCAGCGTACGTTCGTATTTCGCATAACTCAAAAACGGTTAGCCGTGGATAGTTGAAATTTTGTATTTTGGATTGTTGTAAAATCTAGTTGTGAACCTCACTTTTTGGTCACTGCTTGATCACCGGAAGTGATACTTTACTTGAAGGCCATAACAAGCTTACATCAAAAATTATATTAGAATGCTATGAAAAACTTCTCAAATTTAGTATTGATAACTTATATATTGATTTAAATAACATACTAGATTTTCGCCTAAATTGGAAAACCGGAAGCGGTACTTTACTTGAAAGTCATATTAGACTTTCATCAAAAATTATATTAATATATAATGTAAAACATTTCAAATTTGGTAAATAGGATTTTTATATTGATATGAATGTATTTACTATATTTCGGTTAAAATTGGAGAGCCGAAAAATGTACTTTACTTGAAGTTTTTAATAAGCTTACATCAAAAATTATATTTAAATTAAATACATAAATCATATGTTTCGATAATAAAGGTTACAAACGCAATTTGGTTTCCAATCCAATTAAACATTTTTATTACTTGTTTTAAGTGTTAAAATTGAGTGTAAAATACAGGTTTTCCTCCGCATTTGTATGTGGGTCAACAGATGGATGTCGCGACGCCGAGTGTCGTTTTTGAGATACTGCAATCTTCGGAAACTACTAACCAAATTCAGGATCACTTTTTGAGCCACCGATTTATAGTTTAGTAGGCTTACAAGAAAGTCCTGTGTTGTCCACATCACATATTTTTGAGAAATTATCTCTTCTACATTTTTTCTGAAAAAAAAAAATCTAGTTTCAATACCAATGTATACTTGTCTTGACATAAGAGCGTTATATAATAGTAATTTGAGTTAATAAACAAGATAATTTAAAAAAAAATCATGGCTACAAAGGAAATTCATAATTTAAATAATTAAAATTTTATCTAAATGTTGAGAAATTTATTTCGGTAAATATTGATCTTTCCGTCCCTTGATGCTTTCTACTAGGTTGACACAAAAGTTTTTTCGGTTTTTTCGGTTACAGCACAATAAAATTATAGTTGACAACAACTGCTCAATGCACAAAGCATGACCCCTTGTGTTGGATTGTCTTGAGCCATCTATCAGCCAATCCTTGAACACCTTGGAGGAACCAGTGTTTATCTTTTGATCCGAAGAACTCGCGAACACCGTTTTCGACTTCCTCTTGATTATTGAACTGTCTCCCCCGAAGAAAATGAGCCATTGAGCGAAACAAGTAGTAGTCAGAGGAGGTGAGGTTAGGACTCTATGAATTGTTTGACCATCAAGTTCTTCAATTTTATTCAGAATTATTCTAGTGGTATGAGGACGAGCATTATCTTGTTGTTGGAGAACTCTCTTCCGATTGACCAGAGCAGGATATTTCTGAACCCCAAGAATAGTCGACAGTCGACAGTCGACAGAGATTGGCAGGTACTGGTTGACGGATTTTAATTAACTGCCCATTCTGTAGCCTGAATGTTCCATTCGGGCGCCCGAAACGTTTTTCATGTTCAAGGATGGTGTCGCCGCTGTTGAAACGCCTAAACCAACGTTACGCGGTGCTTTCGTCTGCAACAATCTCCCCCTCCACTTCGAGCAGCAGCTGCTCCAGTAAATCTTTGTTTCCAATAATGCCGCAAATATACACGAATTTCAATTTTTTCCGAATTCATATTAAAAGATTTTGGTTTGAAAGAGATACGATAATTGAGTGAATAATTGTTGTTTGAAAGGTTATTTTTATGATTATCATGGCTAGTTAAGGATTAAAGACTGATACAGAACAGAACTTATGAACAAACAATTCCATTCAAGACAAAATTTTTGTGTCGTCCCAATAGTTAGATTGTTATCAACATTTACATAACAACTTGCCAATACACTTAGATTCTCATGTAAGATAGATGGTTGGAAAATGTCTTCAACATAGCAAATGAAATACCTTGGTTAATTTCTTCCTTAAGTATTAACTCTTTTTAAAAATAAATTATAGAAAGGAGCCCTGCCGATGAAAATGATGTATGCATTTATAATGTTATCAGAAATAGGCATATTTTTTTTTTAGACTCTTTACTTGTGTCAGTTTCATCCCAATTTCTAACTAAATAAAAACATTTTCAACGAATAAATAGCCTGGTGTGTCGCTCCTGGGGAGATCTGAATTTAATTTTACCTTCTGAATTCCTTCAATGAATATTAGATAAAATTTAATGAGCTCCTTATTATAATTTTTTTAGTTTTTTACTATATAATGCATTAAAAAAAATAAGTGATCCTTTGGCTATCGTTTCAATTACATACTTATTCAATTTGATTTGTACAAGATTATAAATCCTAAACAAATAAATTCTATTCTATTCTATTCTTATAAATATCAAAAGGAAAAAAAGATAGAGAGTGTGCGAGCAGGAATTATATATTATATATATATATATATATATATATATATATATATATATATATATATATATATATACACCACACCTAATTTACTCAATTGCTTTCAGTAAAACTTTAGGAATATGCAAATAGTGATTAGAGTCGAGTATTGAAGAACGAAAAATGTTTTGAGGAAATATCTTTCCGGTCGTCCACATTGTAGATAAAGATAATTTATACTGCGCTTTTTTTACCTTTTTTTTTATATAATTTAATTTCAAATTGAAAAATAGTTTTTCCAATGATAGTATTTAGATGCTCATCAAACTGTAATAAATTTAGACTATTCCGAAGTCAAGTTTATAACAGTAGAACTTTTTTTTTTCCTACATCAGTTGCTCAATTTTAATATTTGAAGAAATAAAAACTGCAACCTCATTCAATAAGGAATGCACTCTGGTGCACGATGTACTCTGGTGTATGATGTACTCTGATGTATGATGTACTATTAAGATTGTCTAGGTACTTACAGGCTGTAGATGAGAGGTACTGCCTCAAAGTTGCTCCCATCTTGTTCTCGCGAAGAGTCTGGTACACTACAGACTGGTACACTACAATCTGGTACGCTAAAATCTGGTACTCTACAGACTGGTACAGTACAGCTATGCAAGTAACTCCTTACTAGCGAGCTCCGGTCACCACAACATAATATATATGTAGCTATAATATTATCTAGCCTTATCTATCTTATCACTATTTGATACATTCCCACTGTTATAACGAGCAAGCAAAATTTTGGCTCAGTAACGAAGGAATCAATAAGAATAAGGGGTTATAGAATAGAATAGAATAGAAAAAGAACTTTATTCTGGGACTAGGTCCCTTAAGAAAAAAACAAAAAAAAAAAAAAAAAAACAGATACAATATCTGGCCATAAGATTACCAAAATACAAATCAGTTAATTTTTATAATATTTCCAGTAAAATAAATAAGCAAATCAAATAAATTCTTGTCTCGAAAAATATTATTAATTGGAACAAAAAAAAAAAAAAGAAAAGAAAAAAAGAAAGAAAATGAAAAATACAAAAATAAAGATTCATTAGCACAGTTGAAGCTTGTGCATTCAAAAACTATTATTCACTTCTGATCCAGATGTTAATCCTAAACAGAAATTTCGTAATTGGGAGCAACATTTTGGAAAGATAGGAGTTGTTGGAAAAGGAGGGATTTGAATTTGGAGAGAAGAAGCTTTGCGGATATTAGAAGGAAAGGAATTCCAGAGGATAGAGGAGCGGGAGAGAAAGGAACGTTCGAATGTTTTGGTTCCGTGGGAAGTGGTATAGAGGTCGGAGAGGCGCGATCTTGTTTCCTGTGAGTGGACCTAGGATTTGAATTGTAGGTTAAGCAGATATAAACCGGAGGGTATCAGGTTGCAAAGGGTCGACGAAACGTAGTTTGGATAATTTCGTTTAGGCTGCTCTTGCGGGTTTAGGTTTCGATAAGGGTCGATGGAGGAAGGCACATAGACGACTGGTGGTTTCGGGATCGAATTTTTTTAATTTTTTTATTATTTATAACAGCCTTGTTTTATGAAAATTTTAGTATCAATGTCGAGGCTATGACAGATTCCAACAGGCTTCGAAAGTTTTGAAAAAAAAATATTATTTTCATACCCAACAACATAACTTTTGTATTTTTAATAATAATTTTTGATCCAATTTTCATTGTTATCTTAAAAACTTACGCCAAATTTACCGATTAAAGACCCTCAAGTGATTATTTGTCTTATTAGACAAAAAAAAAATCTGCTAACGCGCTTGAACACACTCCCTTATCTTACTGCAAAAAGAATTGCATATCCGTTTTTTGTTATTATTTTTTGTAGTTTATTAACGCTTTCGGATTAAAATTTACTTGTGACTCAAGTTTCTGTAATTAGGTCTTTAGATAAAGTTTAAGGAGAAGAAAACAAGTTTTTAGGCACGGAATTTGGTTCTCTGGGGTCCGAAACTCAAAAAACAAAACAAATAAAGCTACAAAATCATTACACAGACTTACATGCCAATGGCCAGAAATGCGTTTTTTTGAACTCAGGGGGCTTTGAAATGTAAAAATTTGTTGAAAACAGGATATCAACAATTTTAACCAACTACAATACCTTCTTTATACTCCGGTTGCAGTTAGGTAAGTAAAAAAAAAAATCCTTAATTTGGGACAAAATGTTTCTGAAATATAACGTTAAAGTAAAAAAAAAAGTTTAAATCTTGCCAACAACAAATACCGAAGTACACTTGATATCATAAATAAATAAAGAGAAAAATGTATATGAGTCATAGAAATGCGAAATGGGGTAAATCCATTTTCATTCATTTTTTATATTCTTAATGTTTTCCTCACTGTTTAGAATCCTCTTTAAAATTTTATTCTCTCAACCCCTAAAACAGTACTAAATCAATTTATTTTTACGTTTAAATTTTGGGTTGAGTTTCAGAAGAGGATAAATCCTTGAATTATGTATATTTTAGATTTTTCTGAGAATTTTTCAAATTCGGATTTATCCTTTTTTGCATCACCAGGTCTCAGATATTTTCTTCAATTTTCTAAGAAAGTCTTCTATTAATTTCTTGAAGTATGAAAGCAATCCAGGTTTCTCTGCATACTTTATTATTTCTCTGCTATCTAGATCTTTCGGGATCGCAAATTCCGTATTCAAACATTACTGCAAGCATTTCTAACCGTTTTTTACTTTTATTAATCAATCAAAATTTCATCCTTTTAAGGAACGAAAAGGTTTTTTAGAAATTATTTTTATAATACCGACATGTTTCTATATATTTTTTTTTTTTTCAAAACAGTTATTATTAGGTTGGATAAATATATTTTGTTCACACTTACCGAAGAATAATTGCCACAATCAGCGAGTTCGATGACAAGATGGAAAGTTATAACATTCAGGCATGGGAAAAAGGATACTTAGCACCCAGAAGGTTCTCTTACCGGCATTGATTTAAGTAGCGTAATTCATGGAAGAAGATCTCTCATCCAGCACCTTTTTCTGACGTATCCTCCTATTACCGAGCATGACAATCAAAACCATTTATTTTATCAGTCTATTGGTATGTCCGTGAAGTTTATTTTTGGAAGCGAGGATAAACGTACTTAAGTATAGGTCAATTGCTCGTTTGTGTAAATAAATCTTTTTTCTTAGGCCGAAACGTCGGTACGCATTATGACACTATATTACCTTATTGTGTGTTTCATTTCATTTCATCCATTTTCTCAGTGATTTCATCAACGATCAGCTATATCTCGATAATCATGGCTAGGGAAATTTGGAAATAAAATAATATATATTTATTGATTTGTTTATTTTTCTTTTTTCATCAATGCATTTAAAGAAAGAAAAACCTAAATTGTTCTCCACATAATCACAGCCTTTATTGAATTAATCTCCTGTTACAGATCTAAGTTATTTCGCTATAAAATTACTCATTGTATTAACATTACAAACTTTCATTATAATTATAAATACATTTTTTTAAAAAATATTTTTGGAAGAATTTTTAATCTAATTAGGGTAATATTTTATGAAGTATCTTTCTGTTTTATTTAATAAATAAGATAATTAATATACAAAAATGTAACAATAATGATAATAAGAAATACAATATAATTATAATTAATTATAAATTATCTGAAATTTCTAAGAAATTAGAAACTAGAATTAAACTGCCTTAAAGTAATTCCAAGAATAAAAAAAAAAAGTTTAATATTACTAGCACAACATAGTATAATGTGCAACCACAATTTTAATTTTGAAAATGCAAAAATAATAAATTAAGTAAAATTAAATATAAAAAAAATGAGACCGTTCATATTCCCAAATTTATAAATAAACAATAAATTACAAGACTGGCACAAAAAAACCATAGCTGCCATTATGGATATATAATTAATAGACTCTATAAAATATAATATAATTCAGATTGTATTTTAAAAAATAATCGCAATTTAATAATTGCAATTAATAAAAGAACCTAGTTGAACTAGTTTTTAAAAATAATATCTCAGAGAGGTCTGACAAACTCTAATTCCAATAACAATGATATCCAGAGCATTTATGTGCACTCTTTTCATTATTTTTTAAAAATAATAGTGACTAATGCAACAGGAAACAAAATTTATGAATATTAAGAAATGATAAAAAAGAGTGGAGAAATTAAAATTATAATATTAAGGAATATATGCATAATACAAATAAACTAATTCATTGTTAATTGTTAAAAATGTTTAGAAAAAAATTATATGTGAATAATTATTCATGAACAGCATTTTGTTATTTTATAGTCTTTTGTTATTTATAACGTGAATTATACAAAGTTAATCTGTAATTTTTTAGTGTTGTTCTGAAGATGGGAAAATTCTTTGGAACGCCGAAAAATATGTAAAATATTTATGATAAAAGTTTTTAAATAAATCAGAAAATTAGCTTTTATAGACCTAGAATAGGCCTTTGACAGTATGCCAAGGCATAAGATGTGGAAATCGCTTAAGAGTAGGGGTATTAGCGATGCCTTAATAAATGCATTGAGGTGTATGTACAGTGAGGACGAGTACAGGGTGAGGTTCGGCTCTCGCTTGTCTGAACCTTTTTCGGCGTCCAAGGGTCTTAAGCAGGGATGCAACATGTCCCCAACCCTGTTTAAAATTTATGTGCAATAGGCAGTAAAGGAGTGGAGTGCGCTTTTCTTTGCCGACGACCAAGCTGTGATCGCATATAGCAGGGATGACCTGAAAGAAGCACTGAAGGCTCTGGAAGAAGAATACAGCCTGGGGGGTCTACAAATAAATTTTGATAGGACCGAATACCTGGCAGTAAACTGAAAGGAGGCCACGGACCTTCGTGTTAACGGGAAGCAAGCGGGTAGATTCCTTCAAATACCTGGGGTCAACAATAGATGGGAATGGCACCCGAAGTTAGGAGGAGAGTTGGCCTGGCAAGAAGGGTGACTAGAATGTTGCACCCAGTACTTTGGAACACGGCCATCTCAATTTACAACAAAAGGCGGATTTTTAGAAGTATTGTTGAGCCCTCCCTCAGCTATGCCGCAGAAACCTGGACACTTAACCCAGGACTCTACTCCAAATTACAAAGATGGATTTCTGGAGGAGATGCCTGAGGATCACTCGGCTGGATTGAGTCAGGAATGAGGAGATTAGTGGTAGGTTAGGAGTGACCGAGGGAGTTCCGGAGAAGATGCGATGGTATGGGCACTGCCAGCGGATGCCAGAACGTAGGTGGCCGAAGAGACTTCTGCTATGGGAACAGCCAGGCAGACGGAGGAGAGGAAGACCCCGAATCCGGTGGAAGGACTGCGTGGAGGAGGATGGCCGGCAGGGGACTTGAGGAGGAGGACTGGTGGGATAGAGAGAAGTGGAGGGACGTTCTGACTTAACCAGGCAGCCCATTGAGGGAGAAGGCCTGCAAAAGTAAAAAAAAAAAAAAAAAATTAGAGGAGCAAAATTACTTCATAAAATACTTTCCAAAGAAAGAGAGCGAAAACAAATAAAAATTTTCGAGTGCTGCTCAGTGTTGAGTTGCCTAACCGCAGAACATCCCGGATCAATCGGGTAGACAAGGGAGATCAAAACCTAAGAAAAGGGAAATCGATCCATGGAAAAAAGAGTGCAAATGAAATTGAAAGAAAAGAAAATGGACCACATGGCAAAATAAAGCCAACATCTAATGCAAATGGTGATGTATAATTCCCAATGAGTTCAGAATAATGGCTTCTGCCAGAATAATATAAATAATAATAATAATTATCTAAGCATTAAAAAATGTAGTGACTATGAAACTTAATTTGTAATATCTTGATTATATAATACAACTGTTTCTTTTAATTTCAATACAGGATAAATACGGACACTATTTTCAATAATATCTGCCCGAATTCGGTAATATCTTCAAAAAAGTTCTACTTTAGTATAAATTTTTAACTTTAATCAATTTTTAGAACAAACTTCTTTACTTACAATTAGTATGCGTCACTGTTGTTGAAAAAAAATTCTCCCTTGAGGTTCTTAAATACAACACACAAAATATAATCACACATACCTAATCAATATCTATTCTCATTTGCACTTTAAAAAGATGATTAAAATAAAAAAATGTAACATTTTGAAATCATTTTAAACTACAATTAAAACAACCACATATCTGAAAATATACATTATTTTTGTAATATCAATTTCTTAAATCTAGAAATTATTCTATATTATAGGATAAGAATATAAAAAGATAATTCTCGAACGAGAATATAGGAAGAGCCCTGAGAGGGCAGAACCATCCTCCATGCGAAGGAGACACTGAGAATGCGCTTGTGCACAATTGGCGTCTAAACAGTCTTCAATGTATTTGAGTTGGATCACCTCACTATACTGTCGTCGAGCTATATTCGGCTTTTGATGAGTCCTCTATCCTTCCCGCGCTGTCCACCTTCTCCGTGCCTCCGAAATCCTGCTGAATCTGGCCTAGACTCTTCCCCGCTGTCTCAGGCAAGAAAATGTACATGAAGATAGTGCCAGAGAAACTAAACAATGCGAATATCCAGAAGTTCAAATAGACGCCAGCGAAGTCTTCCACGGTCTGATACTGCTTCAAGTTAATGAAGGCCGAAACCGAGGTAGACATTCCTGTTATTCCACTGCCTATTCCTCTGACGTGTGATGGGAAGTATTCGGCTTGGATGGTTTGCATAAGGGGCCCCAGGCCGATGTTACTCGCTATGCAGAATCCGGCAACGGAGGCGAACATCACCCAGGAGTATTCCGAGACGTCGTATCCTTGCTGGATGAGGAAGTAGTACGTTCCCGTGATGATGCTGAAAATTACAGAAGCCAGTGTAGAGTAAATAAGCAGCGGTCTTCTGCCGATGGAATCTGAAACGAATGCAGCACAGAAGGTGGCAACGCAAAGTAGAACTCCAAGACCGATCGTCTCTTCGTGGTCCTCGATAGCCCCGTTCGACGACTGTGCGAAAGTATGTGTCGCATAGGTCACTACAGCCGGCATCCCGTTGAGGTACTTGGTGAAACACACAGTTTGCACGATGAGGAAGGACTTCGTGCCCTTTTTAGTTGCAAAAAGGTCCCGCCAACCACCTTTGGATTTCATATCTGTTTCTACTGATTTCTTAATGATCTGGAACTCCTCTTCGACTTGCTTGGTTGCCCTAAGCCATCTCAGCGACCTGATAGCTTCTTTTGGTCGGTCTACCATCATCTGGTAGTATGGCGACTCCGGCATCAGGTAAAATAATGCGGCGAAGATGACAGGACATACAGAGCATGCGTAGGCGTAGTTCTGGTAGCTGAGGTAGTGCCCGGTGAGGTAGCTGTAGAGGATGCCGACGTACCACATGGTCTGGAATTGGCCGGACAGCTCACCACGTATCCTGGGCTCAGATATCTCGGCGATGTACATCGGAGCAACGGTGTAGACGATCCCGATGCCAGCGCCCTGGATCCAGCGCACGACGTAGAGGACCGTTATACTGCGTGTTGTAAGTACCAGCAGCCAGGATAGCAAGCACAACGGACCCGTCATCAGCAGCACTCTCTTCCGGCCGAACCTGCAACAGTCAGTGAGTAATTGCAGAACTAACTGCATTACAACCATCTTTCTACAGTTTTAGTATTAACAAAACTACATCCTATTTTCTTAACGGTTCCGAAATGTGACCGCTTATATTTACGGAACGACAACGTCTTTGACTGATTCTATTTCATTCCGTTGACTCATAGTGGACCCTATAATATCACTGAACCCAGTGATTATAGTTAATATTATGGCGGCTGAAATGGGCACGTAAAGTTGTGGAGTTTAGTAATGAAGGAGTTAGTACTCATTTGATTAGTGCAGTACCTGCTGGTAAACGTCCGAGGATAGACCGAGACGTAGGCAGGAGGATTGTGTTAAGCCCCATTTTGCTCATTCGAGGTTTGATGGTGGCCAGTGGAGGGAGGATGTACTTACTCTGGCTCGTTTGGCAAATCGTTTGTCAATGGAGTGGATCGGAGTATTTGTGTATGTAGAAGTATTTGTGAAAGTACTGGCCGATGTTTGCGTTGGCCGTTCCCGATCGGTTTTCTTTCACGCATCAAAGGAGTTTTCCATTGCCATTTCGTGCCATTCACACCAGCGACGTACAATTTGCTTATCGGGTTCCTCATTTTTACTTAAATATTGGATTTCTTAATCGTTGTTTAAGTTTATATTGAAATAATCAATGATTCAAAACTTGATAACTTTTGGTTGTTAATTGGATTTATTATTTTGATTTTTGTTTTTAAACCGCATATTTTCATAAACATTGGGCAATCGATTCGCCAAATGGTTTGCAATGTGTATGGATGCCCCATTTGTACTTTTTACATTTCAAAATTCACTAACATTAGACAGGTTGATTGACAAACGATTTGCCACTGGTGTGGCAGGGAATGGTCGAACCTTCGGGGTCGCTAACTCTTTATTTATTTTCTTTCGATGTATCTTTGCAACTCAAGGAGAGGATTGGGGGAGGTAGTTGCAAAGACCTGATTATTTTTTACTAACGGCCTTGCGAGGATCAATACTTAACCGCCAGATATCTCTCCGAAAAAATAATAGATAACCGTTATATAGAAGCTGGATGTGTCCCATCAGATTCTGTCACCCGATTCGCAGTTCATATGATCTGGAAAAAAATAATAAATGTAATAGTATCGAAATAATTAGTGGAAAAATATTTTATATTGGAAGTGTTTCAGAATAAGATATAAAAAAGAACATAAAATAGAAAAAGAAGATTTAAAGAATAGGAATAAGATATAAAAACAGATATAAGGAATAACATTAGAAACATAGAACGGAATATTAGTAATATAAGACATAATAATACTACTTAAGGGCATAATAGTAGTATAAAGTGACCAGATGTTTTATACTGAAATGGGGAACAGATTGAAAAAATAAAAAAAATTAAAAAGAAAATGTTCATTTTTTTAATAAATTATATAGAGAAAACCAAAATAGAACAAATCACATAAAATTAAAACACCAATATAAAATCTCTATCGGCCAAATCTCAAGAAAACCAGAGCAGTAATCTCGGACAACAGCCGCGGACGGCGGATGGTGAACGGACGGATTTTTTTTATTCGATATTTGAATTTTACGTATCTTGAAATTTAAAACCGCTAATTTTTAGGTTAGTTAATTTTTTTTTTCTTGGTCTATTACAAAGGTTCATTATTGTAAATAATAAACCAAAACATAAAACTTAAATTTCCTAATATCCTTTGGAGAATCGGAACACGGTTCGTATGAACTGTTTTGTTGCTCTGGAGGTGCAGAATCAGCACCTGAAATTTCCCAGTTTTTATCCTGTACTCCCTGTATAGATAAATAATATAATCGTTTAAGAACTATTTTTTCCTAATAAAATGTAACGAGTACTTTTTTACATGCTAAAATTTGCGTAATTAAATTCTTTAAATTTCAGTAATTTGCATATTTTAGCTTATTCTAATACTTTCGGATTTATTGGCTACAAATCTGGCAAAATACGGCGGCTATTTTGGAAAATCGGCCATATAATGCTCACTCACCTCCTGAAAATGGCAGATTTTTTATCCTGTTTTTTTTCAGAGATTTTTACTTAAGAATGCATTAATAAGCAAAAAAAAATGTAGTCCAAAAGACAAAAGATTGTCCATTGGCGGACAATGTGGGACAGTCCCACCTAATGTGGGACCTGTGGTCACTTTATACTATATATAGTACATACTACATTAGATACAGGGAAAAATAATTATGATGCGCCTTGCTAGAAAAAAATAATATAAATAAATAATTAGATCTAAGTGATATGTATTACTTGATCCTTTGGAATTTAATGAAAACAAAATTATTAAAATAGGAAATAATTTTGTATGTATACATGTACATTATATGTATAAATATAAATGTTTTTCCTTAGTTAGCTTTACCTCCTACAGATTTTACTTCATCGAACTTTACCTCAATATCATTGTTCATGGAATTCTGATCAAATTTTAGTTTCTTCTCTGGCCATCTTATATATTTACTTTTATATTAATTTATTATTTACATTTATTACATTAGATTTATCTTTGTCTTCTATTTTCAATACTTCCTTTATGTATTTTTATGATCAAGCCTCCTTATAATGACAACCCCTCCCCACTGCCTTCGCTATATAACTATTAATGGCATTATTAATTACTATTCCTACACCGCCTCCTTAATTTCTTTGCTATTTTGCTAAGTCACTCCTCCACCTCTCTTTGAGCTTCAAGGTACTAAATTTTGTCTGTTTATTTATTTGTATTCCCCTTTTTACTTATTTTATTGAGTTATTAATTTTTGAGTTATTTTTCTTTTTCTTTTAGTTTATCTATTATTATTATTGTATAGTCCAGTTTTATAAATAATCAGCTTAATATATTAATATTAACTAATTTATTTTTAGTTGTTGTTATTACTCTTATCAGTTTCATCTTATAACATTTTACAAATTCATCACTGTTTTCATCTTTCTCACTAAGTCTTTTTAAGTATTGATTTTAATTCATTCACTGTTTTATTTTTATTTTTGTATCTTGTTTATTCAGGCCTGATGAAGACCTGCAAAGTGGGTCGAAACGTCGATTCCTAATAAATAGTTTTTACTATTTATGATCAATTTTTGGACCATCTCATTCCTTCATGAGAAAAATTAGTTAGATATTTAATCAATACAGCTTACAAGAGTTATTATGGCTAACAGAAAAAGTAAGAAAGTAACCAATCAAAGATATCTTTTTTAGTTTTCTTTGTGGCTGGTATATTGAGTAGTTGCTGTGGTATACGGTTGAACAAATATTGTAGCATATAGTTTAAAGTGGGTTTCCGGAATCGTGTAAATAACTACTTCCGTTTCTAATGACTTAGGTGCTAGTGTAGCCAATGGTTTGAGATTTTTTCCTAAAAAAAAAAAAAAAAAAAATATTCTAATATACTTATTAACTTTAACAGATATTTTCATTCGCACTCCTAGATACTCAAAAACAATTTTTGTCACTTTCTTTATTATTGGCATTATTTAAAATTTCGCGTGCCAAACATTTATTTAAAAAAAATTTTAAATGAAGCGTGGCAACTGACTTAAAGTTCTCGGTGACTTTATCCAAGAATATTAAGTTAATTTTAAATTTTCGGTGTGTTGAAGCCTGAAGATTGCCAAAAGTTGTCTGGTTTTTGATAATTAGTTTTTAATGTTTATTACAATATTTAGTTATAATTTTCAATGTTGCACTCTGTAAATTAGTAATTTTTGATAAATGACATTCGGCCCCATTGGGTCCAATCCTATATCTCAATATTTACTCAAACAATGCTTTTTAAATCGTTATTAACTCTCTCCTTAAGTCATTTGTTATATGAGATTCCCAAGAAAAGCAATTATTTGTGAAATAGTCATTTTTTCCTCTTGTCATGTTGTATTTTCATAATCAGGATGGCATTTACTATTAGAATCCACAATCGATGTATTTTGTCATATGTATAAGCCACCTGTACTCAATACACTATACGTCGGGTTGTATAATTAAAAAATATTAATTACTGATTTCCTCAATATTTATTATCCAAATATATTATGATTAAAATATCAGGATGCATGTGAGGACCTAAGATTTCGAACGTCTAGATTAATGTCTGAAAGGAAAGACTCATCAGCGATGTGCAGAAGGAAGACGCTAGGTAAAATGTTGGCCGAAGCGTGGAATATATTGCCGGGTGGGATAGAGGGGGAAACATCGCATGACGTGGTCGAAACAAAACGAAAACAGGCCATCCATCTCTGGCCCCTTTCATTGTTGAAGGCTTCCTCTTTTCCTAACGTGACTTCCGGTCTGAGTCCTCCCAAATTACTTCCCGGGCCTGCAGTTGACTTAGCTCCTCCCCCTTTGTTCAACCCTTCTCCGTTCCCTTTCTCTGTTGTGTATTATATTGTATATTTGTATAATACATAATTTAATTATCGTTCCACTAGAGTTTTTAAATGTATTTTTACTTCTATACCGCTAATAGGTGAGAAAAATATTATATTTTCCATGCGCAATTTTCAACTATGCGCCTATTTATCAATCTCTAATTACTATATCCGCATTCAAAAATCCATACTCCAGTCTGTTTCGAGGAGCTTAAGTCTCGAAAGATTTTTCGACGCGTTTTCTAAAAAGTTAAAAGTTTCATCTTAAAATAAAATATCTAATGTGGACAACACATGACTTCCTTGTACGCCTATTAAACTATAAATCGGTGGCTCAAAATGTGATCCTGAATTTGGTAACTAGTTTCCGAAGATTGCATTATCTCAAAAACGACACTCGGCGTCGCGACATCCATCTATTGACACACACACACACAAATAGGGAGGAAAACCAGTATTTAATCTCAATTTTAACACTTAAAACAAGTAATAAAAATGTTTAATTGGATTGGAAACCAAATTGCGTTTGTAACCTTTATTACCGAAACATATGATTTATGTATTTAATTTAAATATAATTTTTGATGTAAGCTTATGATGATTTTCAAATGAAATACCGTTTTCGGGACACCAATTTTAACCAAAATATAGTATATTATTTAAATCAATATATAAGTTGTAAATACCAAATTTGAGAAGTTTTGCAAAGTATCTTAATATAATTTTTGATGGAAATCAATAATGATCTAAAGTACAACTTCCGGTGATTAAGCAGTGACCAAAAAGAGAGATTCACAACTAGATTTTACAACAATCCTAAATACAAAATTTCAACTTTCTACGGCTAACCGTTTTTGAATTATGCGAAATACGAAGGAACCTACGTACAGACGCCACGACGAAACTAGTCAAAATGGATTCAGGGATGGTCAAAATGGATATTTCCGTTGAAATCTGAAAACTGAAAATTTTCGCGATTACAATATTTCCTTTACTTCGTACAAGGAAGTAAAAAAAATATATATCTTTGTTAGCTATTCAAAATACTATTCAAGGCTCAACGTAATCGAACATATTATGTAGGTTCAGTTAGGTCCCTGTTGGTTCAGTTAGATCCGTGTTGGTTCAGTTAGGTCCCTGTTGGTTCAGCTAGGTCCCTGTTGGTTCAGTTAGATCCCTGTTGGTTCAGCTAGGTCCCTGTTGGTTCAGTTAGATCCCTGTTGGTTCAGTTAGATCCCTGTTGGTTCAGTTAGGTCCCTGTTGGTTCAGTTAGGTCTCTGTATTTGAATAGTTTTTCGTTGATATTTCACATTAAATCGCAATTATTTCAGAAAAGGATTAACAAGAAAGGTTTGGAAGACCGTATTGGTGTCGAGCAAGTTCTAATGAGGCCTATAAATCATTTATATCGTGTGAAAATAAGAAAGAAAATCAAAGAATAAATTATTATTTTTTTTTTAAATTGGGCAAATTTTTTTAACAAACTTTAATAAGCTTCGATCTATTGAGATATGCTATTTATTTATTTAATTCTCCCCTCAGACAAATCCATAAAAAAATTAAGTAAATAATTAAAAAAAAAAAAAGAAGTGAGTAGACTTTATCAGAATCTTAGAAAACTTCCGGAAAAAACGTACTAAATTCAAAATCAACAACCATGACAAATTTAATATTTTCCTCCATATACCTCTCCTTGGTACAAACACATCAAAAAATATAAATAATTCAAACTTAGATTGTCTTGGCTGATTTTTTTTTAAATTTTATTTGATGGCTTGGCTCTCCATTATTTAAATAACATATATTGCACCTAAAGTTTCAAGAAAAATATCTGATGTGGACAACACATGACTTTCTTTTACGGTTATTAAACTATAAACCGGTGGCTCAAAAAGCTATCCTGAATTCGGTTACTAGTTTCCTAAGATTGCGAAATCTCAAAAACGACACTCGACGTCCCGACATCCATCTATTGACACACACACACACAGACAGACACTCTTGTTTCTGGAGTTCTCATTCCGTTATTATATGTCGCTTTCTATCAGTAGGTAACAAGTTTCCATTAGTTTTCTTCGTGCTCCGTGACAACATTAGAACCGTCAATGTTACTACATAGAGCATTGAAAATCGGCGGTTTTGACATTTGACATGGAAGAATCCACTTAATTTATATCTTATTCTCCTGCTGCAGACTTGTCCAGCTCACAAATGGGGAGGAAAAATATTTTACACTCAATTTTAACACTTGCAGCAAGTAATCAAAATGTTTAATTAGAGTGGGAACAAAATGACGTTTATAACCTTTCTTACCGAACCATATGATCTCTGTATTCAATTTTAATATAATTTTTGATATAAGTTTATTATGACCTTCAAGTAAACTACCCCTTTCGGCTCAAAAATTTTAACTAAAATCTAGTATATTATCTATATTGATATAAAAATCCTAATTACTAAATTTGAGATGTTTTACATTATATTTTAATATAATTTTTGATGGAAATCGATAATGACCTTCAAGTAAAGTACCACCTTCGGTGATCATGCAGTGACCAAAAAGGGATGTCCACAACTAGATTTTACGACAATCCTAAATACAAAATTTCAACTTTCCACGGCTAACCGTTTTTGACGTTTGAGATACGCACGTACGAACGTACGTACAGTCGTTGAAATCTAAAAAACACAAAAATTTTGCTTCCGAGCCTGCTGAAGGTAATGGAAGTGTATTTGTTTCTGATTGGTAAAGAAGTTTTCCTCTAATTTGAAAATTTCATCACAGGAACAATAATTTTAAATGCATCAAATTTCGAATTAGATCTTTTGGAAAACTCAATAAATATTGTATTGGTGGCTAGCCTCAAATTACAAAAGATATGATCATATTAAGTAGTTTCCAACTTCATTTCGATGTTTTTCTTTCATCAACAATGTATTACAACAGAAAATTTATGCAATTAAACAAAAAAATGTTCTTACTATTTAAAAGTTCACAAGACGAAAACACACCTGTCACTTTAAACTAAAATATATCTCAATTATACAAAAACTACCTGTTACTAAACAAAATATACTACTAAAACAACACAATTAAATTTCTAAATTGAGATATCTCTAACAAAATAGGAAAATTAAACAGTTTTAAGGTGTAGGAAGTATAACCTCAGTATAGAACTAAGAACCAAAATGGCCGCGCTCGCCTAGAAAAAACGAAGATCAGTATGACCACACTGTCTCTTTCAAGCCACTGTAGAACACATTAATGAAATATGAATTCAAAGTAAGATAATTTAGTTGCTCACCTGTCCGCTAAGATACCAGCTGGAAGCGCCATGATTAATTCGCCGGATTCGATGAAGGACACTAGCCAAGAAGTGTCGGAGCTGTTCATTGGGATCTCTGATTCAGGTGAGAGGAAATACTTCATCAGCGGTTCCATCCAGGTGAAGCCTGTAGCCATAATCGCCACGCTTAGTGTACCTCAACAAAAAAAAAATAATAATAAATAAAGAAATCGCTCTAAGACATAATTTAATTTGATTATTTCTTTTGAATTTATTTAATAAATGTTAAGAGCAGAGATGAACACCAAATCTTGAGGAAAAGTGAACATCGTTTAGGATGGTCAATTTCTTGGTCAATTACAAAGGTCTATTTTTGAAAATATTAAACCAAAAACATTTACATAGATTTTTATTTATTTATTGTTTTGTTTTTTAAATGCCTTGGTATGCTGATCCCAAATCACCTTACATTTTCCCTCTGTATTTCTAAATGGCCGAGTTATGGGATTAAAAGTGACTAATCGGCCGCCATTTTGAAACGAAAAGACAGATGGTAATCTCGAGTTCCGAGGATCAATTTGGGGTGGCCTTTGACTTTGTTGCCGAATCTCAAGAAAATGGGTTCTGTAGGAGAAAAGCCGTGGTCTTTGTACCACTGTTGAAGACTCTGGAATACAAAAAAAAAAAAATAGTTCAGGGATGTTTGTTCCATGGGTGAAGAGCCGAATTGAGCTTAGTTTTCGATTCAATTCTGTTATAACCTATATAACTAACTATTTAGTTGACATCCGCATGTTCAAAAAGGATCAATTCACAAAGGATCAATCTAATTAGGGATTGATAAATTATTTGCCACTTCTATAAATTTATTTTATTGAAAACTAGTTTCGATTGTTATACATTCATCCTCAGTTCCAAAAACACACAAAAAATTCAAAAATAAGCAATTCAAAATATAGTTTGGTATAAAGACAAGAAATCAAATACATGTTGGTGAGTACCAACCTTGCTGAGTACCAACATGTATTAATTAAATTCATAATTCATAAATGCTTTATAATACTGATTTATATTAATATAATTTAATATGTATAATAATACCAAACTATATTTTGAATTGCTTATTTTTGAATTTTTTGTGTATTTCTAGAACTGAGGATGAATGTATAACATTCGAAATTAGTTTTCAATAAAACAAATTTATAGAAGTGGCAAATAATTTATCAATCCCTAATTAGATTGATCCTTCTATACCATCATACGAATGTCAACTGACAGCTTGGTATTATTATACATATTAAATTAAATGCAATATAAATTAATATTATAAAACATTTATGAATTATGAATTTAACTAATACAAGAGATCAACTGTAAGATGGTGCTCACCAAGGTTTAAGTATTGTAAATATCAAACTTTTCTGTTAAGTGGAAGAGCATATTTTATATTACAAAATTTTTAATGTGAAAGCAAATGAGTTTAATGATTTTTTATTCTTATTTTAAAATGGATAACTCAATTTTTCAACTTTTAAATACTACCACAATATAAGGTTTTCAAAAATTAAATTAGAATGTAGAAAGTCTTTATAGAAAGGTGAGTTTAATATATTATTCCAAGCAAAAACCCCTAATTTTCCTAACATGTCACATAACATGTTCTTTCGCTTCGCTCTTAAATTGCTATTTATTATATAATGGTGCCTCTATCGAAATGTACATGACACAAAAATATGAAATAAATAAATTTAAAATAAAAACGTTGGGAACGTAAAAATTCATTTTTCCCAAACTCTAAGTAGTGCGCGGGTCGCGTAATTATACATTTAGTTAGTATAGATAAATTAAATGTAATATAAATTATATTATATATTATATTACATTTAATTTAATATGTATAATAATATCGAACTGTATTTTGAATTGCTTATTTTTGAATTTTTGTGTGAATGTATAACATTCGAAACTACTTTTCAATAAAAACGAAATTATAAAAGTGTAAAATAATTTATCAAACCCTAATAGCTAACTATTACAGCACATCTATAAAAGTATAGCACTCTTCTCTAAATTTTATCGAACAAAATGAAAAATAAACGAAAAAATGAATATTCTGTGCGTTCGAGCAAATTCACCAATTCCGTTAGTAAATTTTTATTATACATCATTTCTGCCAGGTGAAAATATACAATATACTGAGAATAAACTAATTCATTTATCAAATTACAGCCAAATAAGGTAGTGATTTTCGCCAGATGAAAATATATTGTTTGCTCAGTGAAGAAATGAACTGTGAATTTCATATATATGAATAGTTAGTGAGTTATGCTTGAGCGCCCACAATATATTGCCTACGGAGTATTTGTGAAGAATCGGAGTATTTTACCGATACATTGATCAAAATGATACCATTAAGTTATTTTTACATTCCTTAGTCATAAATTTATCTTTAGAAAAATTATTTATCTTTTAGTTATGGATTATTTCAAGTTAAAATTTTAAAAGGTGTCAAACCTTTGGTAGAAATATTTTTTAGTTTTAATGAATTATCTAATTGAATATTAAAGAGAATTGTGTATAAATTGTTAACTGCGCTTTTAATCTAATTGTAAGAGATGTTTGGGAGTGCGATGTAAGATGAAACACTCGGTAAATTTATTACCAACTGTTTTTCATCACCAAATAGATAAACAACATTGAGCATTGTTACGGATTTTTTTCCCTAAGAAGATTTTCAGTCCATTCAGATTCAGTCCAGAGATAAATAAAAACGAAACAGAGGTGTTGAAGGAATTAGGGTTTTACTCCTTAAAGCACAAACAAAGTAACATTGAAAGAGAAAGAATGAGAGAGAATATTGTGCATTTACAAATTACAATACTCCAGCGTTGTACTATGATTATAGATGTGATACAATATCTTATATTACAATACCGATCAACAGTTACTGTTTTGATTTTTACACTCTTTATGATATACAGAACAACAATATTTCCTATCCAAAATATGACAACTAACATATATAACATAATTCTACAAAAAATACATATTTTTACTTACTAAAACTGCAATATTTTCTATCCAAAATTTCAAGATTGCTAACAGAAGCTCCTTGGTACATAAACAACTAAACTCTACATACCGACTCACAACAACCACCAATCGGCCAACACATACGTTCTCTTTATTCTATAATAAACTTCACGGACATCACAACAGACGATATCGCTACGGCTGACATGACCATCTGGAAAAGGCTGAAAAGGAGCTGGATGAGAGATCTCCTTTCCTGAATTAAAAGAATAATTCAAGACCGAGAAGAAGTGTTGCTGGGTACTCTCTTTCCTCATGCCATATATCTATTCTATCCAAACATTTGCTTTTTGTCACTCGTTTGCTAGATAAGTGCGAATATATTGTTGCAAGATAAAAAAATAAAATAAAAAAAAATAAATTAAAAAAAAATATCCATATAAAAAGGAAAATGTGTAAATATATGCCCCTCTCTTGTTTTTGACTTTAAGTTACTTTCTTTTCGAAACATTCTAGAGTTTTGACCTTGTAGCAAGATATACCTATTTGGAACAGGTGTTCTAATAGTTAGTTTTTATAATTAAGTTTATTGATAAGTAATATACGTAATATAAAACCGAGATTAAGATACGTAATAAAATACAGAGTTGCGTTGTATTACGAATTATTTCTCTTCTCTTAGAACCTCACCTGTTACATGGCGCCCAACAACGGAGAGAAGACCACAACCGCGTAAACTGATAACTACGTACGATTCCCAATATGGGACCTAAGAAAACACAACCGCAGAAATCGTACAGCCTCAGCGAAAACGATCTCAAGGAGATACTTTCATCTACAGCGACAACTTATGAAGCTATTTGAAGCGTCAATGAAGCAAGTCGCCCGAGAGGATGTCTACTAGATTGTCCATTTCGCTTTGATTGATTCTCGGATGTGGATCGGTTCATATCTTGAATCGAACTATACAAAAACGACAGGAATGTCGAAGAAAAAAGTGCACTTGCTGGCCTACCACATCTTTTATCTGGTCTAGCTTCCGAATGGTTTCAAAGTAACTCAAGTGCTATAACCTCTTGGTGTGATGGAATTACTTTATTAAGGATACATTTAAAATAATCCAGTCTGCTTATTTGACATTTCGTCAGATTATTTCAATCCCACAGACTGATCAAAGTAAAACACCTTATTTTATTTTTAATTTGGAGTGTAGCAAGATATACCTATTTGGAACAAGTGTTCTAATAGCTAGTTTTTATAATTAAGTTTATTGATAAGAAGGTTATAAGAAATACTTAATAAAATACAGAGTTGTGTAGTGTTACGAATTATTCCTTTTCTCTTAAAATCTCGCCAGTTGCAACCTTCATTAACAACTTTAACAAGTTTAGTAAAATATAGGGTAATGATAAATATAAATTATATCAATTATTTCAATTTGAAAACGAAGATTTACAAAACGCTTTTAAGAAAACACGACAAAATAAATGTGGTGAGAATTCCGACTCTTTCCAGTAAATTTACAAAAAATTGTTTAAACTATTTTAAAGATAAATAAAACAAAAAAAAAACGGTACTAAGAGCAAGTAAGATATTTGAGATTTTTTATGAACATCAAATCAAAAATTATTTACTGAAATATCAAAGTTAAATGGCTCTCCCTCTCTCTCTCCCTCTCCCTCTCCCTCTCCCTCAACCTCTCCCTCTCCCTCTCCCTCACCCTCTCCCTCTCCCTCTCCCTCTCCCTCTCCCTCTCCCTCTCCCTCTCCCTCTCCCTCTCCCTCTCTTTCTCTCTCTCTTTAGGAGAAGAGAAATATGAGGATAGGATTTTTTCTATTTTAAATGCAGGGTTTAATCCAAGTTTTTTTCAATTCATTTCCGACTTTGGTGGATATAGGGCCGTAATATGGAATCAAAACATAATGTTTCGGGTTCGCTCTATCTTCGGGGGTTGTTGAATAGATATTAAATTAATTTAATATGTATAATCATACCAAACTATATTTTGAAGGTATGTGTGTTGTTAGAACTGAAGATGAATGCATAACATTCGAAACTAGTTTTCAATAAAACAAATTTATAGAAGTGGCAAATAATTTATCAATCCCTAATTAGATTGATCCTTCTATACCGCCATGCGGATGTCGGCTGATAACTTAATTTTTTGTAAATAATAATAATAATGGGCTGAGATTAAAGAGCAGTAAGTTTGGGGAGAGAGAGTCCTTGGACTAAGGGGGGCGTGGGCAATCCCCCTTACTTTTAATTATCACTTCAACTCAATGATTCGAGGGAATATTACGCCCCAAATAAGTGCAAACAAGTGAGAAACCGCGTGCTATTTCAGACATAACGTTTTCGACTTGCGAAGACACGACAACCTTAACTAATTATACAGATCACGTGACATTCCAAACTCATCTTTATTATAGTAATACTCATATATTATATTTTGCTCGAGTACGGCGAAACCACAAGGTGAGTAATGTGTTTAACTTGACCGGCTTTAGGTACCAACAATTTTTTGAACGAACGACATTTTCAAGTTTAATGCCTCAAATTACTCATTGATATAATAATGAATCAATCTATATATATTGAAAAAATATTTCATTATATTTTAAGTATTTTCGGCGTTTTGTAGATGCTTCTTCGTACATTTCGTCCCATTCATCCGCGTATTGTTAAAATACAGAAAGCTCTTCGCATCAGTGCATGTAAACTATGCGCATGCAGAAAGTAAATTAATGTACTGAGCAAAGAAGAGTTTTTGTTTTCGTTTGAGTATGGAAATCACCCGATGGTTACACCAAGTTTCAATATTCATGGTCGTCAACTTCACTAACTGCGCTTAAGTAGATATGGAAGTATACATGAATATGATAGCCCGATTTTATTATTTAAAAAAAATAATTCTAAATTTTTCGGAAGACAATTCTCCAATATTCAATTCTATTCACTAAATTAAGTTATTTTTGTTTCTTAATTTTGTCTGAGTATTTCCTGTCAGGTCTATATCACCGAAATCATCACTATTTCTTCTAACTAAACTAGTTCTGTGATCAAAAAGTAAGGTGAATTTGTATAAAATGTAAATTCTTTATTTATTCTTCCAAATCAATTTCATCCCCTTCAAAGTAATCCCCGTCCGATTAAACGCACATTTGCCAACGCTTTTTCCAGTCCTCGAAACAGTCGGAATAGTCTTTTTTCGGTATAGCCTTCAAGACCTTCTTCGATTCGGTTTTTATCTCCTCAATCGTGTCAAAACGGCGTCCCCGCATTGGCCTTTTGAGTTTGCTGAATAGCCAGAAGTCGCATGGATCCAAATCAGGCGAATACGGTGGTTGCGGAACGATATGAATCGAGTTTTTGGCAAAAAAGTCGCGAAGAACCAATGCAGTGTGAACCGGTGCATTATCGTGATGAAGGAACCAAGAGTTGTTCGCCCATAATTCCGGCCGTTTCAGACGAACAGCTTCACGCAAACGACGCATAACGCTGAAATAATATTCTTTGTTGACAGTTTGGCCCGGCGGAAGAAATTCATCACACCACGATAATTAAAGAAAACTGTCAACATAACCTTGATTTTCGATAATTTTTAATTCCACTTATAAACGTTTTTGTATGCCAAATTAACGTGTCCGCACAAGAATATTCGTTCCGCAAACAAAATTTGATGCAAGTTCTTTGCTCAACAAAATCACCCATTGTAATAATCGAAAAATTCACTTTTGGTTGTTTACAAAAACACGTGTATTTCGGAGATAATCAAACCTTTTGACAAACACACGCTTGGCAAATGTTATAGACAGTCCTACCAACCTATGGAAAAAAAACTTACCTGCCTTCCTAATGCCCGGGAGTTTTAAATGACAATTTGACCTTACTTTTTGATCACACTATATATATCATTAAAATGCAAAAAATCAAGAGGGGAGGAAGCTGCACTATATATATATATATATATATATATATATATATATATATATATATATATATATATATATATATATTTATAATCAGCATTTATTTTGATACCTGATTCTTTATATAATGTATCGACTGTACACCTGCTAATCCTCGTGAGTGCTTCTGACATATTTTTAAGGGGACCAAAAAAAAAAACTTGAATTCCTCAAAGCCTTCTAAAGTTACAAGTTATTACGATTAGTCGTAAACAAGTGATAATGCTGATTATGTTGCTAATGTAAAAATGACACCCTCCATCCGATCTGGCGCCTTTTGTGTTGTTATTGAAATACGAAACTTTCATATCAATAAAAATAGGACTCAAGAGGTTTGGCAGGTATACTTTCGATATTTTATACTATAATAATCTCTGACATATTCCAAAAGTGTTTTGAAAAAAATATCGCCACAATGGACTATTATTTATTATTTGATTAATGTCTCCTTCTTCTCTTAATCTACTGGATTGCTTTTAGTGAAACTTTTAATGAATATGCAGATAGTGATTACTGTCAAGTTGTAAAGAATGTAAAATATTTCGAAAAAAAAATCTTCGCTAGATCATGTGCACTGTAAAGACAGCCAGAGACCATCACTCCAAATGGAACATGGAACACTGAATTGGAAGAGCTTGAGTACTTGGAGTGAAGAGCATTTCAAAGTCTCACTGACTGCCACTGTACTCCATTGTTCCATTTTTTTACCGACAGTCAGTGATTTATGATCACGTAGAGATGCATTAATGGGTCTATAATTAGTGGCTCTACAATAACAAAAACATTAGATAATTAAATCTTAACCCCAGCTAATACTGACCACCCAGACGGTAAAGCCCATGCCGGTACTGCTGTTATTGTCCATCAGTCCCTCTCTCATCACTTACTCCCATTGCCTACTCACGATTTCCTACAAGCCACCGCCATAGTAATCAAGACCTTTGCCTTCCCACTCACACTATCATCAGCTTACTGCGCTCCTAAACAATCCATCTCCGAATCCCAATTCACTTCGCTCCTCAATTGGTAACCACTTCATTCGAGGAGCAGACTTAAACGCCAAGTATCCAAATGGGGCTTCTCCCCAACTCCCCTATCTATTGGCCAACTGATCCTAACCGTAATCCTGATATCCTTTATTTCTTCATCCACAGCGGATTAGGCCTTCTCAATTGCTCCATTACTCGCCTTGATGAACTTTCCTCTGATCATAGTCCATTAATCCTTAAAAGTATCAATAGCTCCCATTCCGAAGTCCTCTCCACCATCTTTCATCAGAGGCCCAGTTAAATGGAATCTCTTTCGTCAAATGCTGAACAATGAAATTGACCTCAGAATAAACCTAAAAATCCCAAAAGACCTTGATGATGCCATGTATTCCTTTACCACCACAGTTCAACAAGCTGTCTGAATTGCCTCTTCCTCCAGTCACTCCCCAAGAATTCCTAGCAAAAACCATTTACCGCAACACGTCATAGACCTAATCCACACCAAACGCCACGCCAGATCATTATGGCAACGTACCGGACAACGATTGCCAGTCATATAACTATTATTCTAAATAATTAAAGCGGGAGCTGGAAACCTTTCGTTCTCAATCCTTTAACTCCTCCCTCTCTGCTCGTGACAATTCTCTATGGAATATCACCAAAAGAATTATAAAATCCCACCTTATTTTCCACCCCCTCCGGCGAAGAGATGGCTCCTGGGCAGCGTCTGATGAAGATAAAGCCTAGGAATTCGCCAAACACCATTCCAATACATTCACTCCTCATCCAGACTCCCATCTCACTCACACATCAGTAGAAGAATTCCGGTCAAATATCTCCTACAAAAACTTACCCCCCCCGTAAATCCCCTGGATAGGACCTTCTTACCTCTCATATCCTGCGACAACTTCCACCCAAAGCAGTCATGTTCCTTACATACATCTAAAATTGCATCCTACGTACCACCCACTTTCCTCTCTTATGGAAACATTCCACTATAATCCTTTTCTAAAACCAGGCAAGCATCATGCAAATAGCATGACATCTTATAGACCAATTAGTCTACTCCCAATCCTTTCAAAAATCAGAAAAGATCCTTCTGAAAAGAATCCTACCCGTAATAGAAGCTTAAAATCTTCCATTCTATCAGTTCGGATTTCGTTCGCATCATTCCACTGTTCAACAAGGACTCCGAGTTGTTGACCATATTTCCTCAGCCCTAGAATGCAAACAGTATTGTTCCGGTGCATTTCTGGACATGCACAATCTTTTGACCGAGTATGGCACGCCGGATTACTCTTCAAGCTTAAAATCCATTTACCTCAAACTTTATACCTAGTCCACCGATCCTACCTCTCTAACCGCTCCTTCCGAGTCCGCTGTGGAACAGAATTTCAAAACCATTATCCAGTTGAGGCCGGTATTCTTTAAGGCAGCGCTTTGGGACCCATCCTCTACATTTTATATACCGCTCACATTCCTATTCATTCCGAAACCTTCCTGGCAACATTTGCTGACGACACCGCTATCCTATCATCCAACTCAGATCCTGAAACAGCATCCTTAAACCTGCAAAGGCACCTTTCCCAGATCGAACACTGGTGTAATAATTGGCGAATCAAAGGAAACGAATCTAAATGCAAACACGTCACGTTTACCCTCCGACGCAGATCTTGTCCGCCATTTCATTTTAACTCCATACCGCTTCCTTTCTCAGACACAGTCCGATATCTTGGCTTCCTACTTGATAAAAGACTGACTTGGAACCCAGATGCAAGACTTAATAGACAAGAACTGAATCGACGATTTGGCCAATTATATAGACTGCTAAACAGAAAATCTCAGCTTTCAGCTGACAACAAACTGCTAATTTACAAGACAATTCTGAAACCTGTCTGGACCTATGGACTCGAACTCTGGGGGACAGCTAAATTTTCGAACATCAATCGTATCCAATCCTTTCAGTCCAAAGTCCTTCGAACAATAGTCAATGCTCCGTACTATGCAACCAACAATACCCTACATCATGACCTCAATATCCCATTTGTCTTAGGCCTTATTCCATCCAAATTCTCCAAATTTCACCAGCAACTTGCTCACTATCCTAATCCCTTAGCTCAATCCCTATCCAGCTCCACCCATCCCTAGAATCCTGCTTGAAGGTTGAAACTACTGTGGCCCCGAGACCTGTTGTAAATATGTGTATTGGAGTTCTGGCAATGGCCAGATTCTCCACTCAAGTTCTGTATGTCTGGGACTATAGCGCTCTCGCCCAGTCTCCATTGGCTTTCGATGCGAGTGACGCGACTGAGTGAGAAGCGCTGGGATATCCTGGAGTCGTGCTTTTCCATCCATAAGTGGAGGGATAGGTCTGGCTCGGAGAGTCCCAGACTGATTGTAAATAGTGTGCTTGTGTTAAAGATTTTACGTTTATTTTATTTTTTATAAGTTATTGATTATTTCTCGTATTGTTTTTTTTTTTGTTATTATTTCATTTTTTGTAAATATGGTATGAATGATTTATTTTATAACTATTACCATTGTCCCTGCTGAGATAGAATGTAATATTTCTCAATAAATAAATAGTCCTCCTAATCCCACCTGCAAAAAATCTTCGACAGTTTATGCATATTAGAAATTATAAATCAACTAAAAATGATTGTTTACTAGTATTTAACATTTATAAGTATTTTCTAATATAATTGCAGCAGAACTCTATCGATCCTTCATTCCTTGAAAAAATTCGATACATTGAAAGATTTAAATTTTTCAAACTTTTCATACTAGAAACAATTCATTAGATTTAAAGAGTTGTCAAAGGTTAATGATGCAACAAAGGTAATTTTTTAGGGCCAAAGAAAAACAAAACTGAACGATCATTGACACAATTTTTGAAAAGTTATACAAATTACATTTGTGATAGCAGATTTTTTACATAATTACATTTATAATTTATTAATGATATGTATTAAAAATATACAAACATACATAAAAATTAATTTAATTTTTTTTCCGCGAAAAACAGCTTCTAATGTCTTTTTGTGTATAATTCATCTCCGAATTCATGTTTAAGAGCAATGTTCACAACAAGAAAGGCAAAGTTAAACTGAATTCAAAATGAAAATTTCGCTTTATGCCAGGGAAAAGACTTATAGAATTCAAATACTCCTGTGCTTCTTCTGAAACAAGATCTTTCCTGAATTTCTATTGCTTTGCTAACCAGTGCCAACTTTTTTTTTCTTCTTTTATTATTACCCATTCTTATGTACGTTAACTAAACGTTCTTTTTGATGACAATCACATTTGATATTTTTAAAGTGTTATTTTTTGTTCAATTTATAGAAATTTTATCCGATACGGAATATTTTTTTCTAATGAAAAGTTCGTTATATAGAGATTTTCGATATATGGAAGTTCGATATACAGAGGTTCGATTGTATAAGTAACAAAATTAACAAAATTAAATGTTATTCATATCAATATTCTATACAATATCCTTTACAATATCCTATACAATATCCTTCAATATCCTTGACAAACAATTTTTATTATTATTAATATCGCTCAGTCTAAAAACTGTGCACTTTTCATTGTTCCATCATTGGTTGGAATAATAGGATTTTGTTATAACGCGGTGGATTTAAAGGCTGATGGAATTCCAACTGATCCCCTCTACTCCAACCTCTCCACATAGTATTTCACCCTCACGGCTTTTCCATGATCCATTTGGTGTAGAGTGATTGGATCAGATGACATTCCACTTTTATTTTTAGGATTAAATATTCAATTCCACTCAGTAAATAAACTTATTTGTTTTATAAAAATAATGAAATAAATTATTCCAAAAAAGATAAAACTGAATTTAGTTCAAAGTGGGATCCTTGTAATTGATATTCTAAATTATTATTTGTAGATAATAAACAAAATTATCAGTTGACTTCCGATTTTTGGTATAGAAGGATTAATCTAATTAAGGATTGATAAATTATTTACCACTTCTATAATTTTGTTTTTATTGAAAACTAGTTTCGGATTTTATACATCATTTGCAGTTTGTTTGCACACAAACAATTTTTAACACACAAAAATTTAATCGAAACTAGTTTTCAATAAAAACAAAATTATAGAAGTGGCAAATAATTTATCAGTCCCTAATTAAGTAAAATTATTATTGCCAGTTCTATTATATATATTATATATTCAGTAAAAAATTGAGTGTATCTCTTAAATTTTCTGAAAATATAATTAAAAATTCGTTAATGCGAAAGAACTGTCTAGGTATTAATTTTTACTTAAATATTTCCGAAAATACTGTCTAATATACTCTGATGTGAACCACTATTATGATTCCTGAGGTACTTACTAATCGTAGAAGCGAGGTACTGCCTGAAAGTTGCTCCCATCTTTCCCTCGCGAAGACACAACGAACAGAAGTACAAGAGCCGCGACGTACTTGCGAACCGGAGGGCTACTGGTCTAGTTGAGCTGACTAGGCAACTCCCCACTACCCCGCTACGTACCCCACAACATATATACACATAAAAGGTATGCTTATGTACATAACTAACATTAAATAGTTTTTTGGATCTATTTTATCTGTTATCTGATGTACTGATAATACCTCTGTCCACAGTGGACTGTCTTAAGAATTTAGCGGGACTAAAGTCAATAGATACATTCATATGAAAAATTACAAAACAATTGCAAATAATTTATTATTATTAAGAAAATAAAAAAGCATTTAATCGAAATTTTAGTTAATTTATTTTCCTTAGAAATTTTTATTTTACATTAATTTTGATTAAGTGTTTTTATTATATTAAAGAAGTTTCAAAAATTGATTTTGTAATAGAACATATGACCAGATGTCCCACATTAATTGGGACTGTCCCACATTTGGGTCCTCGTCCCACATCGAAAACTGTCCTACAAAGTCCCACACTGTCCCCCATTGGACAATCTTTTATTTATTTAAGGTAATATAGAAAAACTTGTTAATTCGAGTCAGACCAGTAGACCAGAAGATCAACATAGTTAATAGCTATGTTTTTCCCTCCCTAGTTTGTCCACTATAGACAGCGACTTTGACAAAATTACGCCTATCTCTATTGGAAGCTATCGATGTCATACTTCGCAGAAGTGTTAAGGCTATGATAAAGTTACTAGCCAACTCTTGCACGGCTATGATGTATGCGCCGCGACGATACAGAGGCCTGGATCTTTTACGATGTCAATGGGAAGCACCTCTTCAACATTGGTCAATTTTAAAAAAAAATGGCCAATGTGACTGACGTCCTATTCCAAGCAATTTTCATTTTCAGAGATGAGGTTCGAGAGTTCACTGATTTGTTGGGGAATGGTGGAAACAGAATGGAAGCAGCATTAACCGTGAGAAGGTCAGGCAATCTCTAAGAGAAAAATGTTTGGAGGATTGGAGCCAATGCAAGTTGCAAGGGATAGATGTGCACCATCTTAAAACGAAACCAAGTTCTAACAGATTCAGGTATGACCGGAAAACTCTTACAGGACCAAAATGGACAAACGCACTAAAAATGAATGTTACCTATTCGTTGAGTTCAGTGAACCAGAGGCCAGGCTAATGGAGCTGTTAGGCCTCTCTGCCATAAGGGCTGTCCCTGTGGTCGAGAGTCAGAAACTCCAGCAAATGGGGTAAATGTACAAAACGACATGCTCCTTGTAACCCGCCGGCACAATAACATCAAAAAATGTACCCGAACTGCTTGAAAAGAAAAATTATAAATGTTTCCTGGAAGTGTTTTGCCTAGATACGGAAGGTTCAACAAGATTTGTGGATAATGGCGTTATTTAATTAATGGGAAAGATAAAAAAGCACTCATAGTAGATCCCACAATAAGGTACAAAACGAAAGATCAGAACCAAGACATTAAAATACAAGCAGAGAAGGAGAACATTTATAGTAAGTGTATTCCCTATCGAAAGAGAAGTACAGAGAGGAATTCGGCGAAAGACAATTTTCAGTGAAAGGGCTTTGGTTCAGTGAAAGTCTATGCTATTGACAAGAATCAATTCCAGACAATGACATAAACCATTATTCTGGACTCAATGGGAATCATACATCACCATTCGAGTTAATACTTGGATTTGTTTTGTCAAGTTGTGGCCCATTTTCTTTTCTGACAATTTCATTTGCACAATGTTTTTCCCATAGGTCTATCTCCCTTTTCTTCGGTTTTGATCTCCCTAGCCTACCCGATTGATTCGGTATGCTGTGTGGTTTGGCAACTCAACACAGTTGAGTAGCAACTGGAAATTTTTCTCTTTGGACTAAAAAAATTGACGTTTATTAATGGATTTTAATGTAAAAATGTCAGTAAAAACCAAGATGAAATGTCGATCACTCTCAAGACTTTATAGACGTAGGCTTTATGTGGCCGATTTTTCAAAATCATTTTAGGTTTACAGCCAGTAAGTCCCAAAGGATCACAATTAGGTTAAATATGTAAATTAGTAAAATTTAAAGAATTCAATTTCGCAAATTTTAGGATATAAAAAGTATTCACAGTTTCATTTTTTTAGGAAAAAATAAAGTTTTTAAACTATTTATTTATATAGAATCTACAAGATTATTGGTGCCTCATAATATCAACTACTGCGCTATATTGACTATGGTGCCATATAATATTAAACAATAATGTACACAATGAATGTAACTTGTATAAAGGGCCATGACCATCACCATATAATGTCATCGTGATCTCGGGTACTTTCCGCCTGCTGCTTGATTGCCTGACCCTCTCCTCAGTTGCGGACTCCCTCTCGGATGGACTGCCCAGCTGGAATCTCTGCTTCTACCCTCACAACTTCAATCTCTCACACTCCAGCTCTAATTGTCTAACTCTCCCACTTTGATTTTCCAACTGTGACTACCTCTACTTCCCGGTCACCTGCCAGTTCTTTCTACATCCCCTACTCCTTCTTGAAATATCAATTTTTCATACATTTGCCCCCTCCCCTCTCCTTTTGGACCTTCCTATTGGTGAATCTTCTAAGAATTTTGGATGGTCCATTCCAGCAGCACCGAATGTTTGAAAGTTTTTTCTATTGTCTCCTTCCTTGGCGTTAGGTTTTATTATATCTTGCCGGCAGGCCTCTGGATTATTTTTATGGTACTTTTACTTGATCATATCTTTATGACTATTTAAGCTGTTTGGCGATCTTTCAAGCCGAGGTATCTCAAGTCGACCTTCTCAAGTACATTGGGTTTCTTTGTTCGAAAGAGAGACTATTTATGTCCATATTGAATGAATTATGTGACAACTACTTAAATTAGCCATGATTTAATTACAAATATTTAATTTAAAAGATTTCCTATCATCTCTGTATTCTCAATACATTGCATTATATATAAATATGTGTGTATATATATATATATATATATATATATATATATATATATATATATATATATATATATATATAAGTTAAGCGTCGGCAGCTTCAAAAATCAAAAAAAAAGGAAAAAGGGTTAAGTAATGACACGCACAGTATCCGAAATAAGACTAACTTTATTCAGCTCTTAATTCGCCTTTTATACATTCTGGCTGTTGTTTACAGCCGTATATGGTATTAAGGCTAATACTACTGCACTCCGGGCCTTAACTCCCCCCTGCCAGTTTACGAACATTTCGTAAACTTTACAAATACATAGGAACGAAGTGCATAGTATTCAGCCGTTAATACCTTACAATCCAAACTTACTAGCTATGACTATATTTACACTTCCCTGTTCTCTATAATCATTGCACTCACATTTTAACACTATGTCCATAAATAGTAAATGCAAAAGAATAACACACAAAACGAAAAAAAAAACAATAGCCATACACAAAAAAAAAATAACTATACAAACTAAAAAATTTTTCCGTGCAACCTAAAGACCAAATAAAATATAACTCTTCTGGACTCCAAATTCGCTATTGTACCTGTTCCTGTGTACAATGGTTCTGTACGCTGAGACGGGGGCACTCCAGCTCGTTACGGTTGCTCTGACTCTACTATTGGCAGCTTTAACTGCTCGATATGAACTGTCCTTCTCTTTTTAGGTTCACTGACACTTTCAATGGTGACAGTGTTATGTTCCCTAATTATAATCACCCTGAATGGCCCCTCGTATCGCAGCGGCTCCTTTCCCCTATTGGAAATTATCTTCCGATAAACGATGGACCCGATTCTTATCGCCCCCATCACGTCCTTTACACGAAGATTTTCCCGCGCTACCCTACCGCGCTTCTCCTTCTCAATTTTCGTTCGAACTTTCTCCCACCGTTTCCCTAATTCAATTCTGTTAATTAACAGGTCTTCCGCAATTTCCTCGTTACCCGTCGTCCCTCCGTAATCCCTGCGCCGTTCCCTTAACCCGAAAATTATCTCGAACGGCGAGAACCCTGTTACCGTGTGTATGGAGTGGTTGTATGCCACTATCGCTTTCCTCATCGCCGTATCCGGTTCTAGCCCTTGTTCTACCTGGTACACCCTCAAGTGGTCACTCAGAGTGCTGTGCAGCCTTTCTATGCTCCCTCTACTTTTAGGGTGTCCTGGTGTATTAAGGTGCCACACTACGTCGAGTTTTTTCATTTCTTCCCTAAGCTGAGCATTGTCGAACTCTCTCCCTCCGTCAGACGATATTCGCTCTGGCACCCCGTAAAATTGGAACCACGTCTGGAGAGCTCTCATTACCGCTTCCGCTGATCGTTCTTGGATCTCTTGCGCCATCGCCACTTTACTGAAGAGATCGATGATCGTGACCCACTTGTACCCTCTCCAGGTGAATGTATCCACTTGTAGGTCTCCTAACGGCGCATCTGCAGTCGGCGTCTCCTCCTGTCTACCTTTTGGGGGATGTCTATCGTATTTGGTGGTGAGACATATGGAACATGCTCCGATGGTCTCTGTGATGGACTTCTTCATTCCCCACCAAAAATACTTACGCCGTAATGCCTGCAACGTTTCGGTCACCCCGCGGTGATTTGTCTTCCCCTGGTGATACGCGAGCGTCAGCTCTTTCTGGCGTTCTTCGTCTCT
The DNA here is from genome assembly GCA_948150685.1 of Rhaphigaster nebulosa. Taxonomy (NCBI): domain Eukaryota; kingdom Metazoa; phylum Arthropoda; class Insecta; order Hemiptera; family Pentatomidae; genus Rhaphigaster; species Rhaphigaster nebulosa. The sequence goes on from OX411308.1 coordinate 181,551,317, forward strand.
CACCGTCTCTACCATTAGCTTACAGCGGATGAAAGTCCGATCCATACCGATTTGTTCAGACCGCCATAATTTCTTAATCTTCTCCCAGATCGTGGCGTTTCCCACGTAGATATGGTAGGTCGCCCCTGGCTTTGACGCATCCTTCAGGGCCCTGCAAATCTGGTCCTCTCTCGCCCCTGGTTGCGACCAAATGGAGTTGATCTTGCTCCGTCCGTATCGAGAGTATTCTACTTTCATGAGGCCCGAAGTTCTGGTTTTCCAGATTATTTGCCGCCTCTTGTCGTTGATCAACTCTTCTATCTGTTCCATCTCCACCGGTCTTTCCTCGATCGAGCTCGTCTCTCCTGGGGATTCTTCCTCTTCGTCTAGTTCTCGCGAGCCCTGTTCTCCTTCTCTTTCAGGTGTCCATTCCGTCAAAAATTGACGCACGTCCCTCGATGGTCCTCCACCCTCCTCCTCTATGGCATTTATCATGATGGCCCTAGACAGCCAGTCAGCGACTACATTATCTTTACCGGGCTTATACACGATTTCCATATTATATTGGGCCAGAAGCTCTTTCCATCGCGTAACCCTCGCCGAGGATTCCTTCAGCGTCCCCACCCATTGCAGAGGCCTGTGATCGGTATGTACGCGGAATCGCCGCCCGAATACGTAGGGTCTAAAGTGGTCCACGGCCCACACAATCCCTAGCAACTCTCGTTCCAAGGCGCTGTATCTAGTCTCCGCGTCCCTAAGGCGTCTGCTGGCGTATGCTACCGGGCGTTCACCACCGTCTGCTTCCTGGGATAACACAGCCCCTAACGCGTATTCGCTCGCGTCTGTAGTGACATTAAACGTTTTGCTAAAGTCCGGAAATGCCAATACCGGCTCCTCCTGTAACCGCTGCATACATTTACGGATGTTACTTTCCATTAGCGGCGTCACTATTATCTTTGCTCCCTTTTTCAGCACTCTATTGAGGGGGACGAGGTACTCTGCCATTTCCGGCACAAATCGTCTGTAGTAATTGAGTGTCCCCAGTAGCCTGCGAATTCCTTTTACATCCCGCGGAACCGCCATTTTCCGAATAGCCTCTACTTTGTCTGTGTCTGGTTTGACTCCTTCACTCGTAATCGTGTGGCCTAAAAATTTGATTTGGTCCTGCCCTAAAAGTGACTTTTCATTCGATAATTTTAGACCAAACTGGCGCACTCGTTCAAACACGCTACGAAGGTGCCTCACGTGTTCGGCTTCCGATTTACTGAATACTAAGAGGTCGTCCATGTACACTTGGCATATTGTTTCGTCTATTCCCCTTAAGAATTCGTCCATAAGGCGTTGGAACGTTATCGGGGCGTTCTTCAATCCGAAGGGCATCCGCGTGAATTCGTAATGCCCCCTCTCAAAAGTAAATGCCGTTTTGTGTTGGTCCCTGGGGTGCATTCGTATTTGGTGGTATCCCGCCTTCAAATCTAGCGTACTAAATATCGTCGCCCCACTCAGTCTGTCCAGAATGTCTTCAAACCTGGGGATCGGATATTTCTCATCCACCGTATTTTCGTTTAATTTCCGGTAGTCTATTACCACCCGATATTTTTCCCCATCTACCCCCGGTGCACTCTTTTTCTTCACCGCCCACAGCGGGCTATTATACGGCGATGTACTGTCAACAATTATCCCCTGCCTCTTTAGACTAGATAATTCTTCCCGAATATGTTGGCGTAGTGCTTGTGGGTACCGTCTTTCTTTTATGTAGGTCACCCTCTCCTGTTTCAACGGTATTTCGTGTATAGTTCGCCCCGTTACCCCGAGTGTATCTCCCTCCCTGAAGAAAATGTCCCTGAACTCCCTCCTAATCGCCTGCTTCCAACCCTCCTCATGACTAATTGCTCCTATCCGTGCTCTACCGTCTTTCATACTCTTCTGGCAATCGTAACTTCTCGTTCCTATCCTCATGTACCATTTTCCCTTGCGGATCCTAATCCGCGCGCCTACTCTTCCCAGCAGATCACAACCAATAATCCCCTGGTATTCCCGGGGCATACTCCCTACTATATGCACCGCTAATGTGCCGCCTTTAACTCCCCATCTGTTTAGTCCCAACTCCGCTTCCCCCTCTACTTTACATGGGCCACCCAGGGTGATTAGTTTACAAGTACATACCTGCGTCTGGGGTGCCCTCTCTCCTCCACACAGCCTCTCCAGCGCTCTCCGGGTCATGATGGTGTTGGAGCTTCCCGTGTCCACTAGGCATCTTACTCCTTCGGCTACTCGTATGATAGGCAACCAGCAAGCCTCCTTTGCAATATTCTGACTTACTAACAGACGGTCGCCTCTCTGCTGGCACTCCCCTCAGATCGCCTCCTCTGCTCTCCATCGTCTGCTTCCTCCGTTCTTCCGGCCGCCTCTGGTTCCTTCGGTTCGTCGGCCTTCTGGTCCGCCCGACTCTTCTTCCGACTCGGATGAGCCCGATGCTTCAGACGGCTCTCGTGATGATGCGCTCCTTCTTAGCGAGTCGTCTCTCCTCCTTACTCTCTGAGCGTTCACCTCCATTGGTTCAACTCTTGGTGGCTCCTTTCTCTGATAAAGGTACGGGCAATGTCTTGCGATATGTCCCTCAGTCCCGCATTCGAAACACCTGGTACGTGGGCACTGCGCTACCAAATGTCCGCTCTTTCCACATCCATGGCATTTCCTGTTGTCTCCTCCTCTCGTCCTGGTCTGGGGTCTGCTTTGACTCATCCTTTTCCCCGATCCTGCTGCTCTCTCCGGGTTGCTGTAAATCTGACCCTTTTTTCTCCAGGTCGTCGGCGTATTTCCTGGGCGCCCGTAGGTTACCCTGCTCCACCCCGCCTCTTCTACTTCCATTCGGATCTCCTCCTCTCTTGCGCTGCTGTCCACCATTTCTTGTGCACACTCCATGAATGAGCGGTCTCCTGGGAGGCCACCTTTAGTCCCGGTTTCTTTGGCTAACTGAACCTTTAGGATGGTGGACACAAATCCCATCCTTCCTTCTGTCTCGGCCGCACTCACCGTCTCCCTCATCTTCTCCGTAATCTGGTTAAATTTGGCCAACAGGGCTCCGGCGTACTGCCCCTTCGTCTGCTGGGGAGTTTTTACCTTCCTGAATAGTTGGAAGATATCTTCTTCCGGTGTCCACCTGCCGCCGCCGTATGCTTTCTTCAATCTGTCCTTCACTACCGGCCATGGTGTCTCCTCATCCGCTTGTATCTGGTTCAAGATACTGCGCTTGACCCTACACACCAGGGCCGCTTTCAGGGCTTCCGCGTCTCCGGGGTTTACCAGATCTTCTCTTAGCTTGGCCTCGATTCGTGCTATTAGGCGGTCACCTCCTTTTATAAAGTGATTTAGCTCACCTATGTCCCCCGAGAAGCGTTCCAGATCTGATACGGCGTTTCTCAGGTCCCGTGATGTAGCCACTCTAATCTTCATCCATTCCAGCGCATTTGCATGCGCCGCGGCTAGCGAGTCTTGGGGCAATGGCGGAACGTTTTGCACGTTCAGGACCGCCGGTCTCACCACTCCTTCGCTGGTCATTACTTAGTTCCTTTTTTCGTATCGTCTTTTAAAATAAAAATAAAAAATCTTTTACGAACGCTCCGTCCCGGGTTTCGGCACCAGTTAAGCGTCGGCAGCTTCAAAAATCAAAAAAAAAGGAAAAAGGGTTAAGTAATGACACGCACAGTATCCGAAATAAGACTAACTTTATTCAGCTCTTAATTCGCCTTTTATACATTCTGGCTGTTGTTTACAGCCGTATATGGTATTAAGGCTAATACTACTGCACTCCGGGCCTTAACTTATATATATATATATATATATATATATATATATATATATATATATTTTTATGTTGGAACTATAGACCATGAAGATCTTTGGCCGCGCGATGTGGTATTCTTACAGACATTTATTCCTTACGGGAACACAGATAGCGTGGAGGGGGTCACCCAACCTCACATTGCTACGAGCCATGGTTTTCATTGTGCAGCGGCAGGCTACCCATACCTCCATAATCGGTCCTTTGGGGCCAATTCGGCAGTGAACTTCCCTCTCCTTTCCACTTGGACTCAAGGACAGTACAACTCGGTCTGGTTCCACGGATTATGGCTGTTCGGAGTCAGCAGGCGCACGAGGACCTATATTTCTTTCCCCGAAGCCGACCGTCCATGGACCGAACCTCCGGGTTCGACATCCTGGAAGACCACAATGCGATTCACAATTTAGATATACGGGATAGGGTCATCACTCCTACGGCCGGTCTGTGTTAGTTGCCTCCGGTTATGTATTTTACTCTCTTTTTGAAGTTTCACAATTTCTGATGTTCACTTATTTATTATTGCCAATATAATACTTAGCTTTAAGTGAACTTTGATGCAAAATATCAAAAAAAATGTTTCAGTAATCTCGGAGAAAAGCGGCGGACGGCGGATGGACGATTTTTTTTATTTTATTCGATTTTTGGACCATACTTCAAATTTTGAGTAGGGTTTTAAAGTTTTTTATATCTTGGTCGATTACAAAGGCTTATAATAAACTAATATGGGTCCATAATAAAACAACTGCATTAATTTAAGAAACTTAATGCTTTGAAATCTTTCATTAATTTTGTATAGTATTTTTATTTCACTGATTTCCGAGTGTGATTCTATAAAATGAAAGGGATGGAAAATAGGTAATTATAAAACTAAACAATCGCGAATTCTGTAGAATTATTTCAAAGAACGATTATAGAGAGAGACAATGGGACGTTTGTCACCATGAATGTTATTTGTGATGCATTTCTTGTGAACGACTCAATTATTAAATAGCAATCTACAAAGCCTCTTTTTGTTCTATTATTTCTCGTGCTGACGCTATTTATATCATACTTATCGGTAATTGTAGTTCATATAATAAATATTTTTTTCTTCTTCTAACTTTTTTTTTTTTTTTATACTTTATTTATTTTTTAAATTATATATTTCGGATCGCTGTGTCTCTTTGGGATCCTGAGTACTCCTTCAGTCCAATATTCTGTATCAGCGCGATCATTCTCTGTCAGACCTCTAGCCGTGGTGTCTTCCCTGATGTCCTCTATTCACAGTTTCACGCAGTACCTAATTAACATTTGAAGGAGCCAACGTATTTCTTCCATTCGCTTGAGGCATCAAATTAATTTTCTTTCACTAATATCATTCAGAATAATTATTTCAGCCCCTATTATATGTCCTATTTCTCCATTTGGAATCCTCTGGGATCTGGATATGCCACAGCTTCTTCTTCAAAAATGCATTTGTCAAGCCAATTGCTTATTAGCATATCCCATGATCACATTCTATGATCCATATAAAGTTGTCCCTATGAAGAGGGAGTGGTTTTTGTCCCATAATATTTCGTTGAGAAGACCAATTGCATCATTTCCTATTAGTGGTCTTGTATTGAGGTTTTATGAATAATATTTTTTGGTACTTACTTTAGAATATCGAGAAGTTTTAATAGTATTTTGGATTGTATTTAAGAAAAATCTTATAATTTAGGGGTAAATATTAAGACTCACTTCATAGAGTCATTTGGAAATAAAATAACATAAATCATTTTTCTTTCTTGATATTTTGTTTTTGTCATTGATGATAAGAACTTGAAAAAATTAAAAAGGCACAAACAAAGATATCCTATCGTCAGCTACAAACCTTCTTATACGGTAGTCCATTCTGTTTTCATCTTGTGCCCTCGTGACAGAGGGTATACATATTTATTTTGCAGTTATCAGATAAAATAATTTTGATCATTTCATATTCCCTTGTTTAGAAAAATGATTACCACAATTTCCCCCCAAAAAAGAATTGTATTAAATCGATTAAAAATATTTGTAGATTCAAGTCTATGATTTTGCTTGTAGGGTGTTATCCAAAACCTCATTGATAACGAAATTGGACGGTACATTGGACGGTACAAACCTCATTGATAACGAAATTGGACGGTACATTGGACGGTACAAACCTCATTGATAACGAAATTGGAAGGTACAGTTTGGAATTGCAGCTCCGAATGTATTCTATATATTTTAAATTCAATTGTGCCAATTGAACTCGAATTCTATTTCAGTATTTTAAATGCTTTCCCCCTTTTTGAACATAAGATATTCTAATGTCATAATATTTAATATATAAAAAAATGTTTAACGGTCAGTACTTTTTCACAGAGCTACAACACATTGTTATAGAGCTTATTGTTGACAATAGGTTGGCGGAGTGGTGGGAGGAGGTTTAGTCGCATCCGTCTCTTTCCGGACGTGCTCGGCTTTCCATCTAGGGTATTATATCTTTATGAGAAACACTGCGTCTTTGCTAATATAGGCCCGATTTAGATTATTATTTTTGTTTTTTAGGGAATTTAATTACCTTTTACATGATTTCATACATGACCAGGGTGTCCAGCAGGCTTGAATTCCTTCAACATCGAGAATTCTGCTTGAATTTTTCGCGTTGGGAAAAAATCGAGAATTTTTAATCTCCATTTGTCCATTAGTACTTGGCAACAAGTGTACAAAATATTGAGAAGAAGGATGACATAGTTGTTCCCCTCACCTGCTCTAATTCCATAAAAGCTAAGAATAGCCTCTTTCCACTAACTTTGTTCTGTCTCACCTTACCGGGTCGCTCTACCTGTCATTTAGTGAATTAGGGATGTTATGCAACCCGGTGAAGCTACGACGTTAGGTTAAGTTTTAAACGACAGCTCACTTTAAGATCTATCGGCTCCAGTTAATTTAAATAGGGTTTAAATTAAAAATTACCACAACTGAAATCAGCCTCTGCTGATACGAGAGGAAATATAAAAAAAATGCAAATTAAACAGGCCAACAAAAAAAATTTTTTTGAAAACTTTTTAAACTTTATTTAGTTGATTTTTATAGATTTTTATCTGCTGAATCTAAATCTGGCCTTAGTTTTTTTGTATCACCCATAATTTTCCGTAGGTTTCAGGCTCGTCAAACATCCTATCTTTTAAAATTTCTATAACATGTTAGCTACAATAGAAACATACTCTGGGTCTTTTCCATTTCCCAAGAACGATTTGTAACGACTTGCTTGAATGATACCCATACTTCATTCTCATTTAAGGTCATTTTGGATTCAAAGTTAACATCAAACATCATTTTTCTAATGCCAAGTCCGACAAAGACGCCTTCTTTTAGTTTAGCTTCTGAAAGCGTGGAAACTTTTGACAGAGATACTTGAAACATGGTCCATATTAAGGCAAAGCCTTTACAAATTGTTTCATGAGGCCTAACTTAAGGCCTAATTGTTTCATGAGGCCTAAAACTGAAAGCTGTTCAATTCTTTAAAAATCGCTTAATTTAATAAATTTAACTATAAAATGTGAAGAAATTGTGGGTGATACAGCTTTTTTAATATCATATTTGGATTCAGCACCCTAAAAGCTATAGGAATAAGGTATTTTCTCTACAAAAATATTTTCATCGTTGGACTCTGTTATTACACAATGCTTTATTATTTCCAAATAGTAACATTTCAAAAAAATCTGGTCTATCTATTCACAGTACTTTCCGTATTGTTTTGGTTTATAGTTCAGATAATTAATTACCTTTCAAACGAGCATTTGGAGTGCATTTCGGGAAAGGAATATGTGCAGAAAACTTTATTTAT